>CM075993.1:10688220-10766882 GCA_038087875.1 Malacoraja senta
CAATAGCAAGAATGTCCTTCCACAAATTTGGAGACCAAAACTCCACACAATATTCCAGGTGTGATCTCACTAGGGCCCAGTACAACTGCAGAAGGACCTCTTGCTCCTATACTCAACTCCTCTTGTTATGAAGGCCACATGCCATTAGCTTTTTTCACTGCCTGCTGTAACTGCTTGCTTACTTTCAGTGACTGATGTACAAGGACCCCCAGATCTCGTTGTACTTCACCTTTACCTCAGACTCAGAGGGAGGTGAGAATATATGTTTTTTTGGACAACACAATTAGTTGCAAATTCGTTCCAGCTTTCACGGGGATTAGCTCAATCTCTCCATCTTAATAGGCTTCTAAGCGTTTTTGAACAGACTGTATCCTTTGACTATTGTGTGTAGGAAGGAACTGCAGATGCTGGTTTACACCGAAGATAGACACAGAATTGTAACTCAGCCGGACAGGCCACTGGAGAAAAGGAATTGGTAACATTTCAGTCAGAAGAAGGGTCTCGACCCGAAATGCCACCTATTCCTTTCTCCAGAGATGCTGCCTGACCCTCTGAGTTACTCCAGCATTTTGTGTCCGTCCTTTAACTTTTGTTCCTCTCCATTCTTTATTTACTCTCAGTTACAGCTCCGTACAAATTCTGTTCTTGGATTTATTGAATGTGAGTTGAATTTCATAAGACAATGTTTTTCTTCATCAGAGTTTAGTTTAGTGATACAGCGCGGAAACAGGCACTTTGCCCACCGAGTCCGCATCGACCAGCGATCCCCGCACACCAACGCTGTCCCTACACACACGAGGGACAATTTACAATAATACCAAGCCAATTTACCTACAAACCTGCCAGTCTTTAGAGTGTGGGAGGAAACCTTAGATCCTGGTGAAAACCCACGCAGGTTACGGGGAGAACGTACAAACTCCGTACAGACAGCACCCGTAGACAAGATCGAACCCGAGTCTCTGGCGCTGTAAGGCAGCAACTCTACCGCTGCGCCACCGTGCCGCTCCTTATTTGCATTTTCTAAATTAGATTTGAGGATTTACCCGATTACGACCAGAGTGCACAGCCTCAGAATAAAAGGACGTATCTTAAGAAAGGTGATGGGGAGGAAGTTCATTTAGTCAGAGGGTGGTGAATCTGTGGAATCTTTGCCACGGATGGCTGTGGAGCCAAGTCAATTTTAAGGCAGAGATTGACAGATTCTTGATTAGTACTGGTGCCAGGGGTTATGGAAGAAGCTATGAGAATGGGGTTAGGAGGGAGAGATAGATCAGCTGTGATTGAATGGTGGAGTAGACCTGATGGGCCGAATGGCCGAATTCTGCTCCTATCACTTACGACAGGGTGGTATGACTGCAAAGTTGGCCTGGATACTGCGCTGGGGTGGAGAGTGGGGAGAGGGAGGTCAGACTGGGGGATTAAAGCATGAGGATAGTAGGCTGGGATCTTAAGTTGTGTGGGAGTGAGTGGATTGTCTGGGAAATTAAATTACAGAGTGGAAACGGAGTGTGGTTTCTGGAGGTCTCATCCCACGCTGATATCTCTTATGTCCTGGACCACAGAAACTCCCCATGAGCGGACAGATCCGGCACGTCTGCAAAACGTTGGGAAAACCGTAGGGAATGAGTTGTCAGAACTGATGGCTGGGATGGGAAACTTGTAATGAAGGATAGTTTCGTTTAGTCGAGACCCTTCTTCACTTTGTGTCCCTTCCCGACCCAAAATGTCGTCTATCCATTCCCTCCACATATAAGAAGGGTCCCGACCCAAACGTCCATTCTCTCCACAGATACAGCCTGACCTGCTGTTACTCCAGCACTCTGTGTTTTGATCAAGATTCCAGCATCTGCAGTTCATTGTGACACCACTCACATTCAGTTGTCGTTAGTAACCTTTGGCACTTTCGCTTCAAGGCGGCACGGTGGCGCAGCGGTAGAGTTGCTGCCTCACAGCGCCAGAGACCCGGGTTCCATCCCGACCTCTGGCGCTGTCCGTGTGGAGTTTGCACGTTCTCCCCCGTGACCGCGCGAGTTTCCTCCCACAACCTCAAAGACGTGCGGGTTTGTAGGTCTGTAAATTGCCCCCTAGTGGGTAGGGAGTGGATGTGACAGTGGGATAGCACAGAACTAGGGCCAACAGGTGATCGACTGGTCGGCATGGACTCGATGGGCCGAAGGACCTATTTCTCTGCTCTATCCCTAAAGCTAAAACTTAAACACTGACATTTGGACTGCTGGCCTACATTCTATCACTGACATTCATGAGAACAAGAGGAGACCATTCGGCCCTTCAAAGCCTGTTCTGCCCTTCAATAAAATTGTGGGTGATTTGATCTTTGAGCTCTAGTCTGTATCATGCTTCTACTTTCCCACTGCCTGAAGAAGGTCTCGACCCAAAACGTCACCTATTCCTTTTCTCCAGAGATGCTGCCTGTCCAGCTGAGTTACAGTGCGGTAACAGGCCCTTCGGCCCACCTAGTCCGTGCCGACCACACTAACGCTAGTTCTACACACACGAGGGACAATTTACAATTGCCTACAAACCTGTACGTCTTTGGAGTGTGGGAGGAAACCGGAGAAAACCCACGCAGGTCGCAGGAAGAAGGTACAAACTCGTACAGACAGCACCCGTGGTCAGGATCAAGCCCGGGTGGGTCTCTGGTGCTGTGAGGCAGCAACTCTACCGCTGCGACACCGTGCTGAGTTACTCCAGCATATTGTGTCTATCTTCGGTGTAAACCGGCACCTGCTATTCCGTCCTGCACACGAGCGGTACTAACGTTGTTCTTTCCCCCAGGGCCAGAGGGTGAGGACCACCTGGGCCTCCCACTTCCCGCACTGTGGGACAACTCTGCAGTCTCCCATTGACTTCCACTCGGGCATCTTCACCTACACCCCTGCCTGGAGCCCATCCAGTTACTGGGATACAACCTGTCCACCACACAAAAGCTCTCGATAACCAACGATGGCCATGCCGGTAAGGACAAGGAGACGAGCGTTCTCTCAGAGAGGCATGAATGAATGAATGAATGAATAAATGAGTGAATGAATGTATGAATGAATGCTTTATTGTCACATGTGAAATTCTTTGCTTGCGCCTCCAAGGTGTTCCATCCATACACAGATAGAATAGGTTTGGAGGGATACAGGCCACACACAGGCGGGTATGCAAAGGGTCACCACATCAAGGGCACCGACAAGGTTACGTATCCCACGCCAGGTCCTCCTTTCTTCTAACCCCCCTCACGGCGGCCCCCCCACGCCGCTCCTCCTTTGTTCCCGGCGGCGCGTAGTCCAACTCCCACGTGGCCCATCCTCGAGCGCCGATCCTCGGCGAAATCTACCCGTTAAAATACATTGCAAATGGAACCAGAGTAACAGGCATATGGGTCAAATGCTGCCGTTTGATGGTGGGATAGAGTGTACAGTGCCCACATCGGCCAACATGTCCTGGCTAGACTAGTCCCACCTGCCCCGCGTTTGGTCCATATCCCTCCAAACCGGACCGATCCATGTAAACGTTGGGATAGACCCAGCCTCAACTACATCCTCCGGCAGCTTGTTCCATACCACCCACCACCCTTTCTGTGAAAATGTTACCCCTCAGATTCCTATTAAATCTTTTCCTATTCATCTTAAACCTAAATCCTCTTGTCCTCGATTCCCCTACTCTGGGCAAGGGACTCTGTGCATCTACCCGATCTATTCCTATCATGATCTTGTACACCTCTATAAGATCACCTCTTATCCTCCTGCGCTCCAAGGAATAGAGACCCAGCCTACTCAACTTCTCCCTATAACCTCGAGTCCTGGCAACATCTTCGTAAATATACTCAGTGTTCCTTCTAAGGAAGCCTTTGGGCTGGGATTGCAGTGTTCCTGACTGTTTGTCCACAAGGTATGTCCATGGAGCATTTGGACAGGTACATGGAGAGGAAAGGTTGTGGGAGATAGACACAAAATGCTGGAATAACAACGGGTCAGGCAGCATCTCTGGAGAGAAGGAATGGGGACATTTTGGGTCGAGATCCTTCATTAGATCCGTCACGTCACCTAATCCTTTTCTCCAGAGATGCTGCCTGACCCGCTGAGGCAATAGGTGAACACAGGCAAGAGAGACTGTTGAAAGGTAGATCTTTGGACAAAGGGCAGAGGTGAAGGCACCAACGTTGTGAGTGATGTTGTGGTGTTTGATTGCGTTGCTTCTTTGGATGGCTTTGGCTTGTTTTCCGGTGTCACTGACTGCGCCTGTGTGTGTGTTGCAGTGAAAGTCACCCTGCCTCCCACCATGCACATCGTCAGCATGTCTCATCGCTACACCGCCGTGCAGCTCCACCTGCACTGGGGCAGCGAGACGGCGCCCGTGGGGTCTGAACACACCATCAGCGGGGTACACTACCCATCGGAGGTAAGACCCCAGCCCGGCCTCACCCCATTCACTCTATTGCTGCTCTCGAACTTTAATGTGATGGAGGGTCTGGTGGCACAGCGGTAGAGTTGCTGCCTTACTGCGCCAGAGACACGGGTTCGATCCTGGCCACGGATGCTGTCTGCACGGACCCTGACCCATGACCTGCCAAAGGGCCTACTTCCGCACTGTCTCTAATATAACAAAAGAAAATGTACGTTTGTACATTTCTAAGTACTTATCAATCTGTGAAGTACCTTTCAAGTGTAATCACTTTTGTTTTAACTTAAGGAACATGTCTGTCAATGTAGGTGAGGTGGCATCTAAGTCACTGAAGTCTTACTACACTGGCAAGAGCTATCTATCTGTCTGTCTGTCTGTCTGTCTATCTATCTATCTATCTATCTATCTATCTATCTATCTATCTATCTATCTATCTATCTATCTGTCTATCTGTCTATCTGTCTATCTGTCTATCTGTCTATCTGTCTATCTGTCTATCTGTCTATCTGTCTATCTATCTATCTATCTATCTATCTAATCTATCTAATCTATCTAATCTATCTAATCTATCTATCTATACTATTATTAAAACTCTCATCTTGACCACTTCTGGTTTGCTTTTTTTTTAATTTGCGCAAAAACGGCACCCTATATCACTAGGATTTTTTGCCAACTTACTCACCGCTCTCCTCTGCTCCAAGTGCACCACGTTTTGTTCCAATCGGTGGAATATTACAAAACTATGAAGGTTTTTTAAATCGTGAGATCAGCAGATTGGTCTTCTCGCCTGTCAGTCACCATGAAGGTAACGCCTCTTCCGATAAGAGAATAAAATCCCGGAGGCAGGGCTGAGTCCACAAGCCGTGTGGAGTCGGGGGAAGCCGCTGTGTGGAGCCGGGAGGTGCTGTGTGGTGCCGCAGCCGGTGGCCGCTGAGTGGAGTCCCTCCCCCCACACTCCCCACACCTCCCCATCCCCCCTCTCCCCTCCCCCCTTTCCCACTCCCCCTCCCCCAACACCCCCCCTTTACCCCTCCCCATTCTTCCCTCCTTCCCCACCCCACCCCATCCCCCACACCACCCCATAGAGTTTCACGTTAAGGTCTCATTAAGAGTCAATAGTCAAGAGTGTGTTATCGTCATATGTTCCAGATAGAACAATGAAATTCTTACTTGCAGCAGCACAACATAATATGTAAACGATGCAGCCCTCTGTTGGCTCCTCTCCATGAATAATAATAATAATGGATTGGATTTATATAGCGCCTTTCTAATACTCAAGGCGCTTATAGCAGCTGGGTCGAATAGTTAAAGGCCTGGATAGAGTGGATGTGGAGTGGGAGAGTCCAGGACTAGAGGTCACAGCCTCAGAACTGAAGGACATTCATTTAGGAAGGAGATGAGGAAGAAGTTCTTTAGTCAGAGGGTGGTGAATCTGTGGAATTTTTTGCCACAGGTGGCTGCGGAGGCCAAGTCAATGGATATTTTTAAGGCAGAGATGGATAGATTCTTGATTAGTACGGGTGTCAGGGGTTATGGGGAGAAGGTGGGTGAATGCGGTTAGGAGGGAGAGATAGATCAGTCATGATTGAATGGCGGAGTAGACTTGATGGGCTGAATGGCCTAATTCTGCTCTTATTATGTATGAAGCTGCTCGTTCATTGTTCCACCCTGTTGTGGTTTCCTCTGTTAGGCTGCTGTAACCGCCCTTGTAGACTTCCGGAAGAAGAGAAATGGTTAGAAGCCATCTTTCCATCCGCACACTCTAATGTTAGTGCGGGGTCAGTGGAGAACACAGAGAGTTTAGTGTATTTTTTTAGTTACAGATACAGCGCGGTAACAGGCCCTTCGGCCCACCGAGTCCGTGCCGACCACTGATCCCCACACACTAACACTATCCTACACACACTAGAGACAATTTACATTTATACCAAGCCAACCTACACCACCCCTCCCCCACAACCCCCACCACCCAACCCCTCCCCCCCCAACCCCTCCCTCCACACCACCCCCTCCCTCACACCCCCTCCCCGACACCCACCCCCACTCCCCCGCACCACCCCCTCCCCCCCACCCCACCCACTCCCCCCACACCACCCCCTCCCCCCAACCCCCAACACCACCCCACTCCCCCGCACCACCCCCCCACCCCACCCCCTCCTTCCGCACCACCCCCTCCCCCCACACCTCCTCCACACCCCCGTCCTCCACATCCCCCCCTCCCCCACACCCCCCCACCCCCCCACACCCACCTCAAGGCAGCAACTCTACCGCTGCGCCACCGTGCCGGCCTATTTTACAGGCTGCCCCCTGCACTGACGCTGCAACCAATGCGGGATTGTGTAGCCAGGGTTGGGATGATGGATGAGCCCAGGTCCACAGGAGACAATGATACAATGATACTGCATTGTGACGTGTATCGAGGTACAGTGAAATGCTTTGTTTTGTACAAAGCCCAGTAAAATCATACAGCAGACCTCACCTCGGCAGTACACGAGTGTGACAGAAGTTACAAATGTGACAAGAATTACCACAGTTCATTGAACATTTTTACCTACCCCCCCCCCCCCCCCCTCCCCTCCTTCTCGGGGGCCCCTCACTGGGTCGCTCTCGACGGCCTCAATGTATCCCAATGTATTCAAGAGAGAGTTAGGTTTAGCTCTTAGGGCTAACGGAATCAAGGGCTGTGGGGAGAAAGCAGGAACGGGGAACTGATTCTGGATGATCAGCCATGATCACATTGGCTGGCTCGAAGGGCCGAATGGCCGACTCCTGCATCTATTGTCTGTGTTTTTATGTCTACCTTGCTGTGGGTCCCTCCTCACACTTACTTCGGGTCGAGACCCTTCTTCAGACTGCAAGTCACGGGAAAGTAAGCATGCAGGTACAGCAGGCAGTGAAGAAAGCGAATGGCATGTTGGCCTTGATAACAAGAGGAATCGAATATAGGAGCAAAGAGGTCCTTATGCAGTTGTACAGGGCCCTAGTGAGACCACACATGGAGTATTGTGTGCAGTTTTGGTCCCCTAATTTGAGGAAGGACATTCTTGCTATTGACGGAGTGCAGCGTAGGTTTACAAGGTTATTTCCGGGATGGTGGGACTGTCATATGCTGAGAGAATGGAGCGGCTGGGCATGTACACTCTGGAGTTTAGAAGGAGGAGAGGGGATCTTATTGAAAGGGGATCTTATTGAAACATATAAGATTATTAAGGGTTTGGACACGCTAGTGGCAGGAAACATGTTCCCGATGTTGGGGAAGTCCAGAACCAGGGGCCACAGTTTATGAATAAGGAGTAAGCAATTTAGAACGGAGATGAGGAAACACTTTTTCGCACAGAGTGTGGAATTCTCTGCCTCAGAGGGCGGTGGAGGCCGGTTCTCTGGATGCTTTCTAGAGAGAGCTAGATAGGGCTCTTAAAAATAGCGGAGTCAGGGGATATGGGGAGAAGGCAGGAACGGGGTACTGATTGGGGATGATCACTGAATGGCAGTGTTGGCTCGAAGGGCCAAATGGCCTACTCCTGCACCTATTATCTATTGTCTATTGTCTATCTCGGAGAAAACCCACGCAGGTCACGGGGAAGACGTACAAACTCTGGATAGGCAGCACCCGTAGCCGGGATCGAACCTGGGTTGCTGGCGCTGTAAGCGCTATATGGCAGCAACTCTACCGCTGCGCCACCGTCCTGCCCTATACTGCAACAGGTCGTTCAGAATCGGGAAAGGAGCAGTAACATTCTTACTTGCCACAACATTAGCGCAACAACAGCAGAAATAAATATACAGTAAACAATAATCTAATAAATTATCAGTTGTACTAGGTAACCAGACTGTGCTACTGTAAGTCAAAGTACGTAATACTTTGTATAGCAACCCATACAAACCAAAGTCCACAGGAGTTTGTGAACAAGACAGAATACTTGAGAATGCCTGAGAATAATTCACTCCAGTTCTCGAGCTAGAGGGAGGTCAGACCTGGGGTGTTGTGTTGAGGGTCACAAGTTCACGTTATAGGGGTAGAATTAGGCCATTCGGCCCATCTACTCTACTCCGCCATTCAATCATGCCTCCTAATCCCATTTTCCTGCCTTCTCCTTGACACCCGTTCCAATCAAGAATTTGTCCATCTCTGCCTTAAAAAAATATCCACTGACGTGGGTGGGTTACTCCGGAGCAAGGAGGTATTTGTTGTGGTGGGGGTGTGATCGGCACCGACTGATTGTCAGCCAGGGTGGTGGCTTTTATCCAGTGAAGGGAATTCCCCGTTATGGGAAAACTGGGACCAAGTTCACAGCCTCAAGACCAGGTGTTGACCATTCAGAGTGGGGATTAGTTCATGTTGATAGGATTAGAAGCAGGCCATTCGGCCCATCAAGTCTACTCCGCCATTCAATCATGGCTGATATATCTCTCCCTCCCAACCCCATAGACTTCCTTCACCCATGGGTGGCAGAGGGTTCCTCAGTCCAGGGAGCTTAGTTTAGTTTAACTCAGCGGGACAGGCAGCATCTCTGGAGAGAAGGAATGGGTGATGTTTCCGGTCGAGACCTCTATTCTCCACCCGAAACGTCACCCATTCCTTCTCTCCAGAGATGCTGCCTGTCCCGCTGAGTTACTCCAGCTTTTTGTGTCTATCTTCGGTTTAAACCAGCATCTGCAGTTCCTTCTTACACATTTCGTTCAGTTTAGTTCAGCGTGGAAACAGGCCCTTCGGCCACCGTGTCCGCACCGACCAGCGATCCCCGCACACGCTAACACTATCCTACACACACTCGGGACGATTGATAATTTTACTGAAGCCAATTAGCCTACAAACCTGTATGTCTTTGGAGTGTGGGACCTCAGTCACTGAATATATCTAACACTCAGACCTGTCGATTTTTAGAAGATAGACACAAAATGCTGTAGTAACTCGTCGGGTCAGGCAACCTCTGTGGAGAAAAGGATGCGTGACATTTCGGGTTGAGATTGGGAAAGATTGGCAAAGATAGGGTAGATAGCCAGAACCATTTTCTCAGGGCCAAAGACTAGGGGGTGATGATTTAAGGTGAGGGGGTGGGGCGAAGTTGAAAGGATGTGGGACCTCATCCTTGTGTCTCCTTGCCCAATATAAAACATAAAATGATAAAAGGACTGGACAAGCTAGATGCAGGAAAAATGTTCCCAATGTTGGGCGAGTCCAGAACCAGGGGCCACAGTCTTAGAATAAAGGGGAGGTCATTTAAGACTGAGGTGAGAAAAAAACTTTTTCACCCAGAGAGTTGTGAATTTATGGAATTCCCTGTCTCAGAGGGCAGTGGAGGCCAAGTCACTGGATGGATTTAAGAGAGAGTTAGATAGAGCTCTAGGGGCTAGTGGAGTCGAGGGATATGGGGAGAAGGCAGGCACGGGTTATTGATTGGGGACGATCAGCCATGATCACAATGAATGGCGGTGCTGGCCCGAAGGGCCGAATGGCCTCCTCCTGCACATATTTTCTATGTTTCTATAGATGCTGCCTCACCCGCTGAGTTTCTCCAGCTTTTTTGTCTACCTTCGATTTTTCCAGCATCTGCAGTTCCTTCTTAAACTAAATTCTTGATCAAGAACTAATTTCTTGATTGGTGCGGGTGTCAGAGGTTAGGGGGAGAAGTCCGGGGGAATGGGGTTAGGAGGGAGAGATAGATCAGCCATGAATGAATGGCGGAGTAGACTTGATGGGCCGAATGGCCAAATTCTACTCCTATTCCCTATGACCTTATGAACACCACCATCTGCAGGTTCCACAACCCAAGGCAAGCAGCATCTTGAGCTGGGAACCCATCAGCGCTCCGTCACCATCACTGGGCGCAGATGTTGGAGCTACTTCCGCAACAGCACAGTGGGGGCACCTTCACCGGGACGATGGCACCGGGTCGAGATGGTGGTTCACGGGGCGGTTGGAAATAGGCAATGAACACTGGCCTCGACAGATAATAATTCACCACCCTCTGACTAAAGAAATTTCTCGTCATCTCCTTCCTAAAAGAATGTCCATTAATTCTGAGGCTATGATCTCTAGTTCTGGACTCTCCCACTAGTGGAAACATCTATGGACTCCGAGAGATCTCTTCGATGGTGGGGAGGTCGGTACCTGGGCCGGGCAATGTTTGGTGCTACAGTAACCTCAGCTATGACCTTCTATGAATGGGTTTGGGAGCACTGTTTTTTTTTGTTGCATTGTTATTCAATTTCATTGGAATATATGTTTATAATCTGTTATCTGTGCGCATTGTGTTTGCAAGTTTGTTACGTTCCTGCAATCAAGAATTTCAATGTTCCCTTTGTCGGTGCATATGATGATTAAATATTCTTGATCTCATTAAAACACACAAAATTGCAGAGGGATTAGACAGGAACATGCAGGAATACTGTTCCCCCTCAACACAGTTTTGTTTAAGGTAGACAAATGTGCTGGAGTAACTCAGCGGGGCAGACATCATCTCTGAGAGAAAAGGAATGGGTGACATTTCGGGTCAAGACCCTTCTTCAGACTAACGCGGAAACAGGCCTTTCGGCCCAACGAGTCCGCACCGGCCAGCAATCCCCGCCTAGCACCCGTGGTTAGGATCGAACCTTGGTCTCTGGCACTGTGAGGCAGCAACTCTACCACTGCGCCCAATGTCTACAACCAGGGGGTCACAGTCCCAATATAAGGGGCCAGCCATTTGGGGCGAAGATGAAATATATTTTCTTTGTGCAGAGGTGGTGAATCTTTCGATTTCTCTACCCAGCCGCAGTGGAATATGTCCAAGATATAGAACGATGGATTTTTGGATGTTTTCCCCATCACCACGTGGGTTTTCTCCAGGTGTACGGTTTCCTCCCACACTCCAAAGATGAACAAGTTCGTAGGTTAATTGGCTTCATTAAATTGAGAATTGTCCCTAGTGTGTAGAATGGTGCTAGTGTACAGGGATTGCTGGCCGGCATGGACTCAGTGGGCCTGTTTCCACGCTGTATCTCTAAAGACGAAAGTAAAGTCACCTCATGATAAGCTTGAGAAGCTTACTGCCCCATGCTATGATCATTGAATTCTCCAATTTTAAGTAACATATTCCTTGCACCTTCTTTCTTTCCTAGTGCCCCTTCTGTAATGAAAGTAAGCATGCAGGTACAGCAGGCAGTGAAGAAAGCGAATGGCATGTTGGCCTTTATAACAAGAGGAATCGAATACAGGAGCAAAGAGGTCCTTCTGCAGTTGTACAGAGCCCTAGTGAGGCCACACCTGGAGTATTGTGTGCAGTTTTGGTCCCCTAATTTGAGGAAGGACATTCTTGCTATTGAGGGAGTGCAGCGTAGGTTTACAAGGTTAATTCCCGGGATGGTGGGACTGTCCTATGCTGAGAGAATGGAGCGGCTGGGCTTGTACACTCTGGAGTTTAGAAGCTTGAGAGGGGATCTTATTGAAAGGGGATCTTATTGGAACATATAAGATTATTAAGGGTTTGGACACGCTAGAGGCAGGAAACATGTTCCCGATGTTGGGGGAGTCCAGAACCAGGGGCCACAGTAAACCATTTAGAACGGAGATGTGGAAACACTTTTTCACACAGAGAGTTGTGAGTCTGTGGAATTCTCCGGTTCTCTGGATACTTTCAAGAGAGAGCTAGATAGGGCTCTTAAAAATAGCAGTCGGGGATATGGGGAGAAGGCAGGATTGGAGATGATCAGCCATGATCACATTGAAGGGCCGAATGGCCTACTCCTGCACCTATTGTCTATTGTCTATTCACCCTCTGCCCTGTATACCGATCGCTCCCCCTATCTCACCCCTTTCACATCCCTCCTTTCCCCTTCCACCGCCTTTACATTTCACTCCCCCTCTTCTCGCCTTATCTGCCACCTTAGACATTTCCTTCATCTGGTTTATCAGTCTAAAGTTGCCTGCAGGCTCTTGTGTCCAAAGTCCAGCTGCATACCTCCAGCTTTACATTTCACTCTTCCTCTTTGTCTCCTTTTCACCTCTAGCCTTTGCCACTTACTCCACCCATCTGCAAATCAAACTCACCTCAGCCGTATCCACCTATCACTTGCCAATTTTGTCCCCGTTTCCCCCCACTTCTCTTCTCCAGCTTTCCCCACCCCTACAATCTGTGTGAAGAAGTGTCCCGGCCCGAAACATCGCCCGTCCATTCCCTCCACAGACACTGCCTCACCCGCTGAGTTCCTCCAGCACTTTCTGTTTTGTCTCAAGATTCTATCACCTGCGGTTCCCTCTGCCTTCAGCCTGTGGTTGGAGTAGAGGTGTGGACTGTCCGGTGTGCGTCTAGCTGGCCTTTCAGTAAGCAGGGACAAGGTCTGTGTATGTTGTGCATTGGAAACACTCGGGACTGCTGGTCCATTCCCAAAAGGTTGACTTGCAAATTGAATCAGTCGTTGGAGATGACTAGACTGTAGACCAGGATGTAACGCTGAGGCTTTATAAGGCACTGGTCAGACCGCATTTGGAGCATTATGAGCAGTTTTGAGCCCCATATCTGAGGAAGCATATGCTGGAGTTGGAGAGAGTCCAGAGGAGGTTTACGAGAATGATCTTGTGAAGGAATGAGTGGGTTAACGTATGTTTGACGGCACTGGGCCTGTACTCGCTGCAGTTTAGAAGGATGAGGGGGAACCTCATTGAAACATACCGAATAATGAAAGGCTTGGATGTGGAGAGGATGTTTCCACTAGTGGGAGAGACTAGGACCAGAGGCCATATCCTCAGAATTAAAGAGCGTACGCTGAGAAAGATGAGGAGAATTTCTTTAGTCAGAGGGTGGTGAGTCTGTGGAATTTATTGCCACAGACGGATGTGGAGGGCGAGTCAATGGATATTTTTGGCGGAGATTGACAGATTCTTGATTAGTAGGGGTGTCAGGGTTTATGCGGAGAAGGCAGGAGAATGGGGTTGAGTGGGAAAGATAGATCAGCCATGATTGAATGTTGGAGTAGACTTTTAGTTTAGTTTGGAGATACAGTGCGGAAACAGGCCCTTCGGTCCATCGAGTCCATCCCAACCAGTGATCCTCGCACACTTACACACACTAGGGACAATTTACAATTTTACCAAACTAATTAGCCTACAAACCTGTGCGTCTTTGGAGTGTGGGAGGAAACCGGAGCACCCGAGAAAACCTACGTGGTCACAGGGAGAACGTACAAACTCTGTACAGACAGCACCCGTGGTCAGGCTCGAACCCTGGTCTCTGGCGCTGTGATGCGGCAACTCTACCGCTGTGCCACCGTGCCACCGTGCCGCCCACTTGATGGGCCGAATAGTCTCATTCTGCTCCTATGTCTGATGAACACCTGAAGAGCAATGTGTTGTATTTATCGAAGACAATGCTGGCGTAACTCAGCGGACAGGCAGCATCTCTGGAGAGAAGGAATGGGTGACGTTTCGGGTAGAGTTTACATCAATGGACTAAGGAAATACGATCTTCAGTAAACTCTTTCATCTTATATTATGGAACCCTGTGAATTACAAACACAGAGCTTACGTCCAGTGACTTCTGAAGAAGGGTCTCGACCCGAAAAGTCACCCATCCCTTCTCTCCATAGATGCTGCCTGTCCAGCTGAGTTACTCCAGCTTTTTGTGCCTATTTTCGGTTTAAACCAGCATCTTCTTATACACCTCTCCACCGTTACTTCTCCACACAGTTGCACATCGTTCACTACAACTCTGAGAAATACGAGAATATATCGGTGGCGTTGGACAAGGCGGATGGGCTGGCCGTGATGGGGATTCTGCTAGAGGTATCTGTTCCGTTTCCATTCCCCTCCCTGCTTCCATACAGATATTAGACTCCATCATTGAGGCAGCTCAGCTAACTTCTCTTCTCTGCTTTAGATCGGGCCCTTCAACGCTGCCTACGACCAGATCTTTAAGCATTTGAAAGACATTCAGTATAAAGGTAAGGAGGGCCGGGTTGGAAACTGATCTCCCCAAAGCGAATCCATGCTTGTTGTCCACTAAGGTCATTTGTAGGAAGGGAAATGCAGATGTTTAATCATAAGATCGTAAGTGATAGGAGTAGAATCAGGCCATTCGGCCCATCAAGTCTATTCTGCCATTCAATCATGGCTGATCCATCTATCCCCCCCTAACCCCATTCTCCTGCCTTCTCCCCATAACCTCTGACACCCGTACGAATCAAGAATCTAATTTGGTGTGATTTATTAATAATATTAACTATTATCATCCAAATTGTTAGTGTAGAAAACAAATAACATTGCACACCTCCAGATTCAGGGACAGTTTCTTCCCAGCTGTTATCAGGTACCTAAACCATCCTATCACCAACTGTACTAATCAAGAATCTATCTATCTCTGCCTTAAATATATCCACTGACTTGGCCTCCACAGCCTTCTGTGGCAAAGAATCCCACAGATTCACCACCCTCTGACTAAAGAAATTCCTTCTCATCTCCTTCCTAAAAGAACGTTCTTTAATTCTGAGGCTATAACCTCTAGTCCTAGACTCTCCAACTAGTGGAAACATCCTCTCCACATTCACTCTGTCCAAGCCCTTCACTATTCGGTACGTTTCGATGAGGTCCCCCCTCATTCTTCTAAACTCCAGCGAGTGCAGGCCCAGTGCTGACAAACGCTCAAGCCATATACAAGTACAACAGGTAGTGCAAAGAGGCAAATGGCCAGAAGGAAGGATATAGTGTTACAGCAGAATAGAGTTACAGCTCCGGAAAAAAGTCCAGATTTAAAAAAGATCTCTGTTGTCAAGTTGCATAAAATACCACTTGTTTTATCCGCAGAAATGAAGTGTCTTTTCTGAAGATAGACACAAAATGCTGGACTAACTCAGCGGGACAAGCAACATCTTGGAGAGAAGAAATGGGTGACGTTTTGCGTCGAGACCCTTCTTCAGACCCATAACGTCGCCCATTCCTTCCCTCCAGAGATGCTGCCTGCCCCGCTGAGTTACTCCAGCATTTTGTGTCCATCCTCCACTCAGCCAACCCTGACCATAATACGATAATTGAGTTGCTTAGAAACCTCATGTGATATAAAGCTACGATATAACATCAAAAAAAGCGTTTCACTGTACCTCAGTACACGTGACAATTAACTAAAACTGAACTGGAACAACTGAAAATTGTGCCAATGGGGACAGGGACTAGGGGACTCACACTTACAACATTTCTTTCCCACAGATAGACACAAAATGCTGGAATAGTAACTCAGGCAGCATCTCACTGAGCTACCCCAGCATATTGTGTCTATCTTTGGTATAAACCAGCATCTGCAGTTCCTTTTTATTACATTCTTTCCCACAGGATTTTCAAACTTAGTCTCTTGTTTAACAATTATTTTTGTTACTGCAAACTAAAAAATGGGTATAGGTTGTACGTTTAACAGATTATTGTTGCAATAGTAGTGATCACTCATCACATACAGCGGCCAGCTTCAGTCAATGATGTCTGATTACTGCAGGGAGGTTACATGGAAACAATCTAGACTGTTTTTTTCCCAAGCAGCTTTTTTGGTGCTCGTCAATTTCCAAAGTAACTTTTAAATGTGTCTCTAGTTCCCGATGGAAGTTGCATTATATCCAATTCACCTCCTGAGTGTCAGAGCAGAACTACCTGCAATTGGTAGCAAGAAAAATGAATAGATGCTGGTTTATGCCAAGACAGACACAAAATGCTGGAGCAACTCAGCGGGTCAGGCAGCATCCCTGGAGAACACGGATACTGTACAGCGCGGAAACAGGCCCATCGGCCCAATGAGTCCGTGCCGTCCAGCGATCCCTGCACACGAACACTAACCTACACACACGAGAGACAATTTGCATCTTTACCGAAGCCAATTAACCTTCAAACCTTTACGTCTTTGGAATGTGGGAGGAAACTAGAGATCTCAGAGGTCACGGGGCGAACGTACAAACTCCGTATAGACAGCATCTGAGTAACGGCAAGATGTGGACTCAGCACTTCCTGCCTCACCGCCAGCTGTTCCTGACACCAATGCCTCTACTCCCTGAGAAGGCTTAGGAAGTTCGGCAAGTCCCGAACAACTCTCACCAACTTCTACAGATGCGCCATAGAAAGCATTTTATCAGGATGCATCACGGCACGGTTTGGGAACGGGCTCCATCCAAGACCGCAAGAAGTTGCAGTGAATTGTGGACGCAGCCCAGACCATCACACAAACCAACCTCCCTTCCATTGACTTCATTTATACCTCACGCTGCCTCGGCAAGGCCAGCAGCATAATCAAGGACGAGTCGCACCCTGGCCACTCCCTCTTCTCCCCTCTCCCATCAGGCAAAAGGTATAGAATTGTGAAAACTCACACCTCCAGATTCAGGGACAGTTTCTTCCCAGCTGTTATCAGGCAATTGAATCATCCTACCACAACCAGAGAGCAGTCCTGAACTACTATCTACCCTCGGACTATTTTTGATCGGACTTTGCTGGCTTAACCTTGCACTAAACGTTATTCCCTTATCATTTAACTGTACACTGTAAATGGCTCGATTGTAATCATGTATTGTCTTTCTGCTGACTGGTTAGCACGCAACAAAAGCTTTTCACTGTACCTCGTTACACGTGACAATAAACTAAACTGAACTGAGAAAGCACATCAAGGTCTTTACTTTCTCAGAAGATGGTGGAAATTTGGCATTCCCCAGTGACATTTACCAATGTGCATCATAGAAACCATCAGTCTCGACCTGAAACGTCACCCATTCCTTCTCTCCAGAGATGCTGCCTGTCCCGCTGAGTTACTCCAGCTTTTTGTGTCTATCTTCAGTTTAAACCAGCATCTGCAGTTAGCTTTCTACACATAGAAACCATCCTATCGTGTTAGGAGTCTTACTTACGTATGGTCCGTATATACGAGCGTTTGGCAGACGGGAGGTACAGCTTTTCACTGTACCTCGGTACACATGACAAAGGTGTAAGTGCATGTGACAAGTGTATGGAACAAGCTGCCAGAGGAGGTAGTTGAGACTGGGACTTAACCCAACGTTTAAGAAACAGTTAGTCAGGTACATGGATAGGACAAGCTTGGAGGGATATGGACCAAACGCAGGCAGGTGGGACTAGTGTAGCTGGGACATTGTTGGCCGGTGTGGGCAGGTTGGGCTGAAGGGCCTGTTTCCACACTGTATCACTCTATGACCAGTGTAGCTGGGTCATGTTGGCCGGTGTGGGCAGGTTGGGCTGAAGGGCCTGTTTCCACACTGTATCACTCTATGACCAGTGTAGCTGGGTCATGTTGGCCGGTGTGGGCAAGTTGGGCTGAAGGGCCTGTTTCCACACTGTATCACTCTATGCCTCTAATACACTAAACTGAAGCGGACATGCCAACGTTGATCTTTTGCAGATCAAAAGATCGTAATCCCAGGATTTGATATACATGACCTCCTGCCACGCCGACTGGACAAGTATTTCCGGTACAACGGATCCCTGACCACCCCTCCATGTTATCCCAGTGTGCAGTGGACAGTGCTGAAGGAGCCAGTGCAGATATCCAGTGAACAGGTAAATATACCCATTACTCTGGCGTTTCACCGGGTCAGAACCTTTAAGGTTGAGTCCGCAAAGGTTGCGCGTCACGGTGGTGCAGCGGTAGAGTCGCTACCCCACAGCGCCAGAGACCCGGGTTCCATCCTGACTACGGGTGCTGTCTGTACGGAGTTTGTACGTTCTACCCCGTGACCTGCGTGGGTTTTCTCCAAGATTTTCGGTTTCCTCCCGCACTCCAAAGACGTACAGGTTTGTAGGTTAATTGGTTCGGTATAAGTGTATATTGTACCTAGTGTGTGTAGGATAGTGTTAGTGTGCGGGGATCGCTGGTGGGCGCAGACTCGGGGGGGGGCCTGTTTCCGCGCTGTATCTCTAAAATAAAAAACGGAACACTCCTTTCCCACTTGGGCTAAGTCCAGGACCTCCCTCCCATTCTCCACACAAATGACAGCAGTTCAAGAAGGCAGCTCTTAATCACAATCTCAGCAGGGGTGGGCAGTCAATGCTGATGTTGCCAGCAACATACAGAGGCCACAGTGACCTGTGCAACAATCTATGCTGTCACACTAATGTTCTATCTGATTCCTTAGCTACTCCCTGTCCTGACCTTCTGTTGGGTGTGGACTCACATGTTCACCAGAGGAAGGCTGGAAAAATGTGCTGACGTCATTAGTTTAAAGGTAATATCTCAGTGATACACTCCGCCCTCCTCCCACACACCCAGCCTGACCACACAAGGATTCCTGGTTTGTAAGGCATGGAAACAGGCCCTTCATCAACTTCTCATCCATGTCTACCTGAACTAGTCTCATTTTTGGCCCATATCTCTAGACGTTAGAGATACAGCCCAGAAACAGGCCCTTCGGCCCAACGAGTCCCCGCTGACCATCGATCGCCCCGTACACCAGCAACTATCCTGCACACACTAGGGACAATCTCTACAATTTTACCAAAGCCAATTAACCTACAAACCTGTACGTCTTTGGAATGTGGGAGGAAACTGCAGCACCTGGAGAAAACCCACGCGGTCACGGGGAGAACGTGCAAACTCCGTACAGACAGCACCCGCAGTCAGGATCGAACCCTGGTCTCTGGCACTGTGAGGCTGCAGCTCTACCGCTGCTCCACCCACCTAAATCTTCCCTACTCATGTCCAAATGTTTATACGTATCCCCTCCACCACTTCCTCTGGCAGCTCTGTGTGAAAAGGTTGCCCCTCAGGTTCCCTTTAAATCTTTCCCCCTTCAACTTAAAACTATACCCTCTAATGTTAGACTCCCCTACATTGGGATAGAATCTGTGGCCATTCACCTTATCTCTGCCCCTCATGATCGTGTATTCTTCTGTAAGGTCACCCATCAGCCTCTGACACACTCTCCCAGACTATCCCGCATTATGAGATCATAGACCTATACAGCAAGAGAACAGGCCCTTCGGCCCACCTTGCCCATGCTGACCAAGTTGGTATTCTGGGCTAGTCCCATTTGCCTGCATTTGCCCATAGCCCTTCCTATCAGAGGGTGGTGGAGGCAGGTTCTCTGGATGCTTTCAAGAGAGAGCTAGATAGGGTTCTTAAAGATAGCGGAGTCAGGGGATATGGGGAGAAGGCAGGAACGGGGTACTGATTGGGGATGATCAGCCATGATCACATTGAATGGCGGTGCTGGCTCGAATGGCCAAATGGCCTACTCCTGCACCTATTGTCTATTGTCTATCCATATATCTGCCCAAATATCTTTTGAAATCATAATTAGATCCACTTTTATAACCTCCTCTGGCAGCTTGTTCCAGACACAGACTGAGTGAAAAAGTTACCCCTGAAGTCCCCCTGAAACATTTCACCTCTCTGAGAGGATTCCAGTTTTAGAACCTCCAACCGTGGGGAAAAGACAGTAGGATCATAAGTGATAGGAGCAGTTAGGCCATTCGGCCCATCAAGTCTACTCCACCATTCAATCATGGCTGATCTATCTCTTCTTCCTAACCCCATTCCCCTGCCTTCTCCCCATAACCGCTGACACCCGCACTAATCAAGAATCTATCTATCTCTGCCTTAAATATATCCACTGACTTGGCCTTAACAGCAAAGAATTCCACAGATTCACCATCCTCTGGCTAAATAAATTCCTCCTTACAATAGACAATAGGTGCAGCAGCAGGCCATTCGGCCCTTCGAGCCAGCACCGCCATTCAATGTGATCATGGCTGATCATCCCCAATCAGTACCCCGTTCCTGCCTTCTCCCCATATCCCCTGACTCCGCTATTTTTAAGAGCCCTATCCAGCTCTCTCTTGAAAGCATCCAGAGAACCTGCCTCCACCGCCCTCTGAGGCAGAGAATTCCACAGACTCACCACTCTCTGTGAGAAAAAATGTTTCCTCGTCTCCGTTCTCAATGGCTTAGTCCTTATTCTTAAACTGTAGCCCCTGGTTCTGGACTCCCCCAACATCGGGAACATGTTTCCTGCCTCTAGCGTGTCCAAGCCCTTAACAATCTTATATGTTTCAATGAGATACCCTCTCATCCTTCTAAACTCCAGAGTGTACAAGCCCAGCTGCTCCATTCTCTCAGCATATGACAGACCCGCCATCCCGGGAATTAACCTTGTAAACCTACGCTGCACTCCCTCAATAGCAAGAATGTCCTTCCTCAAATTAGGGGACCAAAACTGCACACAATACCTCCTTCCTAAAATAATGTTCTTTAATTCTGAGGCTACGACCTACTGACTCTCCCACTAGTGGAAACATCCTCTCCACATCCACTCTATCCAAGCCTTTCACTATTCTGTAAGTTTCAATGAGCCCCCCCCCCCCACCCCATTCTTCTAAACTCCAGTGAGTACAGGCCCAGTGCCGACAAACGCTCATATGTTAACCCACTCTTTCGTGGATCTTCAAGATCTCTCTGTTCTGCAACGCAATAGACAATAGGTAAACACTCTCCAGTGCTCTACCATTTACTGTGTGAATCCTACCCTATTTCGACACACCGAAGTGCAACACCTCACACTTGACACAGTTAAGGGGCTGTCCCACTGCAGCAACCTAATCCGCGAGTTCAGAAGAGTGTCTTCGACCTTCAAGGTCGAGCGCACTCGCCTGGAAAACCTCGAGCTGGATCGACCGTCAGCAATGAAACTGCGAGCTGGATCGACCGACCACACACATACACACACACACACACGCACGCACACACACACACACACACACACACACACACACACACACACACACACACACACACACACACACACACACACACACACACATCGAAAAGGCAGGGGCCAGGGAAAGCGGGGGAGCACTGTCTGAAATTCACACCCGCGATGAAGAGGAAGGTAAAAGACGGCTGCACAGTGTACGGTAAGTCCTTTAGAGAGCGCGGAGGGGGGGGGGGGAGAGAAGGGGAGAGAGGGAAGGGGGGAGAAGGAGTGGAGACACTTTTAAGAAGCCAGACAACGTTTAATAAAGTTTAGCGGGCATTTTACCTACCGGTCGGTTTTCCTTGGTCCAGAAAACTCCATTAAAACGTTATCTTGTATTTAACGTTATTCCTTTTATCATGTATCTGTACACTGTGGACGGCTTGATACATGTGACAATAAACCAAACCCAACCGATCCAGACCAAACGATCTCCTGTAACCACAACTGTTTGATCTGCTGCAGCTTCTCGAGCTAGAGAGTGATCTGTACTACTCCAACAAGGATGAAGGCAATCGAACAGAGATGGTGGACAATTACAGACACGTCCAGGATCTCGGCGAGAGAGAGGTCTTCATTTCCTTCCAAGGTGAGAGTGCCTCCGGCATTGGGAGCAATAGTGGAGAAGTTCATATGATAGCAACAGAATTAGGCCATTCGGCCCATCGAGCATACTCCACCATTCAGTCATGGCTGATCTATCATCCATCTTTCCCTCTCAATCCCATTCTCCTGCCTTCTCCCTATAACCCTTGACATCCTTACAAATCAGTAAGTGATACAGTGGACAGCTGTAGAGTTGCTGCCTGACAGCACCAGAGACCCACGTTCGACAGGAGGCTGTGGAGGCCAAGTCAATGGATATATTTAAGGCAGAGATGGATAGATTCGTGATTAGTACGGGTGTCAGGGGTTATGGAGAAGGCTGGAGAATGGGGTTAGGAGGGAGATATAGATCAGCCATGATTGAATTGTGGAGTAGACTAGATGGGCTGAATGGCCTAATTCTGCTCCTATCACGTGATCTTATGATCTTAGATATACGGTTCCTTGCAAGCGGTGGTTCAGGTGTTCAGGGTGGTGAGGGTGTTTGCCTTCATAGGGTGGGGAATGGTACTGTGTACAATAGGTTGGACATCATGATACAGTCATTGGTGAGCAGGGGGGGAGTCAGGGCTGTGATGAAGTTGGGGGTGGGGGGGAGTTACGTCATGGACAACCGTCTTCGTGTAACAGTTACGCAATGCAACAGAGGCGGCATGGTGGCACAGCGGTAGAGTTGCTGCCTTACAGCGCCAGAGACCCGGGATCGATCCCGACTACGGGGTGCTGTCTGTACGGAGTTTGTACGTTCTCCCCTTGACCACATGGGTTTTCTCCGAGATCTTCAGTTTCCTCCCACACTCCAAAGACGTACAGGTCTGTAGGTCAATTGGCTTGGTATAAGTGTAAATTGTCCCTAGTGGGTGTAGGATAGTGTTAGTGTGCGGGGATCGCGGGTCAGTGCGATGTGGGCTGAAGGGCCTGATTCTGCGCTGTATCTCTAAACTAAATTAAACTAATCTAAGAGTTATTTGCATGGGCCTTGGGCAAGGGTGCCGGGGTGTCGTACTGCTGACTGGGCAAGTTTCTCCCAGATCTCACCACGCCAGGTCCCGCCTCAGCCAGTGAGGCAGATGTTCGGAGTAACGAGGGCAGGGCGTGCCGTCACCAATAACCATCGAAACTTCCGCAGCCCACAGGCCATCAGACATTGACACTCAAAGCTGTGGGAAAGGACGTTCAGGGAAAACATAGAATGGAATGAAACCTTTCTTGTAAAGCCAGTGTGGTTGCGGCAAGGGGTTGGTGAGGGTGTTGGTAATTAGTTTCCCAGTAATTGCACCTTGATGTAATTTCTCAATGCAACCTAGTCAATGGGCCTGGATAGAGTGGATGTGGAGAGGATGTTTCCACTGGTGGGAGAGTCTAGGACTAGAGGGCATAGCCTCAGAATTAAAGGACGTTCTTTTAGGAAGGAGTTGAGGAGGAATTTCTTTAGCCAGAGGGTGGTGAATCTGAGGAATTCTGTGGAGGCCAATTCAGTGGATATTTTTAATGCAGAGATAGATAGATAGATTCTTGATTAGTACGGGTGTCGTGGGTTATGGGGAGAAGGCAGGAGAATGGGATGAGGAGAGATAGATCAGCCATGATTGAATGGCGGAGTAGACTTGATGGGGCTGAATGGCCTAATTCTACTCCTATCACTTATGATCTTGTGATCTTATGATCTAATGAATATGTATTGGATGGAATTTGCCCCAAACCCATTGTACCCTAAATTATATTGAATGAGGCCATTTGGCCCATTGAGTCCATGGTGGCTATCATGCTGATATATTTCAGGACAACACAAGTCTGTTCTCTGAATTCCACAGTAAAGACAGCTGAGGTTTTCATTTAAGACCTCAGCCATCTCCCCGACTCCACACGCAGACAGCAACACTGACCCTTAATGGGATCGAGTTAGCTCTTTGCTCTTAGAATACATAGTATCTTTTAGGATTCTCCTTTAAAGGCCTGTCTCACGGGTTTGCGGTCATTGGCGGTGAAACAGGAAGTTTCTACCGCTCGTGGACCGCCAGAGACCGCGGGGTCAGTCCAACGCACACTGCCGGGGCCGTGCGGTGTAGGTCCCAACACCGCACGGTGCTCACAAAAAAACGACAATGTCGAAAAAACTTTTCCCACCGCACAGCCGCCGCCAGTGAGGCACGAGTGCGGCACGGGCACCGCCACAGCTGCCGCCAGTGCGGCAGGAGCGCCGTGAGTCCAACTTTCACCGCCACAGCCGCTACCAGTGCGGCACGAGCGCTGCGAGTCCAACTTTCACCGCCACAGCCACCGCCAGTGAGGCACGTGTGCGGCACGGGCACCGCCACAGCCGCCGCCACAGCGCCGCGATCACCACCAGCACCGCCACAGCCCCGCGAACCGAAAAGACGTCATCGCGTAGCGCGTCGCGTTGCGCGATGTTGTCATCACCCGACGCCGCAAGCTTGTGGAACCGGCCATACGGAGATCACTCGGCCCCCACGCAGCATCCGTGCGGCACTCTCGCGGTTGCCGTGCGGTCCCCTCTTCCGGCGACGCCGCGCTTCACCGCCAATGACCGCAAACCCGTGAGACAGAGCCTTTACCTTATCTTCCAAGGATGCCTCATGTCCCTTTGTAACTATTACTGCACTACTATAGTTTGTTTGTTTTTATTTGTATGTGTGTGCGTGTATGTATATATATATATATAACTGGTGAGAAGGAACGGGTGACGTTTCGGGACGAGACCCTTCTTCAGTCTGAAGAATGGTCTCGACCCGAAACGTCACCCATTCCTTCTCCCCAGAGATGCTGGCTGAACCGCTGAGTTGCTCCAGCTTTTTGTGTCTATCTTTGGTTTAAACCAGCATCTGCAGTTCCTTCCTACACACACACACAAATACATATATACATATATATATATATATATATATATATATATATATATATATATATATATATATATATATATATATATATATATATATATATATATCTGTGTGTGTGTGTGCGTTTGTTTATGTATATATTCCACCACTCACCCATAGCCCCTAACTGCGCAGGCACGGCTCTTACATTCCCGTCCCCTCCTCTTCACCCCCCCACTTCTCTCCCCTCTCCTCCACTCCATACCTCACCTCTCCCTCCCACTCCTTTTCCCTACCCTCAGTCATTCCCTCCCTCGCCTCTCCCCTGTCGCACTAAACACAATGTTTAAAAAACATTTCTCCTCCCCTCTCCCATTCCCTCCCTCTCCTTACAACAATGTAACAAATCTCTCATTGCACTGGGTGTAACACTGCAGATGGGCAGTTTATGTAAATGAGATCCCATTGTGACACCATAGCTGTAACTGCCAGCAACTGCCGCTGCAGTGTTCAAGTCATTCTTTCTCAAACTGGATTTTGTAAAGTTGAAAATGTGAATAACTTGTAAAATATAACATCAATCTGAAGGAAACTTGTTGAAAACACACCACAGTACAATTGTGAGTAAGGTGATGCAAAAATTGTAGGGCTTTTGTGTACCGTATTGGCGTAATTTCAGGATCTCACTCACTCATTCACCCACTCACAGACAGACATCCAAACAAACAAGATGAGAGTTTTAGTAATATATTTAGATATATGTACGTATACAGGGCTCTCGCTTAACTTTTTTTCCCTGTTGCCAGTCGGGCAACCTTGGCAGTTTATTAGGTTGCCAAATGACAGTTTAGGTGGTCATTTAAGATGACTTGCATGATGCGTGCGATAATGTGCTCGGACAAAGTGCGTAGTTACCAGTTGGAATTATACTCAATGAAGCATTCACATATTATTTCTGCTTCAAATAAAGTCACAAACTAAACATATTCACCAATCAAGACATGATATATCCCACAATGACATGCAGCAAAATTATAAGACAGTATCTCAACTCTTTTTCCACATTGCAATTAATGCAATTTCTATTAGTTCTTTCCACTTCCAAACAACAATGTGGTTGGATTATTCAGCGTATGATCAACCTGTGTCAATAAATCCTGGACCATGGTAACATATATGTGTACGTATAGTTGTGAATGTTGCTCATTAAATAACTACAGTACTGATACTCCATATTAAGAGCATTGATTTGCCGTTAAAATGAATTCTGTAATAACGTGTCAATGGCAGCAGTGACAATCGAACACTGAGGTTTTAATGTTTCATGTGTTCACAGTTTAATTCATCCATCTTTATGGATTAAAACAAATAATAACATTGGGAATTAAAACACATTTGATTGCATAACATCGTCAATGTCTGCTCTGAAGACATTTCCAGCACAATAGTGTCAGGGAGGGGGGTGTGTGTGAATCAGAGCGGGGTGGATAGATGGCGGGGGTGGGGGGGGTTAGAAGGTATCAGTGCAGAATGGATGGATTGAGGCAGGTGAATTAGTACGTGTTGGTTGGAGTAGGTAAAATTGTGAGGGGAGAGAACCGGGGATGTCAGTGGTGTTGAATGGGGGGATCAGTATGGGATGGATGGGGGTAGACAAAAGTGCTGGAGAAACTCAGCGGGTGAGGCAGCATCTATGGAGCGAAGGAAATAGGCAACGTTTCGGGTCGAGACCCTTCTTCAGATTGTTCCCCCCATTCTTCTTGAATGGGAGGATCAGTACAGGATGGATGGGGGGGAGAACAGCGCAGGATGAATGGGGGGGAGGGGGTCAGTACAGTGTGGATCGGAGGGTCTGTGCAGGATGAATGGGGGATCACTACAGGATGAATGAGGGGAGGGGGGGAAGGTGCAGGGTAAATGGAGGGTGGGTCAGTACGGGATGAATGCGTGGATTAGTACAGGATGGATGGGGAATCAGTACAGGATGGATGGGAAAGGGGTAAGTACAGGGTGAATTGGGGAACCAGTGTACGATGGATGGGGGGGGGGGGTGGTAGCAGAATCAATGCGAGGTGGATAGGGTGATCAGCGCAGGATGAATAGATGGGGGGGGGGTAGATGGGGAGGGGAGCACAGGGGATGTCAGTGAGGACTGAATAGAGGCGGGAATGGGGATCAGTGCGGGATGGAGTGGAGGGGTCCCAGACTAAGGGGGTGGAGGGGGGCGTACGAGAGAGAGAGAGGGGGCGAGGTGGGGAGGAAGGAAGGTCAGCGCTCCTCAGACAACATCGCCCCGCTGCCTTGGCCGTTGGGAACTCCTCGCCACCGCCTCCCTCCTCCGCCAGCCAACAGCAAGGTGAGGGGCCGAGCGGTGCAGCTCAGAGATCCGATAGCTATAACATCTTTGGTGCAGCTGCTTCAGACGAGTCGAAGCGAATGACGGGCCCCGCACAGCGACAGCAGCAGCCGCGATAGTGGCTCCGTCTCCTCCTCCTCCCGCCCCCCGCCCACCCTGATAAGGGCCTCTGCTTGTAAATCCGGTAACGGCGCAAAACAAACCCTCCCGCACTCCGAGGCCTCCCCCTCCCTCCCTCCTCCTGGCCTCGGAGCTTTGGTTTGAAAGTGCGGTTAGCGGATTTTAAGCAGAGGCCCTTATCAGGGCGGGCGGGGGGCGGGAGGAGGAGGAGATGGAGCCGCTGTCGCTGCCGCGGCCGCTGCTACCGCTGGGCGGGGCACGTCATTTGCTCCGACCCTTCCGCACCCCGCACCTAGTATCTTTGCCCCGCACGACAGCCGCCGCCGACACGAGATGTCACGTTCCTCTTCTCCAGAGATGCTGCCTGACCCGCGGAGTTACTCCAATTTTTTGTGGCTATCTTCGGTACAAACCAGTATCTGGTTGCCAAGCCGGGCAAAATGACTCGGTGTTTAGGATGCCCGGCGGCGCTTTGAGTGGTCAGTGGCACCCGGGCAACCTCTAATTTCGAGCCCTGGTATATATAATCTTTGTGTCTATATAATTATAAGTCTCATCTTGACCACTTCCTGGCTACGCTGTATATTGATTTTATAAAAAACGCTGCCCTATATCGGTGCGTTTTTTGGCCATCTTACTCACAGTCCTCCTCCGCTGAGCAGGCCCCGAGGATGAAATTTTGTGTGTGTGTGTGTGTGGTCTCAGTGACTGAGCTGCCAGCCCAAGAATTCATTCGGCCCACAATGTCCATACTAGCCCTCTGGAAACCAGTGCCTTCGGCCCACAACACCATGTTAGCGCTCCAGAAAGCCTCCCCCCCCCCCCACTGGCTAGCAGTATTGGAATTGGTGGAGAGGTGGAATATTGCGTTGGGGGACCAGCCCTCCCGTGTGAACATGGGACCCAACGGGTCCCACTTAGTCTAATATATATAGATATATCTCAGGAGCATATCTGGATCACGTTTCGGGTCGAGACCCTTCTTCAGACTGAGAACCTCAGTGAAATAACGGCCTGACTTTCAGTGTGAAGAAGTGTCTTCTCTCCAGGGTAGACAAAAGTGCTGGAGAAACTCAGCGGGTGCAGCAGCATCTATGGAGCAAAGGAAATAGGCAACGTTTCGGGCCGAAACCCTGTCTTCTCTCCAGAGATGCTGCCTGACCCGCTGAGTTACTCCGGCCCTTTGTGTCTATCTTCAATGTAAACAGTTCCTTGTCGGCCTCACTATAACTGAGTATCTCTAGGCCTGATGTAGAGTCATAGAGGCATAGAGCACAGAAACAGGCCCTTCAGCCCAACTCATCCATGCCAGCCAAATGAACCAGCCTTCCCTGACCCCGTCAGCCATGTGCTTCATGGGAACATATTGGCCCTGAACTCTCCCTATCTCTCTTTTTTAAACTTCCCATTTGCCAGACACCCTTTTACCTGCTAACAGCCTCTTCCAGTCAACCTTGAGAAAGTTCCTGTCTAATGACCTCAGGATTGGCTTTGTCCCAATTCCTCATCTTTTCCATAGCTTTAGTTTACTTTAGTTTAGTTTAGAGATACAGCACAAAAACAGGCCCTTCGGCCCATCGAGTCCGTGCCGACCAGCGATCCCCACACACTAGCACTATCCGACACGCACTAGGGACAATTTACAATTTTACCAAAGCCAATGAACGTACAAACCTGCACGTGTAGGAAGGAACTGCAGATGCTGGTTTAAACCCAAGATAGACACAAAAAGCTGGGGTAACTCAACAGGACAGGAAGCATCTCTGGAGAGAAGGAATGGGTGACGTTTCGGGTCGAGACCCTTCTTCAGACTAGTTAGGGATAAGGGAAACGAGAGATATAGATGATGATGTAGAGAGATAAAGAACAATGATAAAGGTAAACATTGTTAGCTGTTTGTTGGGTGAAAACGAGAAGCTGGTGCGACTTGGGTGGGGGAGGGATAGAGAGAGAGGGAATGCCGGGCTACCTGAAGAGAGAGAAATCAATATTCATACCACTGGGCTGTAAGCTGCCCAAGCAAAATATGAGATGCTGTTCCTCCAATTTGCGTTTAGCCTCACTCTGACAATGGAGGAGACAGAGGACAGAAAGGTCTGTGTACGAATGGGAAGGAGAATTAAAGTGTCCAGCAACCGGGAGATCAGGTTGGTTCAAGTGGACTGAGCGGAGGTGTTCCGCTAAACGATCGCCCAGTCTGCGTTTGGTCTCGCCGATGTATAAGAGTCCACATCTTGAACAATGGATACAGTAGATGAGGTTGGAGGAGGAGCAAGTGAACCTCTGCCTAATCTGAAAGGACTGTTGGGGTACCTGGACAGGGTCGAGGGAGGAGGTGTAGGGACAGGTGTTGCATCTTCTGCAGTTGCAGGGGAAGGTACCTGGGGAGGGGGTGGGAAGGGATGAGTTAACCAGGGAGTTGCGAGGGAACGGTCTCTGCGGAAGGCGGAAAGGGATGGAGATGGGAACATCATAATCATAATCATACTTTATTAGCCAAGTGTGTTTTGCAACATACGAGGAATTTCATTTGCCAGAGTCATACCAATAAAAAGTAACCGAACACACAAAATACATTTTAACATAAACATCCACCACAGTGACTCCTCCACATTCCTCACTGTGATGGAAGGTGAAATAAAGTTCAAATCTCTTCCCTTCTTTGTTCTCCTGCGGTCGGGGCCCTCGAGCCTTCCGTTGACGGGATGATCTTGGCTCCCGTAGCCGGCGGCATTTGGGCCCTCGCGTCGGGGCTATCAAGCTCCCGCTGACAAACGCTCATTATAGGTTAACCCACTCATTCCTGGGATCATTCTTGTAAACCTCCTCTGGACCCTCTCCAGAGCCAGCACATCCTTCCTCAGATATCGTGCCCAAACTTGTTCATAATATTCCAAATGTCGCCGTACCAACGCCTTAAGGATTCCTGGATTCTCTCCCCATTTAGAAATTAGTTTACGCCTTTATTCCTACTACCAAAATGCATGACTCCAACTTTGCTCCACTACATTCTATCGACCACTTCTCTGCCCACTCCCCCAGCCTGTCCAAGTCCTTCTGCAGAGTCCATTACCTGCCCCATCACCTATATTTGTATCATCCGCAAACTTGGCCACAAAATCTTCGATCCCCTCGTCCAAATCATTAATATACAACGTGACGATGATAGTGCAAGTGTACGGGGTGTTCGCTGGTCGGCACAGATTCGATGGGCCGAAGGGCCAGTTTCAGCACCGTATCTCTAAAGCCTGGAGCCTAAAGATTAGATTCCATTATAAAATGGTTTTGAATGTACAAATGAATTGTAAATATTGTTTCTCTTTCAGAGGCTGTAAATGCGGGGCAGAGCCTGTCTCCAGGTAAGGAATAAGGTTCCACTGTGTTGTCCAAACTGACAATGTTTCTGTGACACATCTACGCAAGGTGCCAACACATCAATGATCCTCAGGCCGGGATTTTAGATGAAGATGGGTCTCGACCCGAAACCTCACCTATTCCTTCTCTCCGGAGATGCTGCCTGTCCCACTGAGTTACTCCAGTTGTTTGTGTCTTATCTTCACATCCCTGTAGGAGCGCTTCCGCCTCGGGAACTGCAGTGCTCTCATCTCGCTGCTGCCCTCGGGCAGAAGGCATAGGAGCCTGAGGTCCGTGACTTCCAGGTTCAAGAACAACCTCTTCCCAACAACTTGAACACTACACAACACTAACCTCAGCAAGACAGATACAAAAAGCTGGAGTAACTCAGCGGGTCAGGCAGCTTCTCTGGAGAAAAGTGATAGTTGACATTTCAGATTGGAACCCTTCCAACCCGAATCATCACCTATTCCTTCTCTCCAGAGATGCTGCCTGTCCTGCTGAATTACTCCACCACTTTGTGCCTATCTTCGGTATAAACCAGCATCTGCAGTTCCTTCCTGCATCGTGACCTCAGTAACTATGATCTTACATAGACTGCATCATTTGATGCACGGCCATCTTTGTTTTTGGTGCTATTATGGTTAGCTGGTGTTGTGGTCCTGGATGATCCAACATTATCATTATTTAGTGGCGGCATATTGGCGCAGCGGGTAGAGCTGCTGCCTCATGGCGCCCAAGACGCATGTTCGATCCTGACCTTGGGTGCTGTCTGCATAGAGCTTGCACGTTCTCCCTGTGACCGTGTGGGTTTTCTCCAGGTGCTCCGGTTCCCCCCCACATCCCAAAGACGTATAGGTTAATTGGCCCTCTGTAAATTGTCCCCTGGTGTGTAGGGAGAGGATGAGAAAGTGGGATAGCATAGGACGATCGATGGACGGCATGGACCCGGTGGGCTGAAGGGCCCGGTTCCTTGCGGTATCTCTAAAACTAAAACTAAATCTGTATGTGTTATTGTTTATTATGGGCCTGTTAAACTGTAGCAAGTTCAATTTCATTTCCTTCTTCCATTGTTGGTACATTTCACAATTAAACTCTGGGCTGTCATGACTCATCTCATGAGAGCCTGCAGGCATAGACTATAGGTGCCGTGCTGGCACCATGATGTAGGGTAGACCAGTGAATCACGGGTGTCTCTGTGGCTGCTTGCCGTAGTTGAGTTGAGTTTAGTTCAGAGATACAGCGTGGAAACAGGCCCTTTGGCCCAGGTGCCGACCGGTGATCCCCCCCACACACACACACTTGGGACAATTTACACTTACACCAAGCCAATTAACCTACAAACCTGTACGTCTTTGGAGTGTGGGAGGAAACCGAAGATCTCAGAGAAAACCCACGGGGGGAACGTACAAACTCCGTACAGACAGCACTCGTAGTCAGGATTGAACCTGGGACTGTGGCGCTGTGAGGCTGCAACTCTATCGCTGTGTCACCGTGCCGCCCTGGACACTAGCTACCTTTTAGTTCTCTGAAGTACTTCTCATGTCAAGCGACTGACTGCATTGACATTCTGAGGCGTGCCTTCACCAAGTACACAGTGTCCTCCCTTGTCCACTGACACAGTGAAGTCCGTGCATGGCATAAGCTCATAAGTGATAGGAGCAGAATTAGGCCATTCGGCCCATCAAGTCTATTCCGCCATTCAATCATGGCTGATCTATCTTTCCCTCTCAGCCCCATTCTCCTGCCTTCTTCCATAACCCCTGACCCCCGTACTAAGATGCTGCCACTTTCTCTGCAGGTGTAATCCTGATCATCGCACTCTGCTGCCTATTTGGTGTCGCGATCGCTGTGGCAATCACCATCTTCTTTCTGAAGAAGAGGTAAGATGTAACGGCGTCATCTTTGTACTCTGGCTCTTGTAGCCGAGCTCCCCTCCTGCCCTCTGCACCTTCGCCATCCCCCACCTGCTCCTCCGCCGTGCCCTCACCAGCTCACGGACGCGTCCCTTCCCCAGACCGCTCCATCACCGCCATGGGTCATCCCAAGAGCAGGCTCAGCAGAGGGAGGTGGCCACGGGGTCTGGTTAGAGGAGCCCCAGGAACGTGAGGCTGCTGCTCCAGTGGTGGGGGGTGCAGGGTGATTGGGGGGGGGGTGTTTGGGGGGTGCAGGGTGGCGGATGGGGGGGTAAACACAACCAGATCAACTAGAGCGTGCAGGGGGAAGGAAGTGACACGGGCAGCGGGATGGGGAATGAAGGAAGTGACACGGGGCCAGATCTGCAGTTATTGGTGAGGTTTGAAGGTGAATCTCTGATGGTTTGGGGATGGAGGCGGGAGTGAAGGGTGAGCCGATCTTAGTGAGAGTCTGGATGCAACAGCAGATATCGACCAAGCACAGGAACAGGCCCTTTAACCAAATAACCATTACAGCACGGAAACAGGCCATCTCGGCCCTTCAAGTCCGTGCCGAACATTTAAAATTAAAAAAATAAAATAATGATAAATACTTCCCCCTAGTCCCATCTACCTGCACTCAGACCATAACCCTCCATTCCTTTCCCGTCCATATACCCATCCAATCTATTTTTAAAGGATAAAATCGAACCAGCCTCCACCACTTCCACTGGAAGCTCATTCCACACAGCTACCACTCTCTGAGTAAAGAAGTTCCCCCTAATGTTACCCCTAAACTTCTGTCCCTTAATTCTCAAGTCATGTCCCCTTGTTTGAATCTTCCCTACTCTCAATGGAAAAAGCTTATCCACGTCAACTCTGTCTAACCCGCTCATAATTTTAAAGACCTCTATCAAGTCCCCTCTTAACCTTCTGCGCTCCAAAGAATAAAGACCTAACTTGTTCAACCTTTCTCTGTAACTTAGTTGCTGAAACCCAGGCAACATTCTAGTAAATCTCCTCTGTACTCTCTCTATTTTGTTGACATCCTTCCTATAATTAGGCGACCAAAATTGTACTCCATACTCCAGAATTGGCCTCACCAATGCCTTGTACAATTTTAACATTACATCCCAACTTCTATATTCAATGCTCTGATTTATAAAGGCCAGCACCCCAAACGCTTTCTTTACCACCCTATCTACATGAGATTCCACCTTCAGGGAACTATGCACAGTTATTCCTAGATCCCTCTGTTCAACTGCATTCCTCAATTCTCTACCATTTACCATGTACGTCCTATTTTGATTTGTCCTGCTGAGATGTAGCACCTCACATTTATCAGCATTAAACTCCATCTGCCATCTTTCAGCCCACTTTTCCAAATGGCCTAAATCTCTCTGTAGACTTTGAAAATCTACTTCATTATTCACCACACCACCTATCTTAGTATCATCTGCATACTTACTAATCCAATTTTCCACACCATCATCCAGATCATTGATGTACATGACAAACAACAGTGGACCCAACACAGACCCTTGAGGCACCCCACTAGTCACTGGCCTCCAACCTGACAAACAACCATCCACCATTACTCTCTGGCATCGCCCATTCAGCCACTGTTGAATCCATCTTGCTACTCCACCATTAATACCCAACAATTGAATCTTCTTAACCAACCTTCCATGAGGAACCTTGTCAAAGGCCTTACTGAAGTCCATATAGACAACATCCACTGCTTTACCCTCATCAATTTCCCTAGTAACCTCTTCGAAAAATTCTAGAAGATTAGTCAAACATGACCTTCCAGGCACAAATCCATGTTGACTGTTCCTAATCAGACCCTGCTTATCCAGATGCTTATATATATTATCTTTAAGTATCCTTTCCATTAATTTGCCCACCACTGACGTCAAACTAACAGGTCTATAATTGCTAGGTTTACTCTTAGAACCCTTTTTAAACAACAGAACAACATGCGCAGTACGCCAATCCTCCGGCACTATTCCCGTTTCTAATGACATTTGAAATATTTCTGTCATAGCCCCTGCTATTTCTACACTAACTCCCCTAAATATCCTCGGGAATATCCTGTCAGGACCTGGAGACTTATCCGTTTTCATATTTTTCAAAAGTGTCCGCACCTCCTCTTCTTTGAATCTCATAGTTTCCATTGCTACTCTGCTTGTTTCCCTTACCTCACATAATTCCATATCCTTCTCCTTGGTGAATACCGAAGAAAAGAAATTGTTCAGTATCTCCCCCATCTCTTTTGGCTCTGCAGATAGCTGTCCACTCTGACTCTCTAATGGACCAATTTTATTCCTTGTTATCCTTTTGCTATTAATATAGCTGTAGAAACCCTTTGGATTTACTTTCACCTTACTTGCCAAAGCAACCTCATATCTTCTTTTAGCTTTTCTAATTTCTTTCTTAATATTCTTTTTACATTCTTTATACTCCTCAAGCACCTCATTTACTCCATGCTGCCTATAATTATTGTAGATCTCTCTCTTTTTCCGAACCAAGTGTCCAATTTCCCTTGAAAACCATGGCTCTTTCCAATTTTTACTATTTCCTTTCAACCGAACAGGGACATAAAGATTCTGTACTCTTAAAATTTCACCTTTAAATGTCCTCCATTTCTCTTCTACATCCTTCCCATAAAACAACATGTCCCAATTCACTCCTTTTAAATCCTTTCGCATCTCCTCAAAGTTAGCCTTTCTCCAATCAAAAATCTCAACCCTAGGTCCAGTTCTGACCCTCTCCATAATTATATTGAAACTAATGGTATTGTGATCACTGGACCCGAAGTGCTCCCCGACGCATACCTCCGCCACCTGCCCTGTCTCATTTCCTAACAGGAGGTCCAGCACTGCCCCTTCTCTAGTAGGTACCTCTATGTATTGCTGCAAAAAACTATCCTGCACACATTTTACAAACTCCAAACCATCCAGCCCTTTTACAGAATGTGTTTCCTAGTCTATGTGTGGAAAATTGAAATCTCCCACAATCACTACCTTGTGCTTACTACTAATATCTGCTATATCCTTACATATTTGCTCTTCCAATTCTCGCTCCCCATTTGGCGGTCTATAATACACCCCTATAAGTGTTGCTACACCTTTCCCATTTCTCAGCTCCACCCAAATAGCCTCCCTAGACGAGCCTTCTAATCTATCCTGCCAAAGCACTGCTGTAATATCTTCCTTGACAAGCAATGCAACACCCCCACCTCTTGCCCCTCCAATTCTATCACCCTTGAAGCAACGAAATCCTGGAATATTTAGTTTCCAATCACAGCCCTCCTTTGGCCCATAATGTCTGTGTAATACTTGAGGACAGGTTAAATTAATCTCTGCCTGCCCGTGATCCATATCCCTCTATTTCATAAGTGATAGGAACAGAATAAGGCCATTCGGCCCATCGTCTACTCCACCATTCAATCATGGCTGATCTATCTCTCCTAACCCCATTCTCCTGCCTTCTCCCCATAACCGCTGACACCCGTACTAATCAAGAATCTATCTATATCTGCCTTAAATATATCCATTGACTTGGCCTGCACAGCCTTCTATGACAATGAATTCCACAGATTCACCACTCTCTGACAATAGGAATTCCTCCTCGCACATATCCATGTGCCTATCTAAGCACGATTAAATGTCCCTGTTGTATCTGCCTCCACCACCAGCCCAGGCAATGTGTTCCAGGCCTCCACCACCAGCCCAGGCAATGTGTTCCAGGCCTCCACCACCAGCCCAGGCAATGTGTTCCAGGCCTCCACCACCCTCTGTGTTAAAACGTGCCCCACACATCTCCATTAAACGTTGCCCTGGGTCCATTTTACCGTGCGGTGAATATTTCCCTCCTCAGCCTCCCTCCCATATAAGTGACCGGGAGCTGTTGGAGTGGACAATGTGTGCCGGGCTGGGGTCAGGCAGGGTGTTGCATCGTTCAGCAGCAGCATTAGATTCAGTCTGGCCCAGACCAGACACTGGTATTCACTTGGAACAAGCGGCTCAACACTGCCCACTGGTGGAAGAACATCCTCAACACCATTGCAGTTCACAGTCATATTCTGGAGATCTGTCTCTCTCTCTCTCTCTGTCTCTCTGTCTCTCTGTCTCTCTCTCTCTCTCTCTCTCTCTCTCTCTCTCTCTCTCTCTCTGTCTCTCTCTGTTTCTCTCTTTCTGTCTTGCTCTCTCTCTCTCTCTCCCTGTCGCTCCCCCTCTCTCTCTGTTTCTCTCTGTCTCTCTCTCTCTCTCTCTCTCTCTCTCTCTCTCTCTCTCTCTCTCTCTCTCTCTCTCTCTCTGTCTGTTTCTCTGTCTCTCTCTCTCTTTCACGATCAGGACCATCTCACCTCTTGAGGACCTCAGTCAGCCAGTCCCCTGTATTACTGATGTAGAGGAGAGCAGTCCCAGCTCCCCAAACCCCTCCTGCCTGTGCTCTTCATTTGAACATAGAACATAGAACAGTACAGCACAAAAACAGGCCCTTCAGCCCACAATGTCTCTGCTGGACATGATGCCAAGACAAACTCTTACCTGCCTGCATATATCCCTCTATATCCAAGTGCCTTTTCAAAAGTCTCTTAAAGATCACTATAGTATCGAGCTCCACCCCGCCCCTGGCAATATGTTCCAGCAACTCATCAGTGTGTGTAAAAAAACTTTCCCCTCTCACCTTAAAGCTATAACCTCTAGTCTTTGACATTTCCATCCTGGGAAAAAGGTTCTGCTGCCTGTCCAATATTCGCCTCTCATAACATTCTAGATTTCTATCAGGTCTCCCCACACCGCTGGAGTTCCAGAGAAAACAATCCAAGTCTGTCCAGCCTCTCCCTGTAGCTAATACCGCTTAAAAGACTAATAATGTTAAATAGACACAAAAAGCTGGAGTATCTCAGCGGGTCAGGCAGCATCTCTGGAGAAAAGGAATAGGAGACATTTCGGGTGGGAATCTGAAGAAGGGTTCCGAACCAAAACGTCACCTATTCAATCTCTCCAGAGATGCTGCTTGACCCGCTGAATTACTCCAGCATTTTGTGTCTATCATTGTGTCTACCCCAGCATCTGCAGTTCCTTCCTACACATCATTCTGGTAAACCTTTTCTGCACGCTCTTCGCAGCCTCCACATCCTTACTGTAATGGGGGCAACCAGAACTGCATGTAATACTCCAGATGCAACCTAACCAATGTCGTATGAAGCTGCATCATGAGTTTCTGACTCTTATATACTCAATAGACAATAGACAATAGGTGCAAGAGTAGGCCATTTGGCATCGCCATTCAATGTGATCATGGCTGATCATCCACAATTCCTGCCTTCTCCCCATATCCCCTGACTCCGCTATTTTTAAGAGCCCTATTTAGCTCTCTCTTGAAAGCATCCAGAGAACCTGCCTCCACCGCCCTCTGAGGCAGAGAATTCCACAGACTCACCACCCTCTGTGTGAAGAAGTGTTTCCTCGTCTCCGTTCTAAATGGCTTACTCCTTATTCTTAAACTGTGGCCCCTGGTTCTGGACTCCCCCAACATCGGGAACATGTTTCCTGCCTCTAGCGTGTCCAAGCCCTTAACAATCTCAATGTCCTGACCCATGAAGGAAAGCACACACGCCTTCTTTATCAATGGTGTCCTTATTGTCATGGGCACCTGGTACAGTGAACATTTTTTTACATACAGCCCAGCAGGACGACCCCAGTGCATAAACACAATCACCCCGGTCAGCTCAGCGCGTGGCCATTTTGGCGGCATGGTACAGTCCCATCTCCAGCCGGCCACAAAGGCCCGTTGCAGCTGTCATCTCCATTCCCGCTCGCCCTGTGATCCGATGTCCCTCTCACGCACGGCCATCTTTTCAGACCCCTCTGTCTGAAGACCTCCCGCAACCGAGCTCGAGGGTGCCGGAGGTAAGACCTTTAGACACATATACAATTCTTAAAGGATTGAACAAGCTAGATGCAGGAACAATGTTGGGGGAGTCCAGAACCGGGGGTCACTGTTTAAGAATAAGGGGTTTAAGACTCATTTAGGACTGAGATGAGGAAAAACCTTTCCACCCAGAGAGTTGTGAATCTGTGGAATTCTCTGCCACAGAAGGCAGTGGAGGCCAATTCACTGGATGTTTTCAAGAGAGAGTTCGATTTAGCTCTTAGGGCCAATGGAATCAAGGGATGTGGGGAGAAAGCAGGAACGTGGTACTGATTCTGGATGATCAGCTATGAACTTATTGAATAGTTGGAAGGGCCGAATGGCCGACTCCTGCACCTATTTTCTATGTTTCCATGTTTCTAAGCCCCCCGCCGGTTCTGCTCGCTGTTGTCCAGTGTCCGTGGCGGTGGCGGTCTCGTTCCCGTCCACGTGCGTTGCTGCCCGTTCTTCTCTGTTCCCAGCTGAATCCTCGTTCCCACAGAGCGCGTAAAACGACAGAGGACGGGGGGATGATCTACAAGGCGGCGACGGCGGCAGAGACTCCCGCACAGGCCTGAGCCCCTGGCAGCATCTCACGTGGCCACATCACACTAACGAGTCGGGACATCGAGCATCGATACGAGGAGATGTGGCAACAACCTATAGCTGTTTGCAGTGCAGTGTCATCTGTAGTGTCCTCTCCTGAATCCTGCACATGCGGTTGATTGAAATGTTCTCTTCAAATGACAATGTTTCATGTACTTCTTTTTCCGTTTCTAAAGCCACTCCTTAAAATGCACTCCTGCCCATTGTAAAAGGGAAATATTCATAGGAGTTTCACATCTGGAATCGTATGAACTGCAGATGTTGGAGCCTTGAGCAAAACACAAAGTGCTGGGTTACACAACAGGTCAGGCAGCATCTGTGGAGGGATGGAACCGCCTGGTTACTCCAGCACTTTGTATTTTACTTGATTCCAGCATCTGCAGTTCCTCGTGCCTCCATCTCACTGCAGAATCCCATCAAGAGATGTCCACATTGAAGAAGTTCTCCTCCTCTCTCTCCAACTGGAGTTCAGTTTAGTTTAGAAATACAACCTCTAGTTGTCTGGAAACAGACCCTTCGGTCCACGGAGTCCGTGCAGACCAGCGATCCCCACACACTAAACTATCCTACACAATCTATGGGCAATTTACAATTATACCAAACCAATTAATCTACAAACCTGCGCGTCTTTGGAGTGTGGGAGGAAACCGAAACACCTGGAGAAAACCCACGGGGAGAAGGTACAAACTCCGTACAGACAGCACCCATAGTCGGGATCGAACCCGGGCCTCTGGCGCTGCAAGGCAGCAACCCTACCGCTGCGTCACCATGCCACACGCTCTCACTGCTCCCCCTCTGTGATTCCTCCTGCTCTCCTGTCCGATCCATGTCCTCCACAGATGCTGCCCGACCCGCTGAGTTTCTCCAGCACTTTGTGTTTTATTCATGAATTTAATAATATGAGGTGGGACTTTGGTAATTTTACCACCGAGGATATGTCAGATATTTATTCCAAATCCTCAATCTGAGGTTAAAAGAATTTGGTTCAACAAATTAAAAAGTAAAATGGTGTCTCTCAGTACATTAGACCACAGCTGATAAGCAACAAATTGCAGCAAAATAAATGTAGGAATGTGTGATTTCTGTGTTTACCAGTAGATATTGGTTCCAGTTTGTGCAATACCAGCAATATAACAGTATCGTTTTTGTTTTGGAGGTACACATGGAAACAGGCCATTCGGCCCAGCGTGTTCATGTCAACCATCGATCACCCATTCACACTAGTTCTATGTTATCCCACTTTCCCATCCACTCCCTACACAATAGGGGCGATTTACAGAGGGCCAATTAACCAACAAACCCGCATGTCGTTGGGATGTGGGAGAAAACCAGAGCTCCCGAAGGAAACAGAGCATTTGTCGACCCTGGGCCTGCACTCGCTGGAGTTTAGAAGCATGAGGGGGAACCTCATTGAAACGTACAGAATAGTGAAGGGCTTGGATAGAGTGGATGTGGAGAGGATGTTTCCACTAGTGGGAAAGTCTAGGCCTGAGAATTAAAAGACGTTCTTTTAGGCAGGAGATGAGGAGGAATTTCTTTAGTCAGAGGGTGGTGAATCTGTGGAATTGTTTGCCACAGATGGCTGTGGAGGCCAAGTCAGTGGATATATTTAAGGCAGAGATAGATAGATTCTTGTGTTAAAGAAGGAACTGCAGATGCTGGAAAATCGAAGGTACACAAAAATGCTGGAGAAACTCAGCGGGTGCAGCAGCATCTATGGAGCGAAGGAAATAGGCTGAAGAAGGGTTTCAGCCCGAAACGTTGCCTATTTCCTTCGCTCCATAGATGCTGCTGCACCCGCTGAGTTTCTCCAGCATTTTTGTGTACCTTAGATAGATTCTTGATTAGTACAGGTGTCAGGGGTTATGGGGAGAAAGCAGGAGACTGGGGTTAGGAGGGAGAGATAGATCAGCTATGATTGAATGGCGGAGTAGACTTGATGGGCCAAATGGTTTAATTCTACTCCTATCACTTATGATCTTATGAAACCCACGCGGTCACGGGGAGAACGTGCCAACTCCACCCAGACAGCACCCGGGATCAGGATCGAACCCGGGTCTCTGGCGCTGTGAGGCAGTGGTTCTACCACTTGAGCCACTGTGCTGCCCATATACATAGTCAGTAGCAATACACGGTACAATTCTTAGATGATTACGCAGGCGCACCTGACAATATTGAAGGGGCCAATAAAGTGGGCCATTTTGCGATTACCAATAGCCCAAAGCTGTGTCAGCTGCTCATATGTCAAAGATTGGAGTTGAAATGAAATGCTGTTGATCTATTTACTTTTTCCTGTAACAGCGAAACATTATTCTGTATCCCAAACTTTTGATGAGTGATTTGTGAATTTTGTAAGGGTCAATTTCCGATACCTGACCAGCTGTAAACCAGGGGTTGCCTGTATTGTATCATCTTTATATTTAACACGAAAAACATTAAAAAAAATTCTAAAATAGCCACGCAGCCTGCATGTACTTTCAGGGATACAGCGTGGAAACAGGCCCTTCGGCCCACCGAGTCTGTGCCGACCAGCGATCACCCCGTAACCAAACAATATCCTACACACACTAGGGACAATTTACCATTTATACAAGCCTATTAACCTACACACCTGTACGCCTTTGGAGTGTGGGAGGAAACCGGAGCACCCGGAGAAAAACCCGCATGGTCACAGGGAGAATGTACAAACTCTGTACAGACAGCATACATAGTCGGGATCGAACCCGGGACTCTGGGGCTGTGAGGCAGCAACTCTACCGCTGCGCCACCGTGCCGCTGAGCTTTGATTCCTGTTAACACAGGCCAGATTAGTTGTTAATGATTTTAAACTGGCTGAAACGTCACCTATCTACGTCCTCCACAGATGCTGCCTGATCCACTGAGTTACTCCTGCACTTTGTGGGTTTTTTGGGGGGTAAACCAGCATCTGCAGTTCCTTGTGTCTCAACTGAAACTGGCTGTTTTCCAATGATGAATTTTCACCTGACGTCTGTTTCTGTTGCTATTCTAAACCCAGTGACGTTTCCCTTGGTTCCCCCATTCACACTTAGGCTTGGCTCACTGCCCAGTGCCATGTACTGGAATGTCACCTTCATTCGTGGGCCAAACACATACCCACCACGTTGCCATCAGCGTAGGAAGCCGAGGGGTGACCTTGTCATCGAGTCATAGAGAGTGATAGAGTGCTACAGTGTGGAAACAGGCCCTTCGGCCCAACTCACCTACACCGGCCAACAATGTCCCAGCTACACTAGTCCCACTTGCCTGCACTTGGTCCATATCCCTCCAAACCTGCCCTATCAATGTACCTGTCTAACTGTCACTTAAACGATGGGATAGTCCCAGCCTCAACTACCTCCTCCAGCAGCTTGTTCCATACACCCACCACCCTTTGTGTGAAAAAGTTACCCCTCGGATTCCTATTAAATCTTTTCCCCTTCACCTTAAAGCTATGTCCTCTGGTCTTCGATTCCACTATTCTGGGCAAAAGAATCTGTGCGTCTACCCGATCTATTCCTCTCATGATTTTGTACACCTTCCCCCCCCCCCCCCCCCCCCCCCCCCCCCCCCCCACCCCCCCCCCCCCCCCCCCCTCCACCCCCCTACACAACCTAGACCCCAGCCTACTCAACAAAGACCCAGATAACTCAACCCAGCCTACTTGTCGAGGTTCATTAAAGCATGAGGGGCACGGATAAGGGGAAAATCACGATCTTAATCTCAGGTGGAGGAACGAGCTGCTGGAGGAAGTGGTAGAGGTGGGTGCGATTATGACATGTAAGAGATATTTGGACAGGGACATGAAGAGCAAAAGTCTGGTACCGGCCCAGGTAGGTGGGACCAGCTGAGTTGGGCATCTTGGCCAGCATGGGTGAGTCGGGCTGGAGGAGCCGTTTCCATGCTTGATAGGTCTATGACTTCACAACATATAGAAACATAGAAAATAGGTGCAGGAGTAGGCCATTCAGCCCTTCGAGCCAGCACCGACATTCAATATGATCACGGCAGATCATCCACAATCAGCACCCCGTTCCTGCTTTCACCCCATATCCCTTGATTCCAGTAGTCCTAAGAGCTAAATCTAACTCTCTCTTGAAAACATCCAGTGAATTGGCCTCCACTGCCTTCTGTGGTGGAGAATTCCACGTGTAGATCGGTTATTGCATGCTAGCCAATCATAGTGCTTGTTAGTAGTAGCCCCGTCTAATACATACTTTATAATATTAAGAATCCGCCTACGTAGGGCAGTAGATGTAGCCGCTCGGAGATGTACTACAGATCCTATGCTGTAAGTGTTTAATAAAGATGTGTTGTATCTTTACGTGCGTTTGAGTCCTGTAATTACATGGTGTCAGATCGTGACTCAGACTCACTCCGCCCCTCTTTTACTTTTATCAGTTTTATTTTATCACTTTGTTCTCTCCGTCGTGGCTAATTCGTGCCGCAGACTACTGTATCACTACTGCTTAATCTAGCGGGTCCAGAGGCAATGAATCGTGCTGACAACTTTGACCTTGCTCCTGCTATTGTGGATGGCAACGGGCAGGTCCAAGTCCCTGCCGAGACTGTAGATGACCCCGTGGTTCTCCTCAGAAAATTTAGAGAGCTGTGTGATCTGCCGTCAAACCACATAATTGAACGGACGAAGTTCTATGCTCGTTTGCAGCAGGCTGATGAACCTATTGAACTATTTATTAGCGGCTTGAAACACATGGCTGTGCACTGTCGCTTCGGTGAGTTGACTAATGAACTTGTTAGAGATAAGCTTGTCGGGGGCATGATCGATAGCAAACTGAGAGCTGAGCTCCTTCGCAACACCGAACGAACTATTGTCCAAGCGATTCATTCATGTCGAATTTCAGAGATTACTGCTCCCCATGCTGATCCTGATTTTTTCAACCCACGACAGCAGCACGTCAATCTTACTGACCACCCCTCCCACAATGCCCCTAAGGTGCCTGCTGCTCTATGTCAGAATTATAATTATTTTCATGCAAAGGGTCGCCAATTCTGCATAGTTTACGGAAAGACCTGCAATTATTGTAAAAAGCAGAACTACTTTGCGAAATGCTGCCGTTCTCGTGGGACTGCCAATCCTTCAAGGACAATCTTGGACCTGCTTCAACAAGAGTTCTCCGATACTGACTCCCCAGAGCCTGAAACATCCTCCCACGAGACACTGCTGATAACAGTTCTGCTATTCACTCCCTCCTCCCTTCGTCTAATGAGCTACTCGACCCTGAAGTGACCCTGAAGTTCATAAATAACAGACCCACACTAGCCAAAGTGGATACAGGGGCAAAGGCCAACGTCATGTCGATAAGGGAGTTTAACTAAATCCGAAATGCCGAACAAATGCTTAAGGACTCCTCAACGCTTCGGGCTTATGGGGGAGAGATCTTACATCCACTGTGCACAGTAGATGAGCAGACGCGCCCCCTGTAGTTTTACATTGTAAAAACAAAACTCAGAGACTCTGCTTGGTATCAATGCATGCCACGACCTAGGCCTGGTGTATTTTGGACATGCGGTCCACAAACTATGCCTCACTGACGAGCCAGCACAGCAACTGCTCTCCCAGTACAAAGACCTGTTTAATGATGGACTTGGCAAGTTGCCTGTAAAGTATCGAATCACACTTGATCCTACAGTCACACCTGTAGTCCGAGCACCACATCACGTTCCACATACCATGTGCGACAGAATACGTAATGAACGCATGGTCTCAATGGGAGTCATTGCCGAAGTTACCGGCCCGTCTCACTGGGTTTCCACCATGGTCGTTGCAACTAAGAAAAACAAAGAGGAGATATGTATCTGCATCAATCCCAGAGATCTGAATACTGCAATCAAGCGCCCCCACTACCCAATGAGAACTACAGAAGATGTTGTTGCACAGATTGGAAATACAGCAGTGTTCTCAGTCCTGGATGCCAAAAGCTCCTTTTGGCAGATCCCATTAGACACGGACTCATCCAACCTCACTACTTTTTGCACAACCTTCGGCCGTTTCAAATTTCTAAGGATGCCCTTCGGCATCAACTCCACCAGCGAAGTTTCCCAGTGCACCATGGAACAACTATTTGCAGAGTACACGTGCGCTATCATTGTTGATGATATCTTCTTCTATGGTCGCGACCTGGCTGAATATGATGCTAATCTGAAGAGAGTGCTCGACTGCGCCAAAGACATTAATCTCAAATTGATTCCACTAAAGTGCAGGTTTCGAGTTCCCGAGGTCACTTACATCAGACATGTTTTCACCAGCAGTGGCCTCAAGCCTGATCTACTGAAAACCACAGCCATCAACGAACTGCCTGTTCCCACTGATGTCACGAGTTCGCAACGATTCCTCGGCATGGTCAACTACCTGGGTAAATTTATTCCTAACCTCAGCGGGTTATCGGCCCCACTGCGCAAGCTGACACACAAAGATAGGGCATGGTCCTGGTACCCGCAGCACCAAAGGGCTTTTGACACGCTCAAGCTACAACTGGCCAGCGCGCCAACACTTTCATATTTCGATCTAGAATTACCAGTTACTATCTCCTGCGATGCGTCCCAGTATGGGCTAGGCGCGGCACCCACTACCCAATGAGAACTACAGAAGACGTCGCTGCACAGATTGGAAATACAGCGGTGTTCTCAGTCCTGGATGCCAAAAGCTCCTTTTGGCAGATCCCATTAGACACGGACTCATCCAACCTCACTACTTTTGGCACATCCTTTGGCCGTTTCAAATTTCTAAGGATGCCCTTCGGCATCAACTCCGCCAGCGAAGTGATCCCGCCACTACCGACGGCGGGATCAAGCCAGTCTCATATGCATCCCGTACCGTGACTGATACCGAACAGCGATATGCTCAGATTGAAAAGGAACTGCTCGCGGTTGTTTTCGCATGTTCGAAATTCAAGGACTTCATTTTAGGTAAGACCATCACCATCGAGACTGAGCACCAACCCTTGGTCACTATTTTGAACAAGCCGATTCATGCGGCCCCAGCACGGCTGCAACGGACGATGATGCAGCTGTAGCGCTTTGACTTCCACATCGTCAACATGAAAGGTAAAGACATGCACATAACAGACATGCTATCCAGAGCCCCGCGCAGTACCAGTGAGTTTGTCCCTACTGATCGCTTACGCTGCCTTGCCGAACACACGGCTGCGGACGAGACTTTACAATTGCTGTCCACAGTCATACGGAACGGTTGTCCCCACAAACGGTCAAATACCCCGCTCGAGATACGCCCCTACTTCCTAGTTCGTGACGAGTTAGTGCTACAGGACGGAATCATAGTCAAGGGCCACAAGGCGGTGGTCCCAGCCGCACTACGGGTCGAATACTACAACGACATCCACAGGGGCAACGCCGGCACGAAGGCCACCCTCCAACGGGCTCAAAGTGTGTTTTACTGGCCCGGAATGACAAAATACATACGTGAAAGAACCAAAACAGTTTAGCACCACACCAGCAGGAGCAGCCTCTTCTGCCCCATCCAGTTCCTCCTCTTCTGTGGTCCTCGCTGGCTGCCGACATCTTCGACTGGCATTGGAAACACTATCTAGTTCTTGTTGATTCTTACTCGGGATGGTTCGAACTAGACCGACTGCAAACCATTTCCTCTGAGTCAGTGATCGAGAAGCTGCAACGCACCTCTCCGTGCATGGCTCGCTCCCCTGCTCGTATCCAGACTGACAATGGCAGGCAATTCACCAGCCAAGCGTTTAAGAACTTTGCTGAAAGATGGGACTTCCGACACATTACCAGCAGCCCAGAGTTCCCGCAGTCCAATGGACTGGCCAAGCGCACTGTTCAGAGTGCGAAACAATTTATGGAACGTTCCTACCTTGCCAAATCCGACGTATACCTGGACTTGCTCAATCTATGAAACATTGCATGGGACAACATCCGAGGCTCTCCTGCCCAGTGACTAGTGTCTCGCCAGACCCGTGTACCCCTTCCTGTCTCTCAGCAGCTACTGCAGCCACGCGTCCGCTCCCCGCCCGCGGTGCAGAAGCAGCTACAATTCAAGCGTTTCTACGACAAGTCCAGCAAGCCACTCAAACCACTTGAGCATGGACAAGTGGTTCGCCTGCAAACCGACAAGGGCCATACACGACTGGGGCACATTTACGGACCCGTCCAAAGAACCACGTTCGTACCTGGTCGAAGTGGACGGAGTCATCTACAGACGCAACCGTCAACATATCCTTCCAGTGAAGGAACCGCGTCCTGCAACTACAGGTCCTGATGCCCCGCCTCTGGTGTTGGCTCCCACAGCCGTTCCAGTGAATCCACCACCAGCCGTTACTTCTGCCGGGGGGTTCCCCGCGTCGGTTGATGCCTGGTTCGCCTGTGGCATCTCCCGCCAGGCCTGCCGGGTCGCCGGTTGTGTCCCCACTCCCTTCCCCCGTCTGTTCTCCCGCGAAAGGAGGTGAGGCGGTCTCCTACCGCACGAGGGCTGGGCGGGTTTAGAAGCCACCTGTTAGATATGGTGATTTTGTATAATCTTGCTCGCATATTCTTGGCATCACCTCACCATATTGTATAAGGCACCGGAGTTTCTTTATTTTCTTTATTTTCTACAAGAAGAGATGTAGATCGACTATTGCATGCTCGTCAATCATAGCGCTTGTTAGTAATATCCCCGCCTAATACATCTATCTATCTATGCTGAGGAAGAGAATGGGGTGCTGAGGAAGAGAATTTCTTGGAATGTATGCGGGATAGTTATCTAAATCAACATGTAGAGGAACCAACGAGAGAGCAGGCTATTTTAGACTGGGTATTGAGTAATGAGGAAGGGTTAGTTAGCAGTCTTGTTGTACGTGCCCCCTTGGGCAAGAGTGACCACAATATGGTTGGTTCTTCATTAGGATGGAGAGTAACATTGTTAATTCAGAAACAATGGTTCTGAACTTAAAGAAAGGTAACTTTGAGGGTATGAGACGTGAATTGGCCAAGATTGACTGGCAATTAATTCTAAAAGGGTTGACGGTGGACATGCAATGGAAGACATTTAAAGACTGCATGGATGAACTACAAAAATTGTTCATCCCAGTTTGGCAAAAGAATAAATCAGGGAAGGTAGTGCATCCGTGGATAACAAGGGAAATCAGGGATGGTATCAAAGCGAAGGATGATGCGTACAAATTAGCCAGAAAAAGCAGCATACCGGAGGACTGGGAGAAATTCAGAGACCAGCAGAGGAGGACAAAGGGCTTAGTTAGGAAAGGAAAAATAGATTATGAAAGAAAACTGGCAGGGAACATAAAAACTGACTGCAAAAGTTTTTATAGATATGTAAAAAGAAAGAGATTATTTAAAACAAATGTAGGTCCCTTGCAGTCAGAAACAGGTGAGTTGATCATGGGGAACAAGGATATGGCAGACCAATTGAATAACTACTTTGGTTCCGTCTTCACTAAGGAAGACATAAATAATCTGCCGGAAATAGCAGGGGACCGCGGGTCAAAGGAGTTGGAGGAATTGAGTGAAATCCAGGTTAGTCGGGAAGTGGATTTGGGTAAATTGAATGGATTAAAGGCCGATAAATCCCCAGGGCCAGATAGGCTGCATCCCAGAGTACTTAAGGAAGTAGCTCCAGAAATAGTGGATGCATTAGTAATAATCTTTCAAAACTCTTTAGATTCTGGAGTAGTTCCTGAGGATTGGCGGGTAGCAAACGTAACCCCACTTTTTCAGAAGGGAGGGAGAGAGAAAACGGGGAATTACAGACCAGTTAGTCTAACATCGGTAGTGGGGAAACTGCTAGAGTCAGTTATTAAAGATGGGATAGCAGCACATTTGGAAAGTGGTGAAATCATTGGACAAAGTCAGCATGGATTTACGAAAGGTAAATCATGTCTGACGAATCTTATAGAATTTTTCGAGGATGTAACTAGTAGCGTGGATAGGGGAGAACCAGTGGATGTGGTGTATCTGGACTTCCAGAAGGCTTTCGACAAGGTCCCACATAAGAGATTAGTATACAAACTTAAAGCACATGGCATTGGGGGTTCAGTATTGATGTGGCTAGAGAACTGGCTGTCAAACAGGAAGCAAAGAGTAGGAGTAAACGGGTCCTTTTCACAATGGCAGGCAGTGACTAGTGGGGTACCGCAAGGCTCAGTGCTGGGACCCCAGCTATTTACAATATATATTAATGACCTGAAGGAGGGAATTGAAGGCACTATCTCCAAGTTTGCGGATGACACTAAGCTGGGGGGCAGTGTTAGCTGTGAGGAGGATGCTAGGAGACTGCAAGGTGACTTGGATAGGCTGGGTGAGTGGGCAAATGTTTGGCAGATGCAGTATAATGTGGATAAATGTGAGGTTATCCATTTTGGTGGCAAAAACAGGAAAGCAGACTATTATCTAAATGGTGGCCGACTAGGAAAAGGGGAGATGCAGCGAGACCTGGGTGTCATGGTACACCAGTCATTGAAAGTAGGCATGCAGGTGCAGCAGGCAGTGAAGAAAGCGAATGGTATGTTAGCTTTCATAGCAAAAGGATTTGAGTATAAGAGCAGGGAGGTTCTACTGCAGTTGTACAGGGTCTTGGTGAGACCACACCTGGAGTATTGCGTACAGTTTTGGTCTCCAAATCTGAGGGAGGACATTATTGCCATAGAGGGAGTGCAGAGAAGGTTCACCAGACTGATTCCTGGGATGTCAGGACTGTCTTATGAAGAAAGACTGGATAGACTTGGTTTATACTCTCTAGAATTTAGGAGATTGAGAGGGGATCTTATAGAAACTTACAAAATTCTTAAGGGGTTGGACAGGCTAGATGCAGGAAGATTGCTCCCGATGTTGGGGAAGTCCAGGACAAGGGGTCACAGCTTAAGGATAAGGGGGAAATCCTTTAAAACCGAGATGAGAAGAACTTTTTTCACACAGAGAGTGGTGAATCTCTGGAACTCTCTGCCACAGAGGGTAGTCGAGGCCAGTTCATTGGCTATATTTAAGAGGGAGTTAGATGTGGCCCTTGTGGCTAAAGGGATCAGAGGGTATGGAGAGAAGGCAGGTACAGGATACTGAGTTGGATGATCAGCCATGATCATATTGAATGGCGGTGCAGGCTCGAAGGGCCGAATGGCCTACTCCTGCACCTAATTTCTATGTTTCTATGTTTGTTTGTTTGTTTGTTTCTTTCTATCTATCTATCTATCTATCTATCTATCTATCTATCTATCTATCTATCTATCTATCTATCTATCTATCTATCTATCTATCTATCTATCTATCTATCTATCTATCTATCTATCTATCTATCTATCTATCTATCTATCTATCTATCTATCTATCTATCTATCTATCTATCTATCTATCTATCTATCTATCTATCTATCTATCTATCTATCTATCTATCTATCTATCTATCTATCTATCTATCTATCTATCTATCTATCTATCTATCTATCTATCTATCTATCTATCTATCTATCTATCTATCTATCTATCTATCTATCTATCTATCTATCTATCTATCTATCTATCTATCTATCTATTATATAAAACTCTGTGGCTGCCTGACTTGTGTCCGCCTGACTTCTGTCTGCCACCAAATCCCCTTTGATACCGCCCCAGGCCCACACAGCACGCGGAAAGGCCCATGTTTTTTACCATTTCCAAAGAGATGACATTTATCTTTACGAATAGCCACTCCTGATTAAATTCGGTCGTGTTTATGTACACGTTTTTAAAATAAAATCCATCCCCCCCCCACCCCCACTCGATTTTTCCCGATTTTCTCCGAAAACAACGCCATCTTTTTTTCGCCGATTTTCACCCCGGGGTCTGAAGCACGTTCGGGGACCAGACCCAACGGGTCTGCACTTGGTCTAGTACTTTATAATATTAAGAATCCGCCTACATAGGGCAGTAGATGTAGCCGCTCGTAGATGTAACGTACTGCACATCCTATGCTGTCAGTGTTTAATAAAGATGTGTTGTATCTTTACGGGCGTTTGAGTCCTGTAATTACACCACGGATTCACAACTCTGGGTGAAAAAGTTCATCCTCATCTCAGTCCTAAATGGCCAACCCCCAATTCTTATCTCAGAAGCTCTAACCCTCTGTAGTGTTCATGAAGCTTCAAGGTAGACAGGGAATGAAGGAATATTGACCACATTCAGGGAGAGGAGATTAGATTATTTTGGCATCATGGTTATCTAGCACAGATCGGGATGAATCACGGCACGGTTTGGGAACAGCTCCATCCAAAACTGAAGGAAGTTGCAGAGAATTGTGGACGCAGCCCAGGCCTTCACACAAACCAACCTCCCTTCCATTGACTCCATCAACACCTCACGTTGCCTCGGCAAGGCCAGCAGCATAATCAAGGACCAGTCTCACCCCGGACACTCCCTCTTCTCCCCTCTCCCATCGGGCAAGAGGCACAGAAGAGTGAAAACGCACACCTCTAGATTCAGGGACAGTTTATTCCCAGCTGTTATTAGGCAACTGAACTGTCCACTCACCAACTAGAGAGCAACCCTGAGCTGCCATCTACCTACCTCATTGGAGACCTTCAGACCTAAAAGTCTTTAATCGGACTTTACTGGGCTTTATCTAGCACTAAATGCCATTCCCTATATCCCGTATCCATACACGATGGATAGCTTGATTACCATCCTGTATTGGTTAGCACGCAACAAAAGCTTTTCACTATACCACAGTACACGTGAGAATAAACTAAATTAAATTGTGGGCCAAATGGCCTTTCCTGTTCTCTATTCTCCTGTATGTCATTGCTATCCCAGTCTTTCATTCATCCCAGTCTGAAGAAAGGTCTTGACTCGAAACGTCATCCATTCCATCTCTCCAGAGATGCTGCCTGTCCCGCTGAGTTACTCCAGCATTTTGTGTCTATTTCTACATAATTCAAGTGCCTCATTAACACTACAAAGGCTTTTCCCTGTACCTCGGTACATGTGACAATAAACTGAACTCAAACTCATGTCTCTTGCACGTCTTTGCAATTTCACGACAAATTAGCTCCTCAATATTCTTCCCACCAACTAATCCCAGTCACATACCCAGCCTTTATTTCCCAAATCCAAGCCGATTCTATTCATTATTTCAGAACATCTTTCCTCTCCCAGTACTTCTAGATTCTTTCTTGAACATTGTAGACACTTGTATATTGAGAACACACACACACGACTGTATTTTACTTGCAATGGCACCATAATGCTATTTGCCTCAACCTCCTATACTTGTGAGAAGCTATACTTGTTTATACAACATATACTAAACACATTGACTTTCTACTTAACCTAGTCTTGGCTAAAAATCATTTTGCGGTCTGTTGCAATTCTTGTCACCTGATTTTCTCTCTCTCTCTATTTCCATGTAAATTTGAGTGCCCTGTGTATGAGACAGAATGTGGAACAATACAGCACAAGGTCAGGCCATTCGGCCCACAATGCCTGTGCCGAACATGATGCCAAGACCAACTCCTATCTGCCTGCACATAACCCATAGCCCTCCATATCCAGGTCGGCTCATGGATATGCAGGGAATGGAGGGATATGGATCACGTGCAGGCAGAGATGACTCTAACTTTAAGGGCTGCACGGTGGTGCAGCGGTAGAATTGCTGCTATATAGCACTGGAGGCCAGCGTTCAATCATGACTACGGGTGCTGTCTGTACGGAGTTTGTACGCTCTCCCCGTGACCGCGTGCGTTTCCTCCAGGTGCACCGATTCCCTCCCACAACGTGCAAATTTGTAGGTTAATTGACATTGGCTAAAATTGTAAATTGTCCCCAGTGTGTGTGTGTGTGTGTGTGTGTGTAGGATAGTGCTAGTGTACGGGGTGATCGCTGGTCGGTGGGACTAAGGGTCTGGGACTAAGGACAGTTTCTGCGCTGTATCTTTAAACTAAAAAATTAAACTGCACTTGGCATCACGTTTGGTGCAGTGTGGGCCGATGGGCTTGATCTTGCTTTCTATGTTCTGGTAAAAACAGCTTTGCTAAGATCATGGTACAAAGTGGGGCCTCCGTGGTGTGAAGGAGGCGATAGGTCAAAAGAGCTGTAGTGAAGGGTATAGACTGAGCGTTTCAGTGTGGCACGCTGCCAATAGCAAAACCCGAGCAAGGCTGAATGTCCAGAGAGTTTGGTATGACAGATATAGATAATAGGAGCAGGAGGAGGCCATTCAGCCCTTCGAGCCAGCACCGCCATTCACTGTGATCATGGCTGATCATCCACATGGTGGTATAGATGGTGTGGTACTTTATTTGACACATGTTCTGAGGTACAATGAAATTCCACGGCGGGCGAGTCCTAGGTCTATGGACCACGATTGACTGGGAGAGACAGGGACATGTTCCTGCTAGCTAGGTTGAATGAATTGATCCTTTATTAGGCACATTTACTTGTTACAGTGAAATTCTTTGTTTGCTTACAGTACACAAACATGCAGAGAGTCGCCACATGATGGCACCGACAGTTACAAAAGTATGTAGCCCCGATGGTCCTTCTTGCTTCTCTCTCCCCCCCTCCCCCCTCCCCCCTCCCCCCTCCCCCACCACCCCTCCACCCCGGGACCCTCATGTTCCAGAGTTTTAGAGATAAAGAAATGAAGCAGCAGGATGTTAAATGATGATTCATAAGTGAGAGGAGCAGAATTAGGCCATTCGGCCCATCAAGGATGGCATGGCGACGCAGCGGTAGAGTTGCTGCCTCACAGCGCCAGAGACCCGGGTTCCATCCCGACTATGGGTGCTGTCTGTACGGAGTTTGTACGTTCTCCCCGTGACCGCGCTGGTTTCCTCCCACACTCCAAAGACGTACAGGATTGTAGATTTATTGGCTTGGTATGAATGTAAATTGTCCCTAGAGCGCGTAGCATGGGTGTGCAGCGACTCGGTGGGCCGAAGGGCCTGTTTCGGCGCTTATCTCTAAACTAAAGTCTGCTCCGCCATTCAATCGTGGCTGATCTATCTCTCCCTCTCAACCCCATTCTCCCGCCTTCTCCCCATGACCCCTGATACTCGTACTCATCAAGATCTCCTGATTGCTCCTTGTTTTGCTGAGAAACAGCACAGCAGAACGAGTAAAGGGCCTGTCCCACTTGGGCGTCATTTGCGCGTCATTTACACAACATCATTTACGTGTCGTGACTCGCACGTGATGCGCGCATGGTGCGTGGTGACGTAAGCAATGACGCGCGGCTGCGCGCGGTGCCCCAGGATTTTGGGATGTACAAAATCTTTGCGCTCCATCTGCGTGACGTACAAATGATGCCCAAGTGGGACAGGCCCTTAACTCAGCGGGACAGGCAGTATCTCTGGTTGAAGGAATGGGTGAACTTGAGCCTAAGGACCCGAAACGTCACCCATCTCCAGAGACGCTGCCTGTCCCGCTGAGTTACTCCAGCTTTTTGTTTCCATCTTCAGTTTAAACCAACATCTGCAGTTCCTTCCTACACAGCAGAGCGAGTGACTGATGAGAAGGTGCTGGCAAAGTGCTTGATAGAGCACCAGAGCAGAAGCAGAATGGATTGCAGTTCAGAGCTGGGGACAATGTCCTTGGCAGCTTGACTCTGGTGGACATGTGGGTGACACAAATCTGCATGAAAAGCGAGATAAAAGTCTGGCGACGTGAATAGCAACAGAGGACAACATTATTTTTTTAACAGACCAGATGAAATGCCTCTCTCTGTATCTGCCTCAATCACCACTTCTGGCAGTGTGTCCCAGCCACTAATCACAGTGGAAACAATTTGCTCCACACATCTTTGAACAATGATGATTCATAAGGTTATAACGATAGGAGCAGAATTAGGCCATTCGGCCCATCAAGGGCGGCATGGTGGCGTAGCGGTAGGGTTGCTGCCTTACATCGCCGGAGACCCGGGTTCCATCCTGACCAAACGGAGTTTGTACGTTCTCCCCGTGACTGCGTGGGTTTTCTCTGGGTGCTCTGGTTTCCTCCAACATTCCAAAGACGTACAGGTTTGTAGGTTAATTGACTTGGTATCAATGTAAATTTTCCCTAGTGTGTGTAGGATAGTGTTAATGTGCGGGGATCGCTGGTCGGTGTGGACTCGGTGGGCTGAAGGGCCTGTTTCTGCGCTGTATCTTTAAACTAAACAAAAATGTAACAATTTCATTTTTCCATATCTGTACATACAAGAATTAAACACTCTTGATTTGACTCTTGAATATCAGCTTTTTCACCTGAGGTTTAAAATGATTAAAAGGATTTTAACAGCAAGGCTGAAGAGAATGGCGGCAAGATGGCGCAGCAGTAGAGTTGCTGCCTCACAGTGCCAGATGTTTCCTCCCAAACTCCAAAGACGTACAGGTTTGTAGGTTAATTGGTTTCAGTTAATATTGTAAATTGTCCCCAGTGTGTAGGATAGTGTGAGTGTACGGGCATCGCTGGGTGGTGCAGACTCGGTGGACCGAAGGGCCTGTTTCCGTGCTGTATCTCTAAATTAAACTAAGAAACCACGTTGCTTCTTTAATCAATTGAGATCTTGCAATACAGATATTGTCAGAGTTGTGGAGGCAAATACAGCTGGTTCTGTTGTGATGAATAAAGGTATGCCCCTGTCCCACTTTGGTGGTTTTATTAGGCTACTAGGTTGTTGCCACATGGTCCCCGGGGTCTCGCCTGTATGGTCGTGTCGTCTCCTCAGTCACCCAAAGAATCGTAGCGTTTTTCTGGTCGCTGCTGGATTTTGAAATGTTTAAAACTTTTCGGCGACAGTTGACTTGACGCCAATGAGCGTAGCTTGACTTCTCCTGACGTAGGTTGTCGCCAGGATGACGCGGGTGCTGACTTCAGTGAATTCCATTGGCGACTACCTACGTCAACCTGCTTGATTGTCCAGTCGCCAGTTTTTCGGCGACCTGCTACGACTATGACAGTCGCCGAAAAAAATCGCCTAAGTGGGACAGGCCCATAAGGCTGTATGGCCTGATTTTGGTAGTTAGGAAGTCACCTTAAATTGGGATTAATGCCATTCAGATTGATGCCTGGAAGCTCTTCACTCAAGGGCAATGTAAACTGGAAATCCACTCTCCAAAAATATTAAATATTTCTTGATAGAAAACAGATAGACAACAGAAAATCTCAAAAATGAGGCATACATATTTTTGGACTCAGGATGGGTAAATGGTTAGGATCCATTCCATCCAATATTTCAAGAGTTAATTCTGTAGGAGTGCCTCGGGTTTATGATACGATAGAACTTTATTTATCCCAGGAGGGAAAATGACACATTGGTCTGGAAAAATCTAAGTCAAATTATTTTGATACAGGTTAGCAGAGCTCATTAATGTCACTCACCATGAGATATCAATTATTTGACATATTTTAAGAGCTTCAGCCCTGGATTGAAATCATCTGGCTTCAATTCTGCCATGGGAGAGCACCACAAGACAATTTTTTACCGAGTATCATCGAAATGCAAACACTACAGGCAGTTCTTTAGCTTCTAGTCTTGTGACTTGGATTCTAAGTCTGAATGCAACTACTGTAATTCCTAAGATTTACACATTCTTACTATAATACCATGGCTTGAGGTGTGACTAACTTATGTAGGCAACTTTCATGAAAACGATTCATCACCTGTGCATGGAGTAACACAGCACGGAAACAGGCCCTTCCACCAAACTTGTCCACGCTAAACATTTAAGGTGAAGGGGAAATCATGAGAGGAATAGATCGGGTAGATGCACAGAGTCTCTGGCCCAGAGTAGATGAATCAAGGACCAGAGGACATAGGTTTAAGGTGAAGGGGGAATGAGTTAATAGGTATCTGAAGGGCAACTTTTTCACGCGGGTGTACGGAACGAGCTGCCAGAGGTGGTAGTTGAGGCTGGGACTATCCCAACGTTTAAGAAACAGTTAGACACATACATGGATAGGATAGGTTTGCAGGGATATGGACCAAATGCTGGCAGGTGGGACATGTGCAGCCAGGACATGTTGGCCAGTTGGGCCAAAGAGCCTGTTTCCACGCTGTAACACTCGATGACCAAGAAGCCCATCTACGTTAGTCCCATTTCCCCATGTTTGGCCCCTATCCAAATCTTTCCTACCTCTGAACCTGCCAAATTTATTTTTAATTTTACCATTGTACTATCACTTCCTCTGGCAGCTCGTTCCATATGCTCACCGTCCTCTGAAAGAATTTGACGCTCTAATGTATTTTAAATCTTTCCCCTCTTACTTTAATCCTATGCTCTCTGGATTGAGACACTCCTATTGTGGGACAAAGATTGAGACTACTCTATTTATGCTCCTCATTATTCTATAACACTTTATAAGATGCACAATGCACTTTACAAAGCCTTTTATTTGCAAATTTTTGCTTAATGATAATTTTGGGTGGCACAGCGGTAGAGTTGCTGCCTTATACCGCCAGAGACTCGTGTTCGATCCTGACTATAGGTGCTTGTCTGTACGGAGTTTGTACGTTCTCCCTGTGACCTGCGTAGGTTTTCTCCGGGATCTCTGGCTTCCTCCCACACCTCAAAGAAGTACAGGATTGTAGGTTAATTGGCTTCAGTAAAATTGTGAATAGTTCCTAGTGTGTGTAGGATAATGTAAGTGTGCAGGGATCGCTGGTCGGCGCGGACTCGGTGGGCCGAAGGGGCTGTTTCCGCGCTGTATCTCTAAACTATAGCTATTAAAAAGCTATATTTTCCTGGAACTAATACCACACGCAGATCAAGGAATGCTGCAGGTTAAATTGGGGAACTCTACCTAATACCACCCCGGTGGAACTACAGACAAGCAAAGACCACTTCTCGTTCTGGCATTTAATTTTTATTTGAGACTCATTATAAAAAAGTCCACACTGAATAATAAAACCCACCAAGTTTACTTTACAGAACATCAGTACACAATCGCATTCAAATGTTAAAACACTTATCATAGGAACCCATCCTATTCATTTAGCTGCAGGTACATACAATATTGTCAGGGTCTTTCAAATATTCTCTCAAATGTTTAGAGTTAATTAAAAAAAAACATTAAAAAATTTCCAAAGCCTTTGTGGAAAAGGCTAGAGAGGAGGGGAGTGTGATTACGTATTTTAATTTACATTGCAATAAAATTATTGATGGACACTGGTAGGTGTTATTGACAAACTAAGGTAATAAAAAAATTGTCTTCCTAGAAGGATTGAAGAGTTTTGATGCAACATGATATACAGTGTTGGGCACAAATTAACGTGTGCTCACAGTTACTGCAAACTCTGCATTCCACAGGACCCAGATTAAAAAGAAACACTGAAGTAGTTTATTAACAATGAACAATAAAGTGCAGCTCTGGAGACAGTAATACTGCTGCAAATATGCTTTCTCTTCCACAGTAACATTTTGTTTTTTGTAAACCGTACACATTGATCATTTTATGAAATAAAATTCATTCAAAATCCACAGGGAATACGTTTTTTTTTGTGATCATTCGTATCTGTACTGCAAGCTAAAGCCCAGTTTTGCCAACTTTACTGTTGCAGTTGTGAACAAGTTCACAATAAGAAAGCATTTAATACCAATGCAAATTGTTTCTTTTAGAAACCTCACTCTTGCCATGCGGAAAGTGAACTTCCTACGGGCTTCCGCGATGTACTTATAATTTAGCATAGCTACAGTTAAGAAAATAGCAAAAAACATTTTTTGAATACATCAGAGCATATACTCCACTGTAGGGCTGCGTCAAGAAGCATTATTTGATAATAGTCATTACAGGCTGAAGATTGTTGTTCATGAAGACAGGCATGTGTGTACACATTCTTACAGCAATTGCCAATAAAATGTCACAAGTCAAGACTCTGGAGAGTTTGATGCATCTCTGATCATATCCAGTGGTTTTCCTTTCAATAAAACTTTCGTTAAAATCAAAGACATTAGTTGGATGTCTTTAGACAATGAAATAGTAGGCAGCTTGTCAACAGTATGCTAATGGAGGTTTGCGTGTTAAAGAGCAGCAGATAGATTCTCTGCCATTACCACGCAATGGCTATAGCTATGGTATGTAAGAAACATTCATCTGTCCAGTGCTCTGGCACCCCGTGTATATCGACCTCTGTACGAGAAGCTTTGAAGAGGATGGTGGAGAGGAGGGTTAATAGCGCTGTATAGGAAATCTGATTACGTTTCTTACACTGTCCACAACAGACACAGAGGCAAAGGTTTGTATCGGGAATCAAGTGACAAGGGCAGTACAAAGTCCAGAGGGGTTGTCAATATAGAACATACATTGGGACCGAAGATAGACACAAAGGTGCTGGAGTGACTCAGCGGGTCAGACAGCATCTCTGGAGAAAAAGGATGGGTGATGACCCTTCTTCAGACTAAAAGGAGAGAGGAGGGGAGCTGGAACATATGCAATAGAACATACATCATGACCTACATCAGTGAGAGGGTGGGGGCTCAACAGTACGCAGGGGAAAGGTGTCCGTGGTTAGTTGGTGTCACCTGGGAAGATACTGGCGCTCAAGTGGGGCTTCAATTAGGAGCAGGACAGAGTCGGGCAATACCAGAGACCGCATCCAATCAGTCAACACCCAGACCTGGCCACTCATCCCTTGCACTTATCTTGCCGGCTTCCAAATAATGGGCATCCTTTAGTTTAGTTGAGAGATACAGCACGGAAACAGGCCATTCGGCCCACCAAGACCGCGCCAACCAACGATCGCCGCACACTTACACTATCCTACACTCACTAGGAACAATTTACAATTATACCAAGCCAATCAACCTACATGCCTTTGGAGTGTGGGAAGAAACCGGAGATCCCGGAGAAAACCCACGCGGGTCATGGGGAGAACGTACAAACTCTGTACAGACAGCACCCGTAGTCAGGATGAAACCCGGGTCTCTGGCGCTGTGAGGCAGCAACTCTACCGCTGTGCCACCCATCCTCCTCCGCTTACCCGCACCCTTTACAATCCAGTCGCCTATTCTGAGCGCTTTGACCCCGTTCTCTATCACCAGCTCTTTCATCACTCTGCCTCTCAAGGAGCTAATTCCTTGCTGGCACATGGCCCGTGGGTATTGAGTGGCCCTTGATCCATCACAGCTAAGCATATAGTGCCTCAGCTCCACATTCTCTCACAGAGGCTTTCAGTTAAAGGGAGAGGCAAGTGTCACAGGCAAACAGCAGGGTCCACATCAGATTTTTCCATCTTGACACAACATCAATAAGTCCCAGTGCTACAAACAATCCGCATCTAACTCACGCCCCAAGTCTAGGCTGGCCGATGCAATCCATCGCAAGAAAGGTTCACTGGACAAACATCGAGATACAAGTCATCTTCGTAGCTTTTAGTTCAGGGCAAGCGGCCAAACAAAACAGCATTCGGAGAAGTTCAACCTGTCCAGGGCCACTGCTTTCAACATTCACGTTAACCTGGCTAGGCCAATCTGCATAGCCAAATTGAAATAGGAAAAAATGAGATCCAGATGTAGTTGCTTTAAAGAGGAGAGCGGAGAGAAGGACAAGAGGACAGAAGGCTAAAGCATTTGGAAATGGGAACACAAACACAACTTGCAAGGAGTTTGCTGGCATCAAAGGTGATTTTGGCTGTATTTATACTGTATGGATGGTTCCCAACACTGACAATGGTTCTACAGTAGGCAGTCCAGATTCAACAAGTCCACACCGCATAGTCCTGCATCTCCAATTCCTCCATTTTCTGTCACAATGGTCAACATGAGCCAACTGGGCTTGGGCGGGTTTTGGGGGGGGGTGGGGGGGAGGGGGGAGATGGGAAGAGCGAAGTGAGGGGGTGGGCTAGGGATGGCACTTGTGTATCTGCCCACCTCACTCGGGGAAGACCAACAGGCTATCTGCAAACAGCGAGCTCTCGGCAGCAGCAGCAGGTGGAATTATTTTCAGAGGCTGATCAACAATGTGCTTTCGGGAAAGCAAAGAAGGTTGCCCTAAGGATGCTGCAGTCTGTCATTTTAAGTCCATCAAAGCAGCGCACAGCGGAAGAAGCTGCTTTTCTTTGACTGGTTCTTGGCGGTGATTTTAACTTGACCACCTCCTCCTGGAGGGCTGTTTTCATTCTAGAAACAGAAATATATTGTTACAAATGTCTAAAGACAGACTGGTAAACAGCATTCATAAGATTTTAAGACTTTAAAGATACAGCGCGGAAACATGCCCTTCTGCCCACCAAGTCCGCGCCAACCAGCGATCACCCCGTACACCAACACTACCCCACACACCAGCGACTATTTTATAACTTACCAAAGCCAACTGACCAACAAACCTGCACGTTTTTGGAGGGTGGGAAGAAACTTGAGCGCCCGGAGAAAACCCATGCGGTCACAGGGAGAATGAACAAACTCCATACAGACAGCACCTGTAGTCAGGATTGAACCCTGTCTCTGGCGCTGTAAAGCAGCAACTCCACCGTTGCGCCACCGTGCCGCCCTTAATGTATCTTATCACACTGCTGTTGTATAACAAAAAATCCTGAACCTTCTCGAAACCATCCCCGTGACGTCTGATAACATTTCAGTCACTTAGATTAAGAAATGATTTCCAACCAGGTTTACTCTCTTGCCTATTCTTCTATTGGTGCAGGGTGGAAGGAACAGGCAATTGAAGAAAATGAAACAAGGATGTTGCCAGGACTAGAGGTTTACGAGGATGTTGCCAGGACTAGAGGGTCTGAGCTCCACGCTGGGTCTCTATTCCTTGGAGTGCAGGATGATGAGGGGTTTTCTTATAGAGTTGTATAAAATCACTAAAGGAATAGATCGGGTAGATGCACAGAGTCTCTTGCCCAGAGTAGGGGAATCAAGGACCAGAGGACGTAGGTTTAAAGTGAAGGGGACAAGATTTAATAGGAATCTGAGGGTGGTGGGTGTATGGAACAAGCTGCCAGAGAAGGTAGTTGAGGCAGGGACCACCCCAACTTGTAAGAAACACCTACAGATACAAGGATAGGACAGGTTTGGAGGGATATGGGCCAAATGCAGGCAGATAGGACTAGTGTAGCTGGGACATGTTGGCAAGTTGGGCCGAAGGGCCTGTTTCCACGCTGTATCACTCTATGACTCTAAACAAATGATTTTGGGAATCACTAGTCCATTACAGAGATTTTCCTGAAAAGTTCTCAAATGGTTTACAAAGCTTCAGGATGAGGGAGCAGTGGCCTTTCCCCCCTCTTAGCAAATCCACAGGCAACCATTTAAACATCAGACAATCCTTTGGTCTGGAAAGACTGGGGACCCAGGAAGCATAACATCTACTTAGTACAAGCTGGATTACTGCAGCGTTTAAGTTTAATTAAAGGATTTCTGATGAAGCACAATTCCAACAAAGCTTTGCCCAGGGTACACAAAAATGCTGGAGAAACTCAGCGGGTGCAGCAGCATCTATGGAGCGAAGGAAATAGGTAACGTTTCGGGCCGAAACCCTTCTTCAGACTCTTCAGCTTTGCCCACATTGTTTTCTCTAGCATGCACAGGATATTTGTAAATGGCAGTCTTTAGCATTGCCAGCCTAATTTAAACCAGAGTTGAATAACTTTGAAGGGCAGCATGGTGGTGCAGCGGTAGAGTTGCTGCCTTACAGCGCCAGAGACCCGGGTTAGATCCTGACTACAGGTGCTGTTTGCACAGAGTTTGTATGTTCTCCCTGTGAGTTTTCCCTGGGTGCTCCGGTTTCCTCCCACACTCCAAAGACGTACATGGTTGCAGGTGAATTGGCTTCGGTCAAAATTGTAAATTGTCCCTAGTGTGTGGGATAGTGTTAGTGTATGGGGTGCTCGCTGGACGACGCGGACTCAGTGGGCCGATGGGCCTATTTCCGCACTGCATCTGTATCTCCAAAGTCTAAGCTAGCAAACAGAAACAGAAACTGATCTTTCAAAACAGAACAGAACAGACCAGTGAGCCGAGTCACCATCCACTTGCCAGCTCTGTCACAGGCAGTCACTGTGTAGTGTTTGCAATTTGATGGAATGGGATAGCAACATATAGAGCAGGTCGAAGCGTCAGGTTTAACACATGGTTCCCACTTCCTACACTGGCTTGACCTTCATGGTATGAAGGAATTTTAAGTGGTAGATGGAAGATTTACAAGGATGTTGCCAGGACTTGATGCCCTGAGCTATGGAGATAGGATGGGCAGGCTGGAGTACCAATGGATCAAGGGTGATCTTACAGAGGTGTATAAGATCATGAGAGGTATGGATAGGGTGGATGAACAATCTTGTACCCAGTCGAGAATCAGAGAGGGAAAACATTTCAAGCAGAGGTTAAAAATTTAATAAGAACCCGAGGGGCAACGTTTTCCACACAGAGGGTGGTGGCTTTTGGAATGAGCAGCCAGAGGAGGTTGTTGAGGCAGGTACTACAACAACATTTAAAAGACATTAGGATACGAACAGGGACGGGAAAGATTTAGAGGGACGTGGACCAAATGCGGACAAGTAAGACTATTGCAGATGGGGCTTCTTGGTCGGCACCGGCAAGTTGGGCCGAAGAGCCTATTTCCATAAAGAGTCATAGTAATTCAGTGTGGAAACAGGCCCTTTGACCCAACTTGCCCACACCGGCCAACATGTCTCGGCTACACTAGTCCCACCTGCCCGCATTTGGTTCATATCCCTCCAAACCTGTCCTATCCATGTGCCTGTCTAACTGTTTCTTAAATGCTGGGATAGTATGACTGTATGACTCGGACTCTTAAAGATATCAACATTGAGAACACTTCTCTATTAAGAGCTTGGCATGATACCAACTCATGAGTAAGATTTACCAGCCTGACACCCTGCTGTGCTGGATCACTGATTAGTACGAAGGCACATTCCTCGCAGCACACTACATGCGAGTGAGACTATTGAAGATGGCTACATGGCATTAGCTGTGCGTGGCTATCCTGCCCATTGCACACAAAAAATAATGCAAGGGTTCATTCAAGCTTCACCCATACTAGACCTGAGCTTTTACAGTTTGTGACTTGCTTCTCTGGTAAAGACACAATAACAGTAAAAAGGTAGAAGCCTGTTCTATACAATGCAAAATGCCACGACTGTTTGCTTTGGTGCCACACAGCACTGGAGAGACTCATGCCGCAGTGTTACACCAGAGAAAGATCCCAGGCATGAGTGGGTTAACGTACAATAAGCATTTGACGGCACCAGGCCTGTTTTCGCTGAGTTTGGAAGAATGAGGGGGGGTGGGACCTCATTGAAGCGTACAGAATGGTGAAAGGCTTGGAGAGAGTGGATGTGGAGAGGATGTTTCCACTAGTGGGGGAGTCCAGAACTAGAGGTCATAGCCTCAGAATTAAAGGGCGTTCCTTTAGGAAGGAGAGGAGGAGGAATTATTTAGTCAGAGGACGGTGAATCTATGGAATTCATTGTAGACTGTGGGCCGAGGTGCTTTCTCATTTCATTTTCTGATCCAAATCACGTGTCTACCTATATTTATAACATATTGTGTAAAAATATTATAGAAATCAGACCTGAAACTCGTCAAGAACAAAACCTGAACATATTTTTAAAAGATGAGAAAAACCTCAAATTTTCTGAGTAGTAATTGTCCAATCAAAGCACGTTTGACATTGAGTCGGACGGCAATTGACCAATCACGCACTTTGTTTCATGCTAGCTAGGCAGCGAGCACACTGGGATCATGGCTGCCTCCTAATTACATCACAACAATAGCAAGGTTTCGAAGGAAGAAAGGTAATGCAACCACTTGCTGATTATTTTGTTTTACAACTGATTTATCTTTGTAAAGTTATGATGTTGCGAACTGTGAAATAAAAATGCAATATAAAAATGTAGAGCTAGGGTTAGGGTCAGGGTTAGGATTAGGCATTTTCCTCTCAGTGGAAGAGGGTTAGGGTTAGGGCAGGGGACGGCAACCTACAGCCCAAGGGCCAGATCCTGCCCGTAACCCAAAAACATCCAGCCCGCAGGCGTATTTTTTTTTCTGAGGACTTCCGTGACGGAGCTGGCACTATGGGGGTGCTGAAGGCGACCTGAGCAGCAGGGGTGGAAGAGAGGATTTCAGTCAGTCGGCCGGGCTGTCGGCCGGCCGGTGTTGCATCAGGCGGGCGGGCGTTCTGATGGAGCTGGCACTATTGGGGTGCTGAAGGCGGCCCGGGCAGCATGCAGGGCAGTGCTACTCCCCACCATGTTGACACTCGGTCTAATCGTGGCGTCGGGTGGACTGCTGCTGATGATCCAGAAGGGCATGCTGGCCGAGGTGGACGCGCTGAGCGGCCACATATACGGAGCGGTCCCAAAGTGGTTCCAGCTCCAGCCGTGGGCAGCTCTGGAAGGGGGCGGGTTAGGGTTAGGGGTAGGCATTTTCCTCTCAGTGGAAGATGCCTTAACCTTCCCCCAGCCTGGCACTGCCCCAGTCCCACTATGGCCATGACCCCCACTCTGCACACTGGCAGTCAGTGGGGTTCCGTAAACGGGGAACTGCCCTCACCCATTAATTAGGCGGGTTCAGGAGCCGGTGAAACCCGGGACCTCTGCAGCAATCCCGTATTCAATGTTCCCATACACAGCTATATATTATTGAGCACAAGAGGGCACTGTTACTTTTTCTAATTAGCTTCATTAATTAGTGTGCAACTTTTTGCACTGTTGAGTTATGAATTCCTTATCAGTGATGTTTTATCTAATTCTGTGCCAAATTTTAAGTCGATACCGGACATGGGTCATGAAAGTTAAAATCTAGAGCCCTTTTGGCACCTCGGCCCACGGCCTATCGTCACTGTGGAGGCCGTGAATGGATATTTTTACAGCAGAGATAGATAGATCCTTGATTAGTATGGCTGTCAGGGTTATGGGGCGAAGGCAGGAGAATGGGGTTAGGACGGAGAGTTAGATCAGCCTTGATTGGATAGTGGTGTAGACTTGATGGGCCGAATGGCCTTATTCTGCTCCTATCACTTATGACCTTGTGAGCAGAGTCAGGAAGAGTGGGTGAAGCACACAAGGAGGGTGCCGTTAAGCAGCAGTGAAATCGCAGCTTCTCCCAGTCCAGCACTCCCAGTGGGAAGAAACACCTCTCAGCATTTGTAAACAGGCCTGGGCACCACATTTCTACAAGAGCATCTTCCAGCCCCAGAAACATTTACGTACCATTTTCCTGTTGAGCTTTGTCATGATGTCTCGTGCAAGTGTGATAAATGCCTGCAACAAAAAGAAATAAGCGACTGTCACATGTAGCTGTGGTTACTGTGCACCGGTGGTTACAGAAATGGAGTCAATAGACAATAGGTGCAGCAGTAGGCCATTTGGCCCTTCAAGCCAGCACCGCCATTCAATGTGATCATGTCCGATCATCCCCAATCAGTACCCCATTCCTGCCTTCTCCCCATATCCCCTGACTCCGCTATTTTTAAGACCCCTATCTAGCTCTCTCTTGAAAGTATCCAGAGAATCTGCTTCCACCGCCCTCTGAGGCAGAGAATTCCACAGACTCACAACTCTCTGTGAGAAAAAGTGTTTCCTCGTCTCCGTTCTAAATGGCTTACTCCTTATTCTTAAACTGTGGCCCCTGGTTCTGGACTCCCCCAACATCGGGAACATGTTTCCTGCCTCTAGCGTGTCCAAGCCCTTAACAATCTTATATGTTTCAATGAGATTCCCTCTCATCCTTCTAAACTCCAGAGTGTACAGAGTCACGGTGTTAAAAGCTGCACATTTAGCATCAACCCCCCTCCAAAAAAGACACAACTTCCTTTCTGATGAAAGATTGCAATGCCTCCTCTGCAAAAGTTGCTTGCTGCACACAAGCACACAATCATGCACGGTTTAACAGGTGGTCAGCTTCATGTGTGTGATATTCCCCCCAACAGCAGCGCTTCCTGAAATGGCGTGACAAGAACACTCGAATCTAACATGCCAGTCACTTAGAGAAATCACTTTTAGATGCAAACAAGCTGAAAACACTGAATGCTTTCACCAATTTTACTCAGAGATTCCAAACGTTTGGCATTTCTGAAGAAAAAAAGATGAGAATAATCTTGATTTTTAAAAATGGAAAAAAAAATCAAGTTACACAGCACTAGTATGCAGAAAAAGTGTTCATGTTCGTAAGTGATAGGAACAGAATTAGGCCATTCGGCCCATCGAGTCTACTCCCCCATTCAATCATGGCTGATCTATCTTTCCCTCTCAACTCCATTCTCCTGCCTTCTCCCCATAACCACGGACACCCGTACTAATCAAGAGCTAATATTTAAGGTTGATAGACATTGCTGCTGCCTGCCTGACCCACTGAGTTTCTCCAGCTCTTTGTGTCTATCTTCGGTTTAAACCAGCATCTTCCGTTTAAACCAGCAACCATTAAACCTGCACTTCCTTCCTACACATAATATTTGTCAACTTTTCCCCAGTTATTCTGATGCAAGGCCATTGACCTGAAACACTAGGTGTTGTCTTTTCAAATGCTTTCTGATCGGCAAAGTACAGCCAACATTTTGTATTCATTTCATATTTTCAACTTCCACCATATTTTGCTTGTGTGTCATTTTGGTTTCAGAGGTCATTAGACACAGCTATATTTCAAACGAAAGGTTGCAAACGTTACTTGTCCAGAACCCAGAGCTGAAGTGTGATTCCATCATCTTTCGTTATGAAGGTAGACAAAAATGCTGGAGAAACTCAGCGGGTGAGGCAGCATCTATGGAGCGAAGGAAATAGGCAATGTTTCGGGCCGAATCCCTTCAAGGAAATAGGCAACGTTTCGGGCCGAATCCCTTGAAGGAAATAGGCAACGTTTCTGGCCGAAACCCTTCAAGGGTTTCGGCCCGAAATGTTGCCTATTTCCTTCGCTCCATAGATGCTGCCGCACCCGCTGAGTTTCTCCAGCATTTTTGTCTACCTTCGATTTTCCAGCATCTGCAGTTCCTTCCTAAAACAATCTTTCATTATGAATACTGCTTACTCTGTTCCAGATTAGATTTCCGACCTGACAGTTATAGAAACTAAACTTGCAGACATAGACACTTAAATTGTAGCAGAAAAATATTTTTTAATGTTCTTAAAGACGATTAGTGTATTTAGTGCTATATATAATTTATGTTGGATGGCACAGTGATGCAGCTGCCTCATAGCATCGGATAACCTAGTTCAACCCCAACCTAAGGTGCTGTCGCAAGTTCACAAGTATAGTAGAATTAGGCCATTCGGCCCATCGAGTCTACTCCGCAATTCAATCACGGCCGATTTCTGCCTCCTAATCCCATTTTCCTGCCTTCTCCCCATAACGACACCTGTTCTAATCAAGAATTTGTCTATGGGAGGAGAATGGGAGTCTGAAGAAGGGTTTCGGCCCGAAACGTTACCTATTTCCTTCGCTCCATAGATGCTGCTGCACCCGCTGAGTTTCTCCAGCATTTTTGTGTACCTAAGAATTTGTCTATCTCTGCCTTAAAAATATCCACTGACGGCCTCCACATCCCTCTGTGGCAATGAGTTCCACAGATGAACTATTCTCTGACTAAAGAGGTTCCTCCTCACCTCCTTTCTAAAAGAGCGCCTTTTAATTCTGAGGCTATGACCTCTGGTCCTAGACTCTCCCACTAGTGGAAACATCCTCTCCACATCCACTCTATCTATGCCTTTCATTATTCTGTAAGTTTCAATGAGGTCCCCCTCAAACTTCTAAACTCCAGCAAATAGAGGCCCAGTGCTGTCAAACGCTCATCATATGCTAACCCACTCATTCCTGGAATCATTCTTGTAAACCTCCTGTTGACCCTCTCCAGAGCCAGCACACCCTTCCTCAGATATGGGGCCCACATTTGTCTGCATGGAGTTTAACTGTTCTCCTTGTGACCATGTGGACATGTGACAGGTGTTCCCGGTTTCCTCCCACATCCCAAAGATGTGCAGGTTTAATCGGTTGACTGGCCTCTGTAAATTGTCCCTAATGTATAGGGTGTGGGATAATGTAGAATTAGTGTGAATGGGTGATCGATGGTCAATGTGGACTCAGTGGGCCGAAGGGCCTGTTTCCATGCTGTATCTTTCAATCAATCAATAATGTCACCATTTCACCCAAATAACCTGCATCAGTGTTACCGTATATAGAAGTGTTCATCTCATCGGCTATTTAATTTAATTGGAGTTGATGCATGCATGGTACAAATTGAAACAAGCTTCAAGACAGAAAAGACGATGAGAAAACCAAATGAGGTGGGAACAGGGTCGACAAAGCAAAGGATTTATGCAGAGGGAAAATAAACAAGAGAAGGCAGCTGACCAAGGAACTAAAATCATCTTTGTGAAATTAATTTACAGTTTAGTTTAGTTTAGAGATACAGAGCGGAAACAGGCCCTTCGGCCCACTGAGTCTGCACCGACCAGCGATCCCTGCACATTAACACTATCCTACACACAGTGACAATTTTCATTTATACCAAGCCAATTAACCTACAAACCTGTACGTCTTTGGAGTGTGGGAGGAAACCGAAGATCTCAGAGAAAACCCACGCAGGTCACGGGGAGAACGTACAAACTCTGTACAGACAAGCACCCGTAGTCAGGATTGAACCCGGGTCTCTGGTGCCGTAAGGCAGCAGCTCTACTGCTGCGCCACCGTGCCCCTTGGTGTTGGCAAGACTAGCCATTAATCCGATTGCTGGACTATTTCAGGTGCAGTTAACAGTCAAGCGTATTGCTGTGGGTCTTGAGTCACAAGGACAAAACCAGATTCAGGAAGGATATCTCTCCTCAAATACATGAATGAAGCAGCAACTGCTAGCTACAGTCAAAAGCAAACTGCTTGGGGAACTCAGCTAGTCACAGATAGCTACATGCATGTTATCCCCAATAAAGATATCTGTGTGTCACGGACCAACCCTGTATCATAATCATGATGCCATCATTGTCCCATGTCGTATATATAGAACTAGAGTTTAAAAAATGGAATCATAATATCACACATAGGCTAGATTGGGCCAGATTTCTCCCGAAAGAAATTGTTGAAATAATCGACGTTTTCAGGGCAACACAAACTTCCGCAGTCATTGCGCACTTGTCCCAGACTCCACAAGTGAATATGAATTGCCCAGCTGCCTCAGGTAACCAGTTCAGTAAATTAACCAATGTCCCATTACATCCATCTGCTGTTTACTTATCTGTCAAAGGAGTTCACCCCCTACTCAATAAATTGGGCCACTTCAATTATACCTCATCTTGCACCTCTTCTTTCGTCATTCACTCTCTCCTACCTTGTCGCAGACACTATGATGTCCTTTCCTTGCCTCCCCTTTCTCAATCTGCAAACTTCACAGTCTCTAATGTTTTTTGATCAAAGATCAGCATGAACTGCTCATTGTTTCGTCCCCAGCAGATGCTGCCAGCCCAGCCAAATATTTGTTCTAATTTCAGAATTTTTGTAACAAATTCATTTTCAATATAAATTCGAACATAGAACAGTGCAACACGGGAACAGGCCCTTCAGCCCATGATGCCTGTGCCAAATAGGATGCTAAATTAAACATCGCCTTTAATCTTGCCCCCCGATATTAAAGCTAGGCCCTCTAATACGTGAAGATAGACACAAAAAACTGGAGTAACTCAGCAGGTCAGGCAGAATCTCTGGAGCAAAGGGATGGGTGACGTTTCGGGACACCCATTCCTTTTCTCCAGAGATGCTGCCTGTCCCGATGAGTTCTCCAGCTTTTTGTGTCTATCTTCGGTTCCTTCCTACACCCCTAGTACTTGACATTGTTATCCTGGGGAGAAGATGTGTACCCACTCAGTGGTTGGCAAGTTCAGGCTACACAATAAACACATACATTTATTTGTACATTAAATCAGTTTGCACACATTTCTCCTGGTTTCTTACCTCTTCAACGTTTATGCTGGATTTTGCACTGGTTTCCAGGAACTTAATCCCATAATCTATCGCTAACTATTGGGAAAAGTAACACTAAGCATTAGTCAAAAGAAAAATACACCTGAACAATTAGTCTTAAAAAAAGAAACCATTTTTGTTGCCTTACCTTCTCCCCTCGCTCTTTTGACACTTGCCTTTTCTCATTCATGTCACACTTGTTTCCCAGGATCATCCTTTCCACATCCGATGATGCATGCTGGAAAATACAGATAACTTATTCAGTCCCAACAAATAATAATTTAACTGCATTCATTTCAAACCTTTTGGGATTCATACCCGGATAAGAATATATTTTAGCAACCTCAATGTTCAGCTTTCCAACTCGGAATACAATGACTTGAAGGCATTGCAATATTATTATTATGGCGCTATTATTGTGTGTGCGCGCGCGCGCGTGTGTGTGTGTGTGTGTGTGTGTGTGTGTGTGTGTGTGTGTGTGTGTGTGTGTGTGTGTGTGTGTGTGTGTGTGTGTGTGTGTGTGCGTGTCCGCTTGCGTGTGCAAGCTTACGTTCTCGTGCATGTGTATATATACACACTGAATTTTTTTTCTCATTTATTATATTGTTCACAATGTACTATGTTTACACATGCTGTTGTGCTGCAGCAAGTAAGAATTTCATTGATCTGCAGTGCCCTCCGTAATGTTTGGGACAAAGACCCATCATTTATTTATTTGCCTCTGTACTCCACAATTTGAGATTTGTAATAGAAAAATCACATGTGGTTAAAGTGCACATTGTCAGATTATAATAAAGGGTATTTTTACACATTTTGGTTTCACCATGTAGAAATTACAGCTATGTCTCAGCACACTGATACAAACCGTAGTAATGACCGCAGAAGGCAATTTTCAATGAAACAGCAAGAACCTGTGAAATGAGGTCTGTGACACTTCGGACTTCCATAGAACACAGAACATAGAAAACAATAGTTAGACACAGAATGCTGGAGTAACTCAGTGGGACAGGCAGCATCTCTGGACAGAAGGAATGGGTGACATTTCGGGTCGAGACCCTTCTTGAGACCGATCAGTCTGGAGAAGGGTCTCAACCCGAAACGTCACCCATTTCTTCTCTCCAGAGATGCTGCGTGTCCAACTGAGTTACTCCAGCATTTTGTATCTATCTTCGGTTTAAACCAGCATCTGCAGTTCCTTCCGACATAGAAAACAACAGCACAGGAACAGGCCTTTTGGCCCACGGTATCTGTGTCGAATATGCTGCCAAGATAAACTAATTCCTGCTCTTAAACTAATCTCATCTGTCTGCACATGATCCATATCACCGCATTCCCTGCATTTCCATGTGCTTAACTAAAGGTCTCGTAAATGTCACCATCTGCCTCTAACCCTGGCAACGTAATAAACTTGCCAAGCGCATCTCCTTTGAACCTTGCCCCTCTCACCTTAAAGCTAGGCCCTCTAGTCTTTGACATTTCCACCCTGAGAAAACTGTCCTGACTTGCTACTGTATCTATGCCTCTCATGAATTTATAAGCTGCTATCAAGTATAGGGTGGAACATCGGTAGAGTTGCGGCTATACAGCGCCAGAGACACGGGTTCGATCCTGACTACTGCGCGGAGTTTGTACGTTCTCCCTGTGACCTGCGTACGTTATCTCCAGGAGCTCCGGTTTCCTCCCACACTCCAAAGATGCGCAGTTTTGAGGGCTAATTGGCTTGGTAAAATTGTAAATTGTCCCTAGTGTGTGTAGGATAGTGTTAATATGTGGGGATCGCTGATCGGCGCGGACACAGTGGGCCAACGGGCCTGTTTCCGCGCTGTATCTCTAAACTAAACTAAGTCTCGCCTCCACCTCCGGTGTTCCCGAGAAAACAATCAATTTTCTCTTTCCCTCACTCTCGCTTCCCTCTCCACTTTTAGTGGTAAATGTGGCAGAATTTAATGCATTTGTAACTTAATTTCATGAAACGTTCCACATAAAATCTATTAACTTCCCAATAGTAAAATCAATGATGTAAATTCATAATCAACACTATAATCCTTATTGTTATTTAAATTGGAATCTCTCCTCCAACTCTGGGCAAGAACAGCGAGCAAATAAAAAGCTTTTTCATGAATGTGTCCCTTTGTTTAGTGTTGGTAATAGAAATGTTAGCCAATGCATAGTATAAATACTTCTTTGTGATCCACTGAACTCTGATATTCACAATGTGAACAGGAAAACAACAGTAAAAACCACTGTGCTGATTGCAATGAGTGACCCCAGAATGAATGTCTCTGCTCAGTTTAAAACACTGAAGACTGAATTTACTTTCTCTAAAAAGAAAATTATATCCGAGCATTCAACTACTAACTGATGGTAGACACAACATGTTGGAGTAACTCAGCGGGACAGGCAGCATCTCTGGAGAGAAGGAATGGGTGACGCTTTGGGTTGAGACCCTTCTTCAGACTGACGCCTGGGGAGAGGGAGATACATAGATAAGGAAGTGTAAGGTGCGAAACCAGGACAAAGGGAATGGAGATTTAGGAAAATGTAGAATAGATCATTGTTAGCTGGGTTAAAGGTAACAACAAAGCAACCCGAGATAAAATGTAGTCAGAGACAGTAAAACTGGTCAGAGAACAGGAAAGGGGGGGAGGGATGGAGAGAGAGGGAAAGCAAGGGTTACTTGAAGTTAGAGAAGTCAATATTCATACTGCTGGGGTGCAAGCTGTCCAAGCGAAATATGAGATGCTGTTCCTCCAATTTGTACTGGGCCTCATTCTGACAATGGTGGAGGCCCAGGACAGAAAGGTCAGTGTGGGAACGGAAGGAGAAGTTAAAAGTGTTTAGCATCTGGGAGATCAGGTAAGTTTAGGCGGACTGAGCGGAGGTGTTCAGCAAAACGATCGCCGAGCCTGCGCTTGGTTTCGGGACAACTGGTTCATTACCCTCAGCTTGGGTAACATCTTTGCATCATCTCCCCCATCCTGGTAACACAACAGCACACAGTTGGTGTGGCTATTAGCAGCTCCTAGCAAGCCTCTCAATATTTGAAAATGGACACAAAATGCTGGAGTAACTCCGCGGGACAGGCAGCATCTCTGGGTAGAAGGAATGGGTGACCTTTTGGGTGGGGTCCCTTCCTCAATATTTGGTTGTCTTTACTCCCATTTTGTTTAGTTTATGGATACAGCGTGGAAATACCACCAGGGGCGCCGCATGATTGGCAGCCCCGCCAACAGTCTGTCTGTTTTTTCGTCTATTAAAAAAAAAATTAGTGGGTGTTAAAAGTTTATGTAAATGTTCTCCGGTTTGTCTTATGTGGGGGGAGGGGGTGGGGGAAGGGGGAAACTTTGTTTTAGTTTCTTACCTTGCCGGAGATGTGTTTATTTTCCAGATCGCATCTCCGGTCGCTCTGCGGCCTACCATCGATGGAGCTGGAGGCCTCCTCGGACTGACTTGAACCCCACTGCGGGGCGTGGACTTAACATCGGAGCCGATCCCTTGCCTGGGATCGCCTGCGGATTTCACCATCGGGAGCTCACAGTCTCGGGAGAGACCGTGGATGTCGTGAGCTCCAATGATACAGAGGTTCGACCAGCCCTGACCCGGGGTCAGATCGCTCGGAACGGGGGAGCTGACAACCCCCGATGCAGGAGCTGATCACCCCCATGCGGAGGGGCCTGACCGCCGGCCACAGGAGTCAAGAGCGTCCCGTCAACGGAGGGCCCGAGTTCCCCGACCGCGGGAGAACAAAGAAGGGAAGAGATTTGAACTTTTTTTCGCCTTCCATCACAGTGAGGAATGTGGAGGAGTCACTGTGGTGGATGTTTATGTTAAAATATATTTTGTGTGTTCCGTGGCTTTTCATTTGTATGACTGACTTGGCAAATGAAATTCCTCGTATGAGGCAAAACATACTTGGCTAATAAAGTATTATTGTGATTGATTGTGATTGTGAACAGGCCCTTTGGCCCACCGGGTCCGCGCTGATCAGTGATTCCCATACACCAGCACTATCCTACACACTATGGCCAATTTAAAATGGTGTCATGTGGATCTGACCCACTGAGTTCTTCCAGCATTGTTTTTTTGTGTGGAGTGGATAGAGAGAAACTCTTCCCATTGGCAGAAAGAAAAGCACAAGACATAGATTGAAGGTGAATGGCAAATGTAACAGTAAAAAGGATGAGGTGTTTAAAAAAATGCCTTTTTTTGGTCTGTGATGCATTGCTACTGTTTTATTAGAGGCAGAATCAATTGCAGCATTAAAAAGGGAACAGGATATGCATGTGAAAGGAAAGAATTTGCAGAGCTGTTGAGAGAAAGGTGGGGGAGTGGAACTGAACCAGATTGCTCTCACATTCACTATTCTACAGACAAGAACACAGGATGGATTTGAGAGGACAAAGTGGTCACGCTCGTGATATATCCTGTGCACCCACACATGATTTGGCTGGAGCATGCAAGATTTGAGTCTGCAAAGAAAGTTATTGAGGCTGAATAGTCTGAGTTTGAAAGCGCTACAAATACAAAACAAAAAAAGATACAAAGTGCTAGTGTAACTCAGCGGGTCAGACCAAAGATCCTATAGCGGAGCAAGATAGATCACTCCTGCTAAATGCAATGGGCTGATGTGTAGTAAGCCTTTTTACTATGCAATGGGCTGACGTGGGCCTTTTTTTCCATCCATTTCCGTAACCCGACTCGCAGTGTAATCAACGTTGCGGCGGAACAGTTTGTGTTAATAAATAAAATTCTGAAAATGAGGAGAAGATTTTTACCAAATAACTTTTATTTTTACGAGGATGTTTCCGTAACCGGCTTCCGCCTCTGCACTAGTATCTTTGCTCCGCTATGGGATCTTTGGTGCGGAGACGGAAGCCGGTAACGGAAATGGGGCCTAAAATTACCCATGAATCTGCCCATGACCGTACTACGTCTTTTTCGTCGAGTGGACTATCTTGCTTTCTATAGGATCTTTGGGTCAGACATCGTCAGTCTAAAGAAGGGTCCTGACCCAAAACATCATTACCCATGTTCTCTAGGAATGCTGCCTGACCTGCTGGGTTTGTGTCCTTGTTTTGTAAACCAACATCTTAGTTCCTTGTTTCTCCTCTCCCAACCCCACTCCATTTACATTCCTTCTTCGTGCTTCACAATTGTTATCTCTTCAATCCTTTTGTCTCGCACGTTGTCATTTCATCTCTGGCCTTTGTCCAACCATCTGTCTAACAAAAAGCCCCCTCACCTGCATCCACCCTTTACCTGCCAGGCTTTGTTCTGCCCCTCCTCGCTTCCAGCTCCCCCCCCCCCCCTCCCTCCTAAAATCATTCTGAAGAAGGGACTCTACCCAAAACGTCACCTATCCATGTTCTCTAGGGGTGCTGCCTGACCCGCTGGATTTGTCTCTTATTTTTGTAAACCAGCATCTACAGTTCCTTGTTTCTACAAATAAGGCGGATATGTTTCTGCCATCAATTTGCCTAACCCTATATTTATGTAATGCTAAAGATAGATTCAGAGGTGCTTTCGACAAGTTACCTGGCCCACTGGAAATCTCTAGGCAGCTGACACCCCAGCAGTATGAATATTGATTTGTCTAACTTCAAGCCATGATCACAATGAATGGCGGTGCTGGCTTGAAGGGCCGAATGGCCTCCTCCTGCACCTATTTTCTATGTTTTTAAGTAGCCCTTGCTTTTCCCTCTCTCTCCACCCCCCTCCTTCCTAGTTCTCCGACCAGCTTGACGGTATCCCTGGATTAAATTTTATCTCTGTACGCTTCGTCGTCAGCTTCTCCGAGCTAACAATGATCTATTCCACATTTTCCTTGAGGTACATCCCCTTTGATGTTCAAGAAGGAGCTACAGATGCCGGAAAATCGAAGGTAGACAAAATTGCTGGAGAAACTCAGCGGGTGCGGCAGCATCTATGGAGCGAAGGAAATAGGCTACGTTCGGGACGAAACGTTGCCTATTTCCTTCGCTCCATAGATGCTGCCGCACCCGCTGAGTTTCTCCAGCAATTTTGTCTATCTCCTTTGATGTCTCGTTTTCACACCTTTCCCTTCCTTATCTCCGTGTCTCCCTCTCCCCTGACTCTCAGTCTGAAGAAGGGTCTCGAACCAAAACGTCACCCATTCCTTCCCTCCGGAGATGCTGCCCATCCCGCTGTTACTCCAGCATTTGGTGTCTATCCACTGGAAATCTATAGTGGTTAAAATAAAAGTGTCCAAGCGACGAAGCCAAAATCCCAACGCAGTAAGTGTTTAGTTTATTCTGCAGTCAGCATCTTTGTCATAGGACTGCCTCAAATAAATTGCCCAAACATGACATTTTAGCTGATGTTAACACATTTCCCAAGTTATCTTGAATGAGACTTTTTTTGATCTTTCATAATATAAAATTCAAACTATGCCAACAAATAATCATGGAGCAAAGAAAGATACTGATCAATACAATACTGGCTTTCATTTAAAAAGGTGGTGTAAAAGTTGTATGGCAGACCTGGTCATCTGCACTACTAAACTGAATCATTATAAAACAATAAACAGCCCAACAAGGTCATGCTGGTTTAGTTTAGTTTAGAGATACAGCACGGAAATAGGCCCTTCGGCCCACCAAGTCTGCGCCGACCAGAGATCCCCGCATATTAGCACTATCTTACACAGGCTGGAGACAATTTAACCAAACCAATTAGCCTACAAACCTGTGTGTCTTTCGAGAGTGGGGGGAAACCGGAGCACCCGGAGAAAACCCACGCAGGTCACGGGAGAATGTACAAACTCAGTACAGACAGCACCTGTAGTCAGGAGCGAACCTCGGTCTCTGGCGCTGTAAGGGCAGAAGCTCTACCGCTACGTCACCGTGCCGCCCCATGGATACAAGAATGCAGATGCTGGTGTACACAAAAAAGGACAAAGTGCTGGAGTAACACAGCGGGTCAGCCAGCATCTCCGAGAGCATGGGGAGGTGATGTTTTGAGTCTGCATCCTTCTTCAGATTGATTGGGGGGAGGGGGGTGGGGGGGGGGGGGGGGGGGGGGGGGAGAAGAAAGCTGGAGTAACGAGTTGATACTGTTTTCTGTACAACAATGCAGAAAGTTCTGTTTACACAGTTCTTTTCATAGTCCTACAAATTAACTTCCCTCACGCCTACCGAACATCCTTATGCCGTATAAGATGCGTAGGTTTATAAATACCAAAGGGAACCAGCTGGTTACAAAATTAGAGGGGAAGTGAGAATTGAAATGAGGGACAAAGGCAGTTTTTTGAGAAAAGTTAAGCTGCAAACAGAAAAGAGAATCCAAAAGTGTTCTGTAAATGGTAGATGTGCCTAGAAGGGTGGACCCACAAAGAACTAAAAAGGAACTTAGAAACATAGAAACATAGAAAATAGGTGCAGGAGTAGGTCATTCGGCCCTTCGAGCCTGCACCGCCATTTGATATGATCATGGCTGATCATCCAACTCAGTATCCCATCCCTGCCTTCTCTCCATACCCCCTGATCCCTTTAGCCACAAGGGCCAACTTGGGGATGCTAAGGGGAAATGAGGACTTGGCACGTTTCACAAGGCAAGAGGATGTTACCAAGTAATAGTCAAGGTGGAGACAGTTGAGACATTAGAAATATGAAAAAAACTGATGGCGGGGGGGGGGGGGAGATGTCTATCAGTAGCATTGACCTTGGAGGAGTTGATAATTTGCAGGACCATAGAGCAGAGGATTTTGTGGGAAGTAAAGGAAAAGCATGGAGAAATATTCACGGAGTACAATTAGGCCATTCGGCCCATTGAGTCTATGCTGCCATTCAATCGAGGCTGATCGCTGCCTCCTAATCCCATTTTTCTCCCCATAACCCTTGACACCCGTTCTAATCAAGAATTTGTCTCACTCTGCCAAGGACCTGGCCTCCACAGCATCTGTGGCAATGAGTTCCACAGATTAACTACCCTCTTACTAAAGAAGTTCCTCCTCCATGTTGACATATTCCGGTTGTGCTGCTGCAAGTAAGAATTTCAA
>CM075993.1:10767082-10807233 GCA_038087875.1 Malacoraja senta
GGGAATTAAAACAACACATTTGATTGCATTCCGTTATCAAACATAGTCAATGTTCGCTCTGAAGACATTTCCAGCACAACAGGGTCAGGGAGGGGGTGTGTGTGAATCAGTGCGGGGTGGATAGATGGCGGGGGTGGGGGGGGGGTTAGAAGGCAGTCGGTGCAGAATGGATGGATTGAGGCAGGTGAATTAGTACGTGTTGGTTGGAATAGGTAAAATTGTGAGGGGAGAGAACCGGGGATGTCAGTGGTGTTGAATGGGGGGATCAGTATGGGATGGATGGGGGTAGACAAAAGTGCTGGAGGAACTCAGCGAGTGAGGCAGCATCTATGGAGCGAAGGAAATAGGCAACGTTTCGGGTCGAGACCCTTCTTCAGACTGTTCCCATTCTTCTTGAATGGGAGGATCAGTACAGGATGGATGGGGGGGGGTCAGTACAGTGTGGATCGGAGGGTCTGTGCAAGATGAATGGGGGATCACTACAGAATGAATGAGGGGAAGGGGGAAGGTGCAGGGTAAATGGAGGGTGGGTCAGTACGGGATGAATGCGTGGATTAGTACAGGATGGATGGGGGATCAGTACAGGATGGATGGAGGAGAAGTGCAGGATGGATGGGAAAGGGGTAAGTACAGGGTGAATTGGGGAACCAGTGTAGGATGGATGGGGGGGGGGGTGGTAGGAGAATCAATGCGAGGTGGATAGGGTGATCAGCGCAGGATGAATAGATGGGGAGGGGAGCACAGGGGATGTCAGTGAGGACTGAATAGAGGTGGGAATGGGGATCAGTGCGGGATGGAGTGGAGGGTCCCAGGATAAGGGGGTGGAGGGGGCGTACAAGAGAGAGAGAGAGAGAGAGAGAGAGAGAGAGAGAGAGAGAGAGAGAGAGAGAGGGGGCGATGTGGGGAGGAAGGAAGGTCAGCGCTCCTCGGACAACATCGCCCCGCTGCCTTGGCCGTTGGGAACTCCTCGCCACCGCCTCCCTCCTCCGCCAGCCAACAGCAAGGTGCGGGGCCGAGCGGTGCAGCTCAAAGATCCTATAGCTATAAGATCTTTGGTGCAGCTGCTTCAGACGAGTCGGAGCGAATGACGGACATCGCACAGCGGCAGCAGCGGCCGCAGCGGCCACGACAGCAGCTCCATCTCCTCCTCCTCCCGCCAGCCCTGATAAGGGCCGCTTCTTGTAAACCCGCTAACGGAGATAACCGCTTTCAAAACAAACCCTCCCGCACTCCGAGGCCTCCCCCTCCCTCTCTCCTCCCGGCCTCGGAGTGCGGGAGGATTTGTTTTGAAAGCGTTATCGCCGTTAGCGGATTTACAAGCAGCGGCCCTTATCAGGGCGGGCGGGGGGCGGGAGGAGGGGGAGTTGGAGCCGCTGTCGCGGCTGCTGCCGCCGCTGTTTGGGGCCCGTCATTCGCTCCGACCCTTCCTCACCCCGCACCTAGTTTCTTTCCCACGCACAGCCGCCGCCGACACGAAACATCGCGTTCCTTTTCTCCAGAGATGCTGCCTGGCCCGCGGAGTTACTCCAGTTTTTTGTGTTTTATCTTCAGTACAAACCAGTATCTGGTTGCCAAGCCGGGCAAAATGACTCGGTGTTTAGGTTGCCCGGCGGCGCTTTGAGTGGTCAGTGGCACCCAGGCAACCGCTAATTTCGAGCCCTGTGTTTATCAACATGAGGACCAAAGTTGTGCCAATGAAAGTCAAAGAAGCCATTATGAGACTGAGATACAAGAATAAACCTGTTGGAGACATCAGCCAAACCTTAGGCTTACTAAAATCAACTGTTTGGAACATCATTAAGAAGAGAGCACTGGTGAGCTTACTAAACGCAAAGGGACTGGCAGGCCAAGGAAGACCTCCACAGCTGATGACAGAAGAATTCTCTCTATAATAAAGAAAAATCCCCAAACAGATCAGAAACACTCTTCAGGAGTGGATTTGTCAATGACCATTGTCCACAGAAGACTTCATGAACAGAAACACAGAGGCTACACTGCAAGATGCAAACCACTGGTTAGCTGCAAAAATAGGATGACCAGGTTAGTTTGCCAAGAAGTACTTAAAAGAGCAACAACAGTTCTGGAAAAAGGTCTTGTGGACAGATGAGACGAAGATTAACCTATATCAGAGTGATGGCAAGAACAAAGTATGGAGGAGAGAAGGAACTGCCCAAGATCCAAAGCATACCACCTCATCCGTGAAACACAGTGGTGGAGGTGTTATGGCCTGGGCATGTATGGGTGCTGAAGGTACTGGCTCACTTATCTTCATTGATGATACAACTGCTGATGGTAATAGCATAATGAATTCTGAAGTGTATAGACACATCCTATCTGCTCAAGTTCAAACAAATGCCTCAAAACTCATTGGCCGGCGGTTAATGCTACAGCAAGACAATGATCCCAAACATACTGCTAAAGCAACAAAGGAGTTTTTCAAAGCTAAAAAATGGTAAATTCTTGAGTGGCCAAGTCAATCACCCGATCTGAACCCAATTGAGCATGCCTTTTATGTGCTGAAGAGAAAACTGAAGCAGACTGGCCCCCAAAACAAGCATAAGCTAAAGATGGCTGCAATACAGGCCTGGCAGAGCATCCCCAGAGAAGACACCCAGCAACTGGTGATGTCCATGAATTGCAGACTTCAAGCAGTCATTGCATGCAAAGGATATGCAACAAAATACTAAACATGACTACTTTCATTTACATGACATTGCCGTGTCCCAAACATTATGGTGCCCAGAAATGGTGGGGGACTATATAAACACTGCTGTAATTTCTACATCGTGTAACCAAAATATATAAAAATTGCCTTTATTAAAATCTGACAATGTGCACTTTAACCACATGTGATTTTTTTTCTATTACAAATCTCAAATTGTGAAGTACAGAGGCAAATAAATAAATGATAGGTCTTTGTCTCACATATTATGGAGGGCACTGTATTTGCATGATGCACACTGATCAAACAGAATCTCTCCACGTTTTATTTTTGCACAATCGTGCAATTTCCCGGAACCATGACACATTTCACTGAACCTCACTGAATGAATCTAAGGTGTTCTTTTAATAACCGGTAGTTTCCCACCAATGTTAGGGTCACTGGACTTCAGATCCTTGTCTTGCCACTTAAATAAAGGCACATATTACCCCCATCCAGTTTAATTTAGTTTAGTATAAAGATACAGCGTGGAAACAGGCCCTTCAGCCCACTGAGTTCACGCCGACCAGCGATCCCCACGCATTAACACTATCCTACACACACTCGTGACAACTTACATTTGTACCAAGCCAATTAACCTATAAACCTGTACTTCTTTGGAGTGGGGGAGGAAACCAGAGATCCCGGAGAAAACCTATGCAGGTCAGGGGGGAAAGCGTACAGTCTCAGTATACACAGCACCTGTAATCAGGATCGAACCCGGGTCTCCAGCGCTGTGAGGCAGCAACTCTACCAGTGCACCACCGGGCCGCCCCAGTCTTCCGGTACTTGACCAGGTGGCTGAAGATGATACAAGCATCTCTGCCAAAGCCCCTGCAATTTCTTCTCTAACGTCCCACAATGTCCTTGGGTACACTTGGTTGGGCCTCCAGGGATTTATGCGCTTTAAGATCTCCAGCACCTCCTCTTTAGTAATGTGCACATGCTTTAAGACATCACTATTCTTTGCCCTGAATTCCCATGATATTCTCCATGGTAAAGACAGATTAGAAATATTCATTTAAGACCTCGCCCATCTTCTGTAGCTCCACGCACAGACCGCCAAATTGATCCATTACGGGGGCCCTATTTTCTCCATGTTTACACTTTTGATAATTTATGTACCAACTCTTGGCATTCTCCTTTACCTTATCTACTAAAGCTATCACCCCCCTAATCTCTCGTGTACACCTACGTCACTTATACATTTCAAAGGTTTCATGATCCAAGCTGCTTAAACATTTGTGCCCTTTTTCCTGACTAGAGCATCAATATCCCTCAGCAACCAGGGTTCCCTAATCTTGGCAGTAATTCATTATAATTATTCCAAACAAGCGGAACAAACGCTACCAGACCATCCAACAAGGCATATTGCAGCCTTCTAGATTCAATATTATTTTCAACTATTTCATATAAACAGCACCGCTGCCATTTTTATTTCAGGTCCCAGTATGCACAATAATAATGTTAGGTGTAGGATTTGTCCTGCAGATGCTGGTTTAAACCAAAGATAGTAAAAAAAGCTGGAGCAACTCAGCGGGTCAGTAGAAAACCTCTTGGAAGCCGGAAACAAACCCGAGTACTGAAGGTGAAATGTACAGTAATGAAATGATGGAAAAAGTGCAAACAAAAGCTGTTCAAATTAGCAGCAGCATAAATTAGCAGCTTTGTAGGTTGAATGAGTTCAAATAATAAAACCAGAGACTTGAACGCATCACGGTACATTATTCAATTAAAGGGCTACTGCTAAATTTTGCTTTACACTGCAACATTTCAGTGAGGTCACCCACATTTTAAATTGCTTATTAAGTTTGTGCTATTATTGTTAATATAATTCAACAGCATGAATTTCTTCTGCTCTATGCATCTTCATTTTCAAATTTGCTGGCAAACCAGTTCACAGCAATCCCACATTGCTGACTACTTAAGCCAACGTAAGTCACAGAGGTCGAACACAATGATTTACAGAACTGACTGCCGCTATACAAGAGACAAGATGTAGAAAGCTATTCTCGTAACAAATGCTTACAGAGGCTGCTGGAACAAAGTCTCCAGTAAGCTTGTGAGTGTCAGCTGATCATGAATGAGAAGATACTCTGTGCTCTCAAGTCTTTCACAACCCAAGATGATCAGCTGCAGCTTGTCACAGAGACTGCCCCATCATTTCCTCACAATGATAGGTCACGGCCCAGGTTTACGCTGCTTCAGTGACAGATTAATTCACCATCATGAACCAACATACTTCTGCGTGCAAACTCAAATCATTTTTGCTCGACATCAGTGGACTGGAACATGTTCAAGACTACAGCGTCCAGCCTGAATGAGTATTCCTCAGGCATCAGATTGTGGACGCAGCCCAGACCGTCGCACAAACCAACCTCCCTTCCACTGACTCTATTTATATCTCACGCTGCCTTGGCAAGGCCAGCAGCATAATCAAGGACGAGTCGCACCCTGGATACTCCCTCATCTCCCCTCTTCCATCAGGCAAAAGGTAAAGAAGTGTGAAAACACACACCTCCAGATTCAGGGATAGTTTCTCCCCAGCTGTTATCAGGCAAATGAATCATCCTACCACAACCAGAGAGCAGTCAACTACGATCGACCTCATTAGTGACCCTGGGACTATTCTTGTTCAGACTTTGCTGGCTTTACCTTGCACTAAACGTTATTCCCTTATCATGTATCTATCTATCTATACATACATAACTAAAACTCTGATCTTGTGCTCTTCCAGTTTGTGGGGTTTTCTATTTGTTTAAAAACGGTATGTGATAGCGCTATGATTTTTTTGCCAGGTTACTCACCGTTCTCATGTGCTGCGAGTGCAACACGTTTAGTTCCGATCGGTGGTATATTGTAAAAGTTATCGAGGTTAAAAATCTTTTAAAAGATTTTTTCAGCCAGCGCCACGCAGATTGGTCTCTTCTCCTGTCAGTCAATGCGGCGGCCAGGATGGCGACGCCCATTCCTGCCCCACCGTCAGCCGCCTCACTCACAAACTACTCTCTCCCCTCCTCAAAGTAACTTGTCTATTATCTCCCCCACCACCGGCGGCCGCGGGGGAGGGGTTCAGTGGAGGCCCTGGTTCCGTCCCTCTCTCCCTCATCACTCACCCCCTCTCCCCGCCCACTGCGGCAATGGCGGTCCCAGGTCTGTCTCCTCTGCCGTGGTAACTCACCCTCACGGCCTTCTCGGAGATCTTCTCCACCAGCTCATCGAAACTCGTGGTGCCCACCGTGATGAACACCGACTCCACCACCCCCCCTCCCCCCCCGCGGCGGCAGCGAGCAGGCAGGGACGGGCCGAGCGGCATTTCGGACAGGACACACACACTCGTCAAGTCAATGGGTTCTAAACCACAGCTAACAATGAATGACCTGTGGAGGATGGAACTGCAGATGCTGCTTTTTATGGATGGAGGGAGGGGAGTGACTGAGGGTAGGGGACAGGGGAGGGATGGGAGGTAAGGGAGGGATGGGGAGGGGAGGAGGAGAGGGAAAGAGTGGGGGGATTGAGGGAGAGGAAGGGGTAGGGAGGGAGAGGGAGAAAGTGGGGGAGGGGAGGAGGGGAAAACAGTGAGAGGAGGGGAGGAGGGAGCGGGGAATAGAGGAGAGGAAGGCAGTGGGGGAGGTCAGGAGGGATAGTGGGGGTTTAGGGGGAGGCGAGGAGTGGGGGGGTTAGATGGATAGGAGGGGGGGTATGAAGGGTAGCGGGGTTTTGGAGGGAGGGAGGGAGTGACTGAGGGTAGGGAAAGGAGAGGGAGCGAGAGGTGTGAGGGATTGGGAGAGGGGAGGAGGAGAGGGGAAAGAGGGAGGGTGAAGAGGAGGGGGAGGGAGTGCTAGGGATGAGAGGAAATGAGCCGTGCCGGCAGAGTTGGGGGCTATGCGTGAGTGGTGCAATGTAGCGTTGGGGGGGACGGGTTGCATGGGGAATGGGTGAGTGGTGGAACATTGCATTGGGGAACGGGTTGCGTTGGGGGACCAGGCCTCCCATGTAACAGGGACCCAACGGGTCCCACTTAGTCTAGTACACTGTAAATGGCCCGATTGTAATCATGTATTGTCTTTCCATTGACTAGTTAGCACGCAACAAAAGCTTTACTCGGTACCTCGGTACACGTGACAAAAAACTAAACTGAAACTGAACTGAGCAATACGTTGACAACTGTGAGCTGATCAGAACCATTAACCAGAACCCTTGGGAGATTCACTCTCTGTTAAAATCTGATCAAAATCTTTCAAGGACACCCTCCATACTGTACAAAGTCAAGTTTAATTTCTGCAACGCTATCAGGGCTGCTAAGAGAGAAGTTCAAAACAAGAAAGAGGCTCAATTCAATCAGTTCAGTTTAGTTTAATGTCACGTGTACCGAGGTACAGTGAAAAGCTTTTTCTTGCATGCTAACCCGTCAGCAGAAAGACAATACATGATTACAAGCAATCCAGTTAAAGTGTATGATAAGGGAATAACATTTAGTGCAAGACAAAGCCAGTCAAGGATAGTCCGAGTGACACCAAAGAGGTAGATAGTAGTTCAGCACTGCTCTCTGGTTGTGGTAGGAAGATTCAGTTGCTTGATAACAGCTGGGAAGAAACTGTCCCTGAATCTGGTAGTTTGCATTTTCACACCAATCAAGCAGATGGCAGGAGATAATGGCAAGGCCTGCAAAACATCATGGGCTACAAGCCAAAATGTATGCGGGGGAGGGGACGAAGGGGATCTAGCAATGGCACATTTCTACCCAAGGTAGTTGTGGCAGGGGCTGAATACTATTACAGGCTACGTCAAAATGGGGTTGGACCCCCCCCCCCCTGTGTTTTCACAGGATAGCTCTTCGAAAGGATGCGGGCGAATGTGCTCGATTAACTACAGAGTTCAGAAGTTTTTCTTCAGAGATAAGAGAATGGGAAGATTTGGTACATTTTAAAATCATGAATGACTTTGCAAAACTAATGGAGAACGCACAGAGAAAAGTTGTTAATTAAGAAAAGGACATACGAGCGTAAAAAGAACAAGTTAAAATGATTAAAAAATGAACAACCCGAAAGGGTGCAGAAGCAATTTCATCAGAGACGACAATGACCAGGAAATGTATTTAAATATGCTGATATCTCATCTCTCTTTTAATTCTTCTATTTCACCCGTGGGATGGTAGGGAACTCAGCCCTAAAGTGTAGTGGAACAAAAAGGGTCAGCACATTTAAGTATTACTAAGACAAACACTTGAACAAGAAATGTGTTAAAGAAGGAACTGCAGATGCTGGAAAATCGAAGGTACACAAAAATGCTGGAGAAACTCAGCGGGTGCAGCAGCATCTATGGAGCGAAGGAAATAGGCAACGTTTCGGGCCGAAACCCTTCTTCAGACAAGAACTTGAACAAGAAACACTTGAACATCAAACCACAAACCAAAGTTGAGAAATGGGTTTAGAATCTATTTAGGTCCACTTTGGGCTTGGGGTGAACAACCTCTTTCTGCACTCTAGGATTTATGATGCTGCCTCAGATGGAATTTTCCATCACCTACATTCATTCTTTGCTCGTTCCATACTCGTTCCATACAGCTCGTTCCATACACCCACCACCCCTTATGTGAAAAAGTTACCCCTCAGATTCCAATAAAATCTTTCCCTCTTCACCTTAAACCTTATGCCCTCTTGCTCTCATTTCCCCTACTCTGGGCAAGAGATTCTGTGCAAGAGACCCGAGCTATTGCTCTCATGATTTTGTACACTGCTGCGGTTCACGGCGGTATTTTGGGTTATGAACAGTTCATAGGAACAGAACACTACCGTAACCTGGAGAGGTCATAAGTGATAGCAGCAGAATTAGGCCATTTGGCCCATGATCAAGTCTACTCCACCATTCAATGATGGACCTGTAATGGATTTTCATATCACAAGCATTACAAGATATTTAATTGTATGGATTAAGTAAAGTTTAAGAGAAGTATTGTGGAAGATAGCAAACAATCAAATGCTGACCATTCTTTGTTGTGGTCTATTCAAGGTCGAAGGCTCATTTTCATTTCTATCTACCATGGCGATATTTCTAATCAACTAAATGGATTTAAACCTGAGGGGCATTCAAGTCTGAAGTAGGTACCAACTGTATTTGTTGTGTACATTATGAAGTAGATGACTGGAAAAAAACCATCCTTCTCCTTGCCTCTGGCATGTCTAAACTTCCACTTTTATCTGTGATAATTCCTGTGATAATTAAACAGATCAGGAATATTTTTTGGGAAGGAGGAAGAACCAAGTGTGAACTACAAACCCCATCTGAAGACTGAGGTGAGAAAAAGCTTTTTCACCCAGAGAGTTGTGAATTTGTGGAATTCCCTGCCACAGAGGGCAGTGGAGGCCAAGTCACTGGATGGATTTAAGAGAGAGTTAGATAGAGCTCTAGGGGCTAGTGGAGTCAAGGGATATGGGGAGAAGGCAGGCACGGGTTATTGATAGGGGACGATCAGCCATGATCACAATGAATGGCGGTGCTGGCTCGAAGGGCCAAATGGCCTCCTCCTGCACCTATTTTCTATGTTTCTATGAAAATGGAAAGAAAGACAGAAATAAAAGAATGCAAAGCATTTTGAAATCTTCAACTCTGGCACGATACAAACATTTCCATATTTCTAGGACAATCTATTTCATGTACCATCGTGAATGTATGCAAAGGCAGGAGGTGCAGTGAGCAGAATGTGAAAACAAGGGCACGAGAGTTAAAATCAAGAGTTTGCTTGGCTGCAAGACTATGTAGGCCACCAAGCAATTGATGATCATTAACAGACACTCGGTACGGTTCAGACACGCGCAGGGAGTTTTGGAAAACAAGTTTACAAATGAGATGGGTCAGGCAGAAGGGCAGGTGATATACTTGTGCCTTGGAGGCAATAACAGACCAATGAATCAAACGATGGTAGACAAAAGTGCTGGAAAAACTCAGCAGGTGCAGCATCATCTATGGAGGGAAGGAAACAGGCAACGTTTCGGCCCGAAACGTTGCCCGTTTCCTTCGCTCCATAGATGCTGCTGCACCCGCTGAGTTTCTCCAGCACTTTTGTCTACCTTCGATTTTCCAGCATCTGCAGTTCCTTCTTAAACAATGAATCAAGCGATGTTTAGTTTAGATATACAGCGCGGAAACAGGCCTTCGGCCCACGCCGACCAGCGATCCCCGCACATTAACACTATCCTATACCCACTAGGGACAATTTTTACATTTACACCAAGCCAATTAACCTACATAACTGTACGTCTTTGGAGTGTGGGAGGAAACCGAAGATCTAGGAGAAATCCCACGCAGGTCACGGGGAGAATGTACAAACTCCATGCAGACAGCACCCATAGTCAGAATCGAACCCGGGTCTCCGGCGCTGCATTCGCTGTAAGACAGCAACTCTACCGCTGCGCCACCCTGGCACCCTGGATGCTAGATTTGTATGGAGGATATCCTCAAGGCAGCATTTATGGGCCAAAGTTCACCTCAAATTTAAATATGACACCTAGATTGCTAACACTTTGTGTAGGAAGGAACTGCAGTTGCCGGTTTACATGGAAGGTAGATACAAAATGCTAGAGTAATTCAGCGGGTCAGGGGAGAGGGAAACTAGAGATATGAAAAGGTACATTCATTTGTTCCTTGTACCTTTTCATACCTATAGTTTCCCTCTCGCCGACTCTCAGTCAGAAGGAAGCTCTTGACACAAAACGTCGCCTGTTCCTTTTGTCCAGAGATGTTGCCTGACCCGCTGAGTTACTCTAATATTTTATGTCCATCTTTGTTGCTAACACTTTGTTGCTTTGTTGCGCGCATTCCACTCTCTAGGCCCTCACCCCCTCATCTTCACCATGGACGTCCAGTCATTGTAGCAATGTTACAAAATTTTGAGATTTAAAAAATAAAGTCTGCAATTTATCCCATCAGATAAAGCATAAAAAGAAGTTTAATTTGACACTTAATTCACTTTCATATCTTCAGTATTAAAAAAGTTATGGCCATTATCATACTCAGAAATTAGCATCTAGTTCCCTATTGCTTTTCCATTGACTTAACACAAAAGCTGTGATCGAGGACAGTTAAAAGCCCATAACTTTCTTAAAAATTATGGTAACTGAAAGAAATTTTCAGGTATTATAGATTGAAGCATTCTGAAACAAATATGAAACAATCTTACTTCGAAGACATGAAAGTAAAGCATATAATTAGTTAGTTACCTAATTGTAGCTAATTACAAAATTCAATTACTAGATCTAAACATCTATCAATTTCTTAAGAATAGATTAACATTTTTAAATAGCCTAAGTGTCCAAATAACATTCACACAATAATTCACAATATAACATAATTTTTAAATCTAATTTTCATGAATTTACAGGCCAAATGGAAGGAATTGAATGTTTAATACCTGTAAATTAATGGGGATTTAATTCATCTTGCGAGTGAGAATTACTGGAACGCGATCTTTTGGAACGTTCATTTGCGGTGAATTTAACCCCGTATTGGCATGAAAAATACTGCCGTTAATTCGGGGAATAAAATCACCGTGTCGCATGACAAAATGTGAATTAAAGGCTTCTTAAGAAGCACTTTTATACATTTAAAGAAAGCACTTTTGTTTACCTGTCCATTGTGTGAAATCCGTCCCCGTTATTGGCGTTGATGCTTCAGGAGCTGCTTTTAAAATGACTCTAGCGCTGACATTGACGATTTAATTTAAAAAAAAAATTCACAAATCGCCGGTAGGAACGATTTTGTCAGCGAAGTTTTGTACTCCAACAAAATATTTCCAGGACAAGGGAGAAACCCGCGTTTTAACCCCGCCCCCCCCTTAAAGGCGCCAAAATCGCGCACACGGCCAGTGGCAGAATTACAGCGCGACTGAAGGTAAGTTTTGTAACATACCTAGTCATTGTACACCTCCATCCCCCACCAGGATGGACTCGAAGCCCTCCGGTTTTTCCTCGACCGAAGAAGCAACCTATACCCGGCCACTGACACCCTCCTCCGCCTAGCGGAGCTGGTCCTTACCCTCAATAACTTCTCATTTGACTCCTCCCATTTCCTCCAAATACAAGGCGTAGCTATGGGCACACGCATGGGCCCCAGCTACGCCTGCCTCTTTGTCGGGTACGTAGAACAATCCTTGTTCAATACGTACCAGGGCCCCATCCCCGACCTCTACCTCCGCTACATCGATGACTGTTTTGGTGCCAACTCCTGCACCCACACACAACTGACTGACTTCATCCGCTTCACCACCAACTTCCATCCAGCACTCAAATACACCTGGACCATTCCGACACTTCCCTACCATTCCTTGACCTCACTATCTCCATCGCAGGTGATAGACCATACCGACATCCACTACAAACCTACCGACTCCCATGGCTATCTGGACTACACTTCTTCCCACCCTGCTTCCTGTAAGGACTCCATCCCCCACTCTCAATTGCTCCGTCTACGCCGCATCTGCTCCCAGGATGAGGCGTTCCACACCAGGGCACCCGCAATGTCCTCATTCTTCAGGAACGGGGTTTCCCCATCTCCACCATAGATGAGGCTCGCACCAGGGTCTCTGCCATACCCCGCAACACTGCTCTCTCTCACCATCCCCACTCACAACAAGGGTAGAGTCCCCCTAGTCCTCACCTTTCATCCCACCAGCCATCACATACAACAAGTGATCCTCCGTCAGTTTTGCCACCTCCAACGTGACCCCACCACTCGCCACATCTTCCCATCTCCCCCCATGTCTGCCTTCTGCAAAGACCGCTCCCTCCGTAACTCCCTTGTCAATTCTTCCCTTCCCTCCCGTACCACCCCCTCCCTGGGTACTTTCCCTTGCAACCGCAAGAGATGCAACACTTGTCCCTTCACCTCCCCCTCGATTCCAATCAAGGACCCAAGCAGTCGTTCCAGGTGCGACAGAGGTTCACCTGCATCTCCTCCAACCTCATCTATTGCATCCGCTGCTCTAGATGTCAGCTGATCTACATCGGTGAGACCAAGCGGAGGCTTGCCAATCGTTTCGCCGAACACCTCCGGTTGGTCCGCAATAACCAACCTGACCTCCTGGTGGCTCAGCACTTCAACTCCCCCCTCCCATTCCGTATCTGACCTCTCTGTCCTGGGTCTCCTCCATGGCCACAGCGAGCAACACCGGAAATTGGAGGAAATGCACCTCATATTCCGCTTGGGCAGTCTACATCCTGGTGGCATGAACATTGAATTCTCCCAACTCTGCTAGCCCTTGCTGTCCCCTCCCCTTCATCAGCCCTCTGGTTGTCTCCTCCCACCCCCCAGCCCTCGGGCTCCTCCTCCGCCTTTTTTCTTTTTTCCTTTCTTCTCCCCACCCCCTATCAGTCTGAAGAAGGGTTTCGGCCCGAAACGTTGCCTATTTCCTTCGCTCCATAGATGCTGCTGCACCCGCTGAGTTTCTCCAGCATTTTTGTGTACCTTTGTTGCTAACACTTTGGTTCACTTTCAGTCATGATGCCAGAGATAAGGATGGAGCCAATGACTTGGGAACAGAGTTTGTGATGTGCTCTATAATTAGTTAACGGAAGATTTTGCTCATTCAGTGTCAAACCAACAGGCTGACATCTTTGCAGAGATCAGGAAAAGATGTGTCAGTGCAGATGAAAACCATGCCAAGAATCTGGAGGAGGAACTAGATTTAAAGTGTTTCTCTGTTGCAAACAGAACCTTCCTATGAATGTTCTTTAGCTATACTTAATTAGTTTTTCATGTGCAAACATTCCTTTCAATTTGATGTAGTATTTAATTTCAAACTAAATATGTTTGGTGATTTTCATGATATATTTAAATACTAGTCCAGTTTATTGCCATGCAATCTAAAGCTGATAGTAAGCAACATTTTAGATTAATAGAGAGAAAATGCTGAAGTAACTCAGCGGGGAGACAACATCTCTGGATGGAATGAGTTCTCTGCCTCAGAGGGCGGTGGAGGCCGGTTCTCTGGATGCTTTCAAGAGAGAGCTAGATAGGGCTCTTAAAAATAGCGGAGTCAGGGGATATGGGGAGAAGGCAGGAACGGGGTACTGATTGGGGATGATCAGCCATGATCACATTGAATGGCGGTGCGGGCTCGAAGGGCCGAAAGGCCTACTCCTGCACCTATTGTCTATTGAATGGGTAATGTTTCGGGTCGAGACCATTCTTCAGACAGTCAGGGGAGAGGAAAACTAGAGATATGGAAGGGCAAGGTGTGAAAATGGGGACATGTAGGAGGAACATGTAGAATAGATCATTGTTAGCTAGGGGAACGTGACAACAAAGAATATAAAGATACAATTTGAATCAGGACAGTCAAGATTGGTCGGAGAACTAGAATGGGGGACGGATGGAAAGAGAGGGAAAACAAGAGTTACTTGAAGTTAGTAAAGTCAATATTTTGTCAAAATGAAGCAACATTTTGTTGCCTCAAAACTATGTCCTTAACCGGAATTACAACAACATTTCTCATTCTCAGATTTAACTGCAATTTTAACTTGCTACAGACAGCGGCAACTGTCATTACTGAAGCTTAATGAACATGCTGTTTGGATAAAGTATTAATTTACAATGAGCAGAGAGATAAATAAGATGGCAGGATGCAGGGATACAGGAAGTGGTGAAATTTGACAATTAGCTCAGGACATCAGCACAACCCACCACTTCCTGTAGATACAAACTATGGCATTTTCAGTTTCAACATCTCTAAAACTAGCAAGGCACACCTTGCACCACTGCAATGAACACATAAGCTGTGTTGTTTGATTATAAACTAAGAATAATGTGTTGCAATTAAATAGTAAGGAAAACATTCATCAAGTGATCTTTTATTTGTGCAGTTTGGATGAAACCAAAAACGGACCCTCAAGTTAATACTGTTGATGCTTTGCTTTTGTGCTTGCAATTGTTCCTTCCAATCAGCCAAAGTCAGCTCCTCTCCTCTGCATTTATTTCCTTTCAACGATTTCTGGCAGTATCCACTTCCTCTGGACTCCATTCTTTCCCCAACCCTTCCTCTCTCCCTGCGACCCCGCCTCAGGAGAGTTGAAGTGCAACATGGTTTTGCATGAAACAATGAGATAGAACGTAATCGGAAGGAACTCAGATGCTGGTTTACACGGAAGATAGACACAAAATGCTAGAGTACACCTCAGAGGGACAGACAGCATCTCTGGAATGGGTGACGTTTTGGGTCGAGACCTGTTCCTAGTTCTCCAGCCATTCTGACTGTCCCTGAGTAAATTTTATCTCTGTATGCTTCGTTGTCACCTTCTCCTAGCTAACAATGATCTATTCTATATTTTCATCTCTTTTGATGTCTCATTTTCACACCTTTCGCTTCCTTATCTCTGTGTGTCCCTCTCCCGACTTTCAGTCCGAAGGGTCTCGACTCGAAACGTAATCCATTCCTTCTCTCCAGTGATGCTGTCTGTCCTGTTGAGTGACTCCAGCATTTTGTGACTATCTTTGATATTAAAAAGTGGAACAGAAAGACTAGGAGTAAAAATAGCCAGAAATTGATGCAAAACAAATCAGCTTCTCCGCTCTTTAGTATCAATTTCATTCAGTGAAGCAGCACAAGAGACTTCTGATGAGACCCAGTCAACAAGTCTTAACACATTGTGGCTTCCCTCCTGTAGAGACCTCATTTACCAGCACTGGCTTATGGCCTGAAGGGCCTCTATTATATGCTCTCAATCCCAATCTCCTAGAAAAGATACAATTATTGCCCAATAAAACCATTGAATCTGCACTGTGTCAACTCTTAATTTTGTAAGGAGACTTAAATAGCACACAATACTTCAAATCCAATTCAAGCCATTCCTTCTCTCCAGAGATGCTACCTGTCCCGCTGAGTTCTCCAGAATTTAGCGTCTATCTTCGATTTAAACCAGAATCTGCAGTTCTTTCCTTCTCAAAACCTTAACCATTCTTTTCCCACAGATGCTGTTCAGCTGACTGAATGTTAAAAGCATGCATCTTGATCGACAACTTATTGCTATTTACGTTTGCTATTGTCCAATCCATTGGGACTAATCCTGAAACTTCAAAATATTGAAAGGGTTATTATAGAAAATTATTGAAAATGGCTCTTTCTGATTTACGAAGAAATCCGCTTACGTACAGTCCAGGATGTCTAATTTAGAGATACAGCAGCACAGAAACAGGCCCTTCGCCCACCTAGTCTGCACCGACCAGCGATCCCACACATTAACACTACCCTACAAAACACTAGGGCCAATTTTACATGTACACCAAGCCAATTAACCTCCAAACCTGTACGTCTTTGGAGTGGAAGCCCTGCGAAACTTGGGGACCGTTTCTATGCACGATAAACTTCTGTGGTGTGGGAGTATGACGCACACCGAAGATGCAGGTGTAACTGACCTTCTCTGCACCCCTCCACATAATATCTAGGAACACATGGAGCTAATGGAACAGCAAAATTTTCATCAACACCCTTAGTTTCACTAGTCTTGGGTACCATGTACAATGCAGCCCCAATCAATTTGAACAAATTTACTATTCTTTATAATAACTGTGGTCTTTTGGGGGAAGAAAAAAAACAACTTAATGAGTGTTTAGAGAAACAGGCCCTTTGGTCTACCGAATCCATGCCAACCATATAGTAGGTATACGGTTCAACAATATACTAGGTAGATCACCCGCATACTAGTTCTATGTTAATCTACTTTCGCATCCTATGCACTAGGGGCCATTTACAGAAGCCAATTAACCTACAAACCTGCATATCTTTGGAATGTGGGGGGAAACTAGAGCACCCGGAGAAAACCATGAGGGTCACAGAGAGAACGTACAAACATTCTGCTTCCCTTCTCTGCGGAAACAGGCCTTTCGGCTGACCGGGTCCACACCAACCAGCGACACTAACACTGCCCTACACACACCAAGGATAATATACATCTACACCAAGCCAATTAACCTAAACACCTGCATGTCTTTTGGTGGAAACCTAAGATCTCGGAACACAGGCACAAACTCCACACAAATAGCACCCGAGGTTAGAATTGAACCCGGGTCTCTGGCGTGAAAACATATAAAATTAGATAGAAATTATGGACTTAGAAAGTTTTGGCAACTGTTGATTCCCACAAGAGATTCTTTCTGTAAAAATCTTGAGTGCAGCATGCAATAAACAAATTTCCTTCGCTCCATAGATGCTGCTGCACCCGCTGAGTTTCTCCAGCATTTTTGTGTACATGCAATAAACAAACACTGTTTGACTATTCTTATTCTCAGCTCATGCCAGTAGTTTACATGCTGTAATTCAAAATCTGATTCCGTTATATTAAACTGCCAGGTACTAACTATAACCCAGAAACAGGCAGTGATTTAATGCAAGCATCAAAGAATCATAGTGTCATACAAATAGTTTATTATTTTCAGAGAGGCTAAATGCTTAGAAAGCTAATAAAGTATGAATCGCAAAGGCAAACATGTAGAATAAAATCAGTAAAAGCAATGATCAACGTTAGAATTCAACAAGTTTTCTGGTCAGTAAAATGAGAGATTCACAATATGCACACGACAAATAAGACAGGACAAATATATTTTCAGTAATAATTGAGAATCTCAAGATGGTATGGAGATGGTGATAGGTAATCAAAATGCAAGCTGATCAAGGAACATATATTGAAACTTGCAAAGTTTAGTTTAGTTTAGAGATACAGCCCGAAAAAAGCCCCTCGGTCCACCGAGTCTGCATCGACCAGCGATCCCTGCATATTAACACTATCCTACACACACTAGGGACAATTTAAACCAAGCCAATTAACCTACAAACCTGTACGTCTTTAGAGTGGGGGAGGAAACTGAAGATCTCGGAGAAAACCCACGCAGGTCACGGGGAGAACATACAAACTCTGTACAGACAGCGCCCGTAGTCAGGATCGAACCCGGGTCTCCGTGGCTGTGAGGCAGCAACTCTACCGCTGCGCCACCGGGTCGCCCCAGTCTTCCAGTACTTCACCAGGTGGCTGAAGATGATACAAGCATCTCTGCCAAAGCCCCTGCAATTTCTTCTCTGACGTCCCACAATCCAGAAAATTACCAAAACTCACTCTCCAAAATAAATAACATTGGAATTTTAAATTGAAGTATCATCTTAGAAAACAGTGGTCGATTTACTAGATTAGCATTCAGAAGCCTGGGCTATTGATCTGGAGAAACGAGTTTGAACTCTATCATGGTAGCTCAGGAATTTGAATTAATGACGTAAATATCGGTGAACATGAAGCCACAATTGTTGCAAATGTTATGCCTGGATAATTAATATTCTTCAGGGAGGGAAATCTTTAATCTTTCATCCTTACTCCTTTTCGCCACATGATTCCAGACGTGTGAAAATGCACACCTCCAGACCACAACCAAATCATCCTACCACAACCAGAGAGCAGTCATGAACAACTATCCACTTCATTGGTGACCCTCGGATTATCCTTGATCGGACTTTGCTGTTTTACCTTGCACTAAATGTTATTCCCTTATCATGCATCTAAACATTGTAAACGGCTCGATTGTAATCATGTATCTGCTTTCTGCTGACTGGATAGCATGCAACAAAAGCTTTTCACTGTACCTCGGTACATGTGACAATAAACTAAACCGAACTTAATTCACAGGTAGACAAAAGTGCTGGAGAAACTCAGCGGGTGCAGGAAACTATGGAGTGAAGGAAATAGGCAACGTTTCGGGCCGAAACCCTTCTTCAGACTGATGTAGGGTGAGGGGCGGGGAGAAGAAAGAAGAAAGGAAGAGGAGGAGCCCGAGGGCTGAGGGTAAAACTGTCTTCGGAGGGAGGAGGAGAACTTTGAAGAAGTAAGCATACTTAATTCTCTCCTGCCCTCTGAAATGGTGCAACCATTAGTTCAGGATGCACATCAGGACAAGCAACAAAAGCCAGCCTGGACAGTGATCCTCACATCTCATTAATTAATAAATTAAAAATACTAGGCTTAGATTTCACTTGCTGCACTCTACTGTCAACCCATTTTACTTTAAATGGTCTTAAGTGATGTGTTATTGTATGAATTGCACAGTAATTCAGCAAACCAAACATTTATTTTGTGCTGTTTGCAGTAATGTGCTAACATATCGCTAGAATCAAGTGAGACATTTATATGACTGGAAAACTTGTGCAATGAACAGCAAAACCATTATTTCCAAATACGAATGTACCCAAGTCTTGATCGCTTTCTCAGCTATCACTACAAACAATGAACTACAATAATGTAGTATGGATGCCACAGGCAATCTGTAGCTGCTTCCCACGTACCATGGCTAACGTTGTAAGACTAAATGTCCAGGTTTGTCTTCATAACAGTTTAGAGTCTAAGGGTCCAGGACATGTATGTAATGCTGAGGCTTTATAAGGAGCTGGTTAGGCAGCATTTGGAGTATTGTGAGCAATTCTGGGGCCCATGTGCTAGTTCTGGAGAGGGTCTAGAGGAGGTTTACGAGAATGGTCCCAGGAATGAGTACTTTAACATATGATGAGCGTTTGTCGGCACTGGGCCTCTACTCGCTGGAATTTAGAAGAATGAGGGGGGACCTCATAGAAACACCAAATTGTGAAATGCCTGGATATGGAGGATGTTACCACTAGTGGGAGAGTCTAGGACCAGAGGTCATAGCCTCAGAATTAAAGGACGTTCCTTTAGGAAGGAGATGGAGGAATTTCTTTAATCAGAGGGTGGTGGATCTGTGGAATTCATAGCCACAGAAGGAGGCCAAGTCAATGGATATTTTTAAGGCAGAGATATATTCTTGATTAATACTGGAGTCAGGGGTTATGGAGAAAAGGCAGGAGAATGGAGTTAGGAAGGAAAGATAGATCAGCCATGATTGAATGGCAGAGTACACTTTATGGGCCGAATGGCCTAATTCTGCTCCTATCACTTATGAAATGACATCATATGAAGTATTGTTTTGAGAATTGTGATACACACATCTCAATAACAGCAGTACAACAGAAAACATACTGAAAGAATTCAGTGGGCCAGACAGTATCAATGAAATAGATGTGTCTATCTTTGCAATTAGGATCTAAAAAGCTGGAATAACTCAGCGAGTCAAGCAGCATCACTGGAGGAAAGGAATAGGTGACGCTTCAGGTCGAGACCCTTCTTCAGACTGTATCCAAGTCTCAAGGTCCCAACTCCAGTTGAGACCATTCATTCGGTCCAGATGAAGGCTCTCGACTCAAAACATTGTTTGTTCATTTCACTCCTTAGATATCGCCTGGCCTGCTGAGTTGCTGCAGCAGTTTGTTTCCATTGCTCTAGATTCCAGCGTCTGCTGCCTTGTGCTAGCTGTAGGCGGCACCGCAGTACAGCTGCTGCTTTACAGCGCTAAAGACCCGGGTTCGATCCTGACTACGGGTGCTTGTCTGTACGGAGTTTGTACGTTCTCCACGTGGGTTTTCTCCAAGATCTTGGGTTTCCTCCCACACTCCAAAGACGTCCAGGTTTGTGGGTTAATTGGCTTGGTATAAATGTCAATTGTCCCTAGTGTGTGTAGGATAGTGTTAGTGTCTGGTGATCGCGGAGTCGGTGGGCATAAAGGCCTGTTTCTGCACTGTATCACTAAACTAAACAATATTCTGTCGTTCCATGGGATGCGATAGTTATAAGGGAGTGAATATGAAAGTTGTCAAGTTCCAGCAAGTGTGTCGAAATCTCTCATTCACAAAACAGCCTTGCAACCATCTACGAGATACATGTCATGTTCTTTCCATATACATCTCATCAGTTAAATAAAATGAATGATGAACATTTCTCATCGACTCATGCTGATCCCCAATGCCACCCAGACACCCACATATAACCTGCTCTTTCTCACATGCCCTAGAATTCTCCCCCGATTCTCCTATCAATAAGCCACAAGAAATTGCATCAGTCGATTAACTGCCAACTCACCCATATCAGAAATGAAGACATTGCTTCAAAATGCTTCATTTATCACAAAAACTATCAATTTTTTGCTGTTTATGATCTTCATTCATGGACCCACGATGGATTCGAGGACCAGAGGACATAGGTTTAAGGTGAAAATATTCAATGGGAATCTGAGGGATAACTTTTTCACACAAAGGGTGGTGGGTGTATGGACACGTATCCACGCACACACTCGCGTAACCCCGTACACACTGGCGTATCCCCGCACACACTCGCGTGTCCCCGCACACACTCGCGTGTCCCCGCACACGCCCACGTATCCGTGTACACACTCGCGTATCCGTGTACACACTCTCGTATCCCCGCACACACTCACGTGTCCCCGTACACACTGGCAAACACATCAGAGCACGCCGTAGGGTGTTCCGTTCTCGATCACCTGGCACCATTGGCGACACGGTCCAAGGCTGGGGCTCTCTCATCTGAAAGGACGCCCAACACCATCCTTTATAGCATTTCTTATCAGAGCAGACCAGGCCACTGCCCCCTCCCCGAGCCAATCTTAAGCCCCCTTGTCTGCAACGTTTCTGCGCTATTTGCGGCAGGAGGTCTACCTAACTATTGTTGTATTTTGCTCACTAACGCTACGCAGGCAGGTAGAACAAATGTAGCTGAGGCATGTTGGCCGGTGTGGGCAAGTTGGGCCGAAGGGCCTGCTTCCATACGGTATCACTCAATGACTCTATACAAAATTATATTTTATAGAATTATGCTGGTGGCCTTGCCAAGACTCGATGAGCCGATATAATTGAATCATTGCTTTTACTTCTGAAAAATGGTCAATTGGACCATTCTACACTTATAGCTAATTCTTAAACTTACAAAATTCTTAAGGGGTTGGACAGGCTAGATGCAGGAAGATTGTTCCCGATGTTGGGGAAGTCCAGAACAAGGGGCCACAGTTTAAGGATAAGGGGGAAGTCTTTTAGGACCGAGATGAGAACAACATTTTTCACACAGAGTGGTGAACCTGTGGAATTCTCTGCCACAGAAGATAGTTGAGGCCAGTTCATTGGCTATATTTAAGAGGGAGTTAGATGAGGCCCTTGTGGCTAAAGGGATCAGGGGGTATGGAGAGAAGGCAGGTACAGGATACTGAGTTGGATGATCAGCCATGATCATATTGAATGGCGGTGCAGGCTCGAAGGGCCGAATGGCCTACTCCTGCACCTATTTTCTATGTTTCTATCTGTGGCCTTAGTATATCTGTACCTGCACGAGCAGCAGGTATGAGACAGCCAAGGTAAGCACTTTTACTTTGGCCTTTAGAAGGTGAAACACAGTAGAACTCGTGGAATGCCTTGGTTGTAATTTTGTGAAGTGTTATGGGGACCAGCATTCAGGTTTTTTAATACCATGCAACGAGGATACAGCGAGGTTACCGCGCTCCTCATCTCCGAGCCAAGAATGTTGTATTAAATCAGGAGTTAAACTGAATGTGATTGCCACGCGACAGCCAACATCCACATACAGCATGATTTACACCACTTACAAGACTTTGACAATTTAAATCACAGCTAAATCGTACTATGAGTATCAATCAACCTGGCACATTTCCAAAATTCTGACAATTTACTACTGGGAATGCTAGCTTCTGAAACAACCTGATATTGAAAGTTATGTTTGGATAATAAGCAGATTTTTTTAAAGTACACGTTTACAGCTGAAACCCAGACTCATAACTTCATTAGTGATAGGAGTAGAATTAGGCCATTCGGCCCATCAAGTCTACTCTGCCATTTAATCATGACTGATCAATCTCTCCCTCCTAATCCCATTCACCTTCCTTCTCCCCATAACCTGACACCCGTACTAATCAAGAATCAATCTCTGCCTTAAAAATATCCATTCACTTGGCTTCCACAGCCTTCTGTGGCAACGAATTCCACAGATTCATCACCCACTGACGAAAGGAATTCCTCCTCATCTACTTCCTAAAGGAACGTCTTTCAATTCTGAGGCTATGACCTCTAGTCCTAGACTCTCACATTGGTGGAAACATCCCACTCTATCCAGGCCTTTCACGATTTGATAAGTTTCAATGAGATTCCTCTTATTGAAAATGAAAAAAGATAGCTAACCAAATTGGCACAATAGTTTAGTTTATCGTCACATGTACCAGGGTACAGGGGAAAGCTTTTTGTTGCATGCTATAGAAACATAGAAAATAGGTGCAGGAGTAGGCCATTCAGCCCTTCGAGCCAACTCCGCCATTTAATATGATCATGGCTGATCATGCAAAATCAGTACCCCATTCCGGCTTTTTCCTCCGTATCCCTTGATTCCGTTAGCCCCAAGAGCTAAATCTAACTCTCTCTTGAAAACATCCAGTGAATTGGCCTCCACTGCCTTCGGTGGCAGAGAATTCCACAGATTCACAACTCTGGGTGAAAAGGTTTTTCCTCATCTCAGTCCTAAATGCAAATACACTGACTGGGCTTGTATTTGCTGGAATTTAGGATGAGAGGGGATCTTATAGAAACGTATAACATTCTTAGAGGATTGGACAGGCTAGTTGCAGGAAAAATGTTCCTGATGTTGGGAGAGTCCAGAAGCAGGGGTCACAGTTTAAGAATAAGGGGTAGGCCATTTAGGACTGAGATGAGGTGTGATGGTCTGGGCTGCGTCCATAAATCTCTGCAATTTCCTGTGGTCTTGGATGGAGCCGTTCCAAAATCATACTTGCCAACACAAAATTTAACAATTTGACAAAGCTCATGTCAAAATGGGACCAAAATCATATCTTCTCAAAAACCCTGTTGTTTTGTTTGCAGATACTATAGCAGTATTCACTGACACCGTTACAGCTTTATAAACAACCACTTACATGCGTAAATAAGTCAAATGTAAAAAGGATCTCCACTATTAAGAAAAGGATTACTTGCAGAAGCCTGAAAAGACAATGTTTGATTTAATGTGAAGTCTGCAATCTGACAGATCAGAATAAAATGCAAAAAGAGTTCACAAGTGTTCAGTGTTTTTGAAGGCCCTGCATTTAGTCAGAGTCATACAGCGTAGACGCAGGCTATTTGGCCCATCTTGCCCATGCCAACCAAGATGCCCCATCTACACTATAAAGCTATTTATCTAAAAACCACCTGCCCGCATTTGCCACATATCCTTCTAAACCTTTCCTATCCATGTACCCGGCCAAACGTCTTTTAAATGTTGTGATAGTACCTCCTCTGGCCACTTGTTCCACATACTCAGGTTCCTGCTAAATCTTCCTCCTCTCATCTTAAACCTATGCCCTCTAGTTCTTGATTCCCCCAACTCTGGGTAAAAGACTGTGCATCTACCTTATATTAACTTATACTCTTATATGCCTCTATAAGATCACCGCTCATCCTCCTGCGCTCCAAGGAATAAAGTCCTAGCCTGCCCAACTTCTCCATATAGCTCAGGCCCTCAAGTCCTGGCAACATGCTCGTAAATCTCTGCATGCTGTCTAGCTTAACAACATCTTTCCTATAGCAGGGTGACCAAAACTGAATGTTACTCTAAATGTGGCTGCACCAACATCTTGTACAACTGCAACATAACATCTCGACTTCTATACTTAGTACCCTGACTGATGAAGGCCAATGTGCCAAAAGCTTTCTTGACCACCCGATCTACCTATAATGCCACTTACAAGCCACCTCCAACAGGATCCCACTACTGGCCACTACTTCCCATTTCCACCCTTTTCTGCTCATTCGAGAGACCATTCTCTCCGAAATTCCCTGGTCAACTCGTCCCTTCCCACCCAAACCACCCCCTCCCCCCTCGACTCCATTCAAGGACCCAAAAGAGTCTTTCCAGGTGAGGCAGAGGTTCACTTGCACCTCCTCCAAACTCATCTACTGTATCCGCTGTTCCAGGTGTCAACTTCTCCACATCGGTGAGACCAAGCGCAGGCTCGCCGATCGTTTTGCTGAACACCTCTGCTCAGTCCATCTTAACCTACCTGATCTCCCAGTGGCTCAGCACTTCAACCCCTCCTCCCATTCCCACACTGACCTTTCTGTCCTGGGCCTCCTCCATTGTCAGAGTGAGGCCCAGTGCCAATTGGAGGAGCAGCACATCATATTTCACTTGGGGAGCTTGCACCCCGGCGGTATGAACATTGACTTCTCTAACTTCAGATAGCCCTTGCTTTCTCTTACCATCCCCTCCCCAGTTCTCCCACTAGTCTTACTGTCTCCCATTACATTCTATCTTTGTCCCGCCCCCTCCCCTAACATCAATCTGAAGAAGGGTCTCGACCCGAAACGTCGCCCATTCCTTCTCTCCAGAGATGCTGCCTCACCCGCTGAGTTACTCCAGCTGTTTGTGTCTGCCACTTTCGAGGAACTACGTATCTGCGCTCCTAGATCCCTTTGCTCTATAACACTCCCCAGAGCAATGCCATTCACTGTGAAGGTCCTGCCCTGGTTTGCTTCTCAAAATGCAACACCTATTAACCATTCCTCAGCCCAATTGATCACGATCCAGCTGTAATTGTTGATAACAATATCATTTACTCACCCAAAACTTCCCCAACAGCTGAGGCAACTAGTCACTCCCACCCACAATGAAGGAAATAACCTTGAAGATGCCACGCTTTGAGTGAAGTCAAATTTGCATTTCATGTGAGGATATACAATAACATCAAGAGTGATCTTACGTACCAGCACCAAAATTCTTACAGTGGTTGCAACATACAGATAAATATAATAAATACAATAAATTAATAAGTTATACTAGGTAACCATAATAACGCAATACCGAAGTGTGCAGTGCAACCAAAGACAGTCTATGTAAGATCATAGAATGGGCTGAAGGGCATGTTCTTGTACTGTTCTATGAGATGATGGTCAGAGTTGACCAGAGTTTAGTAGCATGATGTTTGCCAGGAAGAAGCAGTTCTTCTGTGATATTGTAATGCCACACCTGGCCTGTTTTTGATCTGTTCTTTGAGCTTCCCGCATGAATTAAGAACGTTCCAGTTTTCAATTTAGGGTGGCACAGTGGTGTAGCTGCTAGAGCTGCTGCCTTGCAGCACCAGAGACCCAGGTTAGATGCTGACCTTGGATGCTGTCTATGCAGTTTGCACGTTCTCCCTGTGACACCGTGGGATTCATCCGCGTGCTCCAGTTTCCTCCCACATCCCAAAGATGTGCAGGTTTGTAGGATAACTGGCCTCGTAAATTGCCCCTCGTGTGTAGGGAGTGGAGAAAGTGGGATGTCATAGTACTTGTATGAATTGGTATTCAATGGTCAGCATGCACTCCGTGGGATGAAGGGCACATTTCCATGCTGAATCTTCAAACTAAACTAATTGGATTATGCAGAAGTTTGTAGTAAAATGCTAATATTACAAGCTTAACTCACCTGGAATTGTCGACTGCATGCAAGATATTAAATATGGATTGTAATTATCAAACTTGAAAGTAATTCTTAAAATTGTTCCTATCTGGAATATTTTAGTGGTTACTAAGTTCTTCAAATAGCAGATACAGAAGGATAGTTTAAAATACGAGAATGAAGCACATGTGGAGAATTTCAAATAAGCCGACAGATAATTGCTGCATTTAGAAATTTGCATATTTTGTGCTATATTCATTTCATAGGATTATTTGCTTGTCGAATCACACCACTAAGCCTGAGGGGAAAAGAGAGTATGCATGATCGGGCAATCAGCATGTGTCGGAAAGAAATGCAGATGCTGGTTTAAATTGAAGGGAGACACAAAATGCTGGAGTAATTCAGCAGGACAGGCAGCATCTCTGGAGAGAAGGAATGGGTGGAGTTTTGGGTCGAGACCCTTCTTCAGTCTGAAGAAGGGTCTCGACCCGAAACGTCACCCATTTCTTCTCTCCAGAGATGCTGCCTGTCCCACTGAGTTGCTGCAGAATTCTGTGTCTACATTCGGGGGTCTCGACCCAAAACATCACCCATTCCTTCTCTCCATAGATGCTGCCTGTCCCGCTGTGTTACTCCAGCATTTGTGTCTACCTTGAGGCAATCAGTATGCATACCATTGAGCATACCATACAGAACCCTCTTGTGGGAGATTTGAACCAGAACAAACTAATGATGACCTTCTCATTAAAGCTTGCCAACCACCTTCCATAAATAGTATCCATACCGATAACATGTTGGAATTGCGATTACTGCCTGTGAAATCATACCATGATAAATCAAGGATGGAAACTGGGTGGAAGAGAAATTATAGATGCAGCAATGCTCATTATTACTCTCAGAGCACCAATAATATAGAAAATTGGACACAGTCAAGGACATCTTTTAACTTCTGTTCACAAATATTAATTAAAAACAAGTTGGCAAAGTTGAAATGTGTAGGAAGGAACTGCAGACGCAGGTTTAAACAGAAGATAAAGACAAAAAAAGTTGGAGTAACTCAGCGGGTAAGACAGCATCTCTGTGGAAATGGAATAGGTGACGTTTTGGGTCGAGACCCTTCTTCAGACTGAGAGTCAGGGGAAAGGGAAACTAGAGATATAGACAGTGATGCCGAGAGATATAGAAAAAATGAATGACATACATGTAAAAAAGTAACAATGATAAAGGAAACAGGCCATTGTTAGCTGTGGCCTTGGTAAAAACAAGTACAATGAGACTCAACAAGACGACTTTGAAGCTGTTACGACTTGGGTGGGGGAGAGAGGGAATGCAGGAGTTACTTGAAGTTAGCGAAATCAATATTCATACCACAGGGTTGTAAGCTGCCCAAGCGAAATACTACATGCTGTTCCTCCAATTTGCATTTGGCCTCATCCTGACTGACAATGGAGGAGGCCTAGGACAGACAGGTGAGTGTGGGAATGGGAAGAGGAATTAAAGTGTTTAGCAACCGGGAGATCAGGTAGGCCCAGGCAGGCTGAGCGAAGTTGAAAGTTTTTGCCTTTTCGTTTTTCTTGGTCAGTTTCTCACCAACATAATTTGCAAATGTCTGGTCACAATCTCAATCACACTTGTCACACTGTCTACTGACAACTGCCCAAAATAATTTTTTGGCTAATAAGCCTTCTGGTCAAAGTGGCTTTATATTTCACTCCTCTTCTCTCCTTATCCGACACCCATTTGTCTCCTCTCCATCTCTAGCCTTTGTCCACCCATTGTGAACCAAAACCCACCTCACCTAAAAAACCCACCTCACCTATATTAGCGTAGACTCGGTGACCACTTCGTTCAATACTTGCGCCAAGGCCTTCCTAATCTTCCGGTTGGTAATCATTTCAACTCCCCTTCCCATTCCCACACTGACATTTCTGTCCTGTGGATGCCAGAGTGAGGCCACATGCAAACTGGAGAAACAGCAACTCATATTCCACTTGGGTAGCTTACAACCCAACATTGAATTCTCCCGTGACTAGTTGAATTCTCCCGTGACTAAGTGAATTCTCCCGTGACTAATTGAATTCCCTAATTTTAGGTAACATGTCACTCACTTCCCCCCCCCCCACCCCCAAACACTACCCCCTCTCCCCCACACTACACCACTATTCCCTCCCTGTGCCTCATCTGCACTACCACTTATTTCTCCCCTCAGTCCCCACCCCCCTTCTACTTTCTGGCATCACAATCTACAACTGTTTAAACTGTCTCACACCTTCCTTTCTTATCTCAGCCTTTGTTCCACCGTCTGCCAATCAAACCCACACCCCCCCTTGCCCATGTCGCCCTATTACCTGCTACGCTTTGTCGTACATCTCCACTTTTCCAGCTTTCTTCTCCTCCACGACCCCCCCCCCCCCCAAATCGGTCTGAAGAAGGTTCTCGACCCAAAACGTCACCGATCCATGTTTGCCAGAGATGCTGCCTGACCTGCTGAGTTACTCTCGCACTTCATTTTGTTTTGTTTATCACTTACCAAGCTTTGCCCCATCTCTTTACTAGCTTTCGCTCCTCCTGTACTACAAGCAGCTTGAGGGGTCCCAAACTGAAACATCGCCTGTCCATGTCCTCCAGAGATGTTGCCTGACCTGCTGTTACTCCAGCACATTTTCTTTTGTAAAGTAGCATTTGTAATTTCTTGTATGTCTGGATAAAGTGACAAATGGAAGTTGTAGGCACTTCAGTGAATTTTGTTTAAAAAAAATACCTGCAAAATAGACGCTACCTTTTGATAAGTTCTAATCAAACTACAAGATAGCGAAGATTATAATAAGATAGACACAAAAAGCTGGAGTAACTCTGCAGACAGGCATTAGTTATTATAGTACTTAGTAATCTTTTTTTTCCAAAGATAGAAAATAAAATGAAACTAATTAGTTCATTCCGATCAAAACTACACATCTGGGATTCCTACAAGATTGTTTTTTATTTAAATTTCCCAACAGGATGTGAAATTCTCACAACAAAAAAAACTTCAAACCACAGGTGAAAACGTATCTCATAGTAAACCCCTAAATTTCCCCAAAACTGGAAGTTTCAGTTTCAATCTCAGTGTACCCACAACAACATAGTTCATGACGGCAGACCACGTTACGTATACCTGCCATTGGCTCTAATATTTCAAATGGCTTGTTGGACCCAAAATATCAGGAAGGCAACAATTTCCTGCAAGTGAACATCAAGACCAAAATTATAAAATCCATTCCTTAGCCACCACCTCCTAACCTCCCTCAGGCAAGGCAAGTGCCAGAACAACATGTAAAAGACATTTGGACAGGTACATAGGAAAGGTTTGGAGGGAATGTGTCAAAAGGAACAGCAGGTGCTGGTTAATACCGCAGATAGACACAAAGGGGTGGAGTAACTCGGCGGGTCATGCAACATCTCTGGAGAAAAAAGGATTGGTGACGTTTCGGGTTGAACCCTTCTTCAGGATCTGAAGAAGGGATCCGATCCCACGACACCCATCCAATCCACAAAGTTTTAGAGGGATATGGGTCAAATGTGAGCAGGAGGGACTAGTGTAAATGGGGCATCTTGGTCAACATGGGCAAGTTGGGCTGAAGGGCCCGTTACCATGCTGTATGACTGCGACTCTAAGTGTCCCATCTGATTGAAAAGTTAGAGGACAAAGCAACATGCGCTGGTGATTGTAAGTGCAAATGACGGGAGAGATTCTTGTATTTTCTTCCTCTTTCCCTCTTCTGACATAGGGTCCAGGACCTGAAATATTAACTTTGTTTTTCCATAGATACTCCCTGACCTGCTGAATGTTTTGAGCACTTTTGATTTCATTTTAGTTACATTTACCATCCCCAAATCATAATCTTCACTTGCAAACAGCCCAAACCTGCCCAATCTCAAAGTAACTACTGTCCAAACTCTTATCCCACGACTGACAATATTCTGACCTACACTAATCATTTATTTTTGATGAGCTACATTGAGCTACAATGCTCCTTTTAAAATATTCTATCTAGCAATAAAAAAAAAACACCCGCTGAAAAGCCAACATGACAACTGGAGATAAAATACTGAAGATACTCAGCAGATCAGGCAGCATCTGCTATTCTTGCTATTGAGGGAGATTCTTGCTGTTGAGGGAGATTCTTGCTATAGAGGGAGTGCAGCGTAGGTTTACAAGGTTAATTCCCGGGATGGCGGGACTGTCATATGCTGAGAGAATGGAGCAGCTGGGCTTGTATGCTCTGGAGTTTAGAAGGATGAGAATGGATCTCATTGAAACATATAAGATTGTTAAGGGTTTGGATACGCTAGAGGCAGGATACATGTTCCCGATGTTGGGGGAGTCCAGAACCAGGGGCCACAGTTTAAGAATAAGGAGTAAGCCATTTAGAACGGAGAAGAGGAAACACTTTTTCTCACAGAGAGTGGTGAGTCTGTGGAATTCTCTGCCTCAGAGGGCGGTGGAGGCAGGTTCTCTGGATGCTTTCAAGAGAGAGCTAGATAGGGGTCTTAATAATAGCGGAGTCAGGGGATATGGGGAGAAGGCAGGAACGGGGTACTGATTGGGGATGATCAGCCATGATCACATTGAATGGCGGTGCTGGCTCGAAGGGCCGAATGGCCTACTCCTGCACCTATTGTCTATTGTCTATTGCATCTGTGAAAGCTAAACATTTGAGATGAATGACGAGCTTCAGAACTCAGGTAGGTCAGAACTTTGGAACAGCACGGTGACACAGAGATAGAGTTGCTGCCGTACAGCACCAGAGACCCAGGTTCGATCCTGACTAGGGGTGCTGTGCACGTTCTCCCCGTGACCTGCATGGGTTTTCTCCGGGTGCTCCGGTTTCCTCCCACACTCCAAAGACGTACAGGTTTGTAGGCTAATTGGCTTAATATAACCGTAAATTGACCATGTTGTTGTTCGTACTTCGTAGTCGAAGAAGACCATGACTTCAGTGTTTTTGTTTGTGGGTCCGGAGGTGACTGGTGAGACCGATCCGGGCCTGGAAGGCTCGCCCGCATATGGGACACAGTTGGGTGGGTGCTGCAGTTGAATTTGAAGTGGCTCGAGCCTTGCGCGCGGCGCGTTTCCCTGAGCTTCTGCGGTGCGCTTCTTCTCAGCTGCATGCGCTCCTGTGGTGATCTTGCTTCGCCAAATTGACCATAGTGTGTGTAGGATGGTGTAAGTGTGCGGGGATTGCTGTTCGGTGTAAACTCGGTGGGCCGAAAGGCCTGTTTCTACGCTGTATCTCTAAACACTAAACTAAACACATCTATGCAACCACCCCCCACACCTTTCCCCATTTCCTGAAGCATATCAGCAAACCCATCTCCGACACAAAGCTTGGTAATAGCATGACCTGTATCACCAGCAGACATTGTTAAATTACTTTAGATTCCTTCATCCAAATTGCTGATGCAGACTGAATAACTGGGCGTCAGACCTCATGAGTCATAACCTGCCAACCTAGAAACAATGTGTAAGAAGGAACACAAAATGCTGGAGTAACTCAGAAGAAGGGTCTCGGCCCGAAAGGTCACCCATTCCTTCTCTCCAGAGATGCTGCCTGTCCCGCTGAGTTACTCCAGCTTTTTGTGTCTGACCTGGAAACAATGCCTAATGTCGGTAAAGCAATCCTCAATCGACACTTGTATACTGCGTGGACATAGCGATTCCACAATTTCGTAATAGATTTTGGGCTACATTTTCTCACGAATTCATTCCCAGAGAGGAGCGCCCATCAAGTTTTTCAACAGCACATAATACAAAATCTCTCTCTCAGCGAGTTGAAAATACTTTTTCATTTCCACGAATTCAAATCAGAATGTCTGCCAAATAACTCGAGCGCCAAGTCCTTTACTTGCTCAGCTGCAAACGAATCAGATTCCAAATATCACTTTTTGTAAATGATTTAATATGACAGCGAAGCTTAACTGAGCTGGAAAATTATGGAAACACATTTGGCCTGATTTTGTTTAACTCAACGTCAGGAGCTGGCCTCCATCTCGACCACGCCCTGGGTCATTGACCTCCCTTGGTCATTCCCTGAGCTTGCCATCTGCTCTCCAAACCCCCAATTCACACCACACTCCTGAACCAAATGGAAGGAATGAACTGCAGCGCACCAAGGGATGTGGTCTGAAACAAAAGCTGTAGTTAAAGTAAGTCCACAGATGTGACTCAAAGACAGGTTTTAAAAGTATAATGCATTTTTGCACGGTTTGAATGAATATATCTAATGTCTTTTGAAAATGATCAGAGTAAATAAAAATATTATTTCCCTGCACTTTTCTGCAACTCAGCTGCAATTTATGGGAGTTAATTCTATTACTTAGAGTTACAGAGGTATGCAGTAGGGAAACAGGCCCTTCTGTCCAACTTGTCCATGTCAACCAGGTTGATTAACTGAGCTCGTCGTATTTTTCTGGGACTACTCCAAACCTTTCCGATTCATGTAGCTGTCTAAATGGCTTTTTAACTGTTGGCATCTGCCTTTACCAATTTCTCCGGCATATTTTTCAATATATCGAAACTCTTCAAATCCCTTTTAAATCTATGATCACTAGCTTTAGACTTCCTTATCTTGTGGAAACAACTGCCGTGAGTTACCTTATCACACCCCTCATGATTTTATATACCTCTATAAGGTCACTCCCATGCTCCAAGGAAAAGAGTTCTCATCTACCCAGGCTGTCCTCATAACTCAAACCCTCCAACTGCAATAACAACATTTCAGGGGTTGTGGGGAGAAGGCAGGAGAGTGGGGCTGAGAGATCGGCCATGATTGAATGGCGGAGTGGACTTGATGGGCCAAATGGCCTAATTCCGCTCCTATCACTTATGAAAACACAATGTGCTGAAGTGCTCGGGGGCAGTATGGTGGTGCAGCGGTAGAGTTGCTACCTTACAGCGCCCAGAGACTCGGGTTCAATCCTGACTAGGGGTACTGTCTGTACGGAGTTAGTACTTTCTCTCTGTGACCGTGTGGGTTTTCTCCGGGTGTGAGAGTTGCAGACTCCAATACCACGTGCTCTGACTCTCCTGTCCTATGCAACATTTCACAGTTTAGAAATTTCACTTTTCAATCTTTGCCCTCACTTTTGAAATATTCACGCCCCCCAAAGTTTGCCTTCTGGCTTCAGGGCAAGTTTAATTGCTCCATCATGGACAACCATGGCGTAGGAAGGAACTACACCATATAACCATGGCTTCAATTATGAAAGCCATTCACTTGAATTTGCTGCAGAAGCCATTCAGCTGATTGCTAATTTTCAATACTCAAAATCAACACTATCGGCCAACCTTTTTGTCAACTGTCTAAATATCGCTACGTTTGGTTTGGTTTATAAAATGAAGCATTAAACACTGAAAATACTCAAAGTGAAACAACATCAATGGGGAGAAAAGCTGGTTATGTTCCATCTGACACCATCTTCCTCTCCAGAAATGCTCTTTGAGTTAGAGAATTTCCATATATTTGCATATATGTTTTTTGCAGTTACACACAAAATAAATAAATGACTTGTGCAAAGACCTGTAATATAGATTTTTACTTTTTGACTGGAAGATTCAATTACTAAATCCAAATATATGATAAGATTGTACACATGACATAGATAGGCGAGTGTGCTACAGGAAGAAACGATGACAGTACTACCCAAAGATTCTATGATCTTTGGCACTACCATCCCTACTACATGAAAGTGCACTCTGGCCCCATGCATTAGAATAAGTTAAATCCATTTCACTTGTGAAAGAGCTTACAAATTTAAAACTTTTAAAATTTTACCAGGGTGGTTTACCCAGGAATTGACCCAAATTTAATTTCTATATACGGTCTTAGAAACAGTTCATATGGTTATTCAGGTTACTCTGAATTATATTATAAGAACTTTGAAAGGTAATAGATTTACCTTCCTGTTATGAGATGCCTGGATAGAGTGGATGTGGAGAGGATGTTTCCATTGGTGGGAGAGTCAAGGACCAGAGGTCATAGCCTCAGAATTAAAGGATGTTACTTCAGGAAGATAAGGAGGAATTTCTTTACTCAGAGGGTGGTAAATCTGTGGAACAGAAAGCTGTGGAGGCCAAGTTAAATCATATCTTTAAGGCAGAGATAGATATATTCTTGATTAATACAGGTGTCAGAGGTTATGGGGAGGAGGGAGGAGAATGGGGTTAGGAGGGAAAGATAAATCAGCCATGATTGTGTGGCGTGGTAGACTTGATGGGCTGAATGGCTTAATTCTGCTCCTATCACTTATGAACCAACTTCATTTTATAAACAGTAAAATGAAGGAGGCAGACTGCATAAAGTGACTGTACTTTGCAATTTAAATATTTTTGTATTTGAATGAGGTATTTAAAGGTAATATTTCCAAAGCAGACCGTAATGTGCTATTGGAAATGATCTGAGAATCATACATATGTCCATGACATTAAAAATTAATGTACAAAGTCTGTCTTGTTTATCAAGCTGATCCCAGCATGAGATACAAGGATCAAGTGGAATCTTTGCCTATTCCATGCTACAGATGAATAATATGGGTATTATGGGATTAATCAGGAGCGGTGCCAAACGACAGGAGAGGGGATGAAAAAGGATGGAATGGTCAATTCTGTAAATGTTATGGCAGGGGTGTATGTTAGAATTAGAAAGCTGGCCTTGGGCATACATTGCCTTTGCAAGAAATAAAGGGCTTTCATACAATATTATATTTATATAAAGTATTCAATCATTCATACAGATTTTCTAAAGCAATAAAAGTAGACCTTCGTAGACCCAATGCTACTTGAGTTCATTTCAAGTCAATTTACAATCTTTTGGTTTCTGATGAAGGGTCTCGACCGAAAATGTCACCCATTCCTTTTCTCCAGAGATGCTGCCTGATCCGCTGAGTTACTCCAGCATTTTGTAACAATCTTTTAGTTTCCTTTGTTTTCAAAATTGCATCAAAAAGGATCATCCACATTGTTCTGGGTAGAGAATTGCAATAATTCCACTTACAGATGCACCATAGAAAGCATTTTATCAGGATGCATCACAGCTTGGTTTGGGAACAGCTCCATCCAAGACCACAAGAAATTGCAGTGAATTGTGGACACAGCCCAGACCATCACACAAACCAACCTCCCTTCCATTGATGCCATTTATACCTCACGCTGCCTTGGCAAGGCCAGCAGCATAATCAAGGATGAGTCGCACCCTGGCCACTTCCTCTTCTCCCCTCTCCCATCAGAAAAAAAGGAACAGAAGTGTGAAAACACACACCACCAGATTCAGGGGCATTTTCTTCCCAGCTGTTATCAGGAAACTGAATCATCCTACCACAACCAGAGAGCACTGCTGAACAACTATCTACCTCATTGGTGACCCTTGGATTATCCTTGATCAGACTTTGCTGGCTTTACTGGGGAGAAGGCAGGAACGGGGTACTGATTGGGGATGATCAGCCATGATCACATTGCATGGCAGTGCTGGCTCGAAGGGCCGAATGGCCTACTCCTGCACCTATTGTCTATTGTTTACCTTGCACTGGACGTTATTCCCTTATCATGTATCTATACACTGCAAATGGCTCAATTGTAATCATGTATAGTCTTTCCCGTGACTGGATAGCACGCAACAAAAGCTTTTCACCGTACCTCAGTACACATGAGAATAAACTAAACTGAGAACTTTCCAAATTAAAAAAAAACTAATCTCATCTTAGTTTATGGCCTGGAGACTAAGGAAAGTTCTGGTGTAGAAAATCAGAGGAAATAAACTGTGTATTGTCAGGTCAATCATGGAAAGCTTAAGCAGTGGCAACACTGTGAGAAAAGGGTTCTCACCCCATTTACTGCGATTTCCCATGCTATCTCTGTTTCAGTTCTTGTTCCCCTTCTTAGCTTCTCCCTCATCTTCCTTAATGCACTCTTCCAGAAATATCAACTTTAACAAGCATGCACCTCCTCTCAGAAAAGGCACCTACTTCATATCAACCCAGATTCTCTTGACCTTCAATGGCATTTTCTTTGCACTCTCCAATCCTTGCCATTCCTCTTCAGAAACTACACTTTTACTCCCACTTCTCCACATCTGAAGTCACTGACCTAAATATTAACTCTTTCTCTCCAACATGTCTGACCTGATTAACATATTCAGAACTTACTTTAATCCCACTGAAAAGTTATTGCAGCTCTAGGAAGTGAAACTATGAAGCGACAACTCTGTAATATTGTCATTTGTACCCTTAACCACATTAAAGACATAGGCCTCTTCATTTAACTTTGATCTGCCATTTTGGCTCTCAACTTAAAGCATAAATACAGCTGCCGAGATTGACATATTTTATCCGACCTGCTTTTAACACCATACGTTCATGTGATAGGAGCAGAATTAGGCATTTGGCCCATCAAGTCTACTCCACCAGTTCAATCATGGCTGAGTCTCTCAACCCCAACCCTCTCAACCCTCTTCTGCCTTCTCCCCATAACCTCTGGCACCCGTACTAATCAAGAATCGATCTATCGCTGTCTTAAAATTATCCATTGACTTGTTCGGAGCCATTTTGAGCTGAAAATTTATATTTATTGTAAAAGTTACGTAAGATTGGATCCCATCCATAAATTCCTTGATTTACTTTTGGGCAAAGTCCATGTGTAAAGATCATTATCTTTAAAACGATCATTCAATTATGACTTCAGCATGACAGATTTGTACAAGTGGACACATTTTGTATTTGACAAGAGATGCAGACACAGATTACATTTCAAACAAATCAGAAATTAATAAATTTAGGTAGAAGTCATTCAGCCCTTTATGCTCGCGAATGCTTTGGCAAATTAATCCTAAAATTAACCCAACTGTTTCATTTGCCTTCCATACCTCGCATACACTTCTGCTTTGTAAATATCAAATTTCAACAATCTTGCACAAATGTATTTAATAGCCAAACAGGAACTAACCAAACCATGTTTCTTTTAAATACACCCAAACTTATTGCCGGTGAAAATGCTGAAGTTTAACAAATTGAAAGAGAATATTCATTTAAATTTGCAATAACAGAGTATGAAAGCAAATAGTGACCAGGAATCAAGGGACTAAGTTTTACCCACAACATTTTAATTTAAAATTCATTGGCAGTTAAGAAATGAACATATGTAACTGATGGAGACATGAGAAACTGCAGATGCTGAAGTCATGAGCAAAAAACAAAAAAGTGCTGGAGGAAATCATCAAGTCAGGCAGCAAGTGCAGGGAATAGACATTTGATGTTGCGAGTTTGCATCCTTCTTCAGACTCTGGTAATACTAATTATTGGGTGGCACCCTGGCGCAGTGGTAGAGTTGCTGCCTTACAGCACCAGAGACCTGGGACCCAGGTTCAATCCGGGTGCTTCTCTATATACGGAGTTTGTACGTTCTCCCGAGACCCGTGTGAGTTTTCTCCGAGATCTTCGGGTTCCTCCCACTCTCCCAAAGATGTACAGGTTTGTAGGTTAATTGGCCTGGTAAAATTGTAAATTGTCTCTAGTGTGTGTAGGATAGTGTTAGTGTGCAGGGATCACTAGTCCGGTGCAGACCCGGTGGGCCAAAGGGGTTATTTCAGGCTGTATCTCTAAACTAATCTCTGAATTGCTATAAGAAACATTCAGAATTAACAAAAACTTACGGCAGATGAGTCATTTGGCCTACTGTACTTGCACCTGTGGAAAAAAGTGCTCTGGTGCTCCACCTTACAGCATTCAGTCCATATCCACAAATATACACCTTGATATCATTTAGATAACATTGAAGATTCCGTCACCAAGGGCAACAGATTGGCACAGTAGGTGGAGAACTGCTGCTTCAGACTTCAAAGACGCGGGTCAAATCCTGACCTCAGGTGCTGTCCATGGAGTTATTTGCCATAAGAGGCATAATCCTTTCTAAATCACCCTGTGGACCCTCTTCCAATCTTATCTTCCAATCTTGTTCCCATTCCTTTTACACACATGGTTAAACTCAGCCTATCCAAACCTCACAAAACGCAGCCATTGCATCTAGCCCCTTTCATACTTGACAAGCGAATGAAAAGGCGATAAAACAGGCAAAAGTGATCTAGGTGAGAGTAAAGGAAGAAAAATAAAGTACAAATGAAATCCAAGCTAAGGAACAGAGTGAAGCCAATGGGAAATAGTCCAGAGTTAAACTCTGTGGCATAAGCAGATTATCTAGAAGTCGAAACTGAAAGGAAAACAATAACATTTATTTTATAGCTAAAACACAGTAATTTAACCTTCCTTGTGGGTATAAGCAAAGCACAAATACCAAATGAAACCATGTGCAAACAAATTTTACACCCAGAGGTCACAGAACTATGAATGCCAAGGATATCGGTATTTCTTTGGAAAGAGTTATTATTGCTGGCACAGAAAAATAGAAGTCCTTATTGAATGGCGGTACTGGCTCGAAGGGCCGAATAGCCTACTCCTGCACTATTTTTCTGTGTTCTATGTTTCTAGAGTCAGGGAAACAAAAGATATAGACGATCAATGTAGAGAGATATAGATTCAAGATTCAAGAGAGTTTATTGTCATGTGTCCCAGATAGGACAATGAAATTCTTGCTTCAGCACAACAGAATATAGTAGGCATGAACTATAGCAGAACAAATGAATGGATAATGGATCAGTCTGAAGAAAAGGTCTCGACCCGAAACATAACCCATTTCTTCTCTCCAGAGATGCTGCCTGTTCAGCTGAGCTACTCCAGCTTTTTGTGTCTACAATAGATAATGTTTGTTGTGCTCCCTTTTAAGTCATCATTGTCCAGTTCTCACACTCTTTCAACTGACAAAGACCACAATCTTGTGCATTCTTTAAATTTACTGGGCTCAATTATAATACTGTGTGACAACTAAAAAAAATGAATTGAAATTGTGTTTACATATTCATAGGAATAAACTCCAACAGTCCAGAAAATCTGCAAGACTGGTATTGGAGTAATCAATTGTCCCATTTTCTCACAGAGAGTGGTGAGTCTGTGGAATTCTCTGCCTCAGAGGGCAGTGGAGGCAGACTCTCTGGATGCTTTCAAGAGAGAGCTGGATAGGGCTCTTAAAAATAGCGGAGTCAGGGGATATGGGGGAGAAGGCAGGAACGAGTACTGATTGTGGATGATCAGCCATGATCACATTGAAGGGCCAAATGGCCTACTCCTGCACCTATTGTCTATTGTCAATTATCAGAGTTTTACTGTACTCCAAAACATTACCAGTCGGTAGCTGAAACTAAAAGTCTAATAGGAAACTAAATTCTACGGAGCTTGGAAACCTTTAAAACAAACTGGGGGAAATTCTACTGACGTGGTTGCTTAGCCATGTGGACATGGACCACAGATGCTCTGGACAGCAATATTGGCAATTATCGTATTCTGTAAATTATTTCAGTCTACATGCTGAGTGAAATCCTGAGTGTGGAACTGCCCCACTTCCATCTTGCCATTAGTCAGGACTGCTTAGAGTGGATGTGGAGCAGATGTTTCCACTAGTGGGAGAGTCATGCACCAGAGGTCACAGCCCTCAGAATAAAAGGACGTTCCTTTAGGAAGGAGATGAGAAGGATTCTTGAGTCAGCGGGTGGTGAATCTGTGGAATTCGTTGCCCCAGAAGGCTGTGGAGGTAGATAGATAGATATATTCTAGATTAGAACAGGTGTCAGGAGTTATGGGGAGAAGGCAGAAGGGAGGGAGAAAGATCAGCCATAATTCAATGATGGAGTAGACATGATGGGCCAAATGGCCTAATTCTGCTCCTATCACTTATTAACATGAACTTCTGAACCTGCTGGACAGTGGGTAGCCTTAAATTCGTAGGCCTTTTCGCAACTTTAAATTTTATAAACCAAATTTCTCTAGGGTATCAAACACATAACACATAGCATGCAACAAAAGCTTTTCACTGCACACTAAACATTTTATCTATTGTTGCGATCGGGAGTTATACTTAACCCTGAGGGACGCTTCCTTCAGCTTACCCTAAATCATTAACAAAATTGTAATGACAGCTAGTGTCAAATCTTAACAATAGACAAGACACAAAAGATATTTGAATGAAAATCATCTAGGTTCTAAAAAAG
>CM075993.1:10807433-10902754 GCA_038087875.1 Malacoraja senta
AAGTGAGAGGATACTATGCAGAAACAGGCCCTTCGGCTCACCGAGTCCACACCGACCAGCGATCCCCACACATTAGCACCATGTACACACACTAGGGACTATTTACACTTATACCAAGCCAAATAACCTACAAACCTGAACGTCTTTGGAGAGTGGGAAGAAACCAAAGATCTCAGAGAAATCCCACGCTGTCATGGCAAGAACGTACAAATTCAGTACAGACAGCACCCGTAGTCGGGATTGAATCCACGTCTCTGGTGCTGCAAGCACTATAAGGCAGCAACTCTACCGCTGCGCCACCGTGCGAGTCAACAGAGAAGTTGAGGGCGAAGACAAATTCTGCCAGCCAGAGGAGATTCGCACCCATTTCTCCCCCCCCCCCCACTCCCCTTTCATTTACATTCCTTCTTCTAGCTTCACAATTGTCAACTCTTCAATCCTTTGTCTCACACATTCTGTCTTTTCATCTCTGGCCTTGGTCCAACCATCAGCCTATCAAAAAACCCTCTCACCTGTATCCACCTATTACTTGCCAGGCTTTGTCCTGCCTCTCCACTCTTCCATGCTGCCTGACCTGAGTGACTCCTGCACTTTGTGTCATTTTTTTATAAACCAGCATCTGTAGTTCCTTGTATTCCACTAAAAAGTTTACGTTTTTTTTGCCAAGTGAAATTTACACATTGTTTAAAACAAAAAGGGAAGAAAGTTAATGTTTGTCAAGAGGAATGTTTTTGTAAATGCATGCAGTTTTGAGCTGTCGACGAAGATGATCGATGAGGGTAGGGTGGTGAATAGACACAAAATGCTGAGTTACTCCATGCACGGCATCTCTGGAGAAAATGGTTAAGTGACGTTTCAGGTCAGGACCCAGTAGGGTGGTGGAAGTTGTCTACATGGATTTTAGTAACACATTTGTAAAAAAATCTAGAAGATTAAGATGCATGGGATTAACAGTAACTTGATCATATGGATTCAGAACTGACTTAATGAAAGTAGGCAAGAGAGTTGCGGTGGAAGGACAATATTCAAGCTGGAGGTCTGTGCCCAGTGGAGTTCTGCAGAGTTCTGAGCTGGGATCTCAGATAGACACACAATGCTGGAGTAACTCAGCGGGACAGGAGCATCTCTGGAGAGAAGGAATGGGTGACGTTTCGGATCGGGATCCTTCTTCAGACGTATGTGATATATTTAAATAAACGACATAAATAGAGGTTGGTTAGTAAAATTGCGGATGACACCGAGATTGCTGGGGTCGCAGACTGTGAGGGAGGCCGTCAAAGTATACACCAGGATACAGACCAGCTACAGAAATGGGCGGAGAAATTGTGGATGGAGTTTAATCCGAGCAAGTGTGAGGTGTTACACTAAGGGACACAAATATATGGCATGACCCTTAACGGCATTGATGTACAGAGGGACATTGAGTATAAAGTCATGATGCAGCTTTATAGGACTTTGGTCTATTAGACATCTATGTCACGTGCAGATCTGGTCACCCCCAATGCAAAGATGTGGAGGCTTTGGAAAGGGTAGAGAGATGGTTTACCGGAATGATGCATGCATTGGGGGGATTAGTTACAAGAAGAGGTTGGACAAACTTGGTTTGTTTTCTCTGCACCGATGTTGCAGGGAGACCTGATGTATAGAATGATGAGAGGCATGAATAAGGTAGCAGTCTATTTCCCATGGTGGTAAAATCAAATACTAGAGGGCACAGCTTTAAAGTGAGAGGCAAATTGTAAAGATGTGGGGGGAAAGTTAGTTTTGCAAAGAGGGAGGTGGGTGCCTGGAACGTGCGACCTGGGATGGTGATTGAAACAGATACGATAGTTGCATTGCAGAGACTTTTGGAAGGAAACATGGATGTACTGGGAATGGAGGGATATGGATTTATGCATAGGAAGATAAGAGTTGGTCTTGGCATCATGCTTGGCACGGACATTGTGGGGTAAAGAGCCTGTTTTGTGCTGTCATATTCTATGTTCAATGTATTTAGAAGCTTTACACAAGCTTAGACTGTTACTGTGCTAAAGATTCAAATTGGACACCATTTTAATGAAAATGTCCATGCACTGTACAGTTTACAAACGCAACAACATCTTGTAAGTACTGGTTTAGTTATTTACATGCACTTCCACATGCTCACATAACCACAAACAACAAACACAAATCTTGCGTGGATACTTTTTCAATTATGTAATAATAGCACAAAACTAATACGGAAGAAACAAATTAAACAATAATAAGGTGCAGAAACCAACTCATAAAGCCTGTTTTCAATTTGAATTTTACAACTGAAAAACATTTACCAGTATATTTACTTTAAATTTGCAAGTGAAGGGTTTAAATACTTGAACTGCACACATATTTGGCTAAGCTCACAATTCCACTCGCTAACAAAAAACATTTAAAAAAAACCCATCTGTGAAATATTTCCACCATCATTAAGTGGACCTATGGGTTTAAAATGATACAGCCCAAAGGAACTCTGTACAACAATGTTCGTAATTGACTTGGATCAGATTTCTTTGTCTCATGTCGCCCCAATAGTGGTAAAGACAAACTGGCATTAAATAATTTAGCTCCAGCATTAATCCAGGCTTCAAAGCACACTTTCAACCAGATGTACAGTTATGTAATAACATTCAATTTGCTTCAATCACAATTCTTCAATCTGAATGGAATTTCATTCCACAATGCTGTCGCTTCACCATGAATCTTTTCTTACGGAAAGAGAACAGATCAGTTCTCTACTGTAATTCTATGATCCTAATAAATCCTCATTTCCAATTAATGGGACAAATTTGAAATTTTAAAAGCAATGGTTTAATTGCAAACTAATCATCCAAACATAAATGCTGACAAAGAGATTATTGAATTGTGCACTTCCTGCACGGCCATGAATAGAGGCCCCACAACCTTCTGCTCTGCTTCACCAGTCGATGAGATTAAGGCTGATCCTGGCTCAGTTCTATGTTCCCCTTCAACCCTTATATACCTGGATTTAAGAGTACAGAAAGCTGTTGAGCACTGATCAGAATCAAGGACTCTTCACAGCTCCCATTAAAAAAAACTCAGCTCCATCTTAAATGGCCAGTAAAATGTATTAACTGAAAGTGATGCTCATGATGAAGAGAACAATTGGCAATGGGAAATTTAAAGCAATAAATATTGTACAATGGTCCTCACAGGTTCAAACATTTATCATCAGGAGAAGAAGAAATTATGAGAATTTTCTATACTGAGCTACAATTTTCTAGTTTTCAAAACTGTCGTAAATTTTGGTGCCTAGCTGCATGTATAATTTTTTAGATGGGGACTGAATTATATGCTTCACAGTCAAACCAAGCCTGTTCTAAAGTCCACATTTGCCCATCCATTCTCATCTGTGGCATCACAAAGTAGAGGGTCAGTTGGAACCGCACAAAGCAAGTTGTGAGTTCTACTTCTGCTCCATTTATACAGAATTACTGAGCATAATGCCAGTTGCATGATCTGCAACGCATTTAGACGTGGAAGCTGTGCAAGTGTGTGGTTAGGCAACTTTGAGGGCTGAGAGAACAACCTACACTTATGTTAAATTAACTGTGGGAAGATTTTGTAAAATAATAAACCGGTCTGATGTAGCATTATATTTAAAATATAAGCAGCATCCCATGTGGAGTCTGGTCAGAAGTAACTTTTCTGTTGTGACATTTATACTAAACCTAAATTATCCATGTATCCTAACGCAAAATCTATACACAGTAAAACCAATCTGTTGTGTGTAGCCAGTGTACATCACATTTTGCTGTAAATGCTAGAGTTACGTTGTGGTTTATTTGGTACACTTAAATAGGAAATGACGTTTCATTAGGCAAACCAGCAAACTAATACACCTTGACATGTGCAACTCGTTGAAGCGATTTAAACTTACTTCAAAAGTGCTTTCACTGGCAAAATGACACTCAGCAAACTGATAGAAATTTGCCAGTTTGAAATGGACTAAATACAAATATTTTCGACTAATTATACACCATAATCCAAGAAGAATACATGGGATTACTCTTGTTGAAAGCAAGTGTTACGACTATCACAGGAAGTGCGCATACTTCACATGAGACACCCAGAAACCGTAATCAACACCGGATGATCAATTTTATTCATACTGAAAGTTCCGTTTTGAGACTAAAATTGTAACGTCTTTGCAAATACCCTAAATGTAGAGACCAATAATAACAAAATGGAAGACATTTATATTCAGAATACATCTCAAATTAAGCTACATTCTCAACTTACGCAGAAGACGATTGTTAAATCTTGACAAGACACAAAAAGCTGGAGTAACTCAGCAGGTCAGTCAGCATCTCTGATGCCTATAAATCCTGATATTAGTTCACTCGATTAACACTTAAAAACCACAGATGTTGGAAATATGCCAACAGGTGTTCTAGGGATACAGCAGGTCCACACAGAAAAAGGTGAAGCACCTCATATTTCACTTAGGTAGCTTACAACCCAGCCCTATGAATATTGACATCTCCAACTTCAAGTAACCCTTGCTTTTCCCTCTCTCTCCATCCCTCGCCCATCCTAGTTCTCCGACTAGTTGCAGTCCTCCTGATTAAAGTTTATGATTGTATGCCTCTTTGTCACCTTCCCCATAGCTAACAATGATTTATTCTACATTTTCCTTGATCTTCGTCCCCTTTGATCAGTTTCTACACCTTGCCCTACAAAATCTCTATGTCTCCCTCTCCCCTTAATCTTGCCAGAAGAAGGGTCTCGACCAGTAACGTCACCCATTCGTTCACTCCAGAGTCTACCTAAAGGCAGCAGAATCTCCTCAGCAATTTGTGCTTTAAGATAATGCTCCAACTCATTTTGAAATTCAAATCTTTGCACTTCAAGCAAATGTCCCACAGTTAGCACTAGAATCCCAGACTGGTCCAAGTCCTCCCAAAACACTTTAAGTTGCACTGGACACAGATGATGATTTATAAAGACGTTATAATTTGGTCTGGTCAAAGATTTTGTCTTTTAGATGGGAGGGCGTGTCCAGGGAACATGCTGCACACATATTTCCAGCTGCACTTGCATAATCCAGATGTGCCGCAATATCTTCAACGTACTAATCTGACATGGTCTGAATGAAAGGCAGAACATAGTCCAGAACCATCTCCTCAGCCTATGATGAGATCTCCTCAGAACAACAATCCATAAATCTAACATCGATACAAAATGCCGGAATAACTCAGCGGGACAGGCAGCATCTCTGGAGAAGAATGGGTGACGTTTCGGATCGAGACCCTTCCTCAGTCTAAAGAAGGGTCTCGACCCAAAATGTCACCTATTCCTTCTCTCCAGAGGCTGCCTGTCCCCCTGACTTACTCCAGCATTTTGTGTGTCTTCAGTTTAAACCAGCAACTGCAGTTCCTTCCTACACAATCCATAAATCTAACCTTATCGCAGTGGCACCAGTTTAGTTTAGTTTAGAGATACAGCGCGGAAACAGGCCCTTCGGCCCATCGGGTCCGCGCTAACCAGCAACCCCCACTCATTAACACAATCCTACACACACTACGGACAATTTTTACATTTATACCTAGCCAATTAACCTACAAACCTGTACGTCTTTGGAGTGTGGGAGGAAACTGAAGATCTCGGAGAAAACCCACGCAGGTCACGGGAAGAACGTACAAACTCCGTACAGACAGCACCCGTAGCCGGGATCGAACCCGGATCTCTGGCGCTGCAAGCACTGTAAGGCAGCAATTCTACCGCTGCGTCACCGTGCAGTTGGCACAAAGAACAACATCCCACTGCCAGTCAGACTACCAGGGACCTTGAAAATGAACCCTCCTGCTCTCCATGCACGACTTTGAAGCTTGAAAGCACGCACCACCAAACTCAGGAACAGCTTTTTCCATTCTGTTATCAGGTTTCTGAACAGTCCTACCATAAGCTCGGGTACTGTCCTATTCATCTCTATCCCTTTGCAGACATTGGACTTTGTCTATCGAACTGATACGCTGCAATGCTGAAAACTAAATTTTGCACTTTGTATCTTACCTTTGCTGTACCTATTGTACTTGAGTTTGACTTGATTATACTCACGTATTTATGTAAAGTATTATCTGATCTGACTGGACAGCATGCAAAGCAAAGATTTTCACTGCATCTCTTGCACTTGACAATAATAAACCTAAACCTAAATTGTGTACTTAGAATCCAGGTTGCCAACTTTAACCATGGCTTGGGTAGCAAGGAACTGCAGATGCTGGTTTTAACAGAAGATATACACAAAAGCTGGAGCAACTCAGCGGGACAGGCAGCATTTCTGGAGAGAAGGAATGGGTGATGTTTTGGGTAGGGTCTCGCCTCACCCAAAACATCACCCATTCCTTCTCTCCAGAAATGCTGCCTGTCCCGCTGAGTTAGCTCCAGTTTTTGTGTATATCTCATGTTAAAACCAGCATCTGCAGTTCCTTGCTACCCAAGCCATGCCTAATTCAAGATTTGCAAATGGAAATGCCTAATTCAAAATCCAAGGACAGCTCAACAGTCCAAGGGAGGGAAGAAACATCACTGCGTATCTTTGGACCTTTCAGTGACTTAACAGCCACAGATCCGTGGGTGGTGGATAAGGGAGGGTACGGAACAGAATCATTGTGGATAGCAGGCCATATGCTGGAAGTGATAACGGCAGTCCTTACAGAGGTGCCTTGACAACATGGGTGGGGACAGGCATACAAAACAGCTGGCCCCAGGGAAGTCTCTTGACAGCAGATCAGTTGCCAAGACTGGGTCACTAACAATAAATAGCACACCCACCTAGGGAAGGGGCAGAGAACGGACAACAGCCAGGCCCCTCGGTGATGGGAGGAATGCAGAGAGGGGGGGGAAGAAGGGAGAAGGCCCCAGAGTAGTGATGGGGGGGATGGGGGGATGGGGGTGGGGGGGCATAATGGGGTAGGGTGAAGCAAAGGGTGGGAAAAGCCACAGGATAGTGGGAGTATGGGCTCAGGAGCGGCAAGGTCCGGGGTAGCGGGAGCAGGTGGGAAAGCCCCCGGGATAGTTGAAGCAGAGGATGGAGGAAAGAACCCGGGATAGAGCGAGCAAAGGGTGGGGAAAGCACCGCGGTCGTAGGAGCAGGGGGGGGGGGGGGGGGAGAGAGAATGGCCCCTGCTGGACGGAGCAGGGGGTGAAGGCTCCGGGGTAAGTAAATGGCCGGGGAGAGCAGTAACTGGAGGCGGGGGGAGTGGGGTGATGGTCCCGGGGTAGAGGGTTGGGGGTAGCGGGAACAAGGGGATGGGGAGGGGGATGGGGAGGGAGGTGGGGGTGTTGAAGGCCCCGGGATGGCGGGAGGAGGGATGGGGAGGATGGGGATGATGGGGAGTGGGGTGAAGGCCCCGGGGGGTGGGGGTGGCGTCGCCCCTCACTCACTCACACTCACCTATAGTGGAGATGAAGGTGGTGTTGAAGGCGTCCTCCGAGAAGCGGAAGAGGAGGCAGGTTTTGCCGACGCCGCTGTCGCCGATCAGCAGCAGCTTGAAGAGGTAATCGTACGTCTTCGCCATGTCGGGCTGAGCGGGCGGCGGCGGCGGCGGGCGGAGTGACGGCAGACGCGGGGCGGCGGCGGGCGGAGTGACATCAGACGCGGGGCGGCGGCGGGCGGAGTGACATCAGACGCGGGGCGGCGGCGGGCGGAGTGACGGCAGACGCGGGGTGGAGTGACATCAGACGCGGGGCGGCGGCGGGCGGAGTGACATCAGACGCGGGGCGGCGGCGGGCGGAGTGACGGCAGACGCGGGGTGGAGTGACATCAGACGCGGGGCGGCGGCGGGCGGAGTGACATCAGACGCGGGGCGGCGGCGGGCGGAGTGACGGCAGACGCGGGGCGGTCCTGCATCATCCGCAGCCCGACGTCATGCGCGGCCGACGAACAGCCTGCTGGGGATTGTAGTCTCATGGTGGAGGCCCAATTCATTGTGAGAAGCAGAAACATAGAAAATCGGTGTTTAAGAAGGAACTGCAGATACTGGAAAATCGAAGGTAGACAAAAATGTTGGAGAAACTCAGCGGATGCAGCAGCATCTATGGAGCAAAGGAAATAGGCAACGTTTCGGCCCGAAACGTTGCCTATTTCCTTCGCTCCATAGATGCTGCTACACCCGCTGAGTTTCTCCAGCACTTTTGTCGACATAGAAAATAGGTGCAGGAGTAGGCCATTCAATATGATCATGGCTGATCATCCAAAATCAGTTCTTTACCTCTCTACATCATCGTCTATATCTCTCATTTCCCTCTTCCCTAACTAGTCTGAAGAAGGGTCTCGACCCGAAATGTCACCCATTCTTTCTGTCCAGAGATGCTGCCTGAGCCGCTGAGTTACTCCAGCTTTTTGTGTCTATCTTTGGCTTAAACCAGCATCTGCAGTTCCTTCCTACACAGGTTATCTAGAAGATAGACATGCTGGAGTAACTCAGAGGGTCAGGCAGCTTCTCTGGATACAAGGAATGGGTGATGTTTCGGGTCGAGACCCTTCTTCAGACTGAGAGTCAGGGGAAGGGGAAACGTGAGATGTAGACGATGATATAGAGAGCTATAGAACAAACGAATGAAGTACATGCAAAAATGTAAGGATGATAAAGGAAACGGCATTGATAGCTGTTTGCAAGGTGACAATGAGATTCATCAAGACGGCAGTTTATCCATGTGCAGGAAGGAACTGCAGATGCTGGTTTATACCGAATATAGATACAAAATGCTGGAGTAACTCAGCGGGACAGGCAACGTCTCTGGATAGAAGGAATGGTTGAAATTTCGGGTCGAGACCCTTCTTCAGACTGAGAGTCAGCTTAGAGGGAGACACAGAGATAAGGAAGTGTAAGGTGTGGAAACGAGACATCAAAGGAGATGAGGTTCAAGGAAAATATAGAATAGATCATTGTTAGCTTGGCGAAGGTGACTGCGAAGCATACAGAGATAAAATGTAATCAGGAGGACAGTTAGAATGGTTGGAGAACTAGGAAGGGGGAGGGATGGAGAGAGAGGGAAAGGGAAAGCAAGGGTTACTTGAAGTTAGAGAAGTCAATATTCACAACACTGGGGTGTAAGCTGCCCAAGTTGGTGGTTAGGTGGCTAGTCTTGTTTCTCATTAGCTGCTATTATCCTATCGGCAATACATGTTGCCTAGGGCATACAGTTACTAACTATAACATTTGGTTATAAAATGAGCAAGAATCAGGTGTATTCCAACCTTGCTGTTCCTGATAAAAAATTGAATTTGAGACTCGCATTGTGTATATTATACAATTACAGAGTGGTTATAGCATGGAGGCCATTGACATAGAAACATAGAAAATAGGTGCAGGAGTTGGCCATTCGAGCCAGCACCGCCATTCAATATGATCATGGCTGATCATCCAAAATCAGTATCCTGTTCCTGCTTTTTCCCCATATCCCTCGATTCCGTTAGCCATAAAAGCTAAATTTAACTCTCTTGAAAACTGTTTGGCCTGTTATGTCTGCATTGGATCTTGTAAGAACAGTTCCATTGGACCCACTACCTTTTTTGTACGCATTTCACAGCCTATTTACTTTTTAAATACTCTGTTGCAATCCGGTTTCATAACATTTCATTGTCTGATTGCAGTGCCTTTATTTAATACTTCTGCTCAATATTCTTTCTACGCTCTGCGGACTTCAAGTCTAAGAGACTTCATGCGTTCTGCAGTCTGGTACATTCTTTACAGAGCTGACTATTTTTAATACTTCACTGCCTTTGGGGGTTTTGGTTTAAACAGCTGTACCTAATGCTTTGTTTATATGTTCCAGCCTGCTGGATCTTTATACTCTGCTGCCTGGTGTCTCTCATGCAGTTCTGCCTGCTGAATATTTTATGCGGCAGTGGCTACAGTTATTTTTATGCTCCGCTACCTGCTGGTTTATTTAGACTTGCTCTTTCCTTGATTCGTTGCCTGCTTTTTTAATACTCTGCCACCTCCTGGATTCCATGACACAGTACTGTCTGCTAACTTCTGGAATGCACTGACAGCAATTGTAGTGAAGGCAGAATTTATTGATTTGTATCATGCAATGGGACAGAATCTTCACTGCTCTTGTTTAGAGGTTTCATTGACCTGTTAGTTTTAATACTGTATAGGTGGCATTTTACAGAGCTCTCTGCTGGACGATGTCATACCGAGATAATGTATCTTGTGTTATATATATCTTGGTGCCTGCTATCCTGTTATGCTTTCTGTCTAAGATATACACAAAGTGCTGGAGTAACTCAGCGGGTCAGGTAGCATCTCTGGAGAAAAGGAATAGGTGATGTTTCGGGTCGAGAACCTTCTTCACCTAGACGTCACCTATTCCTTCTCTCCAGAGATGCTGCCTGACCCGCTGAGTTACTCCAACCTTTTTGTGTCTATCTTCGGTTTAATCCAGCATCTGCAGTTCCTTCCTACACATGCTTTTCTGCCTGCTGGTTTATCTACATTTCCCAGCCTGTTGTTCCCTTCTTATAAGCTTAACTCCTGGATTTGCCTGCCTGTTTGTTATGTTTTACTGACTGCTCTCAAGCAGGGTCTGAAGAAGGGCCTTGGCCGGAAACATCACCTACCCTTATCATTCACAGATGCTGCCTGACCCGATTAGTTACTCCAGTACTTTGTGTTTTATTTATAAACCAGCAGCTGCAGTCCCATGTGTCTGCTCTTAATGCTTTGCTTCCACTTTTTTGTTAGACTCTGTGGTATGATTTTGTGTGTGATATATATATATATATATATATATATATATATATATATATATATATATATATATATATATATATATATATATATATATATATATATATATATATATATATATATATATATATATATATATATATATATATGGATGTTTTCAAGAGAATCAAGGGATATGGGAAGAAAGCAGGAACGGGGTACTGATTTTGGATGATCAGCCATGATCATATTGAATGGCGGTGCTGGCTTGAAGGACCGAATTTTCTATCTTTCTATGTTTCTGTTACTGGGCTTTTTTTTCCTCAGCTGTCTTATCATTATGCTTCATTCCTTCTTTATGTTTCTTTGATGTTTCTTCAATGTTTTTTTTATTTTTACTCTACGTAATGGGATTTTTTTCTCTTTGGTTGAATAATTTTTTTCTTGAAACCTCAAATTCTATTGTATCTTTATTACTCCTCAATTTGGGCTCATATAGAGCTGGTAGCTGTTTTATTTTTTCGTGAGCTGCCTGCTTTTTTTCCCCACAGAGCTGTTTGCTGTTCCTCTTCAGCTCAGTTGCAACGACCCACGCCACCCTGGCCACACTCTCATTTCACTCCTACCATCGGGAAGGAGGACTAGGGGTCTTAAAACCGTGACCACAAGTTCGAGAAGAGCTTCTTCCCAACAACCATCAGGCTCTTGAACACAAACCTCAAGTATGAACTACTGGGCTTGGATAGAGTGGATGTGGAGAGGATGTTTCCACTAATGGAAGAGTCTAGGACCAGAGGTCATAGCCTCAAAATTAAAGGGCGTTATTTTAGGAAGGAGATGAGGAGGAATTTATTTAGTCGGAGGGCGGTGAATCTGTGTAACTCTTTGCAACAGAAGGCTGTGGAGGCCAAGTCAGTGGATATATTTAAGTCAGAGATAGATAGATTCTTGATTAGTGCGGGTGTTAGAGGTTATGGGAGGAAGGCAGGAGAATGGGGTTAGGAGGGAGAGATAGATCAGCCATGATTGAATGGTGGAGTAGACATGATGGGCCGAATGGCCTAATTCTGCTCCTATCACTTATGATAAACTTGTGTGAGGTGTCTTTGATTGCACCAAGGACTTTGTTTATTTATTGCTTGTGCTGTGGCTATTAGTTTATTTCTTTTTTGAGTATTATACTATATTATTAATGAACACTAGGTTTTACAGGCCTGTTATGCTGCTGCAAGTAATAATTTAATTGTTCTGTTTAGTTTAGTTTAGAGATACAGTGCGGAAACAGGCCCTTCGTACCAGCGAGTCCGCGCCGACCAGCGATCCCCGCACACCTACGCTACCCAACACACACTTTTACATTCATCCAAGCCAATCGACCTACAAACCTGTACGTCTTTGGAGTGTGGGAGTCACTCACGCGGTCACGGGGAGAACGTACAAACTCCGTACAGACAGCTCCAGTAGTCAGGATCGAACTCGGGTCTCTCGGGTGCAAGCGCTGTAAGGCGGCAACTCTACCACTGCGCCACCGTGTCGCTCTGTTGTGGGCACACATGACAATTAAACACCTTGATTTGACTCTCGACTTTGCTCGTTGGATTTCGTTCTTACATTGCTGCCTGCTTTTGATGACCTTCTGCTGTGTCTTGGATATTCTGATGCAGTGCAGACCTGGTTTGTTATCCCTTCACTTCCTGCTATTTCAGTCATGCTCGGAGTGCTGCTCACTGACGGGATGTTTTTATTCCATTGTCTGGTGTGTTTTCATGAAGAGCTGTCTTTAAACACTCTCCTTCCTGTTGCTTTTCATTTCAATCCTTGCATTCTGCTGGCTCTTTATTGCTGTTTTATATATTAACAATGCTGCTTGTTAGTTGTTTTATACTCCATTGCCTGCATTTATTTATACTGTGCAGAGTGTGTTTTATTATACGACACTACTGTGTTTTTTACATAGTACTGGTTCATACCTTTTAATTTACTAGTAATTTTTTACTTGCAGTTAGTTGCCTGTTTTTCTGAATTTAATCTGCGGGTTTTGATTGGGAGTTGATCGCCTGAAGAATCTCTGCTAAGGCACTGCCTGTTTTATTTGGTTTCTTTTATGTTACAGTACTGCCTGCTGGTTTCCTGTTCTCAACTTGAACTTGCAAGGTTCGTCACCTTTACCGCGTTTCCACCCACCTCTTATTTTCACTGGGTTCATTTCTGACCTTTCTCTTCCTTCCCTTGATTTTTCTTTCTCTGTATCGGACCAGAGTATTGACCAGTTTGCACAAGGATACAGTGACGTGCGGTGAGGTCAATGGCTGGGGAGGCACTGGCTAGTATCAGTGGCCCGGCCCCCCCTTAATTGATCATCGCGTCTCCCCGTGAAAGAGAGGGTTGGAGCCGGGGCTGTGTGTGTGAAGCACGGCGACTGGAGGGGCGGGAGCGTTGCCCCGCAGGGCCGGCCTTAGGAGGTGCGGGGCCCAATTGGGAACAATTTTGGTGAGCTCCAGGTTCCCAGCCAAGGTCTGTAGAATCATAGAAATACCAATGAAGTCTATTATAGACTTTATATCTCTATGGTAGAATGGAAAGTAATCAAAATGTGTGCTTAAACAGTGCCTGCGAGTTAATGGACCAAATAGACCTAAGCTACATTTTAATATAAAATTGCAAACATGTAAGTCTACAAGTAGCAAACAACATGTGTGGATCACCTCTGAAAAGTACGGGGCTGTGTGGGTGAAGCACGGCGACTGGAGGGGCGGGAGCGCTGCCCTGGGACCGTGAGGGACCTCCCCCTCTCCCCCTTCTCCATTCCCCCTCACACCTCCCTCCCCCGTCTACCCCTTGCTTCCCCCTCCACGCCTCTCTCCCCCCTCCACCCGGGGTAGATCTACCCGAGCCGAGAGTACATTATTCCAGCGCGGGGCCCAATTGGGAGCTCTCAGCGGCCCAGAGCCTCCAAATCAGCCGCAAAAAATCAACGAATCAACCTACCAGTCAGCACCGCCAGCGGTGGAACCCAGTGCTGCGCCGCCGCTGCTGAAGCTAGCTAACGTGGAGGGAGAGTGAGGTAGCGTCAATTACGTGGGCTGAGCCTATGTAATTGACGCTCACTCGCTCTCCCTCCACTGGGCACAAGACACGCCCCCTTGTGAGGCAGATGTGATCGCTGCCTCCCCTGGTGCTTTTTCATTGCAGTTTTATGATGAGACCAGCGAGCACAAATGTAATATATTTATATGTGAAATACGTTACCTGACAATGGAAGGTGAGGACATGTAATGAAGGGGTTTACATTACATAGTAACAGGCACACGCTTATTGCCCGCGCTCCATGCATTTTCTGAGGGGTTGCGCAATCAGAGGGGAGGCTCAGCTCATTGCTGCCTCACCTCTCATCTCTCCCTGTATTTGCAGCGGATCAGTGGAAAAATCTTTATATTTATTTAATTTTATTATTTTTCTTTACATTTCTTAACAGCTATTTTCATTGGGAGTATGACAGGTGAGGCTCTGCCTCCCCTGACCGCACGTCCCTGCAAGGATGCTATGAACTCCCTGTGTCTTTTGACTGCGCATCCTTCCACTCTGCTTCCTGGACAGGCACCATCACTTCCTCTTAATGTCTCTGACCCTGTCTCGTCCATTCCGATCGCTCCTCTCTCCACATCAGTGTTTCTGATATCTGAAGAAGGGGCTCGACCCGAAACGTCACCCGTTGCTTCTCTCCAGAGATGCTGCCTGACCCGCTAAGTTACACCAGCATTTTGTGTCTACCTTCTGAGATGTCTTCATTATCTTCCCCACCCTGATTGAGGCGGCTTGAGACTAGGTCTGTTCTGTTTCCCATGCCTGATCTCCCATTCCATCTCTTCTGACCTAGAGCAATGGTAGAGTTCCTCATATCCTCACCTACCACTCCACCAGCCTCCGTGTTCATCCATTAATTCCCTGCCATCTCTGCTGTGTTCAACACAACAGCAGACAAGCCTTCCCCTGCCCCCCTGTTCCTCCCTCCACCCATCCCCCACTCCCCTCTCCCCCCCCCCCGCCCCTCCCCACCTCTCTCCTCTCCCCCTTCCCCCTTCCTCCCCCCCTCTCCCCTTCCTCCCTCCTTTCCTCCACCCACCCCCCCGCCCCCAACCAACACATTAGGGACAATTTACAGAAGCCAATTAACCTACAAACCTGTACGTCTTTGGGGTGTGGGAGGAAAACCGGAGCACCCGGAGAAAACCCACGCAGGTCACGGGGGGAACGTACAAACTCCGTACAGACAGCAGCCGTAGTCAGGATCGAACCCCGGTTTCTGGCGCTGTGAGACAGCAACTCTACCACTGTGCCACCGTGCCTCCAGGGCACCCAATGACACTCAGTCCTGCTGATAGGTAACAGTCTCTCTGTGTCTGAACATCCAGTGAGAATGGCCGCTGCCACACTGCATATCTGCTTAGGCCGGGACTGGGCTTTTCAGATACTTGCACGTTGCAAGATGGCGCCAGAACGTGGTGAATCTCTGCGGCTATTCCAGAGAAGGATCCACATTCCTCATGCTTAGTATTTGACTGGATAGCACGCAGAACAAACGTTTCACTGTAACTCTGTACATGTCATGGAATCATGGAGTGATACAGCGTAGAACCGGCCCTTTGGCCAACTTGCCCACACCGACCAACATGTCCCACCTACACTAGTCCCACCTGCCTGCGCTTGGTCCATATCCCTCCAAACCTGTCCTATCCATGTACCTGTCTAACTGTTTCTTAAATGTTGGGATAGTCCCAGCCTCAACTACCTCCTCTGGCAGCTTGTTCCATACACCCACCACCCTCTGTGTGAAAATTTTGCCCCTCAGATCCTATTAAATCTTTTCCCCTTCACCTTAAACCTATGTCCTCTAGTCTTCAATTCATCTACTCTGGGCAAGAGACTCTGTGCATCTACCTGATCTATTCCTCTCAAAATCTTATACACCTCTATAAGATCACCCCTCATCCTCCTGCACTGCATGGATTAGAGTCCCATCCTACTCAACCTCTCCCTATAACTCAGACCCTCTAGTCCTGGCAACATCCTCGTAAATCTTCTCTGTACCCTTTCCAGCTTGACAACATGTTTCGTATAACATGGTGCCCAGAACTGAACACGATACTCTAAATGCGGCCTCACCAACGTCTTATACAACTGCAACATGACCTCCTAACTTCTATACTCAATACTCTGACTGATGAAGGCCAATGTGCCAAAAGCCTTTTTGACCACCGTATCTACCTGCGACTCCACCTTCAAGGAACCTGCGCTCCTAGATCCCTCTGCTCCACAACACTCCCGAGAACCCTACAGTCAGTGACGGAAATCGCTATCAAAATATGGAGTGGACCGGGGGACGGAATATCTTGGTGGCTACGCGCGCATGCACACACTCACACACACACGCGAGGCTTCGGAGGCTTCTGCCGTTGGCCCTGTGAACGGTAATTTCAGCTCAATCCAGCGCCAAATGCAGCTCAACTGCCTGTCTCACCAGATTAACCTACAGCCCTGCCTGGACTGATGGAATACCAGTCCGGAGCTGTGGAGCTAGCTCTGCTTCTCCGCACTGGCTGTAAACCTGGGCCATATTTCCCGCAAGTCCAGGCAGGGCTGTAGGTTAACCTGGCGGGACAGGCAGAGTTGAGCTGGGTTTAGCGCTGCTTCTCTGCGTTGGCTATGGGCCTGGGGGCACCGTGCCCGTCTGAATCCCGACCTCTCTGGCCACCCCCGGGCGTGGGGGGGGGGGGGATGGTCCAGTGGCGGTTCGGTAGCGATTGCTGCGCCGGAGAGCCGGCTGGGATCGATCCTGGTTACGGATGAGGCGCAGGTCTGTGTCGTTGTGACCCTATGACCTGGGCACATCTCCCTCCTCCAATCACCGCGCTCTATCCTCAGTCCCACACCCCTACATCCGCCTCTGACCGACACCTTCATCCTCCAATCATCTCGCTGAATCATCATGTCCCGCCCCCATTGCCTGCTGACTGACGTCTCTCTCGTCCAATCGGCGCCCTCGATCCTCAGTCCCACCCCCACTGTCTCGCGGAAAGCAGAGATTTCACCGGGTTTTAAAATCCGGATTACAAAAAAGGGGGGAGAACGTCCCCCACCTCTCAAAACAGAGGGGGGACGTGTCCCCCCTGCCCCCCCTGCCCCCCGGGATTTCCGCCACTGCCTACAGTGACAATAAATACGCTACAGTAAAGGCCCTGGAACTGGCAGCTTCCTCAGATGGTGCGAGGAGCAGCCCTGGAGCATCAGACTGGTGGCAGAGTAATTGATCATTTAACTGTTTAGTTTAATTTACTTTAATGTCACACGTGTACCGAGGTACAGTGAAAAGCTGTTGTTGCGTGCTAACCAGTCAGCGGAAAGACAATACATGATTACAATCGAGTCATCCACAGGGAATATTATGAAAAACATTTAGTGCAATAGAAAGCCAGTAAAGTCTGATTAAAGATAGTCCAAGGGTCTCCAATGAGGTAGATAGTAGATAGACACAAAAAGCTGGAGTAACTCAGCGGGCCAGACTGAGTCTGAAGAAGGGTCTCAACCCGAAATGCCACTTATTCCTTCTCTCCAGAGATGCTGTCTGACCCGCTGAGTTACTCCAGCATTTTGTGTCTATCTTCAATTTAAACCAGCATCCATCCGCAGTCCCTTCCTAAACAGGTAGATAGTACTTCAGGACTGCTCTCTAGTTGTGCTAAGGAGCAGTCCTGAACTACCATCTACCTAATTCTTCTCCAATGAAAATGGCTTTAATTTGGGACATGGGAATGGGAGGAAACCATTCAGCCCGTCAAACCTGTGAAGAACATCAGTGGAGGCCATTTAGCCCGTCGAAGATGCTCCACCATTATCCAAGATCTTGGCCCATCAATACCTCATCGCCCAAGAAGGAACTGCAGATGCTGGAAAATCGAAGGTAGACAAAATTGCTGGAGAAACTCAGCGGGTGCAGCAGCATCTATGGAGCGAAGGAAATAGGCAACGTTTCGGGCCGAAACCCTTCTTCAATACCTCATTGCCATTCACCCATCTGCTATCCACCACTCTCTCTACCCAAACCCAACTCCAATCTATCTGTCTCTGTCCTGGATCATCCCAACGCCCTCAATTTGTCCGGAAAGAGTTGCACATTTCCACCATCTGCTGCAGGAAATATTTTATCCAATTTCACCCTTGAGATGCTCAGTTATAATTTAAAGATTATGATTATGCTTCCCATCACAGCAACCATCTCAATTGCGTGGAAGATGGATTGTCCCTGTACAGGAGAGTTAAATCTTTACTGCCTACTTACGACAGCCGATGCAGGTTGCACACAAGATTCATCACCATCTCTGTGCAAATGTGAATGTACACATCCTGATAATCACAACATCAATTCCTGTGATAGCTGCCATAAGGGATTCTAGTTAAATCATTGTCTTCTGCCTGCAATTAAACTGCTGCAAGATACACTGTGGAGGTGAGGGAGTGTGGATCCGATTCTGAGCTGTGGAAGATGTGGAGAAACAAAAGAGAAGAGGTGGCGGTAGAGTTGCTGCCTCACAGCGCCAGAGACCTGGGTTCCATCCTGACCACGGGTGCTGTCTGTACGGAGTTTGTACCTTCTCCCCGTGACCCGCGTGGGTTTTCTCCGGGTGCTCCGGTTTCCTTTCACATGCCAAAGACGTACAGAGTTGTAGGTTAATTAGTTTCTGTAAATTGTCCCTCGTGTGTGGGATTGGACTAGTGTGGGCTCGATGGGCCAAAGGGCCTGGTTCAAGTTCGAGTTCAAGTTCACATTTATTGTCACGCACCAATTAAGGTACAGTGATATTTGAGTTACCATACAGCCATACAAGTAAAAATAACGCAATCTATCTATCTATCTTTCTATCTATATCTATCTTCTATCTAGACTATTACTAAAACTCTCATCTTACATGGAAACATCGAAAATAGGTGCAGGAGTAGGCCATTCGGCCCTTCGAGCCTGCACCGCCATTCAATATGATCATGGCTGATCATCCAACTCAGTATCCTGTACCTGCTTTCTCTCCATACTCCCTGATCCCTTTAGCCACAAGGGCCACATCTAACTCCCTCTTAAATATAGCCAATGAACTGGCCTCAACTACATTCTGTGGCAGAGAATTCCAGAGACCACTTCCGGTCTGCGTTGTCATTAAATTTGCGCAAAAACGCTACCCTATATCGCTAGGATTTTTTGCCACCTTACTTACCATACTTCTCTGCTCTAAGCCACCAAGTTTTGTCCCGATCGGTAAATATGAGAAAAGTTATGAAGGTTTAAAATATCGTGTGATCAGCAGATTGGTCTTCTCGCCTGTCAGTCACCATGAAGATAACGCCCCTTCCGGCACCCGCTGCAGAATAAAGCCCCGGAGGCGGGACTAAGTAAACAAGCCGTGCTGATTGAATCCGCAAGAGTGGATTCGGGAAAGCCGCTGTGTGGAGTCGGGTAAGCAGGTATGGAGCCGGGAGGTGCTGTGTGGTGCCGCGGCCGATGGCCGCTGTGTGGACTCCCTGCCCCCCACACACCCCTCCCCCGCCACACCACCCCCCCCCCCACACCATCCCCTCCCCTCCCACACGGAGGGGGTGGAGAAAGATCACATGTCTGTCGAGTTAAGTGACTGAAAAGGTTTTCCCCTAATTCCCCCCCCCCACCCCCCACATAAGGCATAGCGAGAAACATTAAAACATTAAAACATACATACATTTTAGATACACTAAAAATAACAAAAAAGTCAAAATAACTCGTTGTAGCTCTAAACTAAACTAAACTAGACTGAAGAGAAGGGTCAGAGATGGTTCCGATGACAATAGGTGGAGGGTGGGGAAAAGGAGCAGGGACGAGGAATCTTCCCAGCACACCGTCTGATTATAATCTCCCACTACTGCAAACTACTGCAGATGCTGGAAATCTGAAATAAAAACGCTGGAAGCACTCAGCAGATCAGGCAGCATTAGTGGAAGAAATATCCAAGATAACGTTTCAGCCCAATGATCTTAAAACAGAACAGAAAAGAAAAAGCAGAATCAAAATGTGTTTTAAGAAAGAACTGCAGATGCTGGAAAGGGAAGCAGAGAGAACAGAAGGGAATGCCTATAATGGGATATAGATTAGAAACTGACTGATACAAGTGGTGGTAAGGTCAGTGGAAAGCAGTGGATATTTACGTGGATGTTGCCAGGACTGGAGGGAGAGGTTGAGTAGGCTGGGTCTCTATTCCTTGGAGAGCAGGAGGATGAAGGGTGATGTATAAAATGATGACAAGAATAAATCGGGTAGATGCACAGAGTCTCTTGCCCAGAGAAGGTGACTCGAGGACCAGAGGACATAGATTTAAGGTGAAGGGGAAAAGATTTAATAGGAATCTGAGGGGTAACTTTTTCACTCAAAGAGTGGTGGGTGTATGGAACAAGCTGTCAGAAGAGAAAGTTGAGGCAGGGACTATCCCAATATTTAAGAAACAGACAGGTACATGGATAGAGAAAAATGCTGGAGAAACTCAGCAGGTGAGGCAGCATCTATGGGGCGAAGGAATAGGTGATTTCGGGTTGAGACCCTTCTTCAGACTAGTGTAGCTGGGAAATGTTAGCCGGTGGTTTTGGTGGTTTCAACCCGAAACGTCACCTATTCCTTCGCTCCATAGATGCTGCCTCACCCACTGAGTTTCTCCAGCATTTTTGTCTGAAGAAGGGTCTCGACCCGAAACGTCACCTATTCCTTCGCTCCATAGATGTTGCCTCACCCGCGGAGTTGCTCCAGCATTTTTGTCTACCTTCCATTTTTCCAGCATCTGCAGTTCTTTCTTAAACGGTACATGGATGGGACAGGTTTGGAGGGATATGGACCAAACGCAGGAAGGTGGGACCATTGTGTAAGAAGGAACTGCAGATGCTAGTTTAAACTGAAGATAGACACAAAAAGCTGGAGTAACTCAGCGGGACAGGCAGCATCTCTGGAGAGAAGGAATGGGTGATGTTTCGGGTCGAGACCCTTCTTCAGACTAGTGTAGCTGGGATATGTTAGCCGGTGTGGACAAGTTGGGCCGAAGGGCCTGTTTCCACGCTGTATCACTCTATGACTAAAACAAAATTCAGATTCAGATTCAGATTCAGATTCAACTTTATTGTCATTGTGCAGTGTACAGTACAGAGACAACGAAATGCAGTTAGCATCTCCCTAGAAGAGCGACATAAATATGAGCAGTAAATAAATAAATCTAATCTAATAAATCCTGGTGGGAGGAGTGTCGGGGGGGGGGGGGGTGTGATTGGCAGTCACCGAGGTACAGTGTTGAGTAGTGTAACCGCCGCAGGGAAGAAGCTGTTCCTGGACCTGCTGGTCCGGCAACGGAGAGACCTGTAGCGCCTCCCGGATGGTAGGAGGGTAAACAGTCTGTGGTTGGGGTGAGAGCAGTCCTTGGCGATGCTGAGCGTCCTTCGCAGACAACGCTTGCTTTGGACAGACTCAATGGTGGGGAGTGAGGAACCGGTGATGCGTTGGGCAATTTTCACCACCCTCTGCAGTGCTTTTCCGGTCGGAGACAGAGCAGTTGCCGTACCATACTGTGATGCAGTTGGTAAGGATGCTCTCGATGGTGCAGCGGTAGAAGTTCACCAGAATCCGAGGAGACAGATGGACCTTCTTTAGTCTCCTCAGGAAGAAGAGACGCTGGTGAGCCTTCTTGACCAGAGTTGAGGTATTGTTGGTCCAAGAGAGGTCATCGGAGATGTTGACCCCCAGGAACCTGAAGCTGGAAACACGTTCCACCTCCCTCCCGTTAATGTGGATGGGGGTGTGCATGCCGCCCCTAGACTTCCTGAAGTCTACAATGAGCTCCTTGGTCTTCTTGGAGTTAAGGGCCAGGTTGTTGTCAGCGCACCATGCTGCTAGGAGCTGGACCTCCTCCCTATAGGCCGACTCATCGTTGTTGCTGATGAGGCCAATCACCGTTGTATCATCTGCATACATGGTGTTAGTACCATGTACAGGTGTGCAGTCGTAGGTGAAGAGGGAGTAGAGGAGGGGGCTCAGCACACAGCCCTGTGGAACGGCCAGGTGTTCAGGGTGAGGGTTGAAGAGGTTGTGCTTGTCTAACCTAACAGACTGGGGTCTGTTGGTTAGAAAGTCCAGTATCCCAGTTGCAGAGGGAGGGGTCGATGCCCAGGTCACCGAGTTTGGTGATCAGTTTAGAGGGTATGATGGTGTTGAATGCTGAGCTGTAATCGATGAACAGCATTCTTACGTAAGTGTCTCTGTTGTCGAGGTGGGAGAGGGCGGAGTGAAGTGCCGTTGAGATGGCATCCTCCATACTCCTGTTCTTGCGGTAGGCAAACTGATAGGGATCCAACGTGGGGGGTAGGCAGCCTTTGAGGTGTGCCAGGACCAGCCTCTCGAAGCACTTGGCGATGATGGGAGTAAGTGCAACTGGGCGGAAGTCGTTGAGGCTCGCTGCAGTGGAGTGTTTTGGCACCGGCACGATGGAGGTGGATTTAAGGCACGTGGGCACAACTGCTTGGGCAAGTGACAGGTTGAAGATGTCAGTCCAGACGTCTGTCAGCTGCGCAGCACAGGCCCTGAGGACGCGCCCGGGGATGCCGTCGGGGCCAGCAGCCTTACGTGCATTAGTCCTACTCAGTGCCACGTACACGTCGAAGGGGGTGAGTGAGAGGGGCTGGTGATCGGCAGGGAGCACCGCCTTGATGGCCAACTGCCGATTGTCCCTATCGAAACGGCCATAGAAGTGGTTGAGCTCCTCAAGGAAGGAGGCGTTACTGGATGTGGGGGTGGTGTTGGTGGGTCTAAAGTCCGTGATGGCCTGGATGCCTTGCCACATGCGTCGGGGGTCGGAGTTGTTGTTGAAGTGCTCCTCAATCCTGAGTTTATGGCAGTGCTTGGCCTTCTTTATGCCCTTCTTCAGGTTGGCCCTGGATGAACTATAGGCTCGGGCATCGCCTGACCTGAAAGCGGTGTCCCGTGCTTTCAGCAGTAGCCTGACCTCGCTGTTCATCCATGGCTTCTGATTCGGGAATATGGTCACCTGTTTGAGGGAGGTGATGCTGTTGATGGTGGAGTTTATAAAGTCCAGAACAGATGATGTATAGGAGTCAATGTCCGTGTGGGAGTCAAGGGTGGCCTGGGCTGCAAACGCCTTCCAGTCAGTGTTTCCAAAACACTGCTGAAGTGTGGAGTCCGCATCCTCTGACCAGACTTTAACTGTCCTCACAGTGGGTTTAACCCGTCTGATGAGTGGGGAGTACTTTGGGAGCAGGAACAATGAGAGGTGATCAGACTGTCCAAGGTGGGGGAGGGGGACGGCTTTGTAAGCTTCAGCCATGTTGGTGTAGACTTTGTCCAGTGTCTTGCCTTCTCTAGTGGCGAAGGAGACATGTTGGTGGAATTTGGGGAGTACAGTCTTCAGGTTGGAGTGATTGAAGTCACCCGCAACAATGAAGGCTGCCTCGGGGTTGTGAGTCTGTTGTTTGCTAATGGCAGAATGCAGATCTTTCATTGCAAGCTTGGCATTAGCATCAGGAGGAATATAGGCTGCAGTCACAACAGTGGAGGTAAACTCTCTGGGCAGATAGAACGGTCTGCATCTAACCAAGAGGAACTCTAGGTTAGCTGAGCAGTGACTCTCGATGATGGTGGTGTCCGTGCACCATGCTTTGTTTACATAAATGCACAGACCTCCACCTCTGGTCTTACCGGAGTCAATTGTCCTGTCCGCTCGGAGTAAATGCCGCCCCGTTAGCTGGATGGCGCTGTCAGGAACGTCGGTGTTGAGCCAAGTTTCAGTGAGGATCAAGATGCTGCAGTCTTTGATCCAGTTGTGGGAGGTGATCCTTAGCCGGATTTCGTCCATTTTGTTAACCAGTGAGCGCACGTTGGCGAGGAAAAGGCTAGGAATCGCTAGGAATCGCTAGGAAAAGGCTAGAAAAGGTGTGTCCTCTGAATGCCTTCCATTGTTCATCCACTACCATGCCTTTAATGTGTTTTCCCAATCAATCACATCTATTAGTGAAAGGCTTGGACAGAGTGGATGTGGAGAGGATGTTTCCACTAGTGGGAGAGTCTAGGACCAGAGGCCATTGCCTCAGAATAAATAGACATACCTTTAGACCTTTGGAAAGGAGATGAGGAGGAATTTCTTTAGTCAGAGGTTGGTGAATCTGTGAATTCATTGCTACAGACGGCTGTGGAGGCCAAGTCAGTGGATATCTTAAAGGTGGAGATTGATAGGTACGGTGGCGCAGCAGTAAAGTTGATGCCCTACAGCGCTTTCAGCGCCGGCGACCCGGGTTCGATCCTGACTACGGGTGCTGTCTGTACGGAGTTTTTGTACGTTCTTCCCATGAATGAGAGAGTTTTTCTCCGGGTGCTCCGGTTTCCTCCTACACTCCAAAGATGTACAAGTTTGTAGGTTAATTGACTTCTGTAAATTGTCCCTAATGTGCCGGGTAGAACTAGTTTATGGGGAGATCGGTGGGCCAAAGGGCTTGTAGCTCAACGTTGTTTATCTAAAATCTGAAGTCTAAATGTCTAAAGTCACTGGGTGTCCTGGAAATAATTCACAACCTCTGTGGGAAATCAAACGGGAAAAGTCAATGAAGTAAAGAGAAATTGGGCAGACGTCGATTGAGCCAAGGTGACAGCACAGGAACAGGCACTTGAGTCCACAGTGATAGAATACAATAGAAGAATAGAATGCCTTTTATTGTCATTCAAACAGCTTGGTTTGAGTGAAATTGCATTTCTACAGTCTTAACATTACAAAAAAAAACAAGACACACACTTAACACAATTTACACAAACATCCATCACAGTGAATCTCCAACAGCTCCTCACTGTGATGGAACGCAAAAGTCTTATCTCTTCCCTTTGTTTTTCTCCAAGTCCAACTTTGTCCAACTGCAACGTCGAGGTGACTGGGGCTCCCGATGTTAAAGCCCCCGGCAGGCAATGGTAAGTCCCGCGGCCGTTTAAGCCGCGCCGGGCGATGTTAGGCCCCGCTCCGAGTCCTTTAAACCCCGCGATTCCGGCGGGAGAAGTTGCCGTTGTGGGAGCTCCGAAAAGCGGCCTCCCACCAGGGACCCGCGAGCTCCCGATGTTCCTGTCCACCGGGCCTGCGGCCGGAGCCTCCGAAGCTCCGATGTCGGGTTGTCTTGTTAACCAGATCATATCTTCTTGTGCAGGGTCCATATCCCTCTATTCCCTGCATTTCCATGTCCTTGTATAAAAGCACTACATCATGTATCATCACTGCATCATCACCGAGGGCAATGGGTTCCAACCCCACACTACTCACTGTATAAAAAATAACTTGCCCCCACATCTCATTTCAACTTTCCCTCTCTCACAAATCTATGCCCTCTAATTTAGTTTAATTTAGAGTTACAGCGCGGAAACAGGCCTTTGGCCCACCAGGTCCGCGCCGACAAGCGATCCCCGCACATGAACACTATCCAACACACACTAGGGACAATTTTTACATTTACCAAGCCAATTAACCTACAAACCTGTACGTCTTTGGAGTTGTTGGAGGAAACTGAAGATCTCGGAGAAAACCCACGCAGGCCACGGGGAGAACGTACAAACTTCATACAGACAGCACCCGTAGTCGGGATCGAACCCGGGTCTCCCGCGCTGCATTCGTTGTAAGGCAGGAACTCTACCGCTGCTCCACTGTGACAGACCAAATCGTTGAGTTGAGTGTACCGAGGTAGAGTGTAAAGCTTTTCACGTGTACCGAGGTAGAGTGAAAAGCTTTTGAAGCGTACTAACTTGTCAGCGGAAAGATAATACATGATTACAATCGACCCATCCACAGTGTACAGATACATGATAAAGGGATAAAGTGAATAATGTTTAGTGCAAGATAAAGCCAGTACAATCCAATCAAAGATAGTACAAGCGTCTCCAATGAGGTAGATAGTAGCTCAGGACTGCTCTCTAGTTGTGGTAGGATGGTAACAGCTGGGAAGAAAAGGTTCAGCCTGTCTTCGCTATCTATAATTCTCATCATTCTTTATACTTCTATCATCTCCCCTCAACCTCTGACGTTTGAGAGAAAACAAACCAAGTCTATCTAACCTCTCCTCGTAGCTGAATCTAATCCAGGCTGCAGACTTGATGATGGATATAGTGGTCAATGAGCAACAGTTTAGCCAATGACAACAAAGCCACTATTGCAAATCCTGCGATTTACACTTGGAACTTAAGGCACCATATTCAGAAATAAAACAGCCAGTGCCACAAAGGACAGGCAGCATCTCTGGAGAGAAGGAATGGGTGACGTTTCGGGTCGAGACCCATCTTCAGACAGAGCTCAGTTCTCTCTTTCTGCAGAAGGGTCTCGACCCGAAACTTCACCCATTCCTTCTCTCCAGAGATGCTGCCTGTCCCGCTGAGTTACTCCTACATTTTGTGTCTATCTTCGGTGTAAACCAGCATCTGCAGTTCCTTCCTACACATTACCACATAGGGGTTGACTTTACTCGAGTCCAGTTCATGGAACAATCATAAGGGATTGGAGCAGAATTAAGTTTACTCCGCCATTCAATCAGGGCTGATCTATCTCTCCCTCCTAACCCCATTCTCCTGCCTTCTCTCCATAACCTCTGACACCCGCACTAATCACAAATTTATCTATCTCTGCCTTAAATATATCCACCGACTTGGCCTCCACAAGAGTCAAGAGTGTTTTATTGTCATATGTTCCAGATAGAACAATGAAATTCTTACTTGCTGCAGCACAACAGAATATGTAAACATAGTACATAACGGGAGAAAAAAAAAGTTCCGTGTGTATATATACACATGCACACATACTCGATAAATAAACAGATATAGTGCAATAATAATAATAATCTGTTGTAGTTCAGAGCTTATTTGTTGTCATGTTTAATAGCCTGATGGCAGTAGGGAAGAAGCTGTTCCTGAACCTGGACGTTACAGTTTTCAAGCTCCTGTACCTTCTTCCCAATGGCAGGAGTGAAATGAGTGTGTGGCCAGGATGGTGTGGGTCTCTGATGATGCTGGCTGCCTTTTTGAGGCAGCGACTTTGATAAATCCCTTCGATGGTGGGGAGGTCAGAGCTGGTGATGGACTGGGCAGTGGTCACAACTTTCCCGCTCCTGGACGTTCAAGTTGCCGAACCAGGCCACGATGCAACGAGTCAGCATGCTCTCTACTGTGCACCTGTAGACGTTCAAGAGAATCCTCTTTGACATGCCGAATCTCCGTAATCTTCTCAGGATTTTTGCCACAGAACCTTCTATGGCAAAGAATTCCACAGAATCACCACCCCTCTGACTAAGAAATTTCTCCTCATCTCCTTCGTAAAAGAACCTTTAATTCTGAGGCTATGACCTCAAGTCCTACTGTCCCACTAGTGGAAACATCCGCTCCACATCCACTCTATCCAAGCCTTTCACTATTCTGTACCTTTCAATGACGTCCCCCCTCATTCTTCTGAACATTCTTCTAATCGATGGGAATATTGAATTATTAGTCGGGGCACCTCAAGCTGCACCTCACAAGCATCTTGCACTTGGACTGGGAAATAATAATTCATGCGCTCAGATTACTATTAATATGTACAATGGAGCCTTGTATTAAACATGTCACTCACAGAGGGGCAGTGATACATTTTGAGTGACTACTCCATTTGAAATCTCTATTTAAAAAGCCATATTCTGTCATTTCTTATGAATCAACCTTGTAATTATTTCGGAGCGGGGAGGCTGTAAGGATTTAACTCACGATGTCCTTTCCAATGTTTGCCCACAGCTAAAGTGCAGCGTAGCAGCACCAGTGATTAATCCTCTGCCTTCAGCGCTGAACAGGAGCTCCTTTTCATTGCAAAGGCAATCAGTGAGATGGAAAGTTTGCTGCTGCTGCCAAATGGTTAAAGCAGTGGTTTGGGCAAAGAGTTCACAGACAGAGCTCGTGTGGGACCCACTCATCTCCGAATGGATTCACACTCCCCGCTCCTCCCCACAGCAAAGTCAAACGGGAAGCTCTCAGTCAATCCAACCATCAAGAGTCGTGTGAGAAGGAACTGCAGACGCCGGTTTACACCGATGATCGACACAAAAAGCTGGAGTAACTCAGCGGGTCAGTCAGCATCTCTGGAGAAAAGGAATAGGTGGCGTTTCGGGTCGAGTCCCTTCTTCAGACTGAGAGTCAGGGGAAAGGGAATCGAGAGATTGGAGGGCTATGGACCAAATGGTGGCAGATGGGACATGTTGGCCGGTGTTGGCAAGTTGGGCCGAAGGGCCTGTTTCCATGCTGTATCACTCTATGATACTCTATGGGCCTGTTTCCATGCTGTATCACTCTATGATACAAGATGACTCTATGATACCGAAAGATATAGAATAAATGAATGCAAGATATGCAAAAGGTAATGATGCTCAAGTAAAGGTGGAGCTCACTATGGTTCATTGATGGCTGTGGGTTAATTGTCATAAGCAGCCGGTCTGGAACAATGACATCTTACTTGCTGCAGCCTTGCAAGCACCTTCACGCAATAACAACACAAATAAATACATGGTAGACAAAATTGCTGGAGAAACTCAGCGGGTATGGCAGCATCTATGGAGCGAAGGAAATAGGCAACGTTCGGGCTGAAGAAGGGTTTCGGCTCCACAGATGCTGCTGCACCCGCTGAGTTTCTCCAGCAATTTTGTCTACCTTCGATTTTCCAGCATCTGCAGTTCCTTCTTGAACAAATAAATAGATGATCATTATTAGTAATACAGCGTGTCCAGACCATAGACTGAGGTGTGTTTTGCAACCAAAACATGATCTATAGTAAATCATGGCTGAGGTAGGGCTGTGAAGTAAGAACAACAGAGCGGCTTAATATTAAAATAAAGATTCATTACATAAATGAATCAGGCATGGCAGGGCGGTATGGTGATCACAGTGTGTGGCAACTGATGGAAACCATTGGCTTTCAGGGTGACCATAAGCACCAAGCAGTTTTGAACCATGCGACGCTATTGGGAAGGCTGCATTGAGATGGGTACTCCCTTGACATTGATTGTTGGGAAAGTAGTTCCAGTGGTAACAAAGACCCAGCAATCTATTTCCAGTTTCAGTTTAGTTTATTGTCACATGTACCGATGTACAGCGAAAAGCTTTTGCTGCTGCTAACCAGTCAGCAGAAAGATAATACAGTGCATTCAGAAAGTATTCAGACCCCTTCACTTTTTCCACATTTTGTTAAGTTACAGCTTTATTTTTAAATGGATTAAAAAAAAATTGTGATCATCAATCTACACACAATACCCCAGAATGAAGATGGGTAAACAGGTGTTTAGAACATTTTGCAAAGTAATTAAAAATAAATAACAAAAATATCACATTTGCATAAGTATTCAGACCCTTTGCTATGACACTCAAAATTGAGCTTAGGTTCATCCTGTTTCCATTGACTATCCTTGAGATGTTTCTACAACTTGATTGGAGTCCACCAGTGGTAAATTAAATTGATTGGACATGACTTGGAAAGGCACACACCTGTCTATATAAGGTCCCACAGTTGACAGTGCATGTCAGAGCAAAAACCAAGCCATGAAGACGAAGGAATTATCCGGAGACCTCCGAGACAGGATTGTGTCGAGACACAGATCTGGGGAAGGGTATAAAACAATTTCTGCAGCATTGCAGGTCCCGAAGAGCACAGTGGCCTCCGTCATTCTTAAATGGAAGAACTTTGGAACTACCAGGACTCTTCATAGAGCTGGCCGCCCGGCCAAACTGAGCAATCGGGGGAGAAGGGCCTTGGTCAGGGAGGTGACCAAGAACCCGATGGTCACTCTGACAGAGCTCCAGTTCCTCTGTGGAGAAGGAACCTTCCAGAAGGACAACAATATCTGCAGCACTCCACCAATCAAGCCTTTATGGTAGAGTGGCCAGACGGAAGCCACTCCTCAGTAAAAGGCACATGACAGCCCGATTGGAGTTTGCCAAAAGGCATGAGAAACAAGATTCTCTGATCTGATGAAACCAAGATTGAACTCTTTGGCTGAATGCCAAGTGTCACATCTGGAGGAAACCAGGCACCGCTCATCACCGGGCCAATACCATACCTACGGTGAAGCATGGTGGTGGCAGCATCATGCTATGGGGATGGTTTTCTGCGGCAGGAACTGGGAGACTAGTCAGGATCGAGGGAAAGATGAACGGAGCAAAGTACAGAGAGATCCTTGATGAAAAACTGCTCCAGAGCAGTTCTGGACCTCAGACTGGGGCAGAGGTTCACCTTCCAACAGGGCAACAACCCTAAGCACACAGCCAAGACAACGCAGGAGTGGCTTCGTGACAAGTCTGTGAATGTCCTTGAGTGGCCCAGCCAGAGCCCGGACTTGAACCCGATCGAACATCTCTGGAGGGACCTGGAAATAGCTGTGCCTCGACGCTCCCCATCCAACCTGACAGAGCTTGAGAGGATCTGCAGAGAAGAATGGGAGAAATTACCCAAATACAGGTGTGCCAAGCTTGTAGCGTCATACCCAAGAAGACTTGAGGCTGTAATCGCTGAAGGTGCCTCAACAAAGTACTGAGTAAAGGGTCTGAATACTTATGTAAATGTGATATTTCAGTTATTTCATTTTAATGACTTTGCAAAAATTTCTAAAAACCTGTTTTCACTTTTTTATTATTGTGTAGATTGATGACAAAAAAATGAATATAATCCATATTAAAATAAGGCAGTACCCTAACAAAATGTGGAAAAAGTGAAGGGGTCAGAATACTTTCTGAATGCACTGTAGATGATAAGGGAATAACTCTTAGTGCAAGGTAAAGCCAACAAAGTCCGATCAAGGATTTACGTGGCGACCATTTGCATACCTTGGAAAGGTATATAGCAAACAGCAAAGAATTTCACTGTGACTTGTCATGTGTGAAAATAAAGTATTAATTCATTTAGTGCGCCAAGATCCCTTCTCTTTATAACTTTTCCCCATCGTTTTTTAAAATCAGAGCTACCCTGACCTCCCCCATCATTGCACCTGCCCATCTTTTTCCATTTTGGTGTCAGCTGAAATCCTTCAATATTTATTCACCAACCTTGATTACTTTGCAACCACATCTCTGCAAGCTTAACACCATCTAGGACACAGTGGCCAAGTAGATTAGCACCTCACCCACCACCAGTGCACAGTGGCTGCAGGGTGCAACGTGTGCTGCAGTTAAGGGCCTGTCCCACTTGGCCGTCATTTGCGCGTAAATGACGCGACATCATTTACGCGCCATGACGCACGCGACGTGACACGCACGTGTTGCGCGCATGGTGCACATTACGCACGCATGGTGCGCGATGACATAGGCAGTGACGCGCGGCCGCGCAGGATTTTGTGATGTACAAAATCTTCGCTCACCATCTGCGTGACGCGCAAATGACGGCCAAGTGGGACAGGCCCTTTACTCACCTCGGCTGCACCTCCCAAATCTGTGACCTGTACCAATGAAGCGGACCAGACAAGGGCAGCAGGTGGAAGGAACATAACCCCTGCAAATAGACACAAACAGCTGGAGTAACTCACCACCCCCTCCCCAGGTACTTTCCCCCTGCAACTGCAGGTGTAATTCCTGTCCCTATACCTCCTCCCTCGATTGTGTCCAGGGACCCCGACTTGAACAACAGTTCCTGCTTACACGTAACCTCCCGTAGATTGGCCTGCATGTCGCACATCTTCCACACTTGATGCTTGGCAAGGCCAGCAGCATAATCAAGGACGGGTCGCACCCCGGCCACTCCCTCATCTCCCCTCTCCCATCGGGCAAAAGGTATAGATGTTTGAAAACACACACCTCCAGATTCAGGGACAGTTTCTTCCCAGCTGTTATCAGGCAACTGAATCATCCTACCACAAACAGAGAGCAGTCATAGAAACATAGAAATATAGAAAATAGGTGCAGGAGTAGGCCATTCGGCCCTTCGAGCCTGCACCGCCATTCAATATGATCATGGCTGATCATCCAACTCAGTATCCCGTACCTGCCTTCTCTCCATACCCCCTGATCCCCTTAGCCACAAGGGCCACATCTAACTCCCTCTTAAATATAGCCAATGAACTGGCCTCAACTACCCTCTGTGGCAGAGAGTTCCAGAGATTCACCACTCTCTGTGTTAAAAAGTTTTTCCTCATCTCGGTCTTAAAGGATTTCCCCCTTATCCTTAAGCTGTGACCCCTTGTCCTGGACTTCCCCAACATCGGGAACAATCTTCCTGCATCTAGCCTGTCCAACCCCATAAGAATTTTGTACGTTTCTATAAGATCCCCTCTCAATCTCCTAAATTTTAGCGAGTATAAGCCAAGTCTATCCAGTCTTTCTTCATATGAAAGTCCTGACATCCCAGGAATCAGTCTGGTGAACCTTCTCTGCACTCCCTCTATGGCTATAATGTCCTTCCTCAGATTTGGAGACCAAAACTGTACACAATACTCCAGGTGTGGTCTCACCAAGACCCTGTACAACTGCAGTAGAACCTCCCTGCTCCTATACTCAAATCCTCTTGCTATGAAGGCCAACATACCATTCGCTTTCTTCTCTGCCTGCTGCACCTGCATGCCTACTTTCAATGACTGGTGTACCATGACACCCAGGTCTCGCGGCATCTCCCCATTTCCTAATCGGCCACCATTTAGATAATAGTCTGCCTTCCCGTTTTTGCCACCAAAGTGGATAACCTCACATTTATCCACATTATACTGCATCTGCCAAACATTTGCCCACTCACCCAGCCTATCCAAGTCACCTTGCAGTCTCCTAGCATCCTCCTCACAGCTAACACTGCCCCCCAGCTTAGTGTCATCCGCAAACTTGGAGATGTTGCTTTCAATTCCCTTGTCGAGATCATTAATATAAATTGTAAATAGCTGGGGTCCCAGCACTGAGCCTTGCGGTACCCCACTAGTCACTGCCTGCCATTGTGAAAAGGACCCGTTTACTCCTACTCTTTGCTTCCTGTTTGCCAGCCAGTTCTCTATCCACATCAATACTGAACCCCCAATACCGTGTGATTTAAGTTTGTAGCCTAATCTCTTATGTGGTACCTTGTCGAAAGCCTTCTGAAAGTCCAGATACAACACATCCACTGGTTCTCCCCTATCCACTCTACTAGTTACATCCTCGAAAAATTCTATAAGATTCGTCAGACACGATTTACCTTTCGTAAATCCATGCTGACTTTGTCCAATGATTTCACCACTTTCCAAATGTGCTGCTATCCCATCTTTAATAACTGACTCTAGCAGTTTCCCCACTACCGATGTTAGACTAACTGGTCTGTAATTCCCCGTTTTCTCTCTCCCTCCCTTCTTAAAAAGTGGGGTTACGTTTGCTACCCTCCAATCCTCAGGAACTACTCCAGAATCTAAAGAATTTTGAAAAATTATCACTAATGCATCCACTATTTCTGGAGCTACTTCCTTAAGTACTCTGGGATGCAGCCTATCTGGCCCTGGTGATTTATCGGCCTTTAATCCATTCAATTTACCCAACACCACTTCCCGACTAACCTGGATTTCACTCAGTTCCTCCATCTCCTTTGAGCCCCCTGCTATTTCCGGCAGATTATTTATGTCTTCCTTAGTGAAGACGGAACCAAAGTAGTTATTCAATTGGTCCGCCATATCCTTGTTCCCCATGATCAATTCACCCGTTTCTGACTGCAAGGGACCTACATTTGTTTTAACTAATCTCTTTCTCTTCATACCTCATATCCAACCTCATATCTACCTCATTGGGGACCCTCGGACTATCTTTGATCGGACTTTGCTGGCTTTACCTTGCACTAAACGTTATTCCGTTATTATGTATCCGTACACTGTGAATGGCTCGATTAGAATCATGTACTGTCTTTCTGCTGACGTGTTAGCAGCAACAACAGCTTTTCACTGTTCATCGGTACACGTGACAATAAACTAAACAGAAACTAAACTGGTACTGGAAATATCGAAGGTAGACAAAAATGCTGGAGAAACTCAGCGGGTGAGGCAGCATCTATGGAGCGAAGGAATAGGTGACGTTTCGGCTCGAGACCAAGGGTCTCGACCCGAATCGTCACCTATTCCTTCGCTCCATAGATACTGCCTCCCCCGCTGTGTTTCTCCAGTATTTTTGTCTACCTTTGATTTTTCCAGCATCTGCAGTTCCTTCTTAAAGACTGCAACTGGAAATTGATTGCTGGGTCTTTGTTACCACTGGGGGGTGGAAGATTGCAACCTACACGTGGTCCGCCCTGTTTCGACTAATGCAATCATCTCGACGTGCACAAACGGAAGATCAAATAGAACAAGTTGTCCAACAACTTTAGGCTGCGCACGCCACACGAAAGAAGAAGTTACCATTGGAACTACCTTCCTAACAATACCCAATCTCAATACAGCCTTCCCAACAGGGTCCCATAATATGTCAAGGATTCATGAATAGAAAATCTTGTTTGACAAATCTTTGACTATTGCAATGATGCAGAAATTAAAGTAGAGATCTCAGTTGTTCATATCAATCTGAACGAGGGCACCTGGTGTAATATGACCAACACAATGCAGGTTCACCACAGATTTCCCAGCATCCTTGGTCCCAGAGCCTTTCCAGATGATCCATTTTGCCAGAAGAACAGAGGTCACCGTCTCCGAGAGGAGGCCAACGGTACCGGAATGTTCCGCCAAGGCCACAGAGGGGCCGAGATACCGGCAAGCAAATTCGGCCTCGCAAGTCGGCATACCTGAAGAAGGGTTTCGGCCCGAAACGTTGCCTATTTCCTTCGCTCCATAGATGCTGCTGCACCCGCTGAGTTTCTCCAGCACTTTTGTCTACCCTCGCAAGTCGACTATGGGAACGGATCTGCCGGCTCCGCCCGGGCCAGAGTTCCAGAGCCCCGGCCGCAGGGGGGAAATTCAACCCGCCGATCGGCGCAGAAGCCCCAATGAGGAAGAGGTTGGCTCACCTCACCTGGCCTGGGCACCACATTTTTGGGGGGACTTCCGAGGGGGTTTTAAGTGCGCTCTCGTAATTCATCGTCCGGATTCATCATCTGTTGCCAGAAAATCGGTGGAGGACAAGGTAATAGAGCTCTAGGAGATCTTGTCAGCATGGTGGAATGGGCAAGATAAATGAAAAATGACATTGTAGAATTCCCCCAATCTTTTAAACAATTGTAAAAAGTTTTAAAACTAAAGATTTAAAAAATGAACTCACCTCCTCTGTTCCTCTCTGAGTGTGAGAATTCAGAATATTTACCAATATCTGTAAACATCAGCCATTGTAATGGGACTCTCCCACTGGTGGAAACCAAAGATCCTATAGATCACTCCTGCTAAATGCAATGGCTGACGTGTAGTACGCAACGGAACGGATGTTGCGGGGAAACAGTTTGTGTTAATAAATTATAATTCTGAAAATGAGGAGAAGATTTTTACCAAAGAACTTTTATTTTTACGAGGATGCTTCCGTAACCGGCTACCGTCTCCGCACTAGTTATCTTTGCTCCGCTATGGGATCTTTGGTGCGTAGACGGAAGCCAGTTATGGAAATGGGGCCGAAAATTACCCATGAATCTGCCCATGACCGTACTACGTCTTTTTTGTCGAGTGATCTATCTTGCTCGCTATGGGATCTTTGGTGGAAACGTCTCCCTGTAATGCCCTTTAAGATCTTGTATCATTCAATGAGACCGCCTTCAATCTGCTAAACTCCAAAGTAAACAGGTTCAACTTCTTTCTCTGATCCCAGAATTAGCCGAGTGAATCTCCTTTGGTTAGCCTCCAGTGTTATGGACTGTTGGCCTGTCCTACAGCCTTGCTATTAACATGTTGCACAGACAAGGAAGAATATGCCCTGGGAACGAGGAATTGCAGGTGTTGGTTTACAGACAAACCCCCACGAAGTGCAGAGTAACTCAGTGGGTCAGGCAGCATCTCTGGTTACATGGATAGGTGACATTTTGGGTCATGTCTGAAGAAGGGTCCTGACCCGAAACCTATCATGTTCTCCAGAGATGCTGCCCGACCCGCTGAGTTACTCCAGCACGTTGTGTCATTAAAAAATATATTGCCCTTGTAAATTTTGCTTTTAGCTGCTCCATTAACCAACTTGGACTCATCTGAACAGAGGTGTTCCCTTCCCCAACTTCGCAACTAATTGAAAAATAATTGTTCTCTCTTTCCCAGTTCTGACATGGGTCTGTACCTGAAATATCAACTCTTTTTCTCTCCACATATGCTGCCTGACCCGCCATGCATTTTTTGTTTATTTCAGAATTCCAGCATCTGCATTTTTTCCTGATTCCAAGGTCAATAGACAATAGACAATAGGTGCAGGAGTAGGCCATTTGGCCCTTCGATCCAGCACCACCATTCAATGTGATCATGGCTGATCATCCCCAATCAGTACCCCATTCCTGCCTTCTCCCCATATCCCCAGTCCAGTGATGATCGGAGCTGGCAAACCTGTTCCTTCTCTGGAATGTGTAAGGAACTGCAGATGCTGGTTTACACTGAAGATAGACACACAATGCTGGAGTAACTCAGCGGGTCAGGCAGCATCTCTGGGGAAAAGAAATAGGTGATGTTTTGGGTTCGAGACCCTTCTTCAGACTGACTTGGGAAGGGGGACCATTCCTTCTCGAGAATGTCAACAATTAGCAACTGAAAGCTTCCTGTGGAGTTATTATTAAGACATTCTGCCTATCAGGCAATTGAATCATCCTACAACTACCAGAGAGCAACGCTGAACTACTATCTACCGTGTTGGCGACCCTCGGACTATCCTTTGCTGGCTTTACCTTGCACTAATCATGTATCTATACACTGTAAATGGCAATCATGTATTGTCGTCCTGATGACGGGATTGCACGCAGCAAAAGCTTTTCACTGTACCTCGATACACGTGACAGTAAACTAAACTGAACTGAACAGTAGATGAGGTTGGAGGAGGTGCAAGTCTCTAGAATACCAGCCACTGAGTGACTGAAAGTTTCCTGCGGAGTTACTATTAAAACATTCTGCCTAAATACGTGACGATTCTCATTCCAGTCTTGCTGCTTTCAAGAATCAAGAGAGTCCAGAGTGTTTTATTGTCATATGTCCAAGATAGAACAATGACATTCTTACTTGCTGCAGCACAACACAATATGTAAACATAGTACACTGTGAACAATATAATAAATGAGAGGGAAAAAAGTTCAATGTATGTTTCTATACACTTACTCACAAATACACATATGCAGTATATAGATCATATATATATATATATTTACACACGTACACACAAAATACAAACTATAATCGTGCAGCATTAATAACAATAATAGTCTATTGTAGTTCAGAGTTTACTTGAGGTTGTCCGGTTTAATAGCCTGATGGCTGTAGGGAAGAAGCTGTTCCTGGACGTTACAGTTTTCAGGCTCCTGTACCTCCAACCCCCCAGTCTGGAGAAATCCCTGGACTGCTGGAGTCAAGTTGTGCTGATCCGACACGAGTATTTAAATCCGTTTATGCCAGGCTTATGTTGGTTCCTTAATAGTTGAACATCCATAACCGGCCATAGCACCCTGACCTTGACAAACTAACTAAGCAGGAGCAGGCAATGATGTGTAGAAGGTTAGTGGCCAGCAGACAAATGATGATAAAATATCTCTGGGTGCTAAAACAATAGCTGTATGTCTTGTGTGACATATTGCATCACTTCCAGGCTTTGAATCACAGGCCATTTATTTTGAATCTGCATTCAACTATGTTTTATTGTCATAATAAAGCAACTGCCACAGAGAGGGGGATTTTTATCGTGTCCAATCTTCAAATTGTTACATTATCTTCACAGCTCAGAAATCAGGGGATTCAAATTCATCCTGATAATAAGTGTCATTAAAATAATGAAATCAATCTGAAAGGACTGACAGCGGAATCTGGTCGTGAAAATGTACAGCTTGTGTTGATCCTGTCTATCGCAGCTGAGAATGTGTAGCGGGGGGGGGGGGGGGGGGGGGCTGGGTCCGTCTCAGCCTGTCCGTAGCACCAGTACCTCAGGGGCCGTCGCTGTCAGACAGGAAAACAAAATGCAGATGCTGGTTTATACCGAAGATAGACCCAAAGTGCTGGAGAAACTCAGTGGGACAGGCAGCATCTCCGGAGAGAAGGAATGGGTGACGTTTCGGGTCGAGACCCTTCTTCAGACTCATCTACATGATATTCATGACATGTATGCACAGAGTCTCTTGCCCAGAGTAGGGGAATCAAGGACCAGAGGACATAGGTTTACAGTGAAGGGGAAAAGATTTAATAGGAATCTGAGGGGTAACTTTTTCACACAAAGGGTGGTGGGTGTATGGAACGAGCTGCCGGAGGAGGTTGTTGAGGCAGGGACTATCTCAAAGTTTAAGAAACAGTTGGACGTGTACCCCGGATAGGACAGGTTTGGAGGGATGTGGTCCAAACGCGAGCCGGTGGGACTAGTGTAGCTGGGACATGTTGGCCGGTGTGGGAAAGTTGGGCCAAAAGGTCTGTTTCCACGCTGTATCACTCTATGACTATGACATGTACAGAGTTACAGTGAAACATTTGTTCTGCGTGCTATCCAGACAAATACTAAGCATGAGGAATGTGGATCCTTTGGAATAGCAGCAGAGATTCACCACATTCTGGCACCATCTTGCAACTTGACTCTATATCTCTATGACTATGTCTGATATAAGATTCAGTTACATGAGGACACACACAATATGTTGAAAGTCAAAAAAAACGCAGATGCTGGAAATATGAAATATATGGAGAAGTTGCTGAAACACACAATAAGTCTGCAGAAATGGAAACAAGGATAATGTTTTGGCTATGTGTAGGAAGGAACTGCAGATGCTGGTTTAAACTGAAGATAGACACATCAAGCTGGAGTAACTCAGTGGGACAGGCAGCATCTCTGGAGAGAAGGAATAGGTGACGTTTTGGGTCGAGACCCTTCTTCAGACTGAGAGTCAGGGGAAAGGGAAACGAGAGATATAGACGGTGATGTAGAGAGATATAGAACAAATGAATGAAATAAATGCCAAAAAGTAACGATGATAAAGGAAACTGGCCATTGTTAGCTGTGGGCTAGGTGAAAATGAGTTACAGTTAATGAAACCTAATAAAGACAACTGAAGGTAGTATGACTTGGATGGGGGTTGAAAATGAGTTACAGTTAATGACACCTAATAAAGACGACTGAAGCTAGTATGGATGGGGGAGTGATGGAGATAGGGGGCTGCAAGGGTTACTTGAAGTTCGAGAAATCAATATACATTGTTTTGGATATTTGCAGAAAGGACTGTAGATGTTGGTTTAAACTGAAGATAGACACTTAAAGCTGGAGTAACTCAGCGGGCCAGGCAGCATCTCTGAAGAAGGGTTTTAACCTGAAATGTCAGCCATTCCTTCTCTCCAGAAATGCTGCCTTACTCGCTGTTACTCCTGCTTTTTGTGTCTATTTAAGGTTAATGCTTTATCCAATTCCCTTTCTCAGAACGAGGAGAGAGAAAAGGATGTTTAAGAAGGAACTGCAGATGCTGGAAAAACGAAGGTAGACAAAAATGCTGAAGAAACTCAGCGGATGAGGCAGCATCTATGGAGCGAAGGAAATAGGCAACGTTTCGGGTCTCGACCCGATATGTTGCCTATTTTCTTCGCTCCATAGATGCTGCCTCACCCGCTGAGTTGCTCCAGCATTTTTGTTTACCTTAGAGAGAAAAGGAGTTGTTTTTTACTCGCAGAGAAACAAGAGTTCCCCTGGTCCTCACCTTCCATCCACCAGGCTTTGCATTCAACACAAGGAACTGCAGATGGAAGAATCTTGTGTATAGACATTGTGCTGGCTTACACTCAGCAGGTCAGGTAGCATCTCTCGAGGACACTGTTAGGTGACGTTTTGGATCTGAAAAAGGCTTCCAAGCATTTCTCCAGAAGACAACCTGTTATTCCGAATATAGGAGCAACTTCTGCAGTTGTACAGAGCCCTAGTGAGACCACACCTGGAGTATTGTGTGCAGTTCTGGTCCCCTAATTTGAGGAAGGACATTCTTGCTGTTGAGGGAGTGCAGCGTAGGTTTACAAGGTTTATTCCCGGGATGGCAGGACTGTCATATGCTGAGAGAATGGAGTAGCTGGGCTTGTACACTCTGGACTTTAGAAGGATGAGAGGGGATCTCATATAAGATTGTTATGGGCTTGGACACACTGGAGGCAGGAAACATGTTCCCAATGTTGGGGGAGTCCAGAACCAGGGACCACAGTTTAAGAATAAGGGGTCAGCCATTTAGAACAGAGACGAGGAAACACTTTTTCTCACAGAGAGTGGTGAGTCTGTGGAATTCTCTGCCTCAGTGGGCGGTGGAGGCCGGTTCTCTGGATGCTTTCAAGAGAGAGCTAGATAGGGCTCTTAAAAATAGCGGAGTTCCAGCTTATTAAGGAAAGGTGTAGGAAGGAACTGCAGATGCCGGTTTAAACCGAAGGTAGACACAAAATGCTGGAGTAACTCAGCGGGACAGGCAGCATCTCTGGGGAGAAGAAATGGGTGACGTTTCGGGTCAAGACCCTTCTTCATGACTCTGAAGAAGGGTCTCGACCTGAAACGTCACCCATTCCTTCTCTCCCAGAGATCTTTTTGTTATGGAAAGGGCTAAGGCTGGTCTGGAAAGTAAGGTCCTCAATTAGAGGCAAGACCAATTTTAATATAAGGCATGATCTGGAAAAGGTAGACTGGGTACAGCTACTTGCAGGTAAAGGTTGCAATAGTTGCTGCCTCAACTGCCTCCTCCGGCAGCGCCTCAACTGCCTCCTCCGGCAGCTCGTTCCATACACCCACCACCCTCTATGTAAAAAAAAGCTACCCCTCAGATCCTATTAAATCTTTTCCTCCCTCACCATTACCTATCTCTTCTGGTTCTCCATTCCTCTACTATTGGCAAAAGACACCCGATCTATTCCTCTCACGATCTTGTACACTTCTATAAGATCACCCCTCATCCTCCTGCGCTCTGAGGAATAGAGTCCCAGCCTGCTCAACCTCTCCTTGTAGCTCAGGCCCTCGAGTCCAGGCAACATTCTCGTAAATCTACTCTGCAACCCTATCCATCTTGACAACATCCTTCAGTTTACTGGTCTTTAGCACTAGGTACTCCATCTGGGCCACGCATCTTTCGTGGGTTCACCCTTTTGAAGGATGCTCAGACCACCGGAGTCGGAGTCTGAGATCCTAGGGCCGTCAGAGAATGTGGGATGCTCATTGTTCTCCCTTTCAAAGCAAACATAGAGGCATTGAGCTCATTTGGAAGTGATGTGTCATTGCCACGTATGCCACCTGGTTTTGCCCTGCAGGAAATAATGGTGTGCAAATCCTGACACAACTGTCGTGCAACAGTCTTTGGCTCCAATTTAGCTCGAAATTGTTGATGGGACGATCTTGGCTCCCATAGCCGGCGGCATTTGGGCCCTCGCGTCGGGACGATCAAGCGCCCGCATCGGGGGAGATCTCAGCTCCCCCGCGCCGGGCAATCTGACCCCGGGTCAGGGCTGGTCGAAACCTTGTGCGTCGTTTGGAGCTTCCCGACATCGGTCTCTACCCGAGACTGCGAGCTCTCGATGGTGAAATCTGCAGGCTGCGGTTGGAGCGTCGATCCCAGACAAGGGATGTGCCCCGATGGTAAGTCCACGTCCCCGCTGTGAGGCTCAAAGTCAGTCCTGAGCAAGGCCTCCAGCTCAACGATGTTAGGCCGCAGAGCGACCGGAGATACGTCCCGGACAACAATCGCATCTCCGGCAAGGTAAGAGACTGAAAAAAAGGGTCCCCCGACCCCCCCACCACATAAAACAAATCAGAGAACATTAACACAAACTTTTAAAACACACAAAAAATAACAAACAAATGACAAAAAGACAGACAGACTGTTGGCGGCTGCCATCGCGGCGCTCCCTGGTGTTGAATCAACCCTTAACAGCCACTGAGCAACTTAATCTTGTTTTTTCAGTCATTGGGGCTCAACCGTATCTATATACAGTGGCTTGCAAAAGTATTCATACCCCTTGAACTTTTCCACATTTTGTCACGTTACAACCACAAACGTAAATGTATTTTATTGGGATTTTATGATAGACAAAACACAAAGTGGTGCATAATTGTGAAGTGGAATGAAGTGGAATGAAAATGATACATAAAAAACTGAAAAGTGTCGCGTGCAAAAGTATTCAGCCCCCCTGAGTCAATACTTTGTAGAACCACCTTTCGCTGCAATTACAGCTGCAACTCTTTTGGGGTATGTCTCTACCAGCTTTGCACATCTAGAGACTGAAATTTTTGCCCATTCTTCTTTGCAAAATAGCTCAAGCTCAGTCAGATTGGATGGAGAGCGTCTGTGAACAGCAATTTTCAAGTCTTGCCAGAGATTCTCAATTGGATTTAGGTCTGGACTTTGACTGGGCCATTCTAACACATGAATATGCTTTGACCTAAACCATTCCATTGTAGCTCTGGCTCTATATTTAGGGTCGTTGTCCTGCTGGAAGGTGAACCTCCGCCCCAGTCTCAAGTCTTTTGCAGACTCTAACAGGTTTTCTTCCAAGATTGCCCTGTATTTGGCTCCATCCATCTTCCCATCAACTCTGACCAGCTTCCCTGTCCCTGCTGAAGAAAAGCATCCCCACAACATGATGCTGCCACCACCATGTTTCACAGTGGGGATGGTGTGTTCAGGGTGATGTGCAGTGTTAGGTTTCTGCCACACATTGCGTTTTGCATTTAGGCCAAAAACTTCAATTTTGGTCTCATCTGACCAGAGCACCTTCCTCCACATGTTTGCTGTGTCCCTCACATGGCTTGTGGCAAACTGCAAACGGGACTTCTTATGGCTTTTTTTCAACAATGGCTTTCTTCTTGCCACTCTTCCATAAAGGCCCGATTTGTGGAGTGCACGACTAATAGTTGTTCTGTGGACAGATTCTCCCACCTGAGCTGTGGATCTCTGCAGCTCCTCCAGAGTTACTATGGGCCTCTTGGCTGCTTCTCTGATCAATGCTCTCCTTGCCCAGCCTGTCAGTTTAGGTGGACGGCCATGTCTTGGTAGGTTCGCAGTTGTGCCATACTCTTTCCATTTTCGGATGATGGATTGAACAGTGCTCTGTGAGATGTTCAAAGCCTGGGATATTTTTTTATAACCTAACCCTGCTTTAAACTTCTCCACAACTTTATCCCTGACCTGTCTGGTGTGTTCCTTGGGCTTCATGAAGCTGTTTGTTCACTAATGTTCTCTAACAAACCTCTGAGGCCTTCACAGAACAGCTGCATTTATACTGAGATTAGATTACACACAAGTGGACTCTATTTACTAATTAGGTGACTTCTGAAGGCAATTGGTTGCACTGGATTTTATTTAGGGGTATCAGAGTAAAGGGGGCTGAATACTTTTGCACGCCACACTTTTCCGTTTTTTATTTGTAAAAAAATTTGAAAACCATGTATCATTTTCATTCCACTTCACAATTATGCACCACTTTGTGTTGGTCTATCACATAAAATCCCAATAAAATACATTTACGTTTGTGGTTGTAACGTGACAAAATGTGGAAAAGTTCAAGGGGTATGAATACTTTTGCAAGCCACTGTATGTGAAACTGTCCTCAAGCTGGATGGATACGTGGACCTCTTGTATGAGGTTGGGTCGCCAGGCATGAACACCACAAAATTAGTCCCCAGCAGATTATGAGATTCCTGGATCATCCAGGGCTTCTGGCTGGGAAGACTCGGAATGTTTTTGTCGGTACACACTCATCCGGGCATTTATTATGAAGTCTTTATCACTGGTGTTGGTGAAAATATTCACTGAGACCTGACTTAGAGAAAAGCAGCACCTTTATTGTTGACAGGGCTCTGGGAGAAGAGGCAAGAGTCAAGTCTGTGAGCACCTTCTCCCCGAGCGATCCTTACAGCTGTTTTTAGTTTAATTTTTTTGTTTTAGAGATACAGCGCGGAAACAGGCCCTTCAGCCCACAGCGATCCCCGCACACTAACACTATCCTACACACACTAGGGACAATTTACATACCCAAGTATACAAACCCGGGCCAATTAACCTACAAACCTGTACGTCTTTGGAGCGTGGGAGGAAACCAAAGATCACGGAGAAAACCCACACGGGTCACGGGGAGAACGTACAAACCCCGTACAGACGGCACCCGTAGTCGGGATCGAACCCGCGTCTCTGGCGCTGCAAATGCTGTAAGGCAGCAACTCTACCGCTGCTCCACCGTGCTGCCCTGGTTTATATTTTAGATACATAGATACATAGAAAATAGGTGCAGGAGTAGGCCATTCGGCCCTTCGAGCCTGCACCGCCATTCAATATGATCATGGCTGATCATCCATCTCAGTATCCCGTACCTGCCTTCTCTCCATACCCCCTGATCCCCTTAGCCACAAGGGCCACATCTAACTCCCTCTTAAATATAGCCAATGAACTGGCCTCAACTACCCTCTGTGGCAGAGAGTTCCAGAGATTCACCACTCTCTGTGTGAAAAAGTTTTTCCTCATCTCGGTCTTAAAGGATTTCCCCCTTATCCTTAAGCTGTGACCCCTTGTCCTGGACTTCCCCAACATCGGGAACAATCTTCCTGCATCTAGCCTGTCCAACCCCATAAGAATTTTGTACGTTTCTATAAGATCCCCTCTCAATCTCCTAAATTCTAGCGAGTATAAGCCAATTTAATTTTATGATTAAACAATGGCAGGTGTTTACATTATTTGGGTGAGGGACCAGTCAACCCATTAGCAACCTCCTAGTAGCCCCTTAGCAACGCCTTAGTCAATCAACCCTTAGCAGCCCTTTAGCAACTTAATCATGTTTTTCAGTCATTGTGGCTCAAGCGTATCTACAGTATATTTTGGCTATTGCAGGCCTCGTGACTTAGCAATGCACAATTCTCCACTTGGCATTTAGCCGACAATGTTAATGTTCAGTAAGCATGTTGTAGTGTCCACATAGACAAGTATCCCAACATCCTTTCTGGTTCCGAAATGTACTCCAACAACTTGCGGACGTTATGATGAAGGGCTTCAAGGGCTTGGTTGTGATGCGCAACCTTCTGTAGGAATCTGGACCTCCTCCAACTCGCCTACCGCCACAACAGATCAACAGCGGATGTGATCTCGCTGGCTCTCCATCTCTGCTGGAGGACTTGGACAACAAGAACACATACGCCAAGCTGTTTAAGAAAGAACTGCAGATGCTGGAAAAATCGAAGGTAGACAAAAATGCTAGAGAAACTGGAGAAACTCAGAAACCCTCCCTACCCCTACATCAGTACAGCCCACTGTCTCCGCCTTTTCTTCCCGCCCCCCTCTCCCATCCCCACATCAGTCTGAAGAAGGGTCTCGACCTGAAACGTCACCTATTCCTTCGCTCCATAGATGCTGCCTCACCTGCTGAGTTTCTCCAGCATTTTTGTCTACCTATGGCAAGCTGTTGTTCATAGACACAAAAGGCTGGAGTAACTCAGCGGGACAGGCAGCATCTCTGGAGAGGAATGGGTTGAGACCCTTTGGGTTGAGACCCTGCTTTAGACTGAGAGTCAGGGGAGACATAGGGAGGGTAACGGTAAAGTGTGAAAACGAGAGATCAGAGGGGACGATGCTCAAGGAAAATGTAGAATAGATCATCGTTGGCTGAGGGGAAGGTGACAACGAGGCATACAATCAGTAAGATTCATCAGGAGGGCAGTGAAACTAGTCGGAGAACTAGGATGGGGGAGGAATGGAGAGAGAGGGAAAGCAATGGTTACTTGAAGTTAGAGATGTCAATATTCATACAAAATGTGTAGGAAGGAACTGCAGATGCTGGTTAAAACCAAAAATAGACACAAAATGCCGGAGTAACTCAGCGGGACAGGCAGCATCTCTGGAGAGAAGGAATGGGTGACGTATTGGGTCGAGACTCTTCTATATTTCTTTTTTTCCAAGATGGCGGATGTGCAGGAGTGGGCGCCGTTTGTATGGCAGCCTGCCTGCAGTCCGTCGTCTAACTTTTTTATTGTCTGAAACATTTTTTTATTGGAGTCTATTCTTTCTATGTGGGGGGGAACTGTTTTAACCCCAGTCCTACCTGGTCGGAGATGCGGTTTTCCTCCTAATCGCGTCTCCGATCTCCCCATGCGGCCTTCCATCGGGCTGGAGCGGCGTTCCTGCCGGGGACCACAGCTTCGGCGGCACAGCGCTGGGACACCAACGGGGAGCGGGCGATGCCTTGCCGGGTCGCCGCTCCGGAGTGCTGTGGCCGCCGACCACCAACATCGGGCAGCCGCGGTCTGTGGTTTGAGGGCATCCCGCCGCGGGCGGGCGACGCTGGATCAGGAACACCGCGGAGTCGAAGCTCCAACCGGCGCGGCCTGAAGTCCGCGGGCGTCGCAGTCTCCGGGGAAGGAGCGGCCGCTTCAGACATTTTCAAGCTGCTGAGGACTTTTCCACCCGATGCGGGTGGGCAGACAACATCGGGCTGCCGTTGCGGCGACTGGCTGCAGTGGCCTCAGACTGGCCCCGACCTCGGGTGGACTAGGAGGAGGAGGAGGACTGGACATTTTAGTGCCTTCCCTCACAGTGGAGAGTGTAGATTCTACTGTGGGGGGATGTTCGTGTTTGTGTAAAATCTCTTATAGTGTGTTGTCATTTTTTCTATCTCTTTTTATTATTTGTATGGTTAGTAACTGTAAAGCACTTTGGCTTTTGATTTAATTCAATTGGAAAATGTGCTATATAAATAAACTTATTATTATTATTATTATATCACCCATTCCTTCTCACCAGAGATGCTGCCTGTCCCGGTGAGCTACTCCAGCATTTTGTGTCAATGGGTTGTTAGCTGCACAAGCAAAATATATTGTTTTGTTCCTCTAATTTGTGTGGGGCGGCATTCAATTCCATCATCCCCTGAAATCTTGTCATCAAACTCAGGGAACTGGGTCTCTGCTTGTTTCTCTGACACGGTCCTTGATTTTCTCCATCGGCAACCAGCAGGGGCACTGACCGCAAGGCTGAGCTCAGTCTCCTGGCTCCACTCTCTATACCAACAGGTGGCGCTGTACATGGCAGCCTCGCCAACAGCCTGTCTTTTATTTTCTTCTTTTGCTGTTTTGGTCTGTGTTTACTTGTATGTTTTTAGTGGATCTATAGTTTTTGTATTATGTGGGGGGGGGGGAATCTTTTTTATCTCTTTCCTCGACGGAGATGCGACGTTTTCATCGTATCTCCGTCTGTACTGCGGCTTTAACATCGTGGAGCTGGCGGTCCCTTTGTTAGGGATCGACTGCGGGAGCTCCAACTGCAGGAGCTTCGACCGCCCCGATCACGGGAACTCCGATCGCCCCGATCGCGGAAGTTTCAATTGCCCCGAGCGCGGGAGAAAAGGAGGAAGAAGCTATAAGGTATTTGCCTTCCATCGCAGTGGAGAATGTGAGGTCGCCAAAAAATCAAGATGGACGTGCTGCCTGCGCTGGTGGGGACTCGGAGGGAGTGCCGTGAGTGCAGTGATCTCCATGTTTGCGGGGACATCGCGCCATGAGGACATCCCGGAGTCTGGTGCGAGTGTAGACGGCTTTCTGACTGTTCGGGTGGACAGGGACTGCAGAGAGAGTGACAGCGGTCGGCACGACCCTGGTCACATCACGGTGAAGGAGTGTTCAAGAAGGAACTGCAGATGCTGGAAAAATCGACAGTAGACAAAAAATGTTGGAGAAACTCAGCGGGTTCCTTTCTTTCTCCCGCCCCTCCCCCCCCACCCCCCGATGTCAGTCTGAAGAAGGGTGTTGACCCGAAACGTCGCCTACTCCTTTTCTCCATAGATGCTGCCTCATTCACGGTGAAGGAGCGTGTGTGTGTGTGGCCCGCACATTGAACTGATGGCTGTGGGTCTCTGCTTATGCTGTGTGCCCTGGGGATTCCCGCACACCGCTGTGGTGGCTGTTTAAGTTTATGTTTAATCTTTATGTGGTTATGTATCTTGTTGCTGTTTTGTACGACTGTTGGCAAATCAAATTCCTTGCATGTTTACATACCTGGCTAATAAATTAATTACAATTACAATTACCCATGTGGTGTTGTAGCAAGGCCAGACAGATTCAGCAAAGTGATTTTTTATTTTCAATAAAAACTTCTTCTTGCGTATGGCGTGCACAGCCTAAAGTTGTCGGACAACTTGTTCCATTTGATCTTATTTGATTGTGCACGCCGGGTTGATTGCATTTGTCGAAACAGGGCGGACCACGTAAAGGTTGCAATCTCCCACCCCTCAATAAAAACGAAACAAAAGTAAGCGTGTCTGACTGAACTAACAATAATAGCTCCTGTTACTGGGAGGAGCGCTGACTAACTAACACACCCTAATAAGCCCGCGAACGAACCCCCGCGGTCACGTGACCGAACCGACCATTGATGAGGGTTCTGACCTCCCCATCCCACCACTAGGTGCCGCTACAAGACATCCCCAGAACCCGAGGAAACGAAACGCGCGGGCGTCCGAATGATGCGGCCAGACCGAGCAGAGACAGGAAGGACTGGCACAACCGGTGCCACAGGTGGAACAGGGCGAAGAGGTGGAACAGTCACAATAGGTGCAACCGGTGAAAGTGGCACGGACCGCGGACGACCACTACGCCGGGGTTGGGCCACCACCACCGGGCTGTCGACATCCAGATGGGCGGGCTTGAGTTGGACAACGGGAACAATCTACTCACGACCCCCTGACATCCAACACAAAAGTCGCGACACCAGGCCGCAACACCCAGAAAAGCCCCTCATAAGGCCGCTGGTGCGGAGTTCGATGTGAGTCCCTGCGAACAAAGACAAAATTGCACCTGCGGAACATAAGTAGGCGAGAGGTGGGGACGGGAGCCAGACCACCCACTTTCTCCCGCAGATGCGCCAGCGCCGACGAGGCGGGCTCCGGCGACCCTCGAGCCGCAGGAAGGAAATCCCCAGGCACCGGCAGCGGGGAGCCGTACACCAGCTCCGTGGAAGATGTGTCCAAACGTGCGGATCCCCAGCAACACCCAAAGCAACTGGTCCACCCAATCTGGGCCCGTGAGCAGTGCCTTCAACGCTGCCTTCAAATGTCTGTGGAACCGCTCGACCAACCCGTTGGCCTGAGGATGGTACGCGGTGGTATTATGTAGCTGTGGCCCGTACAGCTGAGCCACAGGGCAGAGGTGAACTGGGCACCACGGTCGGTGGAGATGTCAGCAGGCACACCGAATCGCGCCACCCAATGGGCTGCGAGGGCACGGGCCCAAGTCGCGGTGGAGGTGTCGGACAGCGGAACGGTCTCGGGCCTCCTCGTGAAGCGGTCCACAATCGTGAGCAGGTGAGTGGCACCACGAGACGGCGGCAGAGGACCCACCAAGTCAACGTGAATGTGGGCAAACCGGTGAGGAGGGACCACGAAATCCTGGCGTGGCGCACGTACATGCCGCTGGACCTTGGACGTGTGGCCGGGAATGCAGGCTCGAGCCCAGGCCGCAACCTGCTTGCGAAGACCATGCCATACGAACTTGGCCGCCACCAACGCAGAAGTCGCCCGGATGGAAGGATAAGCCAGCCCGTGAATAGAGTCAAACACACGCCGTTGCCAACCTACAGGGACGATAAGGTCGCGGCTGCCCGGTGGAGACATCGCACAGGACCGTCACACCTGCAGGACCGAACGGAACATCGGCCAACACCGACCCCGACACGGCAGTCTGATAGCCTTGCATCTCGTCTCCCTCGCGCTGTGCAGCAGCCAGCCCAGAATAGTCCAAACCCGGGGCCACGGCCAGTACAGCATGGACCGCAGGGCGAGACAAAGCATCTGCCACCTGATTCAGTTTGCCCGCCACGTGCCGAACATCGGTGGTAAATTCGGAAACGAACGCCAGGAGACGCTGCTGACGAGCAGACTAGAGGTCGGACACCATCGCGAAGGCAAACGTGAAAGGCTGTGGTCGGTAAATGCCGTAAATTTCCTGCCCTCCAGGAAATACCGGAAATGCCGGGCCGCCAAATAAAGAGCCAGAAGCTCACGGTCATACGCACTGTAGTTCCGCTCAGGAGGGTGCAGGTGCCGGCTGGAAAAGGCAAGCGGTTGCCAGCGACCATCGATAAACTGCTCCAGGACCCCTCCGACAGCAGCATCAGAAGCATCAACAGTGAGGGTGGTGGCGGCAGCAGCCCGCGGGTGCACCAGCAACGTGGCCTTGGCCAGCGCCTCCTTGGCACCATCGAAGGCGGCCTCGGTCTTGGCGTCCCACACGAGATCCCGCGGCTTACCGGCCACGTACTGGAACAAGGGCCGCATGATCCGCGCGGCCGCCGGTACAAAACGATGGTAAAAGTTCACCATCCCCACGAACTCCTGCAGCCCCTTGGTGGTGAGCGGCCGAGGAAACTGCCGAATCGCCTCCACCTTGCCGGGAAGAGGTGTGGCGCCCTGTGGGGTAACGTGGTGCCCAAGGAAGGAGATGGAGCTGAGACCGAACTGGCAATTGGCGGCGTTAATGACCAGGCCGTGATCCCGGAGCCGCTGGAACAGCACGTGGAGGTGCTCACAGTGTTCGCGGTGAGAGTGGCTGGTGACCAGAATGTCATCGAGGTAAACGAAAACAAAGTCCAAACCACGAGCAACCATGTCCATCAGGTGGTGAAAAGCCTGTGCGGCGTTTTTAAGTCCGAAAGGCATTCGCAGTCACTCAAACAGGCCGAACGGAGTAATGATGGCGGTCTTTGGCGCATCATCGTGGTGGACGGGAATCTGATCTCGCCATGCACCAGATCGACATTGGAGAATGTGGTAGCACCAACCAAGTGGGCCGTGAAGTCCTGGATGTATGGGACCGGGTAGCGATCGGCGGTTGTGATGGCATTCAGGCGGCGATAATCCCCACACGGCCACCACCCGCCGGACTACTTGGGAACCATGTGAAGTGGGGAAGCCCAAGGGCTGTCGGAACGCCGCACGATCCCCATGTCCTCCATCTTCTGGAACTCATCTCTCGCCAAACGCAACTTGTCAGGCGGGAGCCTGCGCGCCCGTGCGTGTAGCGGAGGGCCAGCGGTGAGTTGTGGTGCACCACTCCATGCTTAGGGGCGGCCGAGTGAATCCGTGGATCTCCGGGAACTCTGCCAGGATCGGAGCATATACCCCACCCACGTCCGACACGGTTCCGAGCTGCGCATCGGGGGAAGCCACCGGCCGCGAGGCCGCAGTCTGGGGGGGAACCGGAGGAATGAGGCGCTGGCCCCAAACGTCTACCATGTGGGAAAAGGCCCGCAAAATATCGGCACCGAGCAATGGCTGGGAGACGTCCACGATCGTGAAGGGCCACGACTAACAGCGGGAGTCGAGGACGAGGGAAACAGTCCGAGTCCCGTAGGTGCGGATGGGGCTGCCATTGACGGCGGTCAGGGCGGGGCCACGCTTACCTGCATGGGTATCGTCCAGACGAGGTAAGATGCTGAGCTCAAACCCAGTGTCCACGAGGAAACGAAGCCCAGAATGGCGATCCCTGACGTAGAGGCGATGTTTCTGGACCACCGCGATAGCCTCTACTGGTGATCGGCCGAGACATTTCCCGGATACGAGCAGGGATACGCCGCACCCCAGCGTTGGTGGTAATAACACCACTGGTGCTTACTGCGAACCATGGCGGTTGACTGCGGCCCAGCGATGTCATCTGTGGGAGGAACAGCCCAGCGAGGCAGCTGCGGCGAAGGCACGGACACCTGGCTGATATAACCGCCATCCTGCTGCTTGGCTAGCCACAACTCGTCCGCCCGCTCAGCGAGTTGCAAGGGATCGGTGAAATCAGACCCGGCAAGAAGCAGGCGGATGTCATCGGGCATCTGCTCCAGGAAAGCCTGTTGGAATAAAAGGCAAGGCTGGTGGCCGTCCACGAGAGCTAGCATCTCGCTCATCAAGACCGATGGCTTACGATCGCCCAGACAGTCCATATGCAGCAGCCGAGCCGCGCGATAGCGGCGACTGAGCCCGAAGGTGTGTAGCAGCAACGCTTTGCGGCCCTCGTATTTACCAACAGTGGGCGGATTCTGCAGGAAAGCCTCCTGGCTGAGCGCACCCACCACGTAGAAATAGCGGGTAGCATCCGCGCTGATTCAGTAAACCGCTCACTTTAACAATACTAAATTAATTTTAAAATAGTTAAGAGATAAAGAGTGAGTAGGATATGGAATCGAATACATTTGACATATATATAAATTGTAACTGGGTGAAATAGAACTGAATTGGAAACGGTAATGACCCCATAGATTTTGGGTAATAAATACAGCGGGGCTAACTTTATACCAACTACGCCGGAAGCGTTATGGATGTCGTACCCCACAGACGAGTGGGCCACTCACTACGGTGTTGAAATTTTAGACACCGTAAATTTATTTGATTTATATATATTTTTTTAATCACAATATGTCACATCTGTGTGTTTTTTCTTCAAGGACAATCGCGCAGGAGAACTACCAAGGAAGTCTATAATAGAAATACTCCCAAAATAACCAGAGTCCGGAGGTATGAACGCACCACAATAATTAAGGTCATTAAAACTGGTAAAAATGCATGACGACAATCAAAAGAAAATAGGAGGAATCACATTATGTAGTTGGAATATAAGGGGGATTAATGAACCTATTAAAAGGGGCAAGATACTAGCTCAGTTGAAATCATACAACACGGACATTGCGTTTCTACAGGAAACACATCTTAAACAGCAAGATCAGACAAGACTGAGGGCGAACTGGATAGGCCAAACATTTCACTCTTCATTTACCTCCAAATCTAGAGGTACTGCAATTATTATTCGTAAAGGAATTCCATTTAAATCAAAGAACACTATTTTAGATAAGGAAGGGAGATATCTTATAGTAGCAGGGGAGATCAATAATATGCCAATTACGCTGGTAAACATATATGCGCCCAACTTTGATAACCCTCAATTTTTTAATAAAATTCTGAATATAATTGCAGAATCTAATTATCAAAATGTTATAATCGGAGGAGATTTTAATTGTGTTTTAGATCCTTATTTAGATAAATCGATGCAAAAACAAAAAGGTCAGACGAAATCTAAAACCAGTGAACTCTTACACACATATATGGAAAACACAAATATAACAGATGTATGGAGGATTGCAAACCCGACGGGAAGGGATTACTCGTTTTATTCAATGGTGCATAAAACATATTCACGGATAGACTATTTTCTTGTGGATACAAAATTAATTCCGCAATCTCTGAATCCTAAATATCATATTAATGCGATCTCAGATCATTCTCCGTTAACTTTTGTTCTAAAACTAGAAGGAATGTCTATGAATAAACCGTTCTGGAGGTTTAACTCACAAATTTTAAAAGACCCTCAAGGGAGTATCTATCTAAAAAAACAGATGGATCTATTTTTTGAGTTAAATGATACACCAGAGATATCCCCCACGTTATTATGGGAATCCTTCAAAGCATTTATAAGAGGAGTCATTATTTCATTTCAAGCTTATCAAAATAAAAAGAATAAGAATGAACAAAGACACTTAGAAGATCAAATAAAACAGTTAGATATAGATAATGCTAAAGACCCAACTATGGATAAACATAATAAAATACTACTACTGAAATTTCAGTTAAATAAATTACTGTCAGAGAAAGTTATAACATTATTTCAAATCACAAAACAAGAACACTTCGAATTCGGGGACAAACCCCACAAACTTCTAGCACGACAACTTAAAAAACGGGAAAAAGAGAATGCAATATTAAAGATTAAATCAGATAGAGGGGAAGTATTAACACTACCCAAGGATATTAATAAAAGATTTGCTCAATTTTACCAGAATCTATACACATCTAAAACGTCAATAGACAATAATAAAATCTCAGAATTTTTAGATAATTGTAATCTACCACAATTAGAACGCAGGGAACAAGAGGAACTGGGAGCACAAATTACTTCTAAGGAGATAGAAGACACAATAAAAACACTAAAAAATGGAAAAACACCAGGACCAGACGGATTCAGTAATGAATTTTATAAATCTTTTTATGATATAGTTACTCCACGATTACAAAAAATGTATACATATGCTTATAAAGAGCAAACCCTACCTGAAACACTAGCAGAATCAACGATCATATTAATACTTAAAAAAGATAAAAATATAGAAGAACCAGGATCATATAGAGCTATTGCTTTGTTAAATACGGATCAGAAAATAATAGCAAAAACATTAGCCAATAGATTAAGCAAGTATGTTAGTAGACTAATACATGAGGATCAAACAGGATTTATACCTAAGAGACACTCATTTAATAATTTGAGACGTTTGCTTAACATAATGCATTCACATAAATCTTATGACCAAGAGTTAGCTATCATCTCACTGGACGCAGAAAAAGCGTTTGATCAAGTAGAATGGGACTATATGATCAAAGTATTGCAAAAATTCCAATTGGGAGAAAACTTTATTGCATGGATAAAACTACTATATAACAAACCTACGGCTAGAATACTAACTAATAATATATTATCTTCAAAATTCGAATTATCTAGGGGCAACAGACAAGGATGTTCACTATCACCGCTGTTATTTGCTTTGGTAATTGAACCCCTTGCTGAAAAAATAAGAACACACTCGAATATTCACGGTTATAACACAAAATATTCAAACAACAAACTATCCCTATATGCTGATGATGTACTACTGTACATCACAAAACCACAAATTAGTATACCAAATATATTAAACTTAATTGAGGACTTTGGATCCTTTTCAGGATATAGAATAAATTGGAACAAAAGTGAAATTATGTCGATTAAACCAAAAGACTCAACACATCTCAGGAAATTCCCTTTTAAAATAGCTATGGAAAAATTCAAATATTTAGGAATTGAGATTACTAGAAATTACCATGATATGTTTAAAGCTAATTATAATCCCCTACTTAAGAAATTAAATAATTTGATTAAATTTTGGAAAACACTTCCGATGTCCTTAATAGGTAGGATAAATGCTATAAAAATGATTTTCTTACCACAAATCCTTTACCTATTTCAATCAATACCTATATATCTCCCAAAAAAGTTTTTCAAAAAACTGGACTCAGACATTACAAATTTTATATGGGATTACAAATCCCACAGAATACAAAGAACACACCTTAACAAACGAAAAGAGTTGGGGGGTCTAGCGCTCCCTAACTTTATGTATTATAACTGGGCAGTAAATATTAAAAATATGATTCACCTGCTGGACAATTCTGCCCAGCAGGTGGACTGGATTATAATGGAAAAAGGGGATTGCTCCCCGAATAATATAGGAGCGATTATTCTCTCTCCAATAAATTTGAATAATAAAAATTATAATAAAAATCCAATTATATATAGCACTATTAGAACATGGAAGGAAATAAAACAGAATCTAAATTAAGAAACCTATCTCTCTTAATACCAATAGTCAATAACCCATCGTTTAAACCTTCAATCATAGATAAATCATTTATACAATGGGAAAGAATGGGAATCAAAACGCTCGAAGATCTGTATGAATTAGAAAAATTACTATCATTCCAACAACTACAACTGAAATATAATTTGAAAAATAATCAATATTTTAAATATCTACAAATCTGTGACTATTTGAAAACACACACAAAAGATTATTATAATATGCCTTCCGACTTACTAGATGAAGCAATGAAGACAAAGGCGGAATCAGTTATTTAATATCATACTTATATAATATCATCTTAAACATAGAAATACCCACAACAGATGGGAATTAGAAGAGATTGGGAACAAGATCTAGGTATAAAAATTTCAAAAGAGAGTTGGGATAATCATTTATTACAGGTGCATAAATGCTCGATCAACGTACGACATACGCTTATCCAATTTAAAACATTACATAGATTATATTATTCAAAAACCAAACTAAATAAAATCTTTCCTAACGTCTCACCAATCTGTGATAAATGTATATGTCAAGAAGCTACCATAGCACATTCTTTTGTTTTTTGTACAAAAATCCAAAAATTCTGGTTTGAAATATTTGATATTTTTTCAAAATTAATCAAAATAAAACTGGTACCAAAACCAGAATGGATTATTTTTGGAATATCGGAAGGTATTCCTGAATTAAACGTGTATCAGAAGAATTTACTCAATTATGGGCTAATAATGGGAAAAAAGCTTATACTTAAATTCTGGAAAAATGCGCCCACACCAACAATAAAAATGTGGACATCAAATATGTTGGAAACATTACATCTGGAAGAGATGAGATTCCTCCTAGTAGGCAAAGTAGACCAATTTCAAAAGACGTGGTCTACGTTTTTGGACCTATTACAAGCATGAGGTGCAATAGTAATTTAGAAAAACAAATAAATAAATAAAAGGTATCTGGACCTGGTAATGGGAGGTAAAACAAAAACAGACTTGGTTGGTAGTTCCTTCTCTATGAAGTATGTTATAAGAGTTATAATAGAGCGATTGTTCCTTCTTTCTTTCTCTTTCTTTTCTAGGGTCTATTTTCTAACTTTACTTCCTTCTCTAACTTCTTTTCTAAGGGGCTTTCTTTTCCCAACACTCTTTTGCACTTCACAACCTTTGCGCACTTTCTTCACTTTTCTTACTTCTTTCTTTTTCTTTCTTAAAGTTTAAAAAGTGAAGCGGTACAAAAAATGTATTAATATATACGTGTTGTACATTACTGTAATCTACCGTACTTCTATTAAAAAAATTATTTTTAAAAAAAAGCATCCGCGCTGATCTGGCGGAGCTCGAACTGGGCCTAGGTGTGCGCGAACCACACTTGAGGCTGTACTGCCCAGAAAACGGGTAGTTTTAGTCGGCTGGACGGGCGGGGCGTCGAGGTTCTCGGCAGCGTTCATATCGAGAAGAAATCCGAAAAACAATCGGTTCGGCGGGGTCACCACTGTAGCGAGGCCAGACAGGTTGAGCAAAGTGATTTTTATTTGCAATAAAAACGAAACAAAACCCGTGAAGTACGCATGTCTGACTGAACTAACAATAATAGCTCCTGTTACTGGGAGGAGCACTGACTAACTAACGCACCCTAAAAAGCCCGCAAACGAACCCCCGCGGTCACGTGACCGAACCGACCAGTGATGAGGGTGCTGACCTCCCCACCCCACCACTTGGTGCCGCTACAGTGTTGCCATTCACAGCTCCAATTTAAATGTGCTGACAATGGCAGCACTGCTGGATGAACAAGGAGCAATGATGAGCCAGACTGGTCAGAACTCAAGAGAAAATGTCTTGTTTTTGGAATGGGAAAATCTTTCTACTGCACAAGCATTGGTTCATTACCCCAAGCAACTGGTGGGATATGGTGCACACAAGTGCACTGGGTTGGTCTGTGTTCAGCTGAAGCTCTGGCCTGGATCAATTCAGACAAAAGAAACTAGGAGCAAAGAGGTCCTTCTGCAGTTGTACAGAGCCCTAGTGAGACCACACCTGGAGTATTGTTTACAGTTTTGGTCCCCTAATTTGAGGAAGGACATTCTTGCTATTGAGGGAGTGCAGCGTAGGTTTACAAGGTTAATTCCCGGGATGGCGGGACTGTCATATGCTGAGAGAATGGAGCAGCTGGGCTTGTACACTCTGGAGGTTAGAAGGATGATTGAAACATATAAGATTGTTAAGGGCTTGCACACGCTAGAGGCAGGAAACATGTTCCCAATGTTGGGGGAGTCCAGAACCAGGGGCCACAGTTTAAGAATCAGGAGTAAGCCATTTAGAACGGAGACCATATAACCATATAACCATAACAGCACGGAAACAGGCCATCTCGGACCTTCAAGTCCGTGCCGAACATTTAAAAAAATATATATAAATAAATACTTCCCCCTAGTCCCATCTACCTGCACTCAGACCATAACCCTCCATTCCTTTCCCGTCCATATACCCATCCAATCTATTTTTAAAGGATAACATCGAACCTGCCTCCACCACTTCCACTGGAAGCTCATTCCACACAGCTACCACTCTCTGAGTAAAGAAGTTCCCCCTAATGTTCCCCCTAAACTTCTGTCATATAACCATATAACCATAACAGTAAATGACGAGGAACTTTTTCTCACAGAGAGTGGTTAGTCTGTGGAATTCTCTGCCTCAGAGGGCGGGTGGAGGCAGGTTCTCTGGATGCTTTCAAGAGAGAGCTAGATAGGGCTCTTAAAAATAGCAGAGTCAGGGGATATGGGGAGAAGGCAGGAACGGGGTACTGATTGGGGATGGTCAGCCATGATCACATTGAATGGTGGTGCTGGCTCGAAGGGCCGAATGGCCTACTCCTGCACCTATTGTCTATTGTCTATGGTCTAAACCTTCATCACCAGCTATCCCACAGTGAATGAGCTGGATTTATAAACTCAGTGAGCTAAGAGAGGGAAATATCACCATGATAATGCTGGCAAAAAGGGTCAATTGTCACAAGAGGCTGAGTGAGAAACATGTTGTGGTCACGAGGAGGTGAACTTGCTGAATTCGAATCCACGGAGAGAAAGGTAACTTTTCAAATATCGCAGCTTGGGAAAAACACTTCAAAAGGACAAAAAACAAGACTTCTGAAATAGTACTTGTGCAGAAAAAGAAAAAGATACAATAACAAAAGAAACCTTCAAGAACAACAAAAGTGTGGCACGGTGGTAAAACTGCTGCCTCACAGCGCCAGAGACCCGGGTTCAATCCCAACCTCGGGTGCTGCCTGTGTGGAGTTTGCACCTTCTCCCCGCGTGGGTTTCCTCTGAGTTCTCCGGTTTCCTCCCACATCCCCAAAAAGGTGTGGGTTTGTAGGTTAATTGGCCTTTGTACATTGCCCCTAGTGGACGAGAAAGTGGGAGTAACATAGAACTAGTGAACGGGTGATCGATGGTCAGCGGGGACTCGGTGTGCTGATGGGTCTGTCTTCAAGCTGTCTCTTTAAAACTAAAACGAAGACAGAAAATACACAAAAGGCAAACACGGAATTGATAAAATGATGACAATACGAGACGAAACATAAAAAACATGACAAACTGTCAAGAAAAAGACTGAAGAAAAATCCAAGACAACCCCGACAGAACACTCACAGGGTTAAGGATACCAAAAAGACCCAGAAAAAAATCTGTCAAAATAACACCCTGAAAGGCACCGAAACACATAAAAATAACAGAACAAGAGGCAAATCATAAGGTCATAAGGGATAGGAGTATAATTAGGCCAAGCAGCCCATCAAGTCTACTCCACCATTCAATCATAGCTGTTCAATCTCTCGCTCCTAACCCCATTCTCCTGCCTTCTCCCCAGAACCTCTGACACCCTACTAATCAAGAATCTATCCCTACCTTAAAAATATCCACTGACTTGGCCTCCACAGCCTTCTGTGGCAGATTCATCACCCTCTGACTAAAGAAATTTCTCCTCATTTCCTTCCTAAAAGAACGTCCTTTAATTCTGAGGTTATGACCTCTAGTCCTAGACTCTCACACTAGTGGAAACACTCCTCTCCACGTCCACTCTATCCAAGCCTTTCACTATTCTGTACGTTTCAATGAGGTCCCCCCCCCTCATTCTTCTAAACTCTAAATGAAACTAAATGATCAAAATAAGACACTTCTGTGGACACAGAAAGGACACAGAAAGACTCAGAAACAGCTCAAAAAGAACAAAAGCCACTCAAAACGACACATGGGAAGGAAGGTTCTGAAAGGCACTCGGAAAACCAGGCAAGGGTTACAAAAAGCCAGAAATGACTCCCATAATTAAAAACAAACTCTCAGTAAGATAGACACAAAATGCTGGAGTAACTCAGCGGGACAGGCAGCATCTCTGGATAGAAGGAATGGGTGACGTTTCGGGTCGACACCCTTCTTCAGACTTAATATACTTCAGATATTCAGACTTCAGATACTTAAAATATACAAAACAAATTTAAAATTGCACTCTTGAAGATAGCCAAAGAGAATCTCAAAAAGATTCAAAATAATATTCAAAAATGCACTCTTTCGAACAGAGGTGTTCCACAAAAAATGCACAAACACAAAAAACTCCGAAAGGCAGACATTAAAAACAGACACGATACAAGATTGGAACAACAACAACAAAAATCCAGTTAAAAGACAAAGAAAAAGAGACAAAGAAAAACATAAAGTCAGCAGTAAACAAAATCAAAACTATTTAAAAACTATCCGCCATTTCCTGCTTGTTCACGTGATTGTAAATGCTTCTTAAATGTCACTATCATGTCTGCGACCACCACTTCCCCTGGCATTGTGTTCTAGGTACCTATCACGCTCTTTGTAAAAACCTGCCCCATAAATCTCCTTTAAACTTTCCTCCTCTCACCTTAAAACCACAACCTGCAGTTTTGTTACTTCCACCCTGTTAAAAAGACACTGACAACCTAACCTATATATGCTTCTCATAATTAAAAAAAACAATTCTATCAGGTCTCCCCTCTAGGCTCTGAGACGTATAGAGGAAATAGTTCAAGGTTGGCCAACCTCTCCTTAAGCAAATACCCTCTATTCCAGGCAACATCCTGGCAAACCTCTTCTGTGTTCTCTCCAAAACCTCCACATCCTTCCTGTAATGGGGTGACCAGAACTGCATATTGTAGCGGTGCCTGCTGGCGCACGACAGTATCGAACCCAGCGTGACCGGGAGGGGGCCGGGGTTTTCGAACGGTTTCGCTTTCGCGCGGCAGTTGTTCGACTGACCACCGTTGTGGCCAGTCGCGTGTGTATAGACCTGTAGATCAAGGGACGAGTTCTTAATAAAAAAACGTTCATAGAAACTGGTCATCGTCTCTGCACCACTAAAATATAATACTCCAAATGCGGTCTAGCCAATTTTTTTACACAGCTGTAACATGGGTTCCCTTCTTTTATACTCAATGGCCTGACTGATAAAGGCAAGTACACTACACACACTTTTCACCTGAATTACAGTTTGTCCGTTTCAGGGAACTATGGGCTGGCACTGCAAGATCCCTCTGTATATCAATGCTACTAATGTTCTTGCCATTTACTGTATACTTCCCTCTTACACTTACTCTGGGGCGGCAGGTGGCATAGTGGTAGAGTTACTGCCTTACAGCGCCGGAAACCCGGGTTCGATCCTGACTGCGGGTCCTTGTCTGTACGGAGTTCGTACGTTCTCCCCGTGACCTGCGTGTGTTTTCTCCGAGATCTTCGGTTTCCTCCCACAAACTTACAAGTTTGTAAGTTAATTGGCTTGGTATAAATGTAAATTATCCCTAGTGTGTGTAGTAGGATAGTGTTAGTGTGTGGAGATCGCTGGTCGGTGCGGACTCGGTGGGCCGAAGAGCCTGTTGACTTCCAAAAATGTAACAACACACGTTTATCCAGATTAAACTCCATCTGTATTTTTATGTCCATATTTCCAACCAGTCTATACCCCATGAACCTTTTGACAACCTTCCTCACTATTCACAACATTGACATTTTAGATGGTCTTTGGAAACTAACTAATCAGTTCATCTGTGTAAGAAGGAACTGCAGATGCTGGTTTAAACCGAAGATAGACACAAAATGCTGGAGTAACTCAGCGGGACAGGCAGCATCTCTGGAGAGAAGGAATGGGTGATGTTTTGGGTCGAGACCCTTCTTCAGACTGGTGAGGGATATCGTTTCGCGGAACACTTTCGTTCAGCCCGCGTGAACCAACCTGATCTCCCGATTGCTGGACACTTTAATTCTCCTTCCCATTCCTACACAGACCTTTCTGTCCTCTGTCTCCTCCATTGTCAGAGTGAGGCTAAACGCAAATTGGAGGAACAGCATCTCATATTTCGCTTGGGCAGCTTGCAGCCAGTGGTATGAACATTGATTTCTCTCACTTCAGGTAGCCCCGGCATTCCCTCTCTCTCTATCCCTCCCCCACCCAAGTTGCACTAGCTTCTCATTTTCATCCTACAACAGCTTACAACGGCCTGTTCCTTTATCATCGTTACTCTTTTGCATATCAGTTCATCTACGTTTTTGTCAAAATCATTTCATTTCCATAGATCACATGGGTAGCTGGCACTGCTCCTTGTGGAACTCCACTCGTCATAGACCTCCAGTCAGATTAATACTCCACCCTCACTATCCTCTTCTTCTAACACTAAGCCAATTTTGAATCCAAACAACCAATTCTCCATTCATCTCAAGGTGCCTCCATCTTCTGGATCAACCCGACAGAGCTTGTCGAAAGCTTGACGAAACTCCACTCATAACATCCACTCATCAATCATCATCGCCACCTCCTCAAAAATTTCAATCAACTTTGTAAGAAGTTGTGGTGGCACGGTGGAGCAGCGGTAGGTTCACTGCCTCACAGCGGCGGTAACCCATGTTCGATCCTGACTACGAGCGCTGTCTGTATGGAGTTTGTACGTTCTCCCGATGAACGTTGCCTATTTCCTTCGCTCCATAGATGCTGCCGCACCCGCTGAGTTTCTCCAGCATTTTTGTCTACTTTCGATTTTCCAGCATCTGCAGTTCATTCTTGAACACTCCCCATGATCACATGGGTTTTCTCCAAGATCTTGGGTTTCCTCCCACACTCCAAGGACGTCCAGGTTTGTAGGTTAATTGGCTTGGTATAAATGTAAAATTGTTCCAAGTATGGTAGGGTGTGTGTTAACGTTCAGGGATCGCTGTGGACTCAATGGGCTGAAGGGCCTGTTCCTGCACTGTATCTCTAAACTAAACTAAACTAAACATGACCAGAGCTGAACTACTAACTACCTCATCGGGGACCCTCAGACTATCTTTGTTTAAGAAGGAACTGCAGATGCTGGAAAATCGAAGGTAGACAAAAATGCTGGAGAAACTCAGCGGGTGCAGCAGCATCTATGGAGCGAAGGAGATAGGCAACGTTTCGGGCCGAAACCCTTCTTCAGACTGGTGGGAGGTGGGGGGAGGCGGGGAGAAGAAAGGAAAAAGGAGGAGGAGCCCGGGGGCTGAGGGAGAGGTAGGAAGGGGAGGAGACAGCAGGGGTTAACTGAATTGTAAGAATTCAATGTTCATGCCAAGAGGATGCATTCTCTTGGCATGAACATTGAATTCTCACAATTCAGTTAACCCCCGCTGATGATACAAAGGTGGGTGGTTTTGCAGATAGTGAAGATGATTGTGAAAGATTGCAGCAGGATCTGGATCGATTGGCCAGGTGGGCTGAGGAATGGTTGATGGAATTTAATACAGAGAAGTGTGAGGTGTTGCATTTTGGGACGTCGAACAAGGGCAGGACCTACACAGTGAATGGTAGGCCTCTGGGTAGTGTTATAGAGCAAAGGGATGTAGGAGTACATGTGCACGGTTCCTTGAAGGTCGAGTCGCAGATAGATAAGGTGATCAAAAAGGCTTTTGGCACTTTGGCCTTCATCAGTATTGAGTATAGAAGTTGGGAGGTCACGTTGCAGTTGTGTAAGACATTGGTGAGATTGAATTTAGAATATTGTGTTCAGTTCAGGGCACCATGTTATAGGAAAGATGTTGTCAAGCTTGAAAGGGTTCAGAGAAGATTTACGAGGATGTTGCCAGGATTAAACGGCCTGAGCTATAGGGAGAGGTTGAGTAGGCTGTGTCTCTATTCCTTGGAGTGCAGGAGGATGAGGAGTGATCTTATAAAATCATGAGAGGAATAGATCGGGTAGATGCACAGAGTCTCTTGCCCAGAGTGGGGGAATTGAGAACCAGAGGACATAGGTTCAAGGTGAAGGGGAAAAGATTTAATAGGAATCTGAGTGGTAACTTTTTTACACAAAAGGTGGTGAGGGTATGGAACAAGCTGCCAGAGGAGGTAGTTGAGGCTGGGACTATCCCAATGTTTAAGAAACAGTTAGATAGGTACATGGATAGGACTGGTTTGGAGGGATATGGACCAGGTGCAGGCACGTGGGACATGTTGGCCGGTGTGGGCAAGTTGGTTCAAAGGGCCTGTTTCCACACTGTATCACTCAAAGATTCAAAGTTAATAAATAATAGGAACAGAATTAGGCCATTCGACCATTGTCTTTTCCGCCATTCACTCGTGGCTGATCTATTTTTCCCGCTCAACCCCATTCCACTGCCATCTCTCCATAACCCCTGACACCCGCACTAATCAAGAGTCAATCTCCGCCTCAGAGATATCCATTGATTTGGGCTCGACAGCCTTCTGTGGCAATGAATTCCACAGATTCACCACCCTCTGACTAAAGAAATTCCTCATCTCCTTTATAAAGGTACGCCTCTGGTCCTGGACTCTCCCACTAGTGGAAACATCTTCTCCACATCCACTCTATCCATGCCTTTCACTTCTTAGACCTTTGTTTTAAACATTGAAAAAGAAAACTCCACATTTCAGGCATTCTGTATAAAGAAAAACAGAGTTAACGTGTCAGGCCAAATATCAGCCATCAGAGATTGCCAGGCTAGTCTCTGTAAGGATGTAAGTGTAAGTGTACTCTGTCAATACCTGCACTCTGGGGAAGGTTGTAATGGAAGCAAATACCTCCAGCTTGGGGGCAGGGTGGCGCAGCCGTAGAGTTGCTGCCTCACAGTGCCAGAGACCTGGGTTCGATCCTGACTATGGGTGCTGTCTGTTCGGAGTTTGCACGTTATCCCCGTGACCTGCGTGGGTTTTCCCCGGCAGGTCCGGTTTCCTCCCACACTCCAAAGACGTACAGGTTTGCAGGCTAATTGGATTGGTTCAATTGAAAAATTTCCCCAGTGTGTGTAGAATACTGTTAGTGTGCGGGGGTCACGAGACAAAGCAACTGCAGATGCTGGCTTAGAAAAAAACCCACAAAGTGCTGGAGTAACTCACAGGGCTCTAAATTAACGGGTTGCCCGGGTGCCAATGGTCACCTAACGTCCCGCCGGACAATCTAAAAGTCGTGTAATTTTGCCCGGGAAACCTGCCGTTCAACTCTCAGCGCCCCCCCTCCCCCCCCTCTATCACCTCTCTCTGTCACTCTCCGTCTCCGCACGCCATCCGTTTCCGGGCTGCCGGGTCTCCGCTCTCCGCCGCTCCTCATCCGCCGTCACGGCCAGCCGTCTTGCACATGCGCACTACCATGGCCAGCACATCCTCCCCCTGCACATGCACACAACCACGGCCAGCACATCATCGGCCGCCCTGCACATGTGCACTGCCACGGCAACTGGTCGGCGCCGGGCACCTTCTCCCTCCCTTTGCATTGTGGGAGATCTGGCCGCCATTGCTGTCCGGCCGCTGCCTCGCCGCATCCACTGAAAACCAACGCAGAATCACTCCCTGGAGCTGGAGTAAATCCCTGGAGTAACTTGCTTCTTGGCTTCCTGGTCTTCCAAAAATATTTAAAATGGAATTTAAACTGGAGTGGACCCACCACCACCAAACTCCAAACTCGAAACAATAACAGCCTATTGCACTTTATCTGTTTATTTACTGTGTATATATATGGTCTATGGTATATAGACACACTGAACTTTTTATCTCCTGTTCTGTATTATGTTTACATATTCTGTTGTGCTGCAGCAAGCAAGAATTTCATTGTCCTATCTGGGACACATGACAATAAACTCTCTTGACTCTTGACTTGGACTTAAGCAAAAAAGGGTTCTTGAGAAAAAAGAGCTACCTTAAATTTAGTTGCTTCTGGTTGGGTACCTATGGTAGGGTGAAGACTATTCCATGCTATAATTGTGCGGGGGAACTCCATGGAGCAGCCAGCATCTCTGGATAGAAGAAATTGGGTGACGTTTCTGGTAGAGACCCTTCTTTAGACTCCCTCTGGTTTTAGTGTTTTTAGTTTAAATTAAAGATACAGCGCGGAAACAGGCCCTTCGGCCCACCGAGTCCACGCCGACCACTGATCACCTGTACTCTAGTTCTATCCCACACATCAGCAACGTAAGTCAAGAGTGTATTATTCTCTCACGTCCCAGTTAGAACAATGAAATCCTTACTTGCAGCAGCACAACAGACTATGTAAACATAGTACTCTGTAAACAATGTTATAAACGAGAAAACAAAATGGTGTATATTTATATATGATTATAAAACTATATAAATAAATATATATATATATATATATATATATGTGTGTGTATAATATATATACCCACACACACACACACAATTTCCCTCCTGGGATTAATAAAGTTCTATCGTATAGTATCGTGTGTGTAGGAAGGAACTGCAGATGCTGGTTTAAACTGAAGATAGACACAAAAAGCTGGAGTAACTCAACAGGTCAGACAGAATCTCTGGACAAAAGGAAAATATTACGTGTTGGGTTGGGTCTGAAATAGGTTCCTGCACACCTTTGGAATGTGGAAGGAAACAAGAGCACCCGGAGAAAACCCATGCGATCAAAGGGAAAAGGAGCAAACTCCATACAGACAGCACCCATATTCAGGATCAATTCCGGGTCTCTGGCACTTTTAGGCAGCAACTTTATGGCCAATGTATTGCCCCATAGTCTTGAACTGAATTAACACCTACAGTAGCTGTAAAGGGGGACATAGCGTCACTTAGAGATTTAAGACTGAAAATGGATAGTTTCTTTTTTTTAGTAACCAAAGTTTTCAAAGTATAATTTTTTGTGTGTTGGAAAACAAAATATAGTGGCACAGCTGGTGGACTTGCTGCCTCACACGCCAGAGATCTGTGGTTGATCCTGTCCTCGGGCACTGTCTGTGTTAAATTTGCACATTCTCCCTGCAAGCATGTAGGTTTCCTCCCACATCCCAAAGACGCATTTGCTTTGTAGGTTAACTTGTCTCTGTAAAATTGCCCCTAATGTGTAGGGAGTGGGTGAGGAAAGTGGGATAACAGAACTTGTGTGAATGGGTAGACAAAAATGCTGGAGAAACTCAGCGGGTGAGGCAGCCTCTATGGAGCGAAGGAAATCGGCGATGTTTCGGGTCGAGATCATTCTTCAGACTGATGTGAGGGTGGGGGGAGGGGGACGGGAAGAAGAAAGGAAGAGGCGGAGACAGTGGGCTGAGGGAGAGCTGGGAAGGGCAGGAGAAAGCAGGGACTACCTGAAATTGGAGAAGTCAATGTTCATACCGCTGGGGTGTAAACTGCCCAAGCGAAATATGAGGTGCTGCTCCTCCAATTTACGGTGGTCCTCACTCTGGTCATGGAGGAGGCTCAGGACAGAAAGGTCGGATATGGAATGGGAGGGGGAGTTGAAGTGCTGAGCCACCGGGAGATCAGGTTGGTTATTGCGAACCGAGCGAAGGTGTTGGGCGAAACGATCACCAAGCCTATGCTTGGTCTCACCGATGTAGAGCAGCTGACATCTAGAGCAGCGTATGCAATAGATGAGGTTGGAGGAGATGCAGGTGAACCTCTGCGGCACCTGGAAAGACTGCTTGGGTCCTTGAATGGAGTCAAGGGGGGGAGGTAAAGCGACAAGTGTTGCATTACCTGCGGTTACAAGGGAAAGTGCCAGGAGAGGGGGTGGTTTGGGTGGGAAGGGGCAAATTGACCAGGGAGTTACGGAGGGAGCGATCTCTGCGGAAAGCCGACAGGGGAGGAGATGGGAAGATGTGGCCAGTGGTGGGATCCCATTGGTAGACAAAAAAGCTGGAGAAAATCAGCGGGTGAGGCAGCATCTATGGAGCGAAGGAATAGGCGACGTTTCGGGTCGAGACCCTTCTTCAGACTGATGTCGGGGGGGGGGGGGGGGAACGGGAAAAAGAAAGGAAGAGGTGTAGACAGTAGGCTGTGGGAGAGCTGGGAATGGGAGGGGAAGGAGGGAGAAAGCAAGGACTACCTGAAATTGGAGAAGCCAATGTTCATACCGCTGGGGTGTAAACTACCCAAGGCCCAGGACAGAAAGGTCGGATTTGGAATGGGACGGGGAGTTGAAGTGTTGAGCCACCGGGAGATCAGGTTGGTTATTGCGAACTGAGTGGAGGTGTTGTTAGAAGCGATCGCCAAGCCTGCGCTTGGTCTCACCGAGGTTGATCATACGCTGAATAATCCAACCACATTTTTGTTTGGATGTGGAAAGAAATAATAGAAATTGCATTAATTGCAACGTGTAAAAAGAGTTGAGATACTGTCTTATAATTTTGCTGCATGTCATTGTGGTATATATCATGTCTTGATTGGTGAATATGTTTAGTTTGTGACATTATTTGAAGCAGAAATAATATGTGAATGCTTCATTGAGCATAATTCCGACTGGTAACTACACACTTCGTCCGAGCACATTATCGTACAAGCCTTCTTAAATGACCACCTAAACTGTCATTTGGCAACCGAAAAAGCTGCTGGCAACAGGGAAAAAAAGTTAAGTGAGAGCCCTGAACTCAGCGGGTCAGGCAGCATCTCTGCAGAACATAGATAGGTGACGATTCTGGTCGGGACCCTTCATTCTGATTGTGGTGTGGGAGAGAAAACTAGATGATAATAGCAGTGTCTGAATAAGGGTGAGGAAGGGTCCTGATCTGAAACGTCTCCTATCCATGTCCTCCAGAGATGCTGCTGGAATCACTGATTTACTCCAGCACTTTGTGTTGTACTAACGATTCCAGCATCGGTGGTTTCTTGTGTCTACAGTGTGAGCTGTGAGCTGTGGCACGGATCATCATCGGCAGCCTGGAGTGGTACTGTCACTGTGACGTGCAGGAACAGAAGCGTATCTGAGGCTACGGGTCATACAGAGAACTGACCTGCTGAAGTCTGGCCTGCATTGATATAGCAATGGAGGCAAGGCAATGGAATGGAAGGCAATGGAATGGAAGGCAAGGGAATGGAAGGCAGGGGGATGGCAGGCAAGTTAAGGGAATGAGAGACCTAGCTACCTGGTGGTGTCCCTTTTTCATGGGTGGATGAGGTTGATGGTGAGGCCTCTCCTGGCTCTATCCACATGGTCCCTGGTCGGCTTGAGGAGTCGTTGATGCTTGTGAATACGGGTAATACAATAGGCCACTTGGCCCTTCCTACCTGCTGCACCATTCAGTACAATCACCTTTTACCTTGGCACCATTATCCTGCACGAGCTTTTAGGATGAGGGGGACCTCATTGAAACTTACTGAATGGTGAAAGGCCTGGATAGAGTGGATGTGGAGAGGATGTTTCCACTAGTGGGAGAGTCCAGGAACAGAGGGCACAGCCTCAGAATTAAAGGACGTACCTTTAGAAAGGAGATGAGAAGGAATTTCTTTAGCCAGAGTGCGGTGAATCTGTGGAATTCATTGCCACAGACGGCTGTGGAGGTCAAGTCAATGGATATTTTTAAAGTGGAGATTGACAGATTCTTGATTAGTACGGGTGTCAAGGGTTATGGGGAGATGGCAGGAGAATGGGGTTGCGAAGGAAAAAAATATCAGCCATGATTGAATGACGGAGTAGACTTGATGGGCCGAATGGCCTCATTCTGCTCCCTGAACTTATGAACTTAGCTCCATGTCCCTCTCCTCCCTTAATATTTGAAAAACCTATCAATGTCTGTCTTGAGTACACTCCGAAACCAAGCGTCCACCGCCTCTTGGGTGGAGATTTCCAAGGAACCGTTCTCTGACCCTTGCCTTGAATGATTGACTCCTTCTTCTGGTACAACCAGGGAGGTCACCCAAGCACCAAACTCAGGGAGCGACTGCTCCAGCGCTGGCAGACTGCTTGTGGGACGTGGAAGGGTGTGGGAGGGGTGGGGGGTGGGGGAGGGGGGGGGTGGGGGAGGGGAGGTGTGGGGGAGGGGGGATGTGGGGTAGGGGGTGTGGGGAGGAGGGGGGGGTGGGGGAGGGGGGGTGTGGGGGAGGAGAGGGGGTGTGGGGGAGGAGGCTGGTGTGGGGGAGGATGGGCGTGGGGGGATGGGGGTGGGGATGTGGGGGAGGGGAGGTTTGGGGTTTGGGGAGGGCTGTGGGGGAGGGGGGTGGGGGGGGGGGAGGGGGAGGGGGAACCTTCAAAACCTTCATAACTTTTTAACTATTTCACCGATCGGAACAAAACTTATTTGACGCAGCAGAGGAGAATGGTGAGTGAGGTGGTGAAAAATCGTGGCGCTATGGGGATCGTTTTTGCGCAAATTTAATTACAACGCAGACAGGAAGTGGTCAAGATGAGAGTTTTAGTAATATACTAGACTAAGTGGGACCCGTTGGGTCCCATGTTCACACGGGGTGGTTCTGGAGCGCTAGTATGGGTGTTGTGGGCCGAAGGGACTGGTTTCCAGAGGACTAGTATGGACCTTGTGGGCCAAATGGATTCTTGGGTTGGCAGCTCAGTCACTCAGGCCTGGTGGCTGGCAGCTCAGTCACTCAGGCCTGGTAGGCTGGCAGCTCAGTCACTCAGGCCTGGAGGGCTGGCAGCTCAGTCACTCAGGGCTGGTGGGCTGGCAGCTCAGTCACTCAGGGCTGGTGCGCTGGCAGATCAGTCACTCAGGGCTGATGGGCTGGCAGCTCAGTCACTCAGGGCTGGTGGGCTGGCAGCTCAGTCACTCAGGGCTGGTGGGCTGGCAGATCAGTCACTCAGGGCTGGTGGGCTGGCAGTTCACTCACGGCTATTCTTTGAAATTCCATTTCAAGCAGAGTGCTGGCCACCAAAGTAAATTTCATAGCATTTCAGGCAGAGTGCAGGCCACCAAAGTCAATTTCATAGCATTTCAGGCAGAGTGCAGGCCACCAAAGTCAATTTCATAGCATTTCAGGCAGAGCGCAGGCCACCAGTCAATTTCATAGCATTTCAGGCAGAGTGCAGGCCACCAAAGTCAATTTCATAGCATTTCAGGTAGAGTGCAGGCCACCAAAATCAATTTCATAGCATTTCAGGCAGATTGCAGGCCACCAAACTCAATTTCATAGCATTTCAGGCAGAGTGCAGGCCACCCAAATTCAATTTCATAGCATTTCAAGCAAGTGCAGGCCACCAAATTGCCAAACAACTCGTTGCATTGTCATTAAGGGCAAACAAATAATTTATTGCAAGTACATTGCAGACTCACAGTTGATTCACAGCTTAGAATCACAGTTGTGGACCCTCCCTCGCGATCTTCCAGAGTGACTGACTCACGTCCAGGCATCCGAGGTTCTATAGTTTCCGGGTATCGCCACCAGGAGGCTTCTGTCATGATCCCCATTGTTTACAGTGTACTATGTTTACACATTCTGTTGTGCTGCTGCAAGTAAGATTTTCATTGTTCTATCTGGGACATATGACAATAAAACACTCTTGACTCTTTTCTTACTAACCTTTGCAATACACTCTAACACTTCACAATTGTTCATTTCCCACAGTGAAATAAAACATGAATATACTTACCAAAGAATAAAAAGGCCAAAATTGGGTGGAGTCTCACAGAACTGTCACAACGTTCCTACATCTTTAAAAAACGCTGCCTTCTGAAATATGTGGTCCCGTGCTGTAACTTAATTTCACATTGAATACAACAGAATCTTTTCTTTCGTCACATTCTATCCCCGGGTTCATAATTACAAAGGGTTAATTCAAACTCCCCTCCAGCACAAACTGAATCATACTAAACTAATTCACTTTCTCATGCGTATAGAAAGGAACTGCAGATGCATTATACAAAGTGCTGGAGTGACTCAGTGGGTCAGGCAGCATCTCTGGAGAAAAAGGATGTAGGCTGTGGGCCAAGCATCAAAAATGTGTCTAGAAATCTTTTTTTTTTAATTGAAGCTATGTAAGAACTCTGTAACCAATTTGTCGGTTATTACTATTTGTACATATGCTTTTAATAAAAATATTATGATGGTAAGAGGTGAATGACACAGTGTGGAAACAGGCCCTTCGGCCCAAGTAAAACAGGCACTTTGGCCCAACTTGCCTACACCGCCCAACAATGTCCCAGCTACACTAGTTCCACTTGCCTGCGCTTGGTCCATATCCCTCCAAACCTGTCCTATCCATGTACCTGTCTAACTGTTTCTTAAACGATGGGATAGTCCTAGCCTCAACTACCTCTTCTGTCAGCTTGTTCCATACACCCACCACCCTTCGTATGAAAAAGTGACCCCTCAGATTCCTATTAAATCTTTTCCCTTTCACCTTGAACCTATGTCCTCTGGTCCTCGACTCCCCTACTCTGGGCAAAAGACTCTGTGCATCTACCTGATCTATTCCTCTCATGATTTTATATACCTCAATAAGATCACCCCTCATCCTCCTATGCTCCATGGAAAAGAGACCCAGCCTACTCAATCTCTCCCTATAGCTCACACCCTCTAGTCCTGGCAACATCCTCGTAAATCTCTTCTGATCCCTTTCAAGCTTAACAATATCTTTCCTATAACAAGGTGCTCAGAACTGAACACAATATTCTAAATGCGGTCTCACCAACGTTTATACAACTGCAACATGACCTCCCAACCTTTGTATGTTTACATATTGTGTTGTGCTGCTGCAAGTAGGAATGTCATTGATCTATCTGGGACATGACAATAAAACACTCTTAACTCTTGACAAAGTGCAGGCACTTGACTGAACCACTGGATGGCAGCGTAGTACCACTGGTCGGCCAGACCGCCTACATTTATAAAGCAAAGACTGGCCAATTCTGAGGGAAAATCAAAGATTCAAACCATGCAAACTGGCAGGAAAATTTAAAAAAAAAAGAGAGAAAAAGGAACATTAGAAAAGTGAACGAACATTTCCAATGTGAATGAGGGAAGTAAAAAAACCTGAGAAAGTTTGAAAAATACAAATGATGAAAGATGCAATGATGTAAATGAGAGAAATTTAGCAAATGTGAGGAAATCTGTCAAAATAAGGAAAGAGTAAAGCATTTGAGAGAATAGAAATGTGATGAAATGTTTGAAAATTTGCTTTTGAGATGTCAAAAACTCATCAGTGAAACACTCAAAATTGCACGTTAAAAACCTCAAAGAATGTGAATATTTTCAATGTGAAATGGAGGATGATGTGACTGTCGCCGTCCTTATGCCAGCAGCGGTCAGTGTATGTTCAGCTGTGGATAATATCATCAGCAAGGTTTGGTCAACAGTTAATAAGCGATGAGCTTCTCCAAGCATAGCTTCAACTTTGCTCCTGTAAGCATCTTTGCTTTTCACGGTTTCTTCTTCGTGTCAAGCTTTGTGCAGCTGATGTGCAGGGAGGGACTGATTTAGAATTGTCATCAGATATTCCATTGTGAAGCAAGGAACTCGACAAATCCAACATTTCACGGTGACACCGTGACGCAGCGGTAGAGTTGCTGCCTCACAGCGCCAGAGAGACCTGGGTGCGATCCATCCTGACGACGGGTGCTTGTCTGTACGGAGCTTGCACGTTCTCCCCGTGGCCTAGAAACATAGAAAATAGGTGCAGGAGGAGGCCATTCGGCCCTTCGAGCCAGCACCGCCATTCATTGTGATCATGGCTGATCGTCCCTTATCAATAACCCGTGCCTGCCTTCTCCCCATATCCCTTGACTCCACTAGCCCCTAGAGCTCTATCTAACTCTCTCTTAAATCCATCCAGTGTCTTAACCTCCACTGCCCTCTGTGGCAGGGAATTCCACAAATTCACAACTCTCTGGGTGAAAACGTTTTTTCTCACCTCAGTCTTAAATGACCCCTTTATTCTAAGACTGTGGCCCCTGGTTCTGGACTCGACCCACATTGGGAACATTTTTCCAGCATCTAACTTTGTCCAGTCCTTTTATAATTTTATATGTTTCTATAAGATCCTCCCTCATCCTTCTAAATTCCAGTGAATACAAGCCTAGTCTTTTCAATCTTTCCTCATATGACAGTCCCACCATCCCAGGGATCAATCTCGTGAACCCATGCTGCACTGCCTCAATCACAAGGATGTCCTTCCTCAAATTAGGAGATCAAAACTGTACACAATACTCCAGATGTGGTCTCACCAGAGCCCTATACAACTGCAGAAGAACCTCTTTACTCCTATACTGAAATGGAGTGCCTGCATGGGTTTTCTCCGGGAAGCTCTGGTTTCCTCCGGAAACCGGAGCTTCCCGGAGAAAGCCCATGCAGGAAGATGTTCGCCTCCCCCCACAACACTCCAAAGACGTGCAGGTTTCTATGCTAAGTGTGTAAGAAGGAACTGCAGATGCTGGTTTAGAATAGCCACAAAATGCTGGAGTAATTCAGCGGTACAGGCTGCGTCTCTGGAGAGAAGGATTTGGTGACGTTTTGGGTGGAGGCCCTTCTTCAGACTGAGAGTCGGGGAGAGGGAGACTAGAGCTATTTGAAGGGTAAGGTGTGAAAACGACAGATCAAAGCAGACGAAGTTCAAGGAAATGTAGAACGGTTCATTGTTAGCTGTGAAGAAGGTGACAACGAGGCATACAATCAGTAAAATTGGAGGCTAGAAGGGAGATAAAATGGCTGGAGAAACTCAGCGGGTGTGGCAGCATCTATGGAGGATGCCTATTTCCTTCGCTCCATAGATGCTGCCGCATCCGCTGAGTTTCTCCAGCCATTTTGTCTACCTTCGATTCTCCAGCATCTGCAGTTCCTTCTTGAACAAAATTGGAGGCTAGTTTGCTTGGTATAAATGTAAATTGTCTCCAGTGTGTGCGGGATAGTGTTAATGTGGGGGGATCGCTGGTCGGCCCGAGGTCTGTGGGCCGAAGGACCTGTTTCCGCATTGCATCTCTAAACTAAACTAAAAATGTATCAATTTCTTGCTTGAAAATCGTCAGTACCTATTTATTTATTTATTTATTTATTACAATTTTACATTTTAATTAGAAGCATGTATACAAATAATAATAAGCGACAATTTAATTACAGATTTCCTATATAGCTTCAATTAAAAAATTTTTTTTTTTTTAAAAGAATGAAAATAAAGAGAGAAAAAGATGAGAGAAAATACAGATGAGAGAAACTTGATGAAAAGATGAGAGAAACTTGAAAATCTAAACCAGCATGTTTTCCCCTATAACATATACTAGCGTACATATCAGTACTGATCTGGGGATTGATGCAGTTCTGTGACTGTAAAATGATCTGAGTGCCCAGTCTCTCCACTCAGCCCTGCATCAATATTAAATTAATCCCACTAACTCATTTAATGTTATTAATTCATTGCCACTTCATTATCCTGAATCAGTCCCAAACAACTGCAATGATCTGTCCTTGGGGACCTGTCCTTGGCCCAGCCACTTTCTGCTGCTTTCCTGGTGACCTTCCTCCTGCAGAGGTCAGCAGAGGAGATGTTTGCTGATGATTGTGCAGTATTCACAACTCATTAGATACGGAGGCAGTCCGTGCCTGCGTGCAACGAGAACCGGACTACATTCAGGCACGGGTCGTTAAGTGCCGAGGAACAATCACGCCACACAGATACCAGGCAATACATCAAGACGCAGTCTGAATCCTTGTCCTTGAATATTAGTACCAAACCCACTCGCTGCCACTGTTATTGGTGACGCTATTACAGGGAGAACATGCAAACTCCACACTGACTGCACCCGAGGTCAGGCTTGAACCCCTGTCGATGGAGCTGTGAGGCGGCGGCTGTGTTGTGCCTCTGTGCCACCCATGCATCAATAGACAATAGACAATAGGTGCAGGAGTAGGCCATTCGGCCCTTCGAGCCAGCACCGCCATTCAATGTGATATTGGCTGATCATCCCCAATCAGTACCCCGTTCCTGCCTTCTCCCCATATCCCCTGACTCCGCTATTTTTAAGAGCCCTATCTAGCTCTCTCTTGAAAGCATCCAGAGACCCTGCCTCCACCGCCCTCTGAGGCAGAGAATTCCACACTCACTACTCTCTGTGAGAAAATGTGTTTCCTCGTCTCAGTTCTAAATGGCTTACTCCTTATTCTTAAACTGTGGTCCCTGGTTCTGGTCTCCCCAACATCGGGAACATGTTTCCTGCCTCTAGCGTGTCCAAGCCCTTAACAATCTTATGTTTCAATGAGATTCCCTCTCATCCTTCTAAACTCCAGAGTGTACAAGCCCAGCTGCTCCATTCTCTCAGCATATGACAGTCCCGCCATCCCGGGAATTAACCTTGTAAACCTACGATGCACTCCCTCAATAGCAAGAATGTCCTTCCTCAAATTAGGGGACCAAAACTGCACACAATACTCCAGGTGTGGTCTCACTAGGGCTCTGTACAACTGCAGAAGGACCTCTTTGCTCCTATATTCGATTCCTCTTATAAAGGCCAACATGCCATTCGCTTTCTTCACTGCCTGCTGTACCTGCATGCTTACTTTCATAGACTGATGTACAAGGACCCTCAGCTCCCGTTGTACTTCCCCTTTTCCCAACTTGACGCCATTTAGATAGTAATCTGCCTTCCTGTTTTTGCTACCAAAGTGGATAACCTCACATATATCCGCATTAAACTTCATCTGCATTGCATCTGCCCACTCTCCCAACCTGTCCAAGTCACCCTGCATTCTCATAGCATCCTCCTCACAGTTCACACTGCCACCCAGCTTTGTGTCATCTGCAAATTTGCTGATGTTACTTTGACATCCTCTGGGTCTCTGCCTGAACTAGCACACTCTGCTGGGTGCAGCGTCCTGCTTGGTTAGCAAACCGCTTGGCTCTCTGCTCACTGGTTACTTGAAGTTGACCACAGTTTAGTTTAGAGATACAGCGCAGAAACTGGCCCTTCGGCCCACCGAATCCACGCCGACCAGCAATCCCCACACATTAACACAATCCTACGCACACCAGGGACAATTTACAATATTACCAAGCCGATTAACCTACAAACCTGTATGTCTTTGGAGTGTAGGAGGCAACCTGAGATCCCAGGGAATACTCACACAGGTCATGGGGAGAACGTACAAACTATGTACAGACAGCACCCGTAGACAGGATCAAACCCGGGTCTCTGGCACTGGAGGGCAGCAACTCTACCGCTGCTCCACCGTGCCGCACTGTTGATAGGGTCATTGAGAAATACAGCATAGAAACAGATCCTTCGGCCCACTATGCAGACTTTCCGCTCGAGGGGAGAGGGAAACTAGAGGTATGAAAAAGTTCAGAACAAATCAGAGCCAATAGACAATTGGTGCAGGAGTAGGCCATTCGGCCCTTCGAGCCAGCACCGCCATTCAATGTGATCATGGCTGATCATCCCCAATCAGTACCCCGTTCCTGCCTTCTCCCCATATCCCGACTCCGCTATTTTTAAGAGCCCTATCTAGCTCTCTCTAGCCGGCACCCATGCCCAAGCAGGTAGTGCCCACAATGGTCCATTGTTGGCTGTGGAAGAGCTTACTGATCTGCAGGGTTTGGGGATCAGGGAGGATGCCATAGCAGCTGAAGGAAATGCGAGCAGTCACAAGGTGAACGTGCTAACTTCACACAGACAGCAACCAGCCATGGGCGCTGTGATGAACAGCTCTACTACCTGAGCCAAGGTGCCGTCTGATTCTATCGAAGGCTGCCTTACCATCCAGCTGACACCGTTAAACAGTGGGTCTTCAGTAACCAGGGTCTGCCACACCGGGACCTGCCACATGTTGGAAGGAACTACTCACTTCATCCAACCTGCCCAATTTTGCCACTCATCTCATCAACTTCAACAGACAATGGAAGTTACTGTCATAATGCAGCTCAGGGCATGCAAACACTGACACTCTTACACCACCCTTCATTAGTTAAGTATGTATTCCCCATCTTCCAATCTATCCCATTGCGACCCTTGCATTTAAAAAAAATCTGTTTACTCTGTAGCTGCAACACTGTACTGTTTAGTTTCTCTTTTGTACCACCAGGGGGCGCAGCACAATGGCAGCCTCACCAACGGTCTGTCTGTTTTTTCGTCTTTTTTGTTATTTTTAGTGTGTTTTAAAAGTTTGTGTTAATGTTCTCTGGTTTGTTTTATGTGGGGGACGGGGTTGGGGGAAACCTTTCTTCATCTCTTACCTTGCCAGAGATGCGATTGTTTTCCGGATCGTATCTCCGGTTGCTCTGCGGTCTAACATCATGGAGCCGGAGGCCTTGCTCGGGTCTGACTTTAAGCCCCACCGTGGGGACGTGGACTTGCCATCTGAGCCGATTCCTTGCCTGGGATCGACGCTCCCAGGATTCCACCATCGAGGAGCTCGTAGTGTCGGGTAGAGACCGATGTCGGGAAGCTCCAAACGACACAGGTTCTGCCAGCCCCGACCCGGGGTTAGATCGCCCGGCGCGGGGGAGCTAAGATTCCCAACGATGCGGGAACTTGATCGCTCCGAACGTGGAGGGCCCAAATGCAGCCGGATACGAGAGCCAAGATCGTCCCATCAACGGAAGGCTCGAGGCCCCCCAAGGATACCAAAGAGGGAAGAGATTAAACTTTTTTTCGCCTTCCATCACAGTGAGGAATGTGGAGGAGTCACTGTGGTGGATGTTCATGTTAAAATGTATTTTGTGTGTTTTGTTGCTTTTTAATGGTATGACTGTATGGCAAATCAAATTCCTCGTATGTTGCAAACCATACTGGGCTAATAAAGTATGATTATGATTCGAGGGCGGCACGGTGATGTAGCGGTAGAACTACTGCCTTACAGCGCCCGGGACCCGGGTTCGATCCTGGCTATGGGTGCTTGTGTGTACGGAGCTTATACGTTCTCCCTGTGACCTGCGTGGGTTTTCTCAGAGATCTTCGGATTCCTCCCGCACTCCAAAGACGTACAGGTTTATAGGTTGATCGGCTTGGTATAAAAATGTTCAATTGTCCCCAGTGCCTGTAGGGTAGTGTCAATGTGCGGGGATCGATGGTCGGTGCGGACTCAATGGGCCAAAGGGCCTATTTCTGCGCTGTATCTCTAAACTAAACTAAAAACTGCCTGGAGAGCACACAAAACAAAGCTTTTCACTGTATCTTAGCACACGTGACAGTACCAACAATACCAACCCATTCACCAAAACATATTCAGGAGTTAAAACGGGTGCATCCTCCATGTGAAGCTTCTTTGAGTTGAGGGAGCAACTCTCCCTCAGAATCCTAATGTCACTGAATCCTTTTTTAAATTTTTTTATTTATTAGAAGCAAGTGTACAAAAATATAACCAGTGGCATATGACATAATACAGTTATTGTACAGCTTCAATTTTGACTTTTAGCTATAGTTAAGAGAAAAGAAGAGAGAAAAAGCAAGAGAGAGAAAAAGTGGAGTGTGCAAAGATAGAACCCCTAGACTACCAAAGTGGCGGAGCCAAAGAGTGAGTAAGTAAAAGAAATAAGGAAGACATGGAGAAATAAAAAGACAAAAACAGAAAGAAAACAAAAAGTGATGATATACCTGCCTCGCATCCCTCCCCACCCATCACCCAACCCGTAATTAGATTTAACTCCAAAATTGTGTTGTACCATACTATCCTTGTAATAAATCAATGAATGGTGTCCATGTCTTCGAAAAATGCTCTGGTTTTTCTGCGGACAAGTCTAATATTTTCAAGATGTAGCGTCTCAGACATGTTTGTAATCCACATTTTAAGAGTAGGGACAGATGTATGTTTCCAAAAGTTGAGTATTAGAATCCTAATGTCTATCTTTACACTATCACCTCTCTTCCGTATTAACTTAGATAAATAGTAATATAAAATGTAGAAAGAACCATAAAGCTTTGACCAAATAGCACAACTGATATCTTTGCACCAAGAAAGTCAGTTGTTCAAAACATAAAATGCCGAATGAACTCAGCAGATCAGGCAGCATCTGTGGGGGAATGGACAAGTCATGTTTTGAGTCTGACCCACTGAGGAACTCCAGCACTCCCATTCCCACACATTGCTCAAGCTTCCAGCCTCTACACTTCCTTATGTCTCCAAGTCAGTCTATCAGGTGGTTGCCTTGCTCATCATGAACATTTAGTTCAATTTAATCTCATTAGTTTTTAATTTTTAGAGTTACAGCATGGAAGCAGACTCGGACCCACTGAGTCCACGGCAACAGTGATCACCCGTACACCAGGGACAATTTGCAGAAGCCAATTGACCTACTAACCTGCACGTCTTTGGAATGTGGGTGGAAACCAGAGCACCTGGAGGAAACCTAATGGTTACAGGGAGAATGTACAAACACCGTATAGACATCACCCGTAGTCAGGATCGAATCCGGGTTTCTGGCGCTACTCACTGTTCCGCCCTCAAGGTTGTCTCATCCTGAAGTGTGATTTCCTCCACTGTGGAAGTCTCAGCAGGTGAGGTGCCTTTTGGTACCAACAAATCCTCACTTGGTTATTGTGATGGATGAGATGCACTCTCTCTTAGCCAGGGTTGATGTTGCACTCTGATGCAAGTATCCTGCAGTGGAACCATGAATGTAATTGGGCCTCTGCAGTTAGTGACATGTCCCGATAACTGACCCTCTTGTACAGCTTTACAACGGGTACAAATGGTGATCATGTCTTCTGGTGTCAAGGTGCTTCTTTTGTAACACACAGACATGCTAACCTTTGTCAATCTCAAATCCAAGTGCATTCTGATATGTCTGCCCTTCAATAACTTGGCCAGTGTCAGTCATGTACATGTACAGTGGCTTGCAAAAGTATTCATACCCCTTGAACTTTTCCACATTTTGTCACATTACAACCACAAACGTAAATGTATTTTATTGGGATTATATGTGATAGAATAACACAAAGTGGTGCATAATTGTGAAGTGGAAGGAAAATGATACATGGTGTTCAAATTTTTTTACAAATAAAAAACTGAAAAGTGTGGCGTGCAAAAGTATTCAGCCCCCCTGAGTCAATACTTTGTAGAACCACCTTTCGCTGCAATTACAGCTGCAAATCTTTTGGGGTATGTCTCTACCAGCTTTGCACATCTAGAGACTGACATTTATGCCCATTTTTCTTTGCAAAATAGCTCAAGCTCAGTCAGATTGGATGGAGAGCGTCTGTGAACAGCAATTTTCAAGTCTTGCCAGAGATTCTCAATTGGATTTAGGTCTGGACTTTGACTGGGCCATTCTAACACATGAATATGCTTTGATCTAAACCATTCCATTGTAGCTCTGGCTGTATGTTTGGGGTCATTGTCCTGCTGGAAGGTGAACCTCCGCCCTAGTCTCAAGTCTTTTGCAGACTCTAACAGGTTTTCTTCCAAGATTGCCCTGTATTTGGCTCCATCCATCTTCCCATCAACTCTGACCAGCTTCCCTGTCCCTGCTGAAGAAAAGCATCCCCACAGCATGATGCTGCCACCACCATGTTTCACAGTGGGGATGGTGTGTTCAGGGTGATGTGCAGTGTTAGTTTTCCGCCACACATAGCATTTTGCATTTAGGCCAAAAACTTCAATTTTGGTCTCATCTAACCAGAGCACCTTCCTCCACATGTTTCCTGTGTCCCCCACATGGCTTGTGGCAAACTGCAAACGGGACTTCTTATGGCTTTTTTTCAACAATGACTTTCTTCTTGCCACTCTTCCATAAAGGGCCGATTTGTGGAGTGCACGACTAATAGTTGTCCTGTGGACAGATTCTCCCACCTGAGCTGTGGATCTCTGCAGCTCCTCCAGAGTTACCATGGGCCTCTTGGCTGCTTCTCTGATCAATGCTCTCCTTGCCCGGCCTGTCAGTTTAGGTGGACGGCCATGTCTTGGTAGGTTTGCAGTTGTGCCATACTCTTTCCATTTTCGGATGATGGATTGAACAGTGCTCCGTGAGATGTTCAAAGCTTGGGATATTTTTTTATAACCTAACCCTGCTTTAAACTTCTCCACAACTTTATCCCTGACCTGTCTGGTGTGTTCCTTGGGCTTCATGATGCTGTTTGTTCACTAATGTTCTCTAACAAACCTCTGAGGCCTTCACAGAACAGCTGTATTTATACTGAGATTAGATTACACACAACTGGACTCTATTTACTAATTAGGTGACTTCTGAAGGCAATTGGTTGCACTGGATTTTATTTAGGGGTATCAGAGTAAAGGGGGCTGAATACTTTTGCACGCGACACTTTTCAGTTTTTTATTTGTAAAAAAATTTGAAAACCATGTATCATTTTCCTTCCACTTCACAATTATGCGCCACTTTGTGTTGGTCTATCACATAAAATCCCAATAAAATACATTTACGTTTGTGGTTGTAACGTGACAAAATGTGGAAAAGTTCAAGGGGTATGAATACTTTTGCAAGCCACTGTATGTAGTGCATTTCCAGTTGTGGATTAAGACGCAACTCTGGTCACCATTTCACCTCTTACCATCTTCTTCAGCCCATCTCCCACAGTTTTAACTGCCCTAGTGCCAAACCAGGGTCAGATACCCTGGTCAGTTGATCAGATAAAGGGCAAATTAAATAGAATCGAGACAAAATGTGAGATACTGTACTGTCGAAATGAGCCAAGGCAAGCGGCAAAACATTATATAGGGATGTTACAAAATGTTGAGTTGTTAAAACTCAAGCCTGCAATTTATCCCATCAGAATCAGAATCAGATTTTATTCGCTAAGTATGTTTCGCAACATACGAGGAATTTCATTGGCCAGGTCAGTCATACAATTAAAAGCAACAGATCACTTCAAAAACACATTTTAACATGAACATCCACCACAGTGACTCCTATACATTCCTCACTGTGATGGAAGGCGAAATAAAGTTCAAGTCCTTCCCTTAGTTCTTCCTTGGTCGTGGGCCTCGAGCCTCCATTGACGGGACGATCTTAACTCCCGTAGCTGGCGGCGTTCGGGCCCTCCGCGTCGAGGCGATCAGCTCCCGCATCGGGGGGATGTCAGCTTCCCCGCGCCCGGCGATCGAACCTCGCGTCGGAGCTGGTCGAACCTTCCGCGACGTTGGAGCTTCCCGACTAGCCTCTCCCGTTACTGCGAGCTCTTAATGGTAAAGTCCACAGTGGCCGAGGTGGGAGCGATCCCAGGCAAGGGATCAGCTCCGATGTGAAGTCTGCACCCCCGCGATGGGGCTCAAAGTCAGTCCAAGTAGGCCTCCAGCTCCGTCGATGGAAAACCGCAGAGCCCGGAAATGTGATCGGAAAATTAATCACATCTCCGGCAAGGTAAGATACCCCCGATACCCTCCCCCATCCCCCACATAAAACAAATCGAAGAACATTAAAACAAACTTTTAACACTAAAAAATAACAAAAAGAATGAAAAAACAAACAGACTGCCGGCAGGGCAGCCATCGTCCCGGCGCCCCTGGTGGTCAAGATAAAGCATAAAAAGAACTTTAATCTGATACCTAATTCACTTTCATATCTTCAGTATTAAAAAAGTTATGGCCATTTTCATACTCGGAAATTAGCATCTTGTTCCCTATTGCTTTTTCCATTAACTTAACACAAAAGCTGTGATCGAGGACAGTCAAAAGCCCATAATTTTCTTAAAAATTAAGAGAACTGAATGAAATTTTCTGTTATTATAGATTAAATAATTCTGAAACAAATATGATACATCTTACTTGGATGACCTGAAATTAAAGTATATAATTAGTTAGTTACCTAATCAAGTAGCTAATTACATAATTAACCGTTGTGACGGAAATAGTAATAAACACCCAGACTGCCTTGAAAGTTAAAAAATATTCTCAAGATCAAAACTTTAATATTATTGTATTATATGCGTAACAGACAGGTAAAGAAATTACAATTTCTAGCAAAAGATTGTGGCCCGAGAATTGGGAGCTATTTCTGAGTTACAGTCAGCAGAGATGATCCCAGCAACAAAGGATTTGACTGCAGGTTTTGATGCAACCACCCAAGAAGAGACCCATATTAACAGTGTACACTTCACCACCACAAATGAATGTCTTTCTGCAGCAGTCGATGAATTGGCTGGTGGGACTGCTGTCGAGTATGCGCAACATATTTGCAATACTGTTGACAATTTGTGTGAAACTTACACTTATTTCAATGAGCAAGCAGACTTCCAAGACACCAGGCAAAAGATGATAGACAGCATTACAAATACACCGAGTGACAGGTATGCCGCTAATCATGCTGCTATTAGGATTGTGAACAGTGAGTGGGGTAAATCTTTGAATGAGCTCTACTGCCACTTGCATCCTCTTGACTCCATCGCAACGTCAGTTCGCTCAGCCCACAAAAAGCACAAAGAATCCAGAGGCAAAGTCTTTGGGAAGGACTGTCTAGCAGGAAATGTCATACTGCAGATGAACAAACTTCAGTACAAGAATGGAAAAGGGGACCCAAAAGGATTTGTTGCATTTTTGGATGAAAGGAACATTCCCCGAGGTGTCCTCCCTCGGTACCATGGCAACAGATTACATATTAGTGGCAAGCTCATAGAACATTATGATGGCTTTGTTACCATAGGTTCAACTGCACTGCGTTGAGGAACACTATCCAGATCACGTCCACTCCGCTTGTGCAACTGGCTCATCAGGATTGGAATGTTTGCTGCGGGACTTTTGTTTACAATACACAGTCAATCACATGCATCCTTGTTGTTGAGGAGTAAGTCTTCTGGTCCACCTTTGACTTGACCTTACTGGCAGCCTCCAGAGTTTCGATTCTTTCTTTGAGGACACGATTGTCAAATTCGAGGCGTCTCACATCCTCTTCCCTGTCCTTTAGTTTTTCCTGAGCTTTTCTGTGCTGGTTTCAGAATGGCAGGCAGTGACTAGTGGGGTACCGCAAGGCTAGGTGCTGGGACCGCAGCTATTTACAATATTCATCAATGGTTTGGATGAAGGGATTCAAAGTAACATTAGTAAATTTGCAGATGACACAAAGCTGGGTGGCAGTGTGAACTGTGAGGAGGATGCTATGAGAATGCAGGGTGACTTGGACAGGTTGGGGGAGTGGGCAGATGCATGGCAGATGAAGTTTAATGTGGATAAATGTGAGGTTATCTACTTTGGTATCAAAAACAGGAAGGCAGATTACTATCTAAATGGCGTCAAGTAGGGAAAAGGGGAAGTACAGCGGAATCTGGGGGTCCTTGTTCATCAGTCTATGAAAGTAAGCATGCAGGTACAGCAGGCAGTGAAGAAAGCGAATGGCATGTGGGCCTTTACAACAAGAGTCGAGTATAGGAGCAAAGAGGTCCTTCTGCAGTTGTACAGGGCCCTAGTGAGACCACACCTGGAGTATTATGTGCAGTTTTGGTCCCCTAATTTGAGGAAGGACATTCTTGCTATTGAGGGAGTGCAGCGTAGGTTTACAAGGTTAATTCCCGGGATGGCGGGACTGTCATATGCTGAGAGAATGGAGCGGCTGGGCTTGTACACTCTGGAATTTAGAAGGATGAGAGGGGATCTTATTGAGACAAATAAGATTGTTAAGGGTTTGGACACGCTAGAGGCAGGAAACATGTTCCCGATGTTGGGGGAGTCCAGAACCAGGGGCCACAGTTTAAGAATAAGGGGTAAGCCATTTAGAACAGAGACGAGGAAACACTTTTTCTCACAGAGTTGTGAGTCTGTGGAATTCTCTGCCTCAGAGGGCGGTGGAGGCCGGTTCTCTGGATACTTTCAAGAGAGAGCTAGATAGGGCTCTTAAAGATTGCGGAGTCATTGAAACAGTTTTCCTCTTTTTCTTATTGCCACTAAACTTGATCAATTGTCTGATTGCTTTTTTAAATTTCAAAATCTCTACCTTGGTTTCAGCAATCTTGCGTGTCAAACGTAAGTTGGTTTTGAGTTCCTGAATCTTTCTGTCCTTCAAATCTATTTGGTTTTGATTTCTCTTTAAGGCTTGATTAACTACACGTTTGGATGTTTTCAACTGTGCCCTAAGTTCACGGATCTTTGGGCCATACTTTAGTGCAAGACCGACCTTGGATGTAGACAGATAGTTTTGTCTTTTCTTTATTTTGTTTCCTTGGTGAAAGACTTAGAAGTTCTCTGGTACATCTTGTTGAAACACTAGATGTCGATGGCATTGGTTCAGGAGAGGCAGCAGCTGTCGTTGGCGTTGCTAGATTCAGTGGAGGATGCAGACTATGACTGCCATCGCCCATGTCCTCAGTGTCTTGAAATATGGGCACTTGGCTTTTGGCTGATGCCAAGGATTCAGGATCATGAGCACCAGGCGGTGAAATGTCATCTAAAGAAATGTGTTGCCTGCCTTCTGGAAGTTTAAAAGTTTCATCACACATTTCCGTAAATGTTTCAAGTTCCTTGGGATTGCTGAGTTTTTTTAATTTAAGCAAAGTCCGGTTAACGAGAGTCCTCACCCTTGAGTTAACAGCAGCAAATGAATAGCCTTCTGCATCCGACAAAGAAAAATGTGAACTCAGCCGTCTCTCAGTTTCAGACAGACTTTTTCCAAACGAGGTATACAAGTACAAGATGTGTCCATTTTTAAGATCCCTCTTAGACTCGGGCATGATAGAGAAATTCACTTCAAGGTGAGCTTTAGCTATGCCAGGCTGGGCATTTGGATTGACAATTTTGGATTTCTTCTTCGGAGGCATCTGAAAAATGTAACGAAAAAACCCACTGAACAGCATTAAGTAGAAACAAGTTTTTATTTGCAGTTTTAGAAAAAAAAGGTAGAATTAATTTTGTTGAACAAAATGCCTAACACAAGTTAAACGTTAAAACAAAAAGTAAATACCCAACAAAAAAATTCATATTCACCAGTCATCAAATCAATTAAATTCGTCTAAATTCAATCTAGATCTAAACATCTATGCCATTCTTAAGTAAAGGCTAAAAATAAATTTTTAAATAGCCAAAGTATCCAAATAACAAACTGATCCCATTCACACAAGAATTCACAACATAACATGATTTTTAAATCTCACTTTGTCATGAATTTCTATGCCAACTCGAAGGAATTTAATGTTTAATTCCCATAAATTTTCCTGTTGGATTATAACATTGCAGCAGGCAAGGGGTGTTTTACACAGACATGTGTTCAAAATCCACAAACATCCACTCTCAAGATAATCAAAATCATTATTTTTTGCACAATCATGTCATAAGAACATCTAAATTATCTATATTTTGTGTAATTGTCTATCCATGATTAATATTTTCATACTAAATATCTGACTAAAAACTATGTACTGTGGAAGTTTTTAGTCAGATATTTAGTATGAAAATATGGATGTTTAGTGTTTTATGGGTCATTCGTAACTGTCACTGTATGTCATGTTGTCACTTGTGGGCGGAGCACCAAGGCAAATTCCTTGTATGTGAATACTTGGCTAATAAACTTATTCATTCATTCATTCATTCATTCATTCATCATGGATAGACAATAACACGAAATATAGATAATTTAGATGTTCTTATGACATTGTGCAGAAAATAATGAATTTGATTATCTTGAGAGTGGATGTTTGTGGATTATGATGCAGAGATCGGATTGTGGTCGCCGCCTTGATTTTGCTCACACTCACAGTCGGCAGGCAGGACTCGCTGATATCGGGGCCTAAATAACATATTTCGCATCATCAGGTTAAAATGAAATTACACCAAAAACTAGATAAGATGTTAAATAAACATCCTACAGTACATACCTTTGTTTTGTCCTGAACTTGCGATCCGTGATTTTGAAGGCGTTGAAGTTGGGCCCGACTTTCATCCAGCGATTCAATAGTCAGCAACGTTTTGAAAAAAATCGTGAACGAAATTTCCTCATAAACTTATCGTACGACGAAATCCCTCCCTGACAACCAATAAAAACATGCACTTTACTCACCCCCCCCCCCCCCCCCACCACAGCCTCTTGAGTCGCACGCACAGGCAGTTGGCAGATCTGGAGCGCCACTGATAGCAGGAATTTGTTACAACGCTACATTATATTGTCATGGATTATGGTGGACCAAAGGAACTGCCTCTTTAGACTTCAGAGACACAGTGCGGAAAAAGGCCATCAGGCACACAGAGACCACGCTGACCAGCAATCATCCTGTACACTAACACTATCCTACACACTGGGACAATTTACAATTTACAGAAGCCAATTAACCTGTCTTTGGAGTGTGGGAGAAAACCACAGCACCCGGTAAAACCCCACGCAATCACACGGAGAACATACAAACTTCGCACACACAGCACCTTTAGTCAAGATCAAACCCGTGTCTCTGGTGCCGAAAGGTAGCAACTCTACCACTGCGTCACTGTGCCGCCCATTTCTATGCTGAATGTTGAGTGGTATGTAGGAATGTAGAGTGGTATGTAGGAATACAGAAGGCAGTGGAGGCCAATTCACTGGATGTTTTCAAGAGAGTTAGATTTCGCTCTTCGGGCTAATGGAATCAAGGGATATGGGGAAAAAACAGGAACGGGGTACTGATTTTAGATGATCAGCCATGATCATATTGAATGGTGGTGCTGGCTCGAAGGTCCGAATGGCCGACACCTGCACCTATTCTTCACTGTTTCTAGAAGTGACTTTGGAATGTAGATCCAGAGATCTCTAAAGGCAAGACAAGTAGGCAAGTTGGTTAAAAATGCACACAGGATGCTGGGGATCTTTGTCACCATGTTACAGGTAAAATATGATTGCTCAGCAAGCCCTTGATACTCTTCATTTTGAGAAATCGAGCAACCTCTATCTTGAATTAAGTGAAGCATTCTGCATAAAGAATTTCAGAGACACCGCCCCAAGCAAGAGGAATTTCTTCTCAGTCCCCAGTTGCCCATATACTGAAAGTGTCATCCTACGTGAACCCAGCTTGTTCAACACTGTATTTTATAAATTTCACTCTGACCCCCTCTCAATTTGCTAACCTCAAGAGTATACAAGGTTAGATAGATAGATAGATAGAATGCCATTTATTGTCATTTACACATACAACGTTCAAACGAGATTACGTTCCTGCAGTCATAACAGCAAAAAAACAACAACACACAATTGACACAATTCCACACAAACATCCATCACAGTGAATCTCCAAACACCTCCTCACTGTGATGGAAGGCAAAAGTCTTATCTCTTCCCTGTTCTCTGTTCTTTATTCTTCTTCTCTCGCAGTCAAGCAGTCAAACTGCTGCATCGAGCTGATCAAGGCTTTTGATATTAGAGCCCCCGGCGGGTGATGGTAAGTCCCGCGGCCGTTTAAGCAGCGCCGGGCGATGTAAGGCCCCGCTCCGGGTCGATTTAAATCCCTCGATTCGGGCTGGAGAAGTTGCCGTTGCGGGAGCCCCGAAAAGCGGTCTCCCACCAGGGACCCGCAAGCTCCCAATGTTACCGTCCACAGGGCCTGCAGCCGGAGCCTCTGAAGCTCCGAAGTCGGGTCGCAGCCGCGCGCCACCACAGCGCTCCGCGATGGTGAGTCATAGAAACATAGAAAATAGGTACAGGAGTAGGCCATTCGGCCCTTCGAGCCTGCACCGCCATTCAATATGATCATGGCTGATCATCCAACTCAGTATCCTGTACCTGCCTTATCTCCATACCCCCTGATCCCTTTAGCCACAAGGGCCACATCTAACTCCCTCTTAAATACAGCCAATGAACTGGCCTCAACTACTTTATGTGGCAGAGAATTCCACAGATTCACCACTCTGTGTGAAAAACATTTTTCTCATCTCAGTCCTAAAAGACTTCCCCCTTATGCTTAAACTGTGACCCCTTGTTCTGGACTTCCCCAACATCGGGAACAATCTTCCTGCATCTAGCCTGTCCAACCCTTTAAGAATTTTGTAAGTTTCTATAAGATCCCCCCTCAATCTTCTAAATTCTAGCGAGTACAAGCTGAGTCTATCCAGTCTTTCTTCATATGAAAGTCCTGCCATCCCAGGAATCAGTCTGGTGAACCTTCTCTGTACTCCCTCTATGGCAAGAATGTCTTTCCTCAGATTAGGAGACCAAAACTGTACGCAATACTCCAGGTGGGTCTCACCAAGGCCCTGTACAACTGCAGTAGAACCTCCCTGCTCCTATACTCAAATCCTTTTGCTATGAATGCTAACATACCATTCGCTTTCTTCACTGCCTGCTGCACCTGCATGCCTACTTTCAATGACTGATGTACCAGGACACCCAGGTCTCGTTGCATCTCCCCTTTTCCTAATCGGCCACCATTCAGATAATAGTCTACTTTCCTGTTCTTGCCACCAAAGTGGATAACCTCACATTTATCCACATTGTATCCGCAGGCTCTGCGACTGGAGTCCCAGGTCGATTCCGGTTGGAGGCCGCCGGCTCCACGATGTTAGGCCCCAACGACAACGGAGACTCGAGAGGGAAAAGGTCAAGTCCCCCGTGAAGAGAAGAGATTAAAAAGTCCCACCCCCCCCCCCACACATATACACAGCTAAATATAAAATAAAACTAAAACCAAAAACATACACATAACAGGACAAAAAAGAAGAAAAGACAGACAGACTGCAGTGGCCGCTGCCGCGAGGCGCCGCCATCTTGGTCAACCTTTCCTCATATGGCGAAACTGTCATCTATGAGCAAAGGCTTGTTAATCATGAGAGGAATAGATAGGGTGAATGTACAGCCTTTTACCCAGAGTAGAGGAATCAAGAACCAGAGGACATAGGTTTAAGGTGAAGGGGTGAGATTTCATAGGCACTTGAGGGACAACTCTTTTACACAAAGGGTGTTAGGGATATGGAATGAGTTGCTGGGGGAGGTGGTTGAGGCAGGTGCTATAACAACATTTATAAAAGATAAAAACGAGGAACTGCAGATGCTGGTTTACCAAGAAAAGGCAAAAAAGGTGGGAAGAAATCTGGACGTGTGCATTTTCACACTTGATTGGAAAGGGGAGAAGAAGGAGTAGCCAAGGTGCGATTCATCTTTGATTATGCTGTTGGCCTTGCCCAGGCAGCACATGGTGCAAATGAGTCAATGGAAGAGAGGTTGATTTGTGTGATGGTCTGGACTGCGTCCACAATACTCTGCAATTTCTGGCGGTCTTGGATGGAGCTGTTCCCAAACCATGCTGTGACGCATCCCAATAAAACGCTTTCCTTGACGCATCTGTAGAAGTTGGTGAGAGTTGTTGGGGACATGCCGAATTTCTTAAGTCTTCTACGGAAGTAGAGGAGTTGGTGTGGAAGACTTTGGCCCAAACGCGGGCAGTTGGTAGTAGTGTAGATGGGGTAGTTTCCTCCCCCTGGCTTCACCATCCACAATTCTTCAATATAGAATCAAAGAACTACAGATGCTGGTTTATGCCAAAGATAGACACAAAGTGGGTCGGGCAGCATAGAAACATAGAAAATAGGTGCAGGAGGAAGCCGTTCGGCCCTTCAAGCCAGCACCGCCATTCATTGTGATCATGGCTGATCGTCCCCAATCAATAACCCGTGCCTGCCTCCTCCCCATATCCCATGATTCCACTAGTCCCTAGAGCTCTATCTAACTCTCTCTTAAATCCATCCAGTGACTTGGCCTCCACTGCCCTCTGTGGCAGGGAATTCCACAAATTTAAGTTTAAGGCCACAGTTTAAGAATAAGGAGTAAGCCATTTAGAACGGAGACGAGGGAAGGCTTTTTCTCAAAGAGAGTTGTGAGTCTGTTGAATTCTCTGCCTCAGAGGGCGGTGGAGGCAGGTTCTCTGGATGCTTTCAAGCGAGAGCTAGATAGGGCTCTTAAACATAGCGGAGTCAGGGGATATGGGGAGAAGGCAGGAACGGGGTACTGATTGGGGATGATCAGCCATGATCATATTGAATGGCGGTGCTGGCTCGAAGGGCCGAGTGGCATACTCCTGCACCTATTGTGTATTCACAACTCTCCGGGTGAAAACGTTTTTTCTCAACTCAGTCTTAAATGGCTTCCACTTTATTCTAAGACTGTGGCCCCATGTTCTGGACTCGCCCAACATGGGGAACATTTTTCCTGCATCTAGCTTCTCCAGTCCTTTTATAATTTTATATTTCTATAAGATCCCCCCTCATCCTTCTAAACTCCAGTGAATACAAGCCTAGTCTTTTCAATCTTTCCTCATATGACAGTCCCGCCATCCCAGGGATCAATCTTGTGAATCCATTTTCCCAACTTGACACCATTTAGATAATAATCTGTCTTACCTGTTCTTGCCACCAAAGTGGATAACCTCACATTTATCCACATTAAACTTTATCTAGTGATGTTACAAAACTTACCTTCAGCGGCGCTGCAGTTCTGCTACTGGCCGTGTGCGCGACTTTGGCGCCTTTGTGGGTGGGGGCGGGATTAAAATGCCGTTTTCTCCTGCTTTTCGGAGGCGGACTTCCTCGGGCTATTAGCTGCTGAAGAACAATCGATCGGACTTCCGCTCCCGATTTATTTAATCGCGAGACAATTTAATAATTACATTAAAATAAAAAGCGACTTCTAACGCCCTCAACGCCTACAGCATGACGGATCGCATGAACGGGACAAAACAAAATGTAAGTCGTTTATTTTCACATATAAACTTGTTTCTTGGGATGGCTTTAATCAAATTTTACGATGCAAAAATGTAATTTGGGCCCCATACGAACCGGCAGTGTTTTTCCTGCCGATATGGAGTTCAAATTCACCGTAAATGCAACGTTCCAATCGATCGCGTTCCAGAAAAACCCACTCGCAAGATGATTTAAATGCACTTTTTTTTGGACAATCGTGTCATGAGCATCTATATTTTGTGTTATTGTTTACCCATAGTCAATATTTTTATACTAAATATCAGTTTTATTCCCATGTATTGTGCAAAAAAATAATAATTTTAATTATATTCAGTGGATGTTTCTAGATTAATTTATGGGAATTAAACATTAAATTCCTTCCATCTGGCATATAAATTCATGACAGTGAGATTTAAAAATCATGTTCTATTGTGAATTCTTGTGTGAATGGGATTAGTTTGTTATTTGGATACTTAGGCTATTTAAAACAAAAATCCTTTTCTTAAGAAATGGAATCTACAGGACATTGTTAATGGGAAAGTAGTGGGCAGAAAGGCATGTGTGGTTTGAAGAGCAAAAACCTGTAGTTTACAATGCTACAATTGAAAAGTTGAGGAAAAACAAGGTGTACAGAGTTGCTTATTGGTTACAATCTGAGGAGTATGATGATGCTACTGATTATGATATGCCAATGTACCAGCTAGCAACTGATCTTCTCCATAAAGACTTGGTCTATTGCTAGAAATTGTAATTTATTTACCTATCTGTTACGGATTTACAGCATATAATACAATAATATTAAAGTTCTGATCTTAGGAATATCACATTTTTGAATTTTCAAGGCAGTCTGGGTGTTTATTACTATTTCCGTCACAACGGTCAATTTTGTAATTAACTACAATTAGGTAATTAACTAATTATATGCTTTAATTTCAGGTCATCCAAGTAAGATGTTTTATATTTGTTTCAGAATGCTTCAATCTATAATAACTGAAAATTTCATTCAGTTCTCTTGATTTTTTAGGAAGTTATGGGCTTTTGACTGTCCTCGATCACAGCTTTTGTGTTAAGTCAATGGAAAAGCAATAGTAGGTATGTTACAAAACTTACCTTCAGCGGCGCTGCAGTTCCGTCACTGCCCGTGTGTGCGACTTTGGCGCCTTTGAGAGGGGGGCGGGTTTAAAATGCGATTTTTCAGCAGCCTATTCAAATCGATCTATCAGGCTGTTTAGTTGCTAAAGAAAAATCGCTTCGACTGCCGTTTTATTAAGTTTATTAAGATTTGCGCTGGATAATTAAATTGTTGGAGTAAAATTAAAATCATCTTCATATGCCGTCAACGCCGACAACGGGACGGATTTCACGTAGGGGACAAGGCAAGGTACGCCGTTTATTTTTTCATATAAACTTGCTTCTTAGGATGCCCTTAATCAAAATTTCACGTTGCAAAAATGTGATTATGTAAATATACAAACCGGCAGTATTTTTCCTGCCGATATGGGATTTAAATTCACTGCAACCGCAACGTTCCAAACCAGCGCGTTCCACAAAAACCCACTCGTAAGATGATCCATTTGGCCTATAAATTCATGACAATGAGATTAAAAAATAATATTATATTGTGAATTCTTGTGTGAATGTTATTTGGACACTTAGGCTTTTAAAACATGTTAACCTTTTTCTTAAGAAATGGATAGATGTTTAGATCTAGTAATTGAATTTTGTAATTAGCTACAATTGGGTAACTAACTAATTATATGCTTTAATTTCAGGTCATCCAAGTAAGATTGTTTCATATTTGTTTCAGAATGCTTCAATCTATAATAACTGAAAATTTCATTCAGTTCTCTTAATTTTTAAGAAAGTTATGGGCTTTTGACTGTCCTTGATCACAGCTTTTGTGTTGTCAATGGAAAAGCAATAGGGAACAAGATGCTAATATCCGAGTATGAAAAAGGCCATAACTATTTTAATACTGAAGATATGAAAGTGAATTAGGTGTCAAATTAAACTTCTTTTTATGCTTTATCTGATGGGATAAATTGCAGACTTGATTTTTTAAATTTCAAAAGTTTGTAACATTGCTACTTCATCTGCCATGCTCTGCCCACTCACCCAACCTGTCCAAGTCACCCTGCATTCTCATAGTAGGTATGTTACAATACTTACCTTCAGCGGCGCTGCAATTCTGCCACTGGCCGTGTGCGCGATTTTGGCGCCTTTGAGGAGGGGGGGGGGGCGGGGTTAAAACGCGGGTTTCTCCTACCTTGTCTTGTATTATATTTCGTTGGAGTGTCAGCTTTTGCTGAAAAATCTTTCCGACGGGCGTTTTGTGTATTTTTTATTTTTATTCAATCGACAAGTTCAGCGCTGGAGCAATTTTAAAATCAGCTTCGAAAGCCGTCAACGCCGACAACGGGGACGGATTTCACGCACGGGACAGGTAAACGAAAGCAGTTTATTTTAATGTATAAAAGTGCTTCTTAAGAGGCCTTTAATTCACATTTTTTAATGCGAAACGGTGATTCTTTTCCCCGAACGGCAGAATTTTTCATGCCGATACGGGGTTAAATTCACCGCAAATCAACGTTCCAAATGATCGCGTTCCAGAAAATCCCACTCGCAAGATGATTTAAATGCCCATTAATTTACAGGTATTAAACATTAAATTTCTTCCATTTGGCCTGTAAATCCATGACAATGAGATTTTAAAATTATGTTATATTGTGAATTCTTGCGTGAATGTTATTTGGACACTTAGGGTATTTAAAAATGTTAATCTATTCTTAAGAAATTGATAGATGTTTAGATCTAGTAATTGAATTTTGTAATTAGCTACAATTAGGTAACTAACTAATTATATGCTTTAATTTCAGGTCATCCAAGTAAGATTGTTTCATATTTGTTTCAGAATGCTTCAATCTATAATAACTGAAAATTTCTTTCAGTTCTCTTAATTTTTAAGAAAGTTATGGGCTTTTGACTGTCCTCGATCACAGCTTTTGTGTTAAGTCAATGGAAAAGCAATAGGGAACAAGATGCTAATATCCGAGTATGAAAAAGGCCATAACTTTTTTAATACTGAAGATATGAAAGTGAATTAGGTGTTAGGTTTTTATGCTTTATCTGATGGGATGAATTACAGACTTGATTTTTAAAATCTCAAAATTTTGTAACATTGCTACTCATAGCATCCTCCTCGCAGTTCACATAGTTTTGTGTCATCTGCAAATTTGCGGATGTCAAGGGTTATGGGGAGAAGGCAGGGAAATGGGATTAAACGGGAGAGATAGATGAACGGCAGAGATTCATGTTGAACGGCAGAGGAGCCATCG
>CM075993.1:10902954-10986128 GCA_038087875.1 Malacoraja senta
TGTTCCCATGCCTCTAGCGGGAGTCCAAACCCTTAACAATCTTATATGTTTCAATAAGATACCCTCTCATCCTTCTAAACTCCAGAGTTTACAAGCCCAGCCGCTCAATTCTCTCAGCATATGACAGTCCCGCCATCCCAGGAATTAACCTTGTAAACCTACGCTGCACTCCCTCAATAGCAAGAATGTCCTTCCTCAAATTAGGGGACCAAAACTGCACACAATACTCCAGGTGTGGCTCTGTACAACTGCAGAAGGACCTCGCACCTACATTCCTAAGATAGACACAAAAAGCTGGTGTAACTCAGCGGGACAGGCAACATCTCTGGAGAGAAGGAAAAGGTGACGTTTTGGGTCGAGACCCTTCTCCAGACTGGTTAGGGACAAGGGAAACGAGAGATATAGACGGTGATGTGGAGAGATAAAGAACAATGAATGAAAGATATGCAACAAAATTAACGAAGATAAAGGAAACAGGCCATTGTTAGCTGTGTAGGAAGGAACTGCAGATGCTGGTTTAAACCGAAGATAGACACAAAAAGCTGGAGTAACATAGCGGGACAGGACACTCTATCTTAGAGAGAGATTAGAGATTAGAGATTCCTTTATTTGTCATTCAGACCTTTCGGTCTGAACGAAATTTCGTTGCCTGCAGTCATACATATAATAATAAATAACAATAAACACAAATTAACATCCACCACAGTGAGTTCACCAAGCACCTCCTCACTGTGATGGAGGCAAAAGTCTTAAAGTCTCTGTCTCTTCCCTCTTTTGTTCTCCCTCTGCGCTGAGGCGATCCAGGCTTCTGATGTTGTGACCCCGCCGGGTGATGGTAAGTCAGTCCCGCGGCTGAATCCGTGCTCCGCGACGGGCCGGTTCAAACTCCGCAGGCCCGGGGTGGTCGAAGCTGCCGAAGCTGCCGCCCTCCAGTCCAGCGGACGCAGCTGTAGTTGCGGGAGCTCCAGAAAAACAGGTCACCCACCTGTGACCTGCGAGCTCCCGACGATGTCGTCCACTGGGCCCGCGGCCGAGCCTCCGGATTCAGGTCGCCACCAGTGTCTTTGGTCGCCACCGCCGGAACGCCGGAACACCACCGCAGCGCCAAAGTCGGCCAGCCTCGCGTTGGTAAATCTTGGCTCTGCCTCCGGAGCCTCGAGGTCGGTCGGTCGCTCGCAGTTGGAGTTGGAGGCCGTCAGCTCCGCCATTAGGCCTCAGCGCAGACGGAGGCAGAGAAGGGGGATATGACAAGAAAAAGTCGCATTCCCCCGAAGGAAGAGACAAAAATCATGTTTCACCCCCCCCCCCACACACATAACCCAATAAACTAAAATTTAACTAAAACAGGACAAAAGAAAACAACAAAAAAAGTAAAAACAGACAGACTGCAGGCGAGCCGCTGCTGTTCAACAGCGTCGCCACATCCGGAATCTATCGTTTCCCTTATCCCTAACCAGTCTGAAGAAGGGTCTCGACCCGAAACGTCACCCACTCCTCTCCAGGGATGCTGCCTGTTCCGCTGAGCTCCAACAGCTTTTTGTGTCTATCTATTGTTAGCTGTTTGTTGGGTGAAACCAAGAAGCTGGTGCAACTTGGGTAGGGGAGGTATAGAGAGAGAGAGAGAGAGAGAGAGGGTATGCTGGGGCTTCTTTTCAAGTTAGCAAAACCAATATTCATACCACTGGGCTGTAAGCTGCCCAAGCGAAATATGAGATGCTGTTCCTCCAATTTGCGTTTGGCCTCACTCTGACACTGGAGGAGACCGGGGACAAATGGTCTGTGTGGGAATGGGACGGAGAATGAAAGAGTTTAGCACCTACATTCCTTCCTCTTGCTTCACAATTCGCAACTCTTCAAGCCTTTTGTCTCACACCTTCTGTTGTTTCAACTCTGGCCGTTGCCCACCATCTTACTATGACAGCCCCCCTCACCTTTATCAACCGACTACCTGCTAAGCTTTGCCTTGCCTCCCCTCTCTTCCAGCTTTCATTCCCCCCCACCTACATTCAGTCTGAAGGAAGGTCCCGACCTGACACGTCTATCCATGCTCTCCAGAGAGGCTGCCTGACCTGCTGAGTTACTTGAGCACATTATGTCTTTATTTAGGATTGGGTAGAGGAGGCTAGAATAGGCTAAGGTATAGGGTAGAGTAGCCTAGGGTAGAGTAGGCTCGGGCAGTAATGTAGAGTAGAGCAGAGTTGGGTTGTGTAGGAAAGAGTAGTCGAATAGATTACAGTTGAGGTGGGTCATAGGTCATAGGTTATAGGAGCAGAATTAGGCCATTCGGCCCATCAACTTTACCATTCAATCATGGCTGATCTATCTCTCCTAACCCCATTCTCCTGCCTTCTTCCCATAACCTCTGACACCCGCACCAATCAAGAATCCATCCATCTCTGCCTCAAAAACATCCATTGACTTGAATTCCACAGATTCACCACCCTCTGACCACTTTTATAGGGTGGGATATAGTGTAGAGTAAGGTAGTGCCGTGTAGGGTAGTGTTGTGTAGCGTAGTGTCGTGTAGGGTAGTTAGTGTAGCCGAGGGTAGGGTAGACTATGAGGGGTTAACAAGAGTATGATGGTGTGTATGGCATGACAGTGTTGGGTAGAGAAGGGTAGAGTAGGGGAGACTAGAATAGGGTAGGTTCCAGAGAGGTGGCATAGCGTAGGGAAGGGTGGGATAGAATTGGGTAGAGATGGGTAGGGTTGGGTTGGGTTGGGTTGGGTAGAGTTGGGTTGGGTTGGGTTGGGTTGGGTTGGGTAGAGATGGGTAGGGTTGGGTTGGGTTGGGTTGGGTTGGGTTGGGTTGGGTTGGGTTCGGTTGGGTTGGGTTGGGTTGGGTAGGGTTGGGTTGGGTAGGGTTGGGTAGGGTTGGATTGGGTAGTGTAGATAGATGAGGGTAGTCGGATAGGGCATAAGGGAGTGTAGAGTAGGGTGGAGTAGCGTACAGTAGGGCAGGATAGTGTAGAGTAGGGTCGAGTATGGTAAGGGTAGATTAGATGAGGAGGAAGGAACTGCAGATGCTGGTTTAAACGCAAGATAGACACAAAAAGCTGGAGCAACTCAGCGGGACAAGCAGCATGTCTGGAGAGAAGGAATGAGTGACATTTTGGGTCGAGACCCTTCTTCAGTGAGATATCTTGGGTGGAGCAGAGGAGGAGAGGAGAGGAATGGTGTCACAAGGACAGTGGGCCCTTATGGCCAAGATAAGACTGTGCTCTTAACAACTTTGAAACTCTGTGGGTGCCAGAAAGGTGGTGATCCTTTGTGTACTGTCCCGGTGTAGTCTACTATTGTACATATAGTATGATTCTACTGGAGTGTCTGTAGAATGTCACTGTACCTACAGTAGGTACATCGGTGCATGTGGCAATAAGGTATATCCTCACTCCTGCCCATACATCACATACATCCCATCTGTCTTTCAGGACCTCAACGTACAGCCTTCCTTAATGGATGCATATTGTCCACAGCCTGATTTCCCCCTCCTCTCAGTTTGTCACTTTAGTTTAGTTTCGAGATACAGCACGGAAACAGGTCCGCGCCGACCAGCGATCCCCGCACACTAAACTTTGGGCCTGTCCCACTTTCATGACCTAATTCACGACCTCTGCCGAGTTTGTCCTTGACTCATACTCGCAGCATGGTCGTCACGAGGTCGTAGGAGGTCGTCGGAGGTCGTGATGCTAGTCGTAGGTACTCGTGGCATCAAGTAGGTCGGGGCGTTTTTTCTAGCCTGATGAAAAATGTCCACGAGTAAAAAAGGTTGTGAATTAGGTCGTGAAAGTGGGACAGGCTACTTACACTATCCTACACACTAGTGACAATTTTTACATTTTTACTTTTATCCCAAGCCAATTAAGCTACGGACCTGTACGTCTTTGGAGTGTGGGAGGAAACTGAAGATCTCGGAGAAAACCCACGCAGGTCACGGGGAGAACGTACAAACTCCGTACAGACAGAAACCGTAGTCGGGATCGAACCCGGGTCTGCGACACTGCAATCGCTGTGAGGCAGCAACTCTAGCGCTGCGTCACCGTGCCGCGCTTGTTTGGTTTAGTTTATTTTTAAGATAAAGAATGGAGGAAGGTCCTTCGGCCCATTGAGTCCACACTGACTATCGACCACTAGTTCTACATTATTCCACTTCCCGACTCCCTACACACTAGGGTCAATTTACAGAGGACCAACTAACCTACAAACTTGCACGTCTTTGGGATGTGGGATGAATTAGAGCACCCGGAGGAAACCCACGCGGTCACAGGGAGAACGTGCAAACTCCACACAGGCAGCACCCGAGGTCAGGATTGAACCCGGGCCTCTGGTGCTGTGAGGCAGCAACTCCGCCCCCTGCACCACTGTACCGCTCTTGACCTTTAGATCTTTTAACTATAATATAGCCATGCAGCACAGAACCAGGCCCTTCAGCCCAACTTGCCCACACCGACCAAGATGCCCCATCTAAGCTAGTCGCACCTGCCTGCATTTGGCCCATATCCCTCTAAACCTTTCCTATCCATGAACCTGTCCAAATACTGTTTAAATAATACCTGCCTCAACTACCTCCTCTGGAAGCTTGTTCCATATCCCCACTGCCGTGTGTGAAACAGTTGCCCCTCAGTTTACTATTAAATCTTTCTTCTCTCACTTTAAACCTATGTCCTCTGGTTCTTGATTCCCCTACTCTGGGCAAGCGACTCTGTGCATCTACCCGATCTATTCCTCTCATGATTTTATACACCTCTGTAAATTGACCCACTCATCCTCCTGCACTCCAAGGAATAGAGTCCTAGCCTGCTCAACCTCTGCCTATAGCTCAGGCCCTCGAGTCCTGGCGCAGCAGTAGTGGTGCTGCCTCACGGCGCCAGAGACCCGGGTTCGATCCTGACCATGGGTACTGTTTTTACTGAGTTTGTGCGTTCTCCCCGCGACCTGCATGGGTTTTCTCCGAGATCTTCGGTTTCCTCCCGCTCTCTAAAGACGTGCAGGTTTGTAGGTTAATTGCTTTGGTATAAATGTAAAATTGTTCCTAGTGTTAATGTGTGGGGATCGTTGGTCGACACGGACCCGGTGGGCCGAAGGGCCTGTTTCCGTGTTGTATCTCTAAGCTAAAGTAAAAGTCGTCTGAGAACTTTGCAAATTGTGGTTCTGCGACTGGAATTCGCCGGGATAATTGGGATACGTGAGAAGTGATCGGCCCACAGGAACAGCTATGAAAGCCAAACAGGCAATGAATTTATGTGGAGACAACAGTGGTGAATCCATTTAGTTCTCAGTGAGACCTTCTCTCTCAGTGTGAAACCCGTCCCATCTCTGCTGGTCCATTATACCATTAGACTGTGGACTCAGCACTGCTCTGCTCTTTACTTAATACAGAGGAGACTTTTACTTTCCTTTTGGGAAAGTGGGGGGGTAATTTTAGTGATTTCTTAGATCGTTCCATAGGTAAATCACACATCCTTTCAAGCACAGTTATAAAAATCTTGTCCTTTGGTACCAGATCCTCCATCGAGCTGCATTAATCCAGATTTACACACTCCCAGCCCCAACTAACTTCTTACAACATCCAAGGAGGTATAGTAATTAAATTTGCTCTTGATTCAGGTCATACTCAATAAATCGGAATAAATTAACAAGGCATTAGTGCGGTTGCTACATTAAATTTGCATAGTGCATTTAATGAATATGCAACTCGAGTAAAAAAGGTCCACCACTGTGAACCGTCGGAATTAACATAACTACTTCCAACATGCTTCTTAAATAATGCACTCATTTGCACATCACTGTGTTGGCTAATTCTAACTTCAGTCAGGGTGCTATTGTAATTAAGATTTGAGCTTTAATTTTTAATGGAGTTTATGTTACATCAATCGTGACAGTAATGAGGGGACAAGGAAACAAAAAGACTGCTAATAATTAAATTCACAAACCAGTTCCAGGGATAATCATTCCTGAGGAGAAATTACATGACTAATTATTAATTAAATATTCATACCATCGCTGGGCCAACTCACACTCCTGTCCGGATAACACTTTGCTGTCGACGATGCTCCTTATCAAATGTCTCTCTCCACCTATTCACAATTTAGGATTTCAGCTCACTACGCCAAGGCTATTAATCAGATTGACACATCGCCAAATGATTGCGATCAATTTATTGCACTTACGTGTTCCAATATTGCAACCTTCCGAATGGATTTATCCTGTTACATCACAGATAAATTAGGATTAAATAGGATTGCATTTTATTCCCAGGCCACTTCTAACCTTTTGTCTTTTTGTTGGAATTACAGTGGGCTAGAGGAGTCAAAGGCAGCGTCGCGGGGAGAGGTATTTTTATCACCATCGAACTCTCACTAAGTACTGGGCCATCAGCGCTCATCAGAGACCCCCCCCCCCCCACAGGGGGAGGTGGCGGGACAAGGGCAGTCCCACGAAGTGTATCAGAGTTATTCATTGACCATTGCAGGGCTATGGAGCCCGTAACATCTCCAAAGGTCACAGAAAGTGAATCGTGAAAGGCCTGGATAGAGTGGATGTGAAGAGGATGTTTCCACTAGTGGGAGAGTCTAGGACCAGAGGCCATCGCCTCAGCATTAAACAATGTTCCTTTCGGAAGGGGATGAGGAGGAATTTCTTCAGTCAGAGGGTGCTGAATCTGTGGAATTCTTTGCCACAAAAGGCGGTGGAGGCCAAGTCAATGGGTATTTTTAAGGCAGAGATAGATGGATTCTTGGTTAGTACGGGTATCAGGAGTTATGGGGGGAAGGCAGGAGAATGGGGTTAGGATGGAGAGATAGATCAGCCACGATTGAAGGGCGGAGGAGACTTGATGGGCCGAATGGCCTAATTTTGCTTCTATCACCTATGAACTTATGGTGTCGTCAGAAGTCACGTGTGCGGTCTGTTGGGTCGGCACAGTGGTGCAGCGGGTAGAGCTGCTCCCTCGCAGCTCCAATGACCTGGGATTCCATCCTGACCTCCAATGCCCTCTGTTAAGAGTCAAGAGAGTCAAGAGTGTTTAATTGGCATTTGCACGGACAACAGAACAATGACATATTTACTCACAGTAAACACAACACAATGGGCCTGGAAACACAATACTCACACATAACATATAATCAATAGTCAAGTCAAGTCAAGTCACATTTATTTATATAGCACATTTAAAAAACAACTCTCGTTGGCCAAAGTGCTTTACATTTGTTATAAGAATAGCATAAACAGACAAATAAAAAAATTTTAAAAAAAAATTATAAGCCCAGTACTAGTGCAAAAAAACTAGTAGTCCTTGATACAACCACTGTCTGAAGCAGGTTCTCGACCTGAAATGTCACCCATTCCTTCTCTCCAGAGATGCTGCCTGACCTGCGGAGTTACTCCAGCTTTTTGTATCTATCTCCGGTTTAAACCAGCATCTTGCAGTTCCTTCTTACACAGTCCACTGTTCGTCTGAAGAAGGTTTCTGACCTGAAATGTCACCTATTCATTTTCTCCGGAGATGATGCCTGACCCGCTGAGTTACTCCGGCATTGTGGGTCTATCTTGGTCCAGAGTTCATGGTTTAGTTGATGTTTTGTGGTGTTCAAGAGCCTGATAGTTGTTGGGAAGAAGCCACTCTTCAACCTGGTGCTCAGGGTTTTCAGGCTCCGACATCATCTTCCCAATGGTATGAGAGAAATGATAGTGTGCGAGGGTGGTGTGCATCTCTGATGATGCTGGCTGCCTTTTTGAGGCAGCGACTCCTGTAGATCCCTTCGATGGTGGGTAGGTCAGTACCCGTGATGGACTGGGCAGTGTTTACCATTCTCTGCAATCTCCTTCATTCTTAGGCGTTCAAGGCCACAATGCCCGTGTGCTCGCCACCATATCTCTGTGTGGAGTTTGCATGTCTCCCTGTGACCAGGTCCTCCGGTTTTCTCCCACAATGCTATTGTTGCTTAGTTTATTGTCACGTGTACCGAGGTACAGTGAGAAGACTTTGCTGCATTCTAACCGGTCAACGGAAAGACAATACATGATTACAATCTAGCCAGTTACGGTGTATAGATACATGATAAGGGAATAACTCCAGCTTTTTGTGTCTATCTCAGGTTTAGACCAGCATCTGCAGTTCCTTCCAACACAGACTATCAATTTTAATTTTAATTCAAAAAGTTTCAATAAAAGGTTTCGAAACATAATTTTCCACAAAACATTTAAAAGATCTAAAATTACCAACAACAAAAGAACACTAAATAATCACAAAACGTCTCGAACTGAAACTGAAACGTGTTCCCGATGTTGGGGGAGTCCAGAACCAGGGGCCACAGTTTAAGAATAAGGAGTTAGCCATTTAGAACGGAGACGAGGAAACACTTTTTCTCACAGAGAGTGGTGAGTCTGTGGAATTCTCTGCCTCAGAGGGCGGTGGAGGCAGGTTCTCTGGATGCTTTCAAGAGAGAGCTAGAAAGGGCTCTTAAAAATAGCGGAGTCAGGGGATATGGGGAGAAGGCAGGAACGGGGTACTGATTGGGGATGATCAGCCATGATCACATTGAATGGCGGTGCTGGCTCAAAGGGCCATATGGCCTCCTCCTGCACCTATTGTCTATTGTCTATTGTCCCTCACCCATTCCTTCTCTCCAGAGATGCTGCCTGTCCCGCTGAGTTACTCCAGTTTTTTGCGTCTATCTTCGGTTTAAACCAGCATCTGCAGTTCCTTACTGCACAAAATAATCAAATACGTTTAATGTGGGCTTACGGTAAACCAGCGGGGGGTGTTCACGGGCCGGGGATCCGCAGAGGTCCCAGCCCCATAAACGGTATGCCGGCTACAGGCCCGGTGCTCACGGCCCCCTTATGCCTCCCTGTCTCCGCTCCCTCGACCAGATGCTCCCGCCACAAGGTGCCAGCTCACCGGGTAACTGGCGGAGGTGGGAAGGCGGTGCTACGGGAATCTCGGTCGGCTGTCACGGAAATCCGCTATATAGAAGTCGTCTATTGCAAGGGTTTACTGTATATACAAATATATTTTTGTAAACTTTTTTCCCACTTACAGGGTCCTTTACCACTGGTGTACATTGAGGGGCAGAGTCCGGTGGGGACTCCCAGGGGGCTACTCATGAGTGGCAAGGGATGTTTTGTCTAAAGACAGGACAGTATCCCGGGGAGCCGCGCGGGGACGACTCACTCGCCGAACAACTGCGCCGCGGACCGGAGCCCGCCCGCTAGGCCCGACTCGCCCGCACAGGCCTGCCAGGAGGCTGCAGAAAAGCCGGGCAGCGAAGCCAGCCTGGACCGAATGGAGCCTCGACTGCAACGGTGAGCCTCGGCAGCGTGGGGGCGTTGGCAGCGGTGAAACAGTGGTGACGGTGGAGCCTCGGCGGTGGTGAAGCCTCGTGGGTCGACTCGTGATCAGTTGTCGATGAGAGCGTGGGGGGACCGCCGTGAGGGAGGAGGGGGAGGAACAATGGGGAGGGAGGGAGGTGAGGAGGGGAGAAGAATGGAGACCTGGCATGGAGGGGGAGGGGGGAGAGGAGGGAGGGGGGAGGGGGAGAGGGGGGGGAGAGGAGGAGGGGGAGAGGAGGGGGGAGGGGGAGAGGAGGGGGAGGGGGAGAGGGGGGGTAGAGGAGGGAGGGGAGAACAAAGGAGGAGTTGGCCAGTGTACTTTGTAACAGTCAGCGCCCTTTATGTAGCAACTATTTGCATACCTTGGGAATTCATGCAAAGAATTTCACTGTACCTACTCACATGTGACAATGAAGTATTCCATTCCATATTTAGGGTAAGAAGGGGGAAAGATGGGGACCTGAAGGGCAACATTTTTACACAAACGGTGGTGGGAGTCTGGAACGAGCTGCTGGAGGAGGTAGTTGAGGCAGATAGTGTAGTGCCAACCATACAGAAGTTTGTCTACCTTCGATTTTCCAGCATCTGCAGTTCCTTCTTAAACATACAGAAGTTACACCTTGCTTTCAAAATCCTAACCAGGGCTTCCAAGTTAATGGAATCTGCAATATATTTTTAGAAAACGCTATAATGTAGAGGGTAAAACAGAGGTGACATTTCAGGTCAGAGTTAACATCAGATTTGAAACATAGAAAATAGGTGCAGGAGTAGGCCATTCGGCCCTACGAGCCAGCACCGCCATTCAATACGATCATGGCTGATCATCCAGAATCGTTCCTCCTTTCTTCCCATATCCCTTGATTCCGTTAGCCCTAAGAGCTGGACACTGGATTCAAACATTAGATTCGTTCCAATGAAGAGGAAAAGTTATAGGGAAAATATATATATGTGTTACATAATTCACATCTGCAGAATCAATTGAGTTAAATTCCACGCATTTCCTTACAGCACAAAGACTATTCAGCCCATCGAGTGTATGCTGTTTCTCGGGACAGTCCTATCTCTGCCATTCCCTCACTTGTTTCCCAGTAATCTGTTCTTTCCCACATGCCCGTTAGCACTTCTACGGACACACTGTAGAAAGTATCCTGGTTGCATTCCAACACACAGGAACACGAGAGGCTGCAGAGAGTGGTGGACTCAGCCTGGTCCATCACGGGTACTGCCATCCCCTCCATCGAAAGCATTGATGTTTCCACTGGTGGGAGAGTCTAGGACTAGAGGCCATAGCCTCAGAATTGAAGGACGTTCTTTTGGGAAGGAGATGAGGAGAAATTTCTTCAGTCAGAGGGTGGTGAATATGTGGAATTCTGCCACCGAAGGCTGTGGAGGCCAAGTCAGTGGATATTTTTAAGCCAGAGATATTCTTGGTTTGTACTGGTGTCGGGGGTTATGGGGAGAAGGCAAGAGAATGGGGTTAAGAGGGAGAGATAGATCAGTCATGATTGAATGGCGGAATAGACTTGATGGGCTGATCTATCTCTCCCTCCTTAACCTCATTCTCCTGCCTTCTCCCCATAACCTCTGACACCCGTACTAATCAAGAATCTATCTATCTCTGTCTTAAATATATCCACTGACTTTGCCTCCACAGCCTTGTGTGGCAAAGAATTCCACAGATTCACCACCCCGCGACAAGTCCAGAACAAGGGGTCTCAGTTTAAGGATAAAGGAGAAATCTTTTAGGACTGAGATGAGAAAAACATTTTTTACACAGAGAGTGGTGAATCTCTGGAATTCTCTGCCACAGAGGGTAGTTGAGGCCAGTTCATTGGCTATATTTAAGAGGGAGTTAGATGTGGCCCTTGTGGCTAAAGGGATCAAGGAGTATGGAGAGAAGGCAGGTACAGGATACTGAGTTGGATGATCAGCCATGATCATATTGAATGGCGGTGCAGGCTCGAATGGGCTGAATGGCCTACTCCTGCACCTATTTTCTATGTTTCTATGTGATGCCTTTACCTGTGATGCTGCTGCATGCAAGATTTTCCCTAAACCTTTTTACCGAACACATGGCTTGACTTGAATCTACTCATTCCTCTGCCACTGTAGATTGGTTATTTCATACTAGCCAATTGTAGTGCTTGTTAGTAGTTGCTCCGCCCAATGTCCGTTTTATATTCGCAAGAGTTTGCCGACGACATTCAGTATGAGTAGCTGCCTGGAACTGTAATGTCCTGCAGATCGATACTGTAAGTACATTGAATAAACATGTGTTGTATCCTGATATGTGTTTGACTCAACTCATTACAGCTACCTTCCTACATCAGTGCTATCCCACATCGTTGGGATGCGGGAGGGAACCGGAGCACCCAGAGGAAACCCACGCAGTCACAGGGAGAACATGCAAACCAAAGATCCTACAGCGAGCAAGATAGTCCACTCGACGAAAAAGACGTAGTACGGTCATGGGCAGATTCATGGGTAATTTTCGGCCCCATTTCCATAACCAGCTTCCGTCTCCGCACCAAAGATCCCATAGGATAATAGTGCGGAGACGGAAGCCGGTTACGGAAACATCCTCGTAAAAATAAAAGTTATTTGGTAAAAATCTTCTCCTCATTGTCAGAATTTTAATTTATTAACACAAACTGTTCCCCCCCAACGTTGATTACACTGCGAGTCGGGTCGGGTCGGGTCCGGTTACGGAAATGGATGAAAAAAAGGCCCACGTTCCGCTCCGTTGCGTACTACACGTCAGCCCATTGCATTTAGCAGGAGTGGTCTATCTTGCTCCGCTATACGATCTTTGATGCAAACTCCACACACACAGAAGTCGAGGTCAGGATTGAACCCAGATCGCTGGCGCTGTGAGGCAGCAGCTCTACCTGCGGGGCATCTGCACTGTCCTAATTTTGTTGTTGCTGTCATTTTGTGTTTTCTAGGTTTCTTTTGCAATCACATATTTTTCTGTGATTTTGTAAAAGAAAAGTACACTTCATTTTTAACAGGTTTTTGGACCTTTTTGAAGCTTTATGAGAGGAAGGATGCTGGACTACCTCTCCATGTAATAGCTGATCAGGCCCAGAGCCATCAAACGCTCATCAGAGGTTAACCAGCATTCAGGACAACCAGACAACCAGAGCAAAGTCTGAAACACACATGTATTACTTAAGCAAAGCAAAACTATCTTAAATATTATTTTTAAGTTAAAAAAAAGTAAAATCACATAATTCTTGACATTTTTCCTGCATAGATATTAGAGTAGAATGTTTTTTAGTCGGGTAGTTTGTGAAGCAAACTATATATCATATTTTTTAGAGTATTTTACAGTGGAACTAATTTGCAAGATAATCTCAGTTCAAGCCAGTCCCCCCGATTTATAAATGATAGGAGAAGAATTATGCCATTCGGCCCATCACACCTACTCTGCCATTCAATCATGGCCGATCTATCTTTCCCTCTGAACCCCATTCTCCTGCCTTCTCCCCATAACCCCTGACACCCGTACTATTCAAGAATCTATCAATCTCTGCCTTAAAGCCCTGTCCCACGGTACGAGTTCATTCCAAGAGCTCTCCCAAGTTTAAAAAAAATCAAACTCGTGGTAAGCACGGAAAATGAACGTAGCAGGTACGTCGGAGCTCGGGGACGTCTCTTAGCGCTAACGGCAGGTACTCGGGAAGACTCGCTAACGGCAGGTAAGCACGGGAAGACTCGTGAAGATTTTTCAACATGTTGAAAAATGTCCACGAGAGCCCCGAGTACCGACGAGTGGCCATTACCGTAAATCTCCGAGTTCGAATCAGGGCAAACTCGGGAGAACTCTTGGAATGAACTCGTACCGTCGGACAGGGCTTTTAAAAGGGCAGGTTTCCCTGGACTGTAATGACAGCAAACCCTAGCAATGGCCTAAGACACTGGCATCTGTGAGACCAACCTGAACACTGAGGAAATCTCAATATTACATGAAAATAACTTTCCTTTTAGGCAGGAACAAGGACCAGCAGATGCTGGTTTACAAAAAGTAGACACAAAGTGCTGAAGTAACTCAAAGGGCCAGGTAGCATCTCTGGAGAACATGGATAGGCAACGTTTTGTGTTGAGACCTTTCTTCAGACAATTTCTGAAGTCTGAAGATTGGACCCGACCAGACTCATTGCCCACCCACGTTCTCCAGAGATGCTGCCTGACCCGCTGGGTTACTCCAGCACTTTGTGTCTTCTTTCCTTTTAGCTAACCCAGGTTCGATCCTGACGACGGGTGCAGTCCATGCGGAGTTTGTACGTTCTCCTTGTGACCATGCAGGTTTTCTCCTGGTGCTCTGGTTTCCTCCCACACGCCAAAGATGTACAGGTTTGTAGGTTAATTAGACAGTTCCTCCCACACGGTTGAGTGCATTGGGCAGCAAGCTTTGTCCATTCTGTTCGGTTATGTGTGACGTCTTCCACCCTCGATAGGTTTGTGTCCCAGGCTTCCAAATCCTTCTGGAATGTTCGCCTCCATGTGAGTTTTGGTCGGCCTCTTTTCCTTCTTCCGTCAGGTTGCCAGGTCATTGCTATCTTAGATGCACGCTCTGGTGACATTTTGAATGTCAATGCAAATTTCATCCTGCGTCCCTCTATGTCCTGGCTGAGACGCATTGTTGCAGATTCCCGGTAGATCTCCTCGTTTATAATGTGGTCTCTGTAGCTAGTCTTCAGTATCCTCCTCAAGCAGCGTTGTTGGGATGCATCCAATTTATTTTTCATCTTCACATTGATTTTCCATGTCTCACTGGCATGTAGGGAGGACTACGGACTGGAAGAGCTTGACTTTTAGCATCTTGGATATCCCGCCACTAGACCATATTGGCTGCATTTGTCTGAAGACTGATGCAGCTTTACCAATTCGGGAGTTGATGTCGACCTCTGCATCTCCATCCACTGTGAACATGCTGCCAAGATAGGTAGATCTTGTGGCGTTTTCCACAGGTTCCCCATTGATTTAAACACCTTTCCAAAGGAAGTTATTAACAATTATTGTTGGGGTGGCGCAGTGGGTAGAGCTGCTGCCTCACAGCGTCCAGAGACCCGGGTTTGATCCTGACTTTGGGTGCTGTCTGCATGTGGAGTTTGCACCTTCTCCCTGTGACCAGATGGGTTTCTTCCGGGATACTCCCACATCCTGAAGATGTGGATTTGAGGGTTGATTGGCCCATCTGTAAATAAAGAAATTGCCCCCGGTGTGTAGGGAGTGGGTGAGAAAGTGAGATAACCTGGAACTGGTGTGAACGGGTGATCGATGGTCAGCATAGGCCCGGTGGGCCAAAGGGCCTGTTTCTGTGCTGTATCTCTAGACTAAGTTATAACATTATGCTTAGGGGTCACTTAATGTGGAGAAAAAGGCAGGAGTAGTGATCTTTGTGTTTAATTTTACGTGTATTTGTTTAGTTGTGACTTATCTGTGGTTTATTCTTGATTAACTCACTGGAGAGGAACTGTGGAAAGTAGATGACTTGTTGGCAGGGATGCCAGTGACTTGAGTTTAGTTTAATGTCACGTGTACCGAGGTACAGTGAAAAGCTTTTGTTGTGTGCTAACCAGTCAGCAGAAAGACAATACATGATTACAATCAAGCCACTGCGGTGCTGGCTCGAAGGGCCGAATGGCCTACTCCTGCACCTATTGTCTATTGTCTATTGATTATCAGTTGGTCTATTGGCTGCTGGTCTCCAGTCTGCATGGTCTTAGACTTCTGGCAGCTGATCTTTAATGCAACCTTTGATGCATTCTCCTCCAGAACGGTTGTCATCTCTTGAAGGGTGTGTGTCGACTCTGCTAGTAGTGCAATGTCATAGGCAAAATCTAGGTCTGTGAGACGTCTTCCTGTTCTCCATGGTATTCCAAAGCCAGGTTGTACATTGTGTTCCACATGACATAGTCGATTGTGACAATAAGCAGTAAAGGGGATAGAAGTCAATCTTGCCTTACCCCTGTGACAATGTCTTACCCCTCGCAAAGGTTCTTGAAGATGTTGATGAAAGCCTCTGGGATGCCATACACTTTAAGAATTAGCCACAACGTGTCTCTATGTACACTATCAAAGGTTAATTGGCTTGGTAAAAATTTCACCAAAAACGAAGTGATTAGGCTAGCGAACTCAGCGGGTCAGGCAACATCTCTGGAGAATAAGGATGGGTGACGTTTCGGGTCGGGACCTTGCTGCTGAAGAAGGGTTCCGACCCAAAATGTCACCAATCATTTTCCTCCACAGATGCTGCCTGACCCGCTTGCGTTACTCCAGTACTTTGTGTTTTTTTTCCTTTTTCACACAGAGAGTTGTGAATCTGTGGAATTCTCTGCCTCAGAGGGCGGTGGAGGCCGGTTCTCTGGATATTTTCAAGAGAGAGCTAGATAGGGCTCTTAAAGATAGCGGAGTCAGGGGAGAAGGCAGGGACGGGGTACTGATTGGGGATGATCAGCCATGATCACATTGAATGGTGGTGCTGGCTCGAAGGGCCGAATGGCCTACTCCTGCACTTATTGTCTATTGTCTATTAACCAACCCAGCTTGGTGCTTCTGGACAGCTGGACTTGTGAAACATTTATTGTGTAGCCAGCAAAAACAGGTGGTAACCAACAGTAGGTCTGACTTTCTCTATTAAGCCCATATCCTACTTTTCCGAGTTACTCACGAATTCTCCCGAGTTTTCCCCTTGAATCAAACTCGGAGATGCCAGCCGTAGGTACACGGGGCTATTTTTTTTACTCGTGGACATTTTTCAACATGCTGAAAAAACATCCCGACTTACCTGATGCCCCGAGTACCTACGGCTGGCATTACGAGCCGCTACGAAATATCTACGGACTCCTAAGGCCTCCTACGGACTCGCTAGGGACATTCTCCGAGTTTGAATCAAGGGGAAAACTCGGGAGAATTCGTGAGTAACTCGGGAAAGTGGGACAGGGGTTTTACTCGGCAATTTTGACAATCCTCGGTACACACGCCAATAAACTCAACTAAACGAATATAGCACAGAACGCCACAGGAGATCCTTCTTCCCTGTGGCTATCACACTGTACAACTTCTCCCCCTTCTGTCGTGCGTTAGACTGACTCCCCCCACCCCACCCCCCCCCACCCCACCTTCCACCCCCCAATCTTTGCTCATCCCCAATCATTTCCACTGGTTACTTTAATTTCATGTTTCATGTATCGTGCGTTTTATGACTGTTGTCAGACCAATTTCCCCCCTGGAATAAATAACGTTCTATCGTATTGTATCGTATTGCATCGTACAGCCATTAAATATCAATGCGTCATCATGAAATTTGTACAACCACCAGAATAAGTTTCTGCGGCACAGTGGCGCAGCTGGTAGAGCCGCTGCCTCACAGCTCCAGAGGCCTGGGTTCGACCCTGACCACGGGTGCTGTCTGTGTGGAGTTTGCACGTTCTCCCTGTGATTGCGTGGTTTGTAGGTTAATTGGCCCTCTGTAACTTGCTCGTGGTAGGTAGGGAGTGGATGAGAAAATGGGACAATAGACAATAGACATAGGACTACTGTGAACGGGTGATCGATGGTCGGCGTGGACAGACTCAATCGATCAATCGATCGATCAATGTCTGTGCCGAACATGATGCCAAGACCATTTCTTATCCACCTGCATATAACCCAAAATCCCTCCATTCCCTGAGTGTCCATTTGCCTGTCCGAAGGTCTTTTAAACACCACTCTGCTATCTGCTTCAACCACCACTCCCAGTAGCATGTTCCAGGCGCTCACCACCCTCTGTGTAAAAAACTTGCCTTGCACGTCCCCTTTAAACTTTGCCCCTCTCATCTTAAAGCCATGCCCTCTGGCATTTGATTTTCCATCCTGGGAGAATGAATCTGACTGCCTATCCTCTCCATGGCCTGACTGAGTCTAACCCAAGGACATAATCTGAAGAAGGGTCCTGACCCAAAATGTTGCCCATTCCTTCTCTCCACAGATGCTGCCTGTCCCGCTGAGTTACTCCAGCTTTTTGTGTCTAACAATAAATAATGTTCTTCCTTTGCATACAGCAGGAAGGACTCCAAGCAACAAAAGTTATCTCTTGTCTTTTCTCGGACACTTTAGAGGAGTTGGGAGAGTCATGTTGCAGTTGTATAAGACGTTGGTGAGACCGCATTTAGAATATTGTGTTCAGTTCTGGGCACCATGTGAAAGGAAAGATGTTGTCAAACTGGAAAGGATTCAGAGAAGATTTACAAGGATGTTGCCAGGACTAGAGGGTCTGAGCTATAGGGAGAGGTTGAGTAGGCTGGGACTCTATTCCTTGGAGCACCGGAGGATGAGGGGTGATCTTATAGAGGTGTATAAAATCATAAGAGGAACAGATCGGGTAAATACACAGAGTCTCTTGCCCAGAGTAGGTGAATCGAGGACCAGAGGACATAGATTCAAGGTGAAGGGGAAAAGATTTAATAGAAATCTGAGGGGTAACGTTTTCACACACAGGGTGGTGGGTGTATGGAACAAGCTGCCAAAGGAGGTAGTTGAGGCTGGGACTATCCCAACGTTTAAGAAATAGTTGGACAGGTACATGGATAGGACAGGTTTGGAGAGTTATGGACCAAATGCAGGCAGGTGGGACTTGTGTAGCTGGGACATGTTGGTCGGTGTGGGCAAGTTGGGCTGAAGGACCTGTTTCTACACTGTATCACTCTATGACTCTGACTCTATATCAGTTAGGTCAGAACTCTGGAACAGTCTCCGCTAAGCAACGTATCTGATGACTATTAACTGGCTTCATAAATGACCAACAAATAACCAAAGGGTTACAAGATGAAGTCTGATGATAAGGGTGAATTTTAGATGCACGCATAAATGATTGTGTAAACAAGAGGGCAAGGCTCTTTCTACCTGGCACCTGGAGAATGAGAAAAGACGTCATCACACCTCGGTGACCCTGGCATAAATGGTGACATAGTTCTTAGTTTAGAGATACAGTGTGGGAACATGCCCTTCAGCCAACCGAGTCCACACCGACCATCGATCACCCTACACTATACTAGTGCTATCCCACACATTCGGGACAATTTACAGAAGCCAATTAATTTACAATTCCGAACCCCTTTGGAATGTTGGTGGAAACCGGAGCACCCGGAGAAAACCCACGTGATCACAGGGAGAACGTACAAACTCAAGGCCCATCAAGTCGACTCTGCCATTCAATCATGGATGATCTATCTCTCCCTCCCAACCCCATTCCCTTGCCTTCTCCCCATAACACCTGACACCCGTACTAATCAAGAATCTATCTATCTCTGCCTTAAAAATATCCATTAACGGCCTCCACAGCCTTCTGTGGCAATGAATTCCACAGATTCACCACCCTCTGACTAAAGATTTGAGCAGTTATTTATTGTAGATCAATCACTATTGCTGATTTGATCCATGTCTGGTTTTGCTATTGCTGACCCGATCCGTAATCCATGCATGGTTTCCACTGTGCCATCTTGCGGAATGCAGATATTTATCACTGCTGATTTGCGATGGTGGGCTTGATATTTGTGTGGGAGTGGGCTTGGAAAGGAAAATAAATCATTAAATTAGAACTTAATGGCCATGTGATAGATGGATTAAAGGGAAATAAGTGAGTGAATGGGACTGATGGAGTACCGTGGACAGCCAGGATCTTTATCCAGGGTGGAAATGTCAAAGACTGGAGGGCATAGCTTTAGGGTGAGAGGGGCAAAGTTTAAAGGAGATGTGCGGGGCAGGTTTGTTATGCAGAGGGTGGTGGGTGCCTGGAACGCGCTGCCAGGGGTGGTGGTGGAGGCAGATGCGATAGTGGTGTTTAAGTGGCTTTTGGAGAGGCTCATGGATGTGCAGGGAATGGAGGGATATGGATCACGTGCAGGCAGAGGAAATTGGTTTAACCGGGTCATGTTCAGTACAGACAATGTGGGCCGAAGGGCCTGTTCCTGTGCTGTGCTCCACCTGTGAACGGTACAATAGATGCCCCATTGAAGCAAGTGGGACCTCAAACAGCAGAAGCGAGAGCTTGCAGATGTCCTTGAATACTACAGCCAGTTGGTTGGCACAGGTCTTTAACGCTGGGCCAGGTACATAGTCTGGGTCAAACACTATGCATGGAGTTTAGAAGGGTGAGGAGAGTTTAGAAGGATGAGGGGGTACCTCATAGAAACTTATCGAACAGTGAAAGGCCTGGATAGAGTGGATATGGAGAGGATGTTTCCACTAGTGGGAGAGTCTAGGACTGGAGGTCATAGCCTCTGAATTAAAGGACGTTCCTTTAGGAAGAAGATGAGAAGGAATTTCTTTAGTCAGAGGGTGGTGAATCTGAGGAATTCTTTGCCACAGAAGGCTGTGAAGGTCAAGTGAATGGATATTTTTAAGGCAGAGGTACATAGATTCTTGATTGATACGGGTGTCAGGGGTTATGGGGGGAAGGCAGTAGAATGGGGTTAGGAGAGATAGATCAGCCATGATTGAATGGCGGAGTAGATTTGATGGGGCGAATGGTATAATTCCACCCTTATCACTTACGAACAAGAATTCATCCTCAATAAACATGTATAATCGTTCCATTGAATGGTTAGCATGCAACTGAAGCTTTTGACTGTACCTTGGTACACGTGACAATAAACTAAACTAAACTAAACTGCAGGATGGTCTGACCTTAGAGGCTAAGATCAAAGTGTCGTCAGGAGCTGTTTTATATTGATTTTCAATATCTGCAGTGTTTTGCTTTGGGCTTAGAGATTTAATATTACAAATTTGCAGAAAGTTACTGATAATTAAGCAAATGTAAAATCCAACAAGTGTGTTCAACCAGGATGTGATCTGTACATCATTTGGGAAAAAAAAGCATTAAAGTCTTTCCTAATTTAACCATTAGCCCTAATTGGGCAAATTCATTAATTAGTGAAAACGTTCTATTGGTTTGCGGCAATTCAAAACTGAAAGCCAAGCCTTTGTCTTGTGTTTGAAGTGCCTCTTCCCAATGTGTGGCCCGTCCACTAGCTTGAGTCTTTTAAAGGAAGGTTGCTAAAATCCCACAGAAATATTTACTCATGAACAGCCGACCCCGGGAGATGATTAACGAGCTGCAATTCTGTCGACAATTCGGAAGAGGCATTGTTTTTTTAAACATTATTATTGTTTGTTTGTTTGCTCTTAGATATGCATACACACGTACACACGCACACACATACGCAAACACGCACGCACGCACACACATGCACACACGCGCACACAACACACACAAAAACACACATGCACACACGCACGCACACACATGCACACACGCACGCACACACATGCACACACGCGCGCACAACACACACAAAAACACACATGCACACACGCACGCACATATATACATACACACACACGCACACACATGCACTCACGCACACACACATGCACACACATATATATACATACACACACACACACATACACATATATATATATACACACACACACGCACACACACACGCACGCACACACGCACGCACGCAAGCGAAGTAATAGGTGACGTTTCGGGTCGAGACCCTTCTTCAGACTGAGAGTCACGGGAAAGGGAAACAAGAGATAGAGATGGTGATATAGAGAAGTATAGAACAAACCAATGAGAGATATGCAAAAAAGTCTGAAGAAGGGTCTTGACCCGAAACTTCACCCATTCCTTCGCTCCATAGATGCTGCCTCACCCGCTGAGTTTCTCCAGCATTTTTATCTACCTTAGATTTTTCCAGCATCTGTACTTCAATCTTAAACAGTGCAGGGTCTATTGGTATGTTAGGGCATTTTGTGATCAAGGAGGAGGTGTTGAATCTCTTGCAGAGCATCACGGTGGATTAGAACCCAGGTAGAGGTGACTAAGGTCACTGATGAGAATAGGGTAGTGGATGTTGTGTACATGGACTTCAGTTGGCTTCTGACAAGGTCCCTCACACTAGGCTAATCCCGATGGACCTTTAGTTTAGTTTAGTTTAGTTTAGAGATACAGTGCGGCCACAGGCCCTTAGGCCCAATGAGTCTGCGACGACCAGCGATCCCCGTTCACTAACACTATCCTACACACACTGGGGACAATTTTACATTTATACCAAGCCAACTACCCTACAAACTTGTACGTCTTTGGAGTGTGGGAGGAAACCGAAGATCTCGGAGAAAATCCACGCAGGTCACGGGGAGAACGTACAAACTCTGTACAGACAGCACCCGAGGTCAGGATCGAACCCAGGTCTTTGGCGCCAACGTGCTGCATGTGATCAACTGTGACTTTGTTGTTTGAATTCAGAACTGGCTTACCCAGTCAGAAATGGTGGTGGAAGATTTCATGTTCGTAACTTCTAGAAACATAGAAACATAGAAACATAGAAAATAGGTGCAGAAGGAGGCCATTCAGCCCTTCGAGCCAGCACTGCCATTCATTGTTCTCATGGCTGATCATACCCAATCAATAACTCGTGCCTGCCTTCTCCCCGTATCCCTTGTTTCCACTAGCCCCTAGAGCTCTATCTAACTCTCTCTTAAATCCAACCAGTGACTTGGCCTCCACTGCCGTCTGTGGCAGGGAATTCCACAAATTCACAACTCTCTGGGTGAAAAAGTTTTTTCTCACATCAGTCTTAAATGGCCTCCCCTTTATTCTAAGACTGTGGCCCCTGGTTCTGGACTCGCCCAACATTGGGAACATTTTTCCTGCATCTAGCTTGTCCAGTCCTTTTATAATTGTATATGTTTCTATAAGATCCCCCCTCATCCTTCTAAACTCCAGTGAATACAAGCCTAGTCTTTTCAATCTTTCCTCATATGACAGTCCCGCCATCCCAGGGATCAATCTTGTGAACCTACGCTGCACTGCCTCAATCACAAGGATGTCCTTCCTCAAATTAGGAGACCAAAACTGTACGCAATACTCCAGATGTGGTCTTACCAGAACCCTATACAACTGCAGAAGAACCTCTCTATTCCTATACTGAAATCCTCTTGTTATGAAAGAGCAGAATTAGGCCATTCAGCCCATCAAATCTACCATTCAATCGTGGCTGACCTATCTTTTCCCCTCAACCCCATTCTCCTCCTTCTCCCCATAACCTCTGACACCTGTACTAATCAAGAATCTATCTATCTCTGCCTTAAAAAAAAAGATACACCACCCTCTGACTAAAGAAGCTCCTCATCTCCTTCCAAAATGAACGTCCTTTTATTCTGAGGCTATGACTTCAGAGGGATCTTGAGGTCCAAGTCCATAACTCCTTGTAAGTAGCAAGTAGAAATATAGAGAGTGGGAAAGAAAGCGTACGGTATGCAATGGCCTCCGTTGGTCAGGAAGTTGAGCCTAGAGGACCGAGGATCTGAGGCTCTATGAGGCGATCAGGCCACATTTAGGGTACTGTGAGCAAATATGGGCCCCATATCTGAGGAAGGATGTGCTGGCTCTGGAGAGGGTCCTGAGGAGGTTTACAAGAATGATTCCAGGAATGAGTGGGTTGGCACTTGGCACATGATGAGTGCTTGACTGCACTGGGCCTGTACTCAATGGAGTTTAGAAGGTTGAGGGGGGACCTCATTGAAACTTACAGAATAATGAAAGGCATAGATAGAGTGGATGTGGAGAGGATGTTTCCATTGGTGTGTGAGTCTAGGACCAGAGGTCATAGCCTCAGAATTAAAGGGGGCTCTTTTAGAAAGGAGGTGAGTAGGAACTTCTTTAGTCAGAGGGTAGTTAATCTGTGGAACTCATTGCCACAGAGGGCTGTGGAGGCCAAGTCAGTGGGTATTTTTAAGGCAGAGATAGACATGTTCTTGATTGGAACCGGTGTCAAGGTTTATGGGGAGAAGGCAGGTAAATGGGATTAGGAAGCAGAGATCAGCCATGGTGGAGTGGACTCAATAGACAATAGGTGAAGGAGTAGGCCATTCGGCCCTTCGAGCCAGCACCGCCATTCAATGTGATCGTGGCTGATCATCCACGATCAGTACCCCGTTCCTGCCTTCTCCCCATATCCCCTGACTCCGCTACTTTAAGACCCCTATCTAGCTCTCGCTTGAAAGTATCCAGAGAACCGGCCTCCACCGCCCCCTGAGGCAGAGAATTCCACAGACTCACAACTGTGTGTTTCCTCATCTCCGTTCTAAATGGCTTATCCCTTATTCTTAAACTGTGGCCCCTGGTTCTGGACTCCCCCAACATCGGGAACATGTTTCCTGCCTCTAGCGTGTCCAAACCCTGAATAATCTTATATGTTCCAATAAGATATCCTCTCATCCTTCTAAATTCCAAAGTATAGAAGCCCACCCATTCTCTCAGCATATGACAGTCCCACCATCCCGGGAATTAACCTCGTGAACCTACGCTGCACTCCCTCAAATGACTCGATGGACTAATTCTACTCCTACAATTTGTGAACTTGTACTTGTGAAAGTGTAAGCCCGACTCGCCCACCGCAGGCCCCAAGCCACCGGCGTTAACAGGGCCCGGGCACAAGTGGGTGAGGTACAGGTATAATGAAACCTTGCTTGCAGCAGTATCACAGACACATCGTCTCAGGCAACACACAAAACATAAATACCACATAAATTCTGCAAGGCAAATTAACAGATTTTGCACGTTTTGCGGCAGGGTGCGTCCAAGTGTGAAAGCTTGACAGATCACTCTGTGGAAACAAGGAACTGCAGATGCTGGTTTATACCAAAGATAGATCATTTTGGGCCACATATCGAAGGAGGGTCTAGAAGAGGATTACAAGAATGGTCCCAGGAATTAGTAGGTTATCCAATGATGAGCGTTTGGCGGCACTGGGCCTGCACTTGCTGGAGTTTCGAAGAATGAGGGGGGAACCTAATTGAACGTACAGAATAGTGAAAGGCTTGGATAAAGTGGATATGGAGAGGATGTTTCCACTAGTGGGAGAGTCTAGGACTAGAGGTTCTAGCCTCAGAATTAAAGGTTCTTTTAGGAAGGAGACGAGGAGAAATTTATTTAGTCAGAGGGTTGTGAATCTATGGAATTCTTTGCCACAGAAGGCTGTGAAGGTCAAGTCAGTGGATATTTTTTAAGGCAGAGACAGATAGATTCTTGTTTAGTACAGGTGTCAGGGGTTATGGGGGAAAGGCAAGAGAATGAGGTTAAGAGGGAGAGATAGATCAGTCATGATTGAATGGCGGAGTAGACTTGATGGGCCGAATGGCCTAATTCTACTCCTGTCACATGACCTTAAGTGCTGGAGTAACTCAACGGGTCAGGCAGCATCTGTGGAGGAAAAGGATTGGTGACATTTTGGGTCAGGACCCTTCTTCAGCAGGAAGGTTTAACCCGAAACGTCCCCCATGCTTTTTCTCCAAAGACGCTGCCTGACCCGCTGAGTTATCCAGCCTGATCACTTTGTTATTGTTGACATTTTTACCAAAGCCAATTTACCTACAAACCTGTACGTCTTTGGAGTGTGGGAGGAAACAGGAGCACCCGGAGAAAACCTAGGTGGTCCCGAGGAGAACGTACAAACTCCGCACAGACAGTACCCGTAGTCAGGATCGAATCTGGGTCTCTGGCGCTGTGAGGCAGCAACTCTACCGCTGCCCCACCGTGCCACTGTACGGCCTTTCTATAACATTGCAGCAGAGATGGTGGTGGAGGCAGATACGACAGTGGCATTTTAGAGGGTTTTGGACAGGCACATGGATAGGTAGGGAATGGAGGGATATGTAGGGAATGGATATGCAGGGAATGGTGGGATATTGTAGCCATCGTGGCCATCGTAGAGTCTGTTCTCACCTTCTCCATCATGGTCTGGTTTGGCTCAGCCACCAATCACGACACCCGGAGGCTGCAGTGAATCGTCAGGATCAGCAGAGAAGGTTATTGGCTGCAACCTTCCCTCCATTGATGAACTGTACACTGCAAGGGCCAGGAAGCGAGCGGGCAAGATCATCTCTGACCCCTCTCACCCTGGCCACAAACTCTTTGAATCACTTCCCTCTGGAAGGCGACTCCGGATTGTCAAAGCTGCCACAGCCAGACATAAAAACAGTTTTTATCCACGAGTAGTTGCTCTACTCAACAGCCAAAAATCTGTAGCCTCCCTTTGATCTGGTATTTTGTTGGTTCACATGCTTGATCAATGGTGTTTTATCATTAATGTTTTATTATTATTAATGTTTAGTGTTTTCTGAGTCATTCATAACTGTCACTGTATGTTATGTTGTTACTTGTGGGCGGAGCACCAAGGCAAATTCCTTGTATGTGAATACTTGGCCAATAAACTTACTTACTTACTTTTATCATGTGCAGGCGGATGACATTAGTTTAATTTGGCATTATGTTCAGCATGGACACTGTGGGCCGAAGGGCCTGTTCCTGTGCTGTCCTGTTCTATCTTCACTATATACTCCAGCCTGGACTATCGTAGGCCCCCCTCGGTCATGACTTACCATGTGTGATGAATCCTAGTTGTTGGCTGCTTGCTCCAAACCTCAGCTAGAGCAGCGCCCCTTGTGGCTGAAGAGACCAATGCGGGAGTGACAGTCTCTGTGGCAAAGGTCACATTTGTGTGTGTGTGGTCTCTGGTTTGTTGAAGTTGCCGCGCTCCTTTCTGCGCGCCCGCTGCGTTCAACAGTTTCTCTTCCCCCGTTTTGAGATGTTGGTTCAGGGTACCTCTCCACCTCGTGCGGTCGGCTGCGAGGCTCTCCCAGGACTCCACATCGATGTCGAGCGCCTTCATATCTCTCTTGCAGACATACCTTGTGACGTAGCTGGGGGCGGCCGATGGTTCTCCTCCCAGATGTCAGCTCTCCATAGAGGATGTCTCTAGGAATACGGCCATCCTCCATGCGGTGGACATGGCCCAGCCACCGCAGTTGAGTGTACATACTGGGAAGGCCAGCGCGAGACAGGATCTCGGCGTTGGACGCTCTGTCTTGCCAGGATATGCCCAGGATCCGGCGGATGCTTCTCAGGTGGAAGGTGTTGAGGCTTCTCTCCTCTCTGGCATATGTAGTCCATGTCTCACTGCCGTACAGCGGCGTGCTGTTGACACAGGCGTTGTAGACGGCTGTCTTTGTCTTCACTGTCAGCTTTGGGTTGGTCCACACTCGAGTTGTGAGGTGAGTGAGAGTTGTAGCTGCCTTCCCACCTGTACGTCTTTGGAATGTGGGAGAGAACCGAAGATTTTGGGAGAGAACCCACGCAGGTCACGGGGAGAGCGTACAAACTCTGTACATACAGCGCCCGTGGACAGGATCGAACCCGGGTCTCTGGCGTTGTGAGGCAGCAACTGTACCGCTGCGCTCTTCATTCATTTCTTAGATCAGGGGAGATTAAAAATCGTGTGTATGTGGAGGCTTTGGAGAGGGTGCAGAGGAGGTTTGCCAGAATGATGCCTGGATTAGTGTGTATTCACTACAAGAGGAGCTTGGACAGACTTGGATTGTTTTCTCTGGAATTTATGTTAGACTTTTGAGATACAACGTGGAAACAGGCCCTTCGGCCCACCGAGTCCCGCTGACCAGTGATCACCCTGTACACAACACAATACAATACAATACAATACACAATACAATACGGTTTTATTCGTCACATTGCACATAAAGTGCAAGTGAAATGAATTTGCCAGCAGCGGTACAATAATAAAGAACACACAAAAACACACTTAAAATTTAACACAAACATCCACCACAGCATTCATCACTGTGGTGGAAGGCACAAAAATTTTCCGATCAAGGTGTGACAGTACGAGGTTCAGTGTTGTTGAGACTGCGTCCTCTGTGGATCGGTTGGCTCTGTAGGCGAACTGCAGTGGGTCTAGGTCGGCAGGTAGACTATTTTTGATATGCTGCATAACCAGTCGCTCAAAACACTTCATTACTATGGGTGTTAGAGCCACTGGTCGAAAGTCATTATGGCAGGCTGGGTTTGGTTTCTTCGGGACAGGGACGAAGAGTGCCACCATCGTCCCTGTCCCGAAGAAACCAAACCCAGCCTGCCATAATGACTTTCGACCAGTGGCTCTAACACCCATAGTAATGAAGTGTTTTGAGCGACTGGTTATGCAGCATATCAAAAATAGTCTACCTGCCGACCTAGACCCACTGCAGTTCGCCTACAGAGCCAACCGATCCACAGAGGACGCAGTCTCAACAACACTGAACCTCGTACTGTCACACCTTGATCGGAAAAATACTTATGCCAGGATCCTCTTCATAGACTTCAGCTCTGCTTTTAATACAATCATTCCGCAGCAGTTGGTGGAGAAGTTGGAGCTATTGGGAGTTGATGCTGGCACATGTAACTGGGTCCTGAACCTTCTGTCGCAACGGCAGCAGACAGTCAGGGTGGGCAGTATGACATCAAAAACCATAGCCGTGAGCACTGGCTCGCCCCAAGGCTGTGTCCTAAGCCCCCTGCTGTTTAGTCTGCTAACACACGACTGTACTGCTAGACTCAACAACAACTTCATCAACAAGTTCGCTGATGACACAACAGTGGTGGGTCTCATCAGTGACAATGATGAGTCGGCGTACAGGATGGAGGTGGAGCTGCTCACAGGATGGTGCAAATCCCACAACCTCATTCTCAACGTGGGAAAAACGAAGGAGATGGTGGTTGACTTCAGGAGGGCGGGAAAACAACACCATACACCTCTGCACATCGATGGAGCTGATGTGGAAAGGGTCAACAGCGTGAAGTTCCTAGGACTCCACCTGTCAGATGACCTGACGTCCACGACCAACACCACAGCACTGGTCAAGAGAGCCCAGCAGCGACTACACCCTCTCCGAAGACTGCGTAAAGCAGGTCTCCCCACTACACACCTACGAACTTTTTATAGGGGGACAATCGAGAGCACATTAACCTACGGCATCACTTCCTGGTTCGGGAGCTGCAAGGCGTACGAACGGCACCAACTAGACAGGATTGTGAAGACCGCCAGCAGGATTATTGGTGCTCCACTCCCTTTCCTGCTGGACATATACAGGAAGAGATGTATCAGCAGAGCCATCTCCATCATCAAAGACCCCTACCACCCATCCCATCACATATTCTCCATCCTGCCATCTGGGAAGAGGTACCGGAGCATTAGGTGCAAAACCAGCAGGATGCTCCTCAGCTTCTTCCCGCAGGTTATAAGACTGATAAACGGACTTTGTCCCCTGCCAAAGTATCGTGCACCAACCACCAACCTGGACACACTGCAGCAGAGCCACTGTCGTGCCGCTGCCGATCGGAACGCCTGTTGATGTTTACTAGAGTAGAGTGTTAATTTGTTCATGATATATGTATTTTTACTTCTATTTATTTTTTACTGCACACACTGAAATGGACACTGGTTGAGGAACGTTTTTTTGTTTCCTCTGGGTATGCGAATACTCAGGAAATGACAATAAAGATATACAATACAATACAATACAATACAATACAATTCCCCCCGTGGTCGGGACCTCAACCCTCCGCAGCCGTCGCTGCAGGCGTCCAGATGTACAGACAGGTAAAAAGTCCAGGTAAGTCCTGAATCGGTGCCTCCCCACTGGAGACCGCGGCTTCAGGTTGGTGTAGGCCGCAGGCGGACGGTCGAAGATCCCCTCCAGGGGTCCCCGGCGAGGGACCCCGCTCCTGATGGTAAGTCCACGCCGCGCCCGCGGTAGAAGTTAGCCGAGAGCCGGCGATGGGAGCTTCTTCTTCTCCCGGGTCCCCCACGAGGGATCCCAGTCTGCGGCCGCCGCGCCAGCTGGAGCTCCGCAGACCGCAACTTCAGGCGGCCGGCTGCCGCGGGCCAGCGAAATGGAGCGCTCCGCTCCTGCGAGCCCCTGTGAGGGCTCGCCCGCTCCGCGCTGAAGCCCCGTGCGCGTCTCCGGGAAAGGCCGCCCGATCCTTGCTGTTAGGCCACGGGGGAGGCGACGTGGAAAAAGTCGCCTCTCCGTGGAGGAGGCGACTGAAACGGTTCCCCCCTTACCCCCCCACACCACCCCCCACACAAAACACACCAAGAAACATTAAAAACATACTTTAAAACACACTAAAAAAATTTAAAAAGTTTAAAAGACAAACAGGCTGCTGACAGGGCTGCCGGCTTGCAGTGCCCCCACCGACCGATACACTAGTACTGTCTTACATACAAGGGTCAATTTACAATTTTACTGAAGCCAATTAACCTACAAACCTGTACGTCTTTGAAGTGTGGGAGGAAAGGAAAACCCGGAGAAAACCCACGTGGTCCCAGTGAGAACGTACAAACTCCATACACACACCACCCATAGTCAGGATGGAACCCGGTCTGTGGTGTTGTGAGGCAGCAACACTACCGCTACGCCACCGTGCAGTTTGTAGTTTATCTATCGCTGCAACACTATATTCAGCACTCTGGCGTTTTTCTCTTTGCACGACCTGTGGTACTTGTATATGGTTTGATTGTTCTCATGTACAGTATAATTTGAATGGACCAGTTTAGTTTACCGTCACGTGTACCGAGGTTACAGTGCAAAGCTTTTGTGTCTGCTAACCAGTCAGCAGAAAGACAATACATGATTACAATCGAGCCATTAACAGTGTATAGATACATGATAAGGGAATAGCGTTTAGTGCAAGGTAAAGCCAGGAAGGTCCGATCAAGGATAGTCCGAGGGTCACCAATGAGGTAAATAGTAGTTGAGCCCTGCTCTCTGGTTGTGGTAGGATGGTTCAGTTGCCTGATAACAGCTGGGAAGAAACTGTCTCCGAATCTGGTGGTGTGTAATAGCACGTGAGCAAAGTGTTTCACTGCAGGCATGGGCGAAAATCCTGGGGGTACGGGGGGAACACGCCCCCCCCCGTGCTTTGAGAGGCGGGTGACAATCCCCCCCATGTTTTGTAATCTGGACTTTATCAGGCGCCTTCTAAGGGCTGAATCGGCCCGTTCAGGGGGCCTTTCAGCACCCGGCGCGGCTTAAAATCAAACTGCTGCATCGAGGCTCCCGATGTTGAAGCCCTCGCCGGCCGATGAAAATCCCCACCAACGGCCCGATTCAAGCCCCACGATTCGGGTCGGACGAAGCTGCTGTTGCTGGAGTTCGGAGTCGGTCACCAACCCGGTCAGCTCCCAATGTTACCGTCCACAAAGCCCACGGCCGAAGCCTCACGTGTGCGCCCATGCGCGCGCGCGGCCGGCAAGAAATCGTGTCCCCCCCATGTTTTGATAGCGATTTCCGTGCCAGGCTACAGGTGATGAAGACAGAAGCCAACAGCGAGCTACATCGTCTGACACACAAGCGAACAAACCAATTACAGGTGACCATCTCCAACACTCCACTACATGTCGCCAAACCAGACTGATTCTTAGAGAGTTTGAAAGTATGAATCTCCTGTCCCAGTCTGGGACTGGGGGGGCAGAGTCTCCGAATGTGCTGACGTATAGTATGCAATGGAGCGGAACGTGGGCCTTTTTTTCATCCATTTCCGTATCCCGACCCGACCCGACCCGACCCGACCCGACTTGACTCGCAGTGTAATCAACGTTGCGGGGGAACAGTTTTTTAAATTATATATATATATATTTTTTTAATTATAATAAAGAAGAATAAGAAAAATAAATTAGATAATAAAGTATAGAAAAACGTGAGATATATAGTGTGTGAAGAAGTAGAAGAAAAGAGAATGAAAGAAGAAAGTTATAGAGAAGAAAATAGGGAAAAGAGAGTAAAAAAAATAAAAAAAAGAAGTAAGGAGATCATTATTTATACTCTTGACCATCTCTCACCCAGTCACGACACAGTTAGCTTCTACAATTGTGTTGCACCATATGATTCCAAAAAGACGACAAATGGAGACCAACTCGTTATGAATTGGTCTGATTTATCTATTAGGAGGAATCGCATTTCCTCAAGATGTGCGGTGTCCAACATGCTTGAAATCCACATTTTAAGCGTTGGTATTGGTGTATTTTTTCCAAAATTTAAGTATTCATTTTTTTGCTATTATTAAACCATAATTAAAAAATAAATTTTGAGATGAATTCAATTTATTCCCATCTTCCATTACTCCAAATATAATCAATTCAGTATTAGGTTCCATTCTTATCTTAAATAATTTTGTAAATATTTCAAAAATATCACTCCAAAATCTATAAAGTTTTATGCAGGAAACAAAAGAGTGTTATAGTTGCGTTTTGGGTTAAACATTTATCGCAAGTGGGGGATATATTTGGATAGAATTTATTCAATCTTGTTTTTGAATAATATAATCTATGTAAAATTTTAAATTGAATTAGATTATGTCTTGCATTAATCGAACATTTGTGAATGTATATCAAATACTTTTCCCATGTAACCTTCATAATTTTTATCATTAATTCCCGTTCCCACTCTTCTCTAAGTACCTCTGTCGCTGGTAGGTCTATATTTAAAATACTATTATATAAATATGATATTAATTTTTGTGTCAGCTTTAATATTCATTGCTTCTTCCAATAAATCAGGAGTTATTTTTTTGATATCCTTGTATGTATTTCTTCATGAAATCGCAAACTGAAGATATTTAAAATAATGGTTGTTTTTCAATTTAAATTTTAATTGTAATTGTTGAAATGATAATAGATTTCCCTTTTCATACATGTCCCCGATTCTTTCAATTCCTAAACTTTCCCATTGATTATATTTATCAATAAGAGATGGGTTTAAATAAAGGATTATTCGCTATTGGCATTAACAATGATAAATTTCTTAATTTTAAGGATAATTTTATTTGTTCCATATTCTTATTGTATCATGTATAATTGGGTTCTTCTTATATATTGTATTGTTCCGTTTTTTCGGGGAGAAGAGGATCGTTCCTATATTACAAGGGAAACAATCCTCTTTCTCCATTTTTATCCATTCTGTCTGTTGGGTAGAACTGTCCAACCAATAAATTATATTCTTAATATGCACTGCCCAATAATAATACAAAAAATTGTGAAAGTCCCCTGCCATCTTTTGGTTTACATAAGTGTTTTTTTTTAATTCTATGTGATTTATAATCCCAAATAAAATTAGTAATATTAGAGTCTAATTTAAAAAAAAAGTATTTTGGTATATATACTGGTATAGACTGAAATAGGTATAATAATTGTGGTAGAAAGATAATTTTTATAGCATTTATTCTACCTATTAATGTTAAAGGGAGTGCTTTCCAAAATTTAATCAGTATATTAAGTTTGTTTAATAAAGGTATAAAATTAGCATTGAATTAAAGCTTTATATTTTCTAGTAATCTGAATACCCAAATATTTAAATTTTTCTGTTGCTATTTTAAAGGGGAACTTCAGTAAGTGTGTAGAATCTTGAGATTTTAACGTCATGATTTCACTTTTTATTCCAATACAGGCGGATTCAGTTAGATACACAATTTGTTTAGTTTATTGTCACGTGTACAGAGGTATGGTGAAAAGGTTTTGTTGCGTGTTAACTGGTCAGCGGAAAGACAATACATGATTACAATCTAGGCCTCCACGGTGTCCAGACACATGAAGATAGACACAGAAAACTGGAGAAACTCAGCGGGTCAGATAGCATCTCTGGAGAAAAGGAATGGATGACGTTATGGGCCGAGACCCTTCTTCAGACCAAAGATCCTATAGCGGAGCAAGATAGACCACTCCTGCTAAATGCAATGGGCTGACGTGTAGTACGCAACGGAGCGGAACGTGGGCCTTTTTTTCATCCATTTCCGTAACCCGACCCGACCCGACCCGACTCGCGGTGTAATCAACGTTGCGGGGAATAAATTTAATAAATAAACACAGTTCGTGTTAATAAATTTAAATTCTGAAAATGAGGAGAAGATTTTTCCCAAATAACTTTTATTTTTACGAGGATGTTTCCGTAACCGGCTTCCGTCTCCGCACTAGTTATCTTTGCTCCGCTATGGGATCTTTGGTGCGGAGACGGAAGCCGGTTACAGAAATGGGGTCGAAAATTACCCATGAATCTGCCCATGACCGTACTACGTCTTTTCCGTCGAGTGGACTATCTTGCTCGCTATAGGATCTTTGCTTCAGACTAGAAACGTCACCTATTCCTTCTCTCCAGAGATGCTGCCTGACCCACTGAGATACTCCAGCGCTTTTGGTCTATCTTCGGTTTGAACCAGCACCTGCAGTTCCTTCCTACACATCCTGTGTACATGATATAGGGAATAATGTTTAGTGCAAGATACAATCCACTAAAGCCCCGATTAAAGATAGTCCGAGGGTCTCCAGTGAGGGAGTGTAAAAGGTACACTGCAGAGTCTGTGTTCATATTGAAGGTTTTCCAAATGACAGCAACCCTCCTTGCAGCTCGTTGATCCTTATTGCCAGTTTAATCTGTGAATCCTTGACATGCATGATTAATTAGGCACACTGGTTGCTACACAATGTAAACATGGCAGCTCCCACTGCAACACAGCCGGGATGCTGTGCCTGCTTGGTTCTGAAGCAGAAACACACACGCAGCAGTATAAAGCAAAGTTCACCCCTCTCGCTTTTTCAGTTCTTAGAAAATGAGTCGCAGTGCTACCGCCGCCCAAATCCACGCGTCCCTGGGAGTGTGGGCGGAAACCGGAGCACCCGGGGGAAACCCACCTGGTCACGGGGAGAACGTGCAAACTCGCACGGACAGCAGCCGAGGTCAGGATCGAACCCGGGTCTCTGGCGCTGTGAGGGTGGGTGGGAGGGTTTAGTCCGTGTGATCATTCCCGAGTGCAGCTGACCAGTGCAGTGCAGCTGACCAGGTGAATGCAGCTGACCAGTGCAGTGCAGCTGACCAGTGCAATGTAGCTGACTGGTGCAGTGCAGCTGACCAGTGCAGTGCAGCTGACCAGTGAAATGCAGCTGACCAGTGCAGTGCAGCTGACCAGTGCAGTGCACACAACTACCCCCCTCTCTGCTCAGTCGGAAAGGGAACTGGCTTTCACTAGCACCTCTCTTTGTCAACTGCCTCCGAGCACCAGAGACCCGGGTTCGATCCTGCCCTCGGGGTGCTGTCCGTGTGGAGTTTGCACGTTCTCCCTGTGACCACATGGGTTTTCCCCCGGGTGATCTGGTTTCCCCCTCACATCCCAAGGACATGTGTATTTGAAGGTTAATTAGCCTCTGTATATTGCCTCGAGTGTGTCGGAAGTGGATGAGAAAACGGGATAGAATATAGCTAGTGTGAATGGGGGAAGAAAGGACACAACCTGAAACATGACCCATTCCTTCCAGAGATGCTGCCTCTCCCGCTGAGTTACTCCAGCTTTTTGTGTCTGTCTGATTGTTGGTCAGCATGGACTCTGTGGGCCGAAGGGCCTGTATCTCAAATTAAATAAAACTAAACACCACCGGAAATTGGAGGAGCAGCACCTCATATTCCGCTTGGGCAGTCTGCACCCTAGCGGCATAAACATGGACTTCTCCAATTTCCGGTAGCCCCTTGCTGTCTCCTCCCCTTCTCAGCTCTCCCTCAGCCCTCGGGCTCCTCCTCTTCCTATCTCCTTTCTCCTTTCTTCTTCCTGCCCCCCCCTCCCCCCCACCCTACATAAGTCTGAAGAAGGGTTTTGGCCTAAAACGTTGCCTATTTCCTTCGCTCCATAGATGCTGCTGCACCCGCTGAGTTTCTCCAGCACTTTTGTCTAATCCCTTGGACGTTCACTTCAGTGGGTTAATTCTCTCAACCCCCACCATTTGAAGATAATCGTCAACAACACACAACTTGCCTTTAACCAATCTGTACTAATTTCAGTTTATTAAGGTGTGGTTTTTAAATGTCAATTAATTTTGTTCAACATGTTGAGTTTCCTGGATTGTTATGGCCTCAAAATGTTTCCGTTTCGGCTGACAGCGTAGTTATTGCCAGATTTGACCCCCTCAACTTTTTATATAAAATCGAGTCTACATTTTGCAATTTACTGCTCTGGCATCATTCCCAGATTTAAAGAGGGTTCAGCGTTGGGGTGAGCCTTTGCAGCAAGCAGCCTTGCTCAGAGGCTAAGGCCGGCTCTTGGGCTCCACAGTGGGAACTTTAGTTTAGTAAAGTAGTAAAGTAAAGTAAGTTTATTTATATAGCGCCTTTCAATCAGATTACTGAAACCAAAGCGCTTTACAGACAATTAACCATATAAATAAAAATAAAAAGGTAGAATAAAAAAGACACGACACACTATTTAGAGAATTCAACATGAACATCCCCCCACAGCAGAGTCGACAATCTCCACCGTGAGGGAAAGGCACCAAAGTGTCCCAGTCCTCCTCCTAGTCCACCCGAGATCGGGGCCAGTCTGAGGCCTCCGCAGCCAGTCGCCGCAACGGCAGCCCGATGTTGTAGACTCACCCGCCGGGAAGCTGGAACACCGGCATCGGGTGGGAAGTCCTCAACGGCTTGGAAGTGTCTGGAGCGGCCGCTCCTTCCCCGGAGACTGCGACGCCCGCGGACTTCAGGCCGCGCCGGTTGGAGTTTCGACTCTGCGGTGTTTTTGATCCAGCGCCGCCCGCCCGTGGCGGGATGCCCTCAAACCGCAGACCGCAGACCACGGCTGCTCGATGTTGGTGGTCGGCGGTCACAGCACTCCGGAGCGGCGACCCGACAAGGCATCGCCCGCTCCCCGTTGGTGTCCCAGCGCTGTGCCGCCGAAGCTGTGGTCCCCGGCAGGAAACGCCGCTCCAGCCCGATGGAAGGCCGCATGGGAGACCGGAGACGCGATTCGGAGGAAAACCGCATCTCCGACCAGGTAGGACTGGGGTTAAAACAGTTCCCCCCCCCCCCCACATAAAAAGAATAGACTCCAAATAATAAAAAAATAAAAATATTCAAACAATAAAAGAGTTAGACGACGGACTGCAGGCAGGCTGCCATACAACGGCGCCCACTCCTGCACATCCGCCATCTTTAGTTTAGATACAGCGAGGAAACAGTCCCTTCGCCCACCGAGTCTGCGCCGACCAGCGATCCCCGCACACCAACACTATCCTACACACACTAGGATCAGTTTACACATACACCAGGCCAATTTACCGACATACCTGTACGTCTTTGAAGAGTGGGAGGAAACAGAAGATCTCAGAGAAACCCACGGGTAGAACATACACACTCCGTACAGACAGCATCCGTAGTTGGGATCGAACCTGGGGCTCCAGCGCTGCAAGCGCTGTGAGGCAGCAACTCTACCAATGCGCCACCGTACTGCCTTTTAAGCCACATCTTTATCTGGTTTTATGCCAGCCACGTAGTTCTGCCCGCACCTTTGCTGGTAAAGTTCAGTTTCTGTTTTCACTGCACCGAGGTACAGTGAAAAGCTTTTGATGCGTGCTATCCAGTCAGCAGAAAGACAATTATGACAATCGAGCCATTTACAGCGTACAGATACGTAGGGAATAATGTTTAGTGCAAGGTAAAGCCAGCAAGGAGTTCAAGTTCAAGAGAGTTTATTGTCATGTGTCCCTGATAGGACAATGAAATTCTTGCTTTGCTTCAGCACAACAGAACATAGTAGGCATTGACTACAAAACAGATCAGTGTGTCCATATACCATTGTATAAATATATACACACATGAATAAATAAACTGATGAAGTCCAGGGTCCTCGACAGTCCCTTCAGGTTAGGCAGAGGTTCACTTGCACGTCCTCCAACCTCATCTACTGCTCAAGATGTGGATTCTTAAACATCGGCGAGACCAAACGCAGACTGGGTGAGCGTTTTTGCTAAACACCTCTGTCGCTCAGTCAGCTGGACCTACCTGATTCCCAGTTGCTGGACACTTTAATTCTCCTTCCCATTCCCACACAGACCTTTCTGTCCTCGGTCTCCTCCATTGTCAGAGTGAGGCTAAACGCAAATTGGAGGAACAGCATCTCATATTTCACGGGCAGTTTACAGCCCAGTGGTATGAACATTGATTTCTCTCACTTCAGGTAGCCCCGGCATTCCCTTTCTCTCTCTATCCCTCCCCCACCCAAGTCACACCAGCTTCTCATCTTCCCCCAACAAACAGTTTACAATGGCCTGTTTCCTTTATCATCGTTACATTTTTGCATATCTTTCATTCATTGTTCTTTATCTCTCCACATCACCGTCTATATCTCTTGTTTCCCTTATCCCTAACCAGTCTGAAGAAGGGTCTCGACCCGAAACGTCACCCATTCCCTCTCTCCAGAGATGCTGCCTGTCCCGCTGAGTTACTCCAGCATTTTGTGTCTATCTTCGATTTAAACCAGCATCTGCAGTTCTTTCCTACACGGTAGACAGAGTCGCCAGTTTGGTGCCATCTCCAAGTCCCGGTTGTTGTAAGTGTAGGGATCGTGACCTGACCATGAAGGCCCGTTGTCATGGCGACGTTGTTCAGGGTCAGCCTGGCCAAGCATAGCCGTGGTGTCCTCCACCATTGTAGGCTGCGTCCGATCAGTTTTGTATATTGTCACGTGTACCAAGGTACAGTGAAAGATTTTGTTGCGTGCTATCCAGTCAACAGAAAGACAATACATGATTACAATCGAGCCATTTACAGTTTACATGATAAGGGAATAACGTTTAGTGCAAGGTAAAGGATGACCAATGAGGTAGATAGTAGTTCAGCGCTGCTCTCTGGTTGTGGTAGGATGGTTCAGTTGCCTGATAACAGCTGGGAAGAAACCGTCCCTGAATCTGGAGGTGTGCGTTTTCACACTTCTGTACCTTTTGCCCGATGGGAGAGGGGAGCAGAGGGAGTATCCAGGGTGCGACTCGTCCTTGATTATGCTGCTGGCCTTGCCGAGGCAGAGTGAGATATAAATGGAAGGGAGGTTGGTTTGTGTGGTGGTCTGGGCTGCGTCCACAATTCACTGCAACTTCTTGCGGTCTTGGATGGAGCCGTTCCCAAACCAAGCTGTGATGCATTCCGATAAAATGCTTTCTATGGCGCATCTGTAGAAGTTGGTGAGAGTTGTTAGGAGACATGTCAATCTTCCTAAGCCATAGGAAGTCGAGGTGTTGGTGTGCTTTCTTGGTTGTAGCCTCAATGTGGGTGATCCAGGAGAAGTTGTTGGTGATATTTACACCAAGGAATTTGAAGCTTTCAACCATCTCCACTTCGGCACCGTCAATGCAAACTGGGGTATGAGTACCACTTCACTTCCTGAAGTCGATCACTATCTCCTTTGTGTTGCTGACATTGAGAGAAACGTTGTTGTCTCGACACCAGGACACGAGGTTCTCGATCTCCTTCCTGTACTCCGTCTCATCATTATTTGATATCCGGCCCACAATGGTGGTGTTGTCTGCAAATTTGAAAATGGAATCAGATTTGTACCTGGCTGCACAGTGGTGGGTGTACAAAGAGTAAAGAAGGGGGGTTATTGGAGAGGATGATTTGTCCCTATCCTCAGTGATTGGGGTCTGTTGGTCATGATGTTGAGGATCCAGTTGCAGAAATGAGTGCTGACACCAACTCCCGTTAGTTTGGTGATAAGTTGGATGGTGTAATGGTATTAAAGGCAGAGCTGTAGTCTATGAATAGGAGTCTGATATAGGTGTCTCTCTTATCCAGGTGTTCCAGGGATGAGTGTAGGGCCAGGGCGATGGCATTGACTGTGGACCTGTTGTGGAGGTGGACGAACTGCAGTGGGTTGTGGCCGTTGGGTAGACTGGATTTAAGGTCATAAGTAAGTGATAGGAGTAGAATTAGGTCAGTCAGCCCATCGTCTACTCCGCCATTCAATCATGGCTGGTCTATCTCTCCCTCCCAACCCCATTCTCCTGCCTTCTCCCCATGACCTTCTGCAGTTGTACAGAGCCCTAGTGAGACTACACCTGGAGTATTGTGTGCAGTTTTGGTCCCCTAATTTGAGGAAGGACATTCTTGCTATTGAGGGAGTGCAGCGTAGGTTTACAAGGTTAATTCCCGGGATGGCGGGACTGTCATATGCTGAGAGAATGGAGCAGCTGGGCTTGTACACTCTGGAGTTTAGAAGGATGAGAGGGAATCTCATTGAAATATAAGATTGTTAAGGGCTTGGACACGCTAGAGGCAGGAAACATGTTCCCGATGTTGGGGGAGTCCAGAACCAGGGGCCACAGTTTAAGAATAAGGGGTAAGCCATTTAGAACGAAGACGAGGAAACACTTTTTCTCACAGAGAGTGGTGAGTCTGTGGAATTCTCTGCCTCAGAGGGCGATGGAGGCAGGTTCTCTGGATGCTTTCAAGAGAGAGCTAGATAGGGCTCTTAAAAATAGCAGAGTCAGGGGATATGGGGAGAAGGCAGGAACGGGGTACTGATTGGGGATGATCAGCCATGATCACATTGAATGGCGGTGCTGGCTCGAAGGGCCGGATGGCCTACTCCTGCATGTATTGTCTGTTGTCTATTGTACCTTTGACACCCGTACTAACCCAGATTTAATGCGTTCTATAACTAGCCTCCCAGAACTTTTTCTTGATGGTGGATGTCAAGGCCACAGGATGGTAGTTCATGCTTGGCCTCTTGGAGTGGCGCCCATCCCGGCTGAGCCCCCAGGCTGCCATGACATGGACATGGACTCCAATGGACTCCATTGGACACCATCCATGTTCCAATTCCTATCCTTCTCGTTACAATTTGGTTTCAATAGTGGGGTTGATGGCCCCCCTCTGTCCTGACCATCTCTCCTCTCTGTTGGGTGAGCCCAGACTGACGCCGGCACTTGGGTCATAAGGTCACAGGGAATAGGAGTAGAATTAGGCCATTCGGCCCATGAAGTCTACTCTGCCATTCAATCATGACTGATCTATCTCTCCTCCTAACCCCATTCTCCTGCCTTCTCCCCATAACCTCTGACACCCGTGCTGATCAAGACTTCCCGCTTCAGCCCGAAAAACATCCGGCAGACGTTCTTTATTTGTCGCTCCTAATGGTGTAGATGGAGGCAATTCGGCCCGTTGAGTCTAGGCTAGCTCCCAGAGCAATATGCCATTCCCCACCAATTCTCTCTCATGGATAAGTTGGGCCGAAGGGACAGTTTCCATGCTCTATGACCCTATGGCTGTATATACACATTGACTCCCCTGACCTTTCATACATCCCACCTGTACTGGGGCTAATCAATGGCTGCCAACTAACCGATGAACAATTTGATCTAATTAATTACCTTTTTATTGTTTAGGATCGATTACTCAGAACCTCCTTCCTTTCTGCTCCAAGTTCCTTCTCTTGGTCTCAGTGCATGTTACAAGAATGACTCCGACATAGGAAATGTCCACATTTGGTGGAGGTTCAATCTGTCCTCACAGGACAAACCTACCATCCTAGGAATCAATTTAGTTTAGTTTTGAGTTTAGAGATACAGCGTGGAAACAGGCCCTTTGGCCCACCGAGTCCGCGCCACTGTACACTATACAATACAGGTTAGGGACAATTTACAGAAGGCAACTAACCTACAAACTCGCACGTTTTTGGAATGTGGGAGGAAACCGGAGCACCCGGAGAAAACCCAAGTGGTCACGGGTAGAACGTGCAAACTCCGTACAGACAGCATCTGTAGTCAGGATCGAACCCGGGTCTCTGGCGCTGTGTGGCAACAACTCTACCGCTGCGCCACCGTGCCGCCCTGTCTGAAAAGTATACCATACACGAGTACAATCCAGTCTGGCTCAAGTACAAAAGGTAGTGCAAAGAGAAAAATACGAGTGTAGAATATTGTGTTTCTGCATTGTAGCATTAGAATTACAGAGAAAAAGTGCAAGGTCTGTAATGAGGTAGGTTGGAAGATTGGAGATGCACTTTTTAGGTATGTTACAAAACTTACCTTCAGTCGCGCTGTAATTCTGCCACTGGACGTGTGCGCGATTTTGGCGCCTTTAAGGGGGGGGGCGGGGTTAAAACGTGGTTTCTCCTCCCTTGTCCTGAATTATATTTCGTTGGAGTACAAGCGTTTGCTGACAAATCGTTCCTAGCAGCGTTTTGTGAATTTTTAATTTTTATTAAATCGTCAATGTCAGCGCTGGAGTAATTTTAAAAGCAGCTCCTGAAGCGTCAACGCCGATAACGGGGACGGATTTCACACAATGGACAGGTAAACGAAAGTGGTTTTTTTAAATGTATAAAAGTGCTTCTTAAGAAGCCTTTAATTCACATTTTTTCATGCGACACGGTGATTTTATTCCCCGAACTAACGGCAGTATTTTTCATGCCAATATGGGGTTAAATTCACTGCAAATGAACGTTCCAAAAGATCGCGTTACAGAAATCCTCACTCACAAGATGATTTAAATGCCCATTAATTTATAGGTATTAAACATTCAATTCCTTCCATTTGGCCTGTAAAATCATGAAAATGAGATTTAAAAATGATGTTATATTGTGAATTATTGTGTGAATGTTATTTGGACACTTAGGCTATTTAAAAATGTTAATCTATTCTTAAGAAATTGATAGATGTTTAGATCTAGTAATTGAATTTTGTAATTAGCTACAATTAGGTAACTAACTAATTATATGCTTTACTTTCATGTATTCTAAGTAAGATTGTTTCATATTTGTTTCAGAATGCTTCAATCTATAATAACTGAAAATTTCTTTCAGTTATCTTAATTTTTAAGAAAGTTATGGGCTTTTAACTGTCCTCGATCACAGCTTTTGTGTTAAGTCAATGGAAAAGCAATAGGGAACAAGATGCTAATTTCCCAGTATGAAAATGGCCATAACTTCTTTAATACTGAAGATATGAAAGTGAATTAGGTGTCAAATTAAACTTCCTTTTATGCTTTATCTGATGGGATAAATTGCAGACTTTATGTTTAAAATCTCAAAATTTTGTAACATTGCTACACTTTTGTTTATGGGAGGACTGTCCATAATAGTGGGGAAGAGCTGTTCCTGAATCTAGTGGTCCTTGCTTCTGTATCCTCAAGCTTCTGTATCTTCTGCCTGACAGGAATGGGAAGAAGAGGGATGACCTCTTGATCATTCTTCATTCTTGAGGGAATGACTAGGGTGTAAATGGTCCTTGATTATGTTGCCTATTTTCTCTGTCCTGATACCGCATGACGTGTAGATGGAGTCAATGGGACCAAAGGAGTCAAAATGGAATCCTTAAGAGTAAAGGCGTAGACTATTTCCTAAATGGGGAGCAACTTCACAAATCGGAGGTGCAAAGGGACTTGGGAGTGCTGGTGCAGGATTCCCAAAAAGTTAATCTGATAGTCGAATCGGTATTAAAGAAAGCAAAATCAATGCTAGCATTTCTTTCAAGAGGGCTTATATACAAAAACAGGGATGTAATGCTGATGCTCTATAAGGCGCTGGTCAGACCGCATTTGGAATATTGTGAGGAATTTTGGGCACCATATCTGAGGAAGGATGTGCTGGCTCTGGAGTGGGTCCAGAGGAGGTTTACAAGGATTATCCAAGGAATGAGTGGGTTAATGAATGATGAGCGTTTGTCGGCACTGGGCCTGTACTTGTGGAGTTTAGAAGAACGAGGGGGGAACCTCATTGAAACATACAGAATAGTGAAAGGCTTGGATAGAGGGGATGTGGAGAGGATGTTTCCACTAGCGGGAGAGTCTAGGACTAGAGGTCATAGCCTCAGAATTTAAGGACGTTCTTTTGGTAAGGAGATGAGGAGAAATTTCTTTAGTCAGAGGGTGGTGAATCTGTGGAATTCTTTGCCACTGAAGGCTGTGGATATCTTTAAGGCACAGATGGATAGATCTTTGATTAGTACAGGTGTCAGAGGTTATGGGGAGAAGGCAGAAGAATGGGGTTGGGAGTGAGTGATAGATCAGCCATGATTGAATGGCGGAGTAGACATGATGGGCTGAATGGTCTTATTCTACTCCTATCACATGATCTTTCGACCTAATGGTGGGAGACTGGTTTGTGCGATGGATTGGGCCAAACCTAGCTTGGTATTTGGATAGGTTGCTTTCAATGGAAAGCATGGAAACAGGCCCTTCAGCCCAACTTGCCCATGCCAACCAAGATGCCCCATCTACACCAGTCCCACCTGTCTGCATTTGGCCCCACACACCTTTAAACCTTTCCTATCCATGTACCTGTCCAAATGTTTTTTAAATGACATGCCAACCTTCCTTAGTGTTGTAAGGAAGTGGATGTGTTGATGTGCTTTCTTCTCCGTTGGTTCAATGAGGATGGTTCAGGAAAAAATTGTTGGTGATATAGATAGAAGCAAATCAATAGAGGTATATAGATTTTTGATTAGTACAGGTGTCAGGGGTTACGGGATGAAGGCAGGAGAATGGGGTTAGGAGAGAGCAATGGACAATAGACAATAGACAATAGGTGCAGGAATAGGCCATTTGGCCCTTCGAGCCAGCATTAAATGTGAGCATGGCTGATAATCCCCAATCAGTACCCCATTCCTGCCTTCTCCCCATATCCCCTGACTCCACTATCTTTAAGAGCCCTATCTAGCTCTCTCTTGAAAGTATCCAGAGAACTGAGGCAGAGAATTCCACAGACTCACAACTCTCTGGGTGAAAACGTGTTTCCTCGTCTCTGTTCTAAATGGCTTACCCCTTATTCTTAAACTGTGGCCCCTGGTTCTGGACTCCCCCAACATCGGGAACATGTTTCCTGCCTCGATTGTGTCCAAACCCTTAACAATCTTATATGTTTCAATAAGATATCCTCTCATCCTTCTAAACTCCAGAGTGTACAAGCCCAGCCGCTCCATTCTCTCAGCAGGATCAGCCATGATTTAATGGCGGAGTAGATTCGATGGGCCGAATGGCGGAGTAGATTCGATGGGCCCGAATGGCGGAGTAGATTCGATGGGCCGAATGGCCTAATTCTGCTGTGTCACATGAAGATATTTACACTGAGGAACTTGACGCTCTCAAACAACTTCACAGGCATCTTCCTGAAGATTCTCGTTTCAATAACTTTTCAATAAGTTAACATTGTTAAGTCAATAACTAGCCTTTGCTGGTTGGTGGGGCTGGTGGAGCAACTCAGTTACTCCAAGCACTGGGCTTCACATCACAGGAACGCGCACAAAATACTGGCGACACGTGTCAGCGTCTGGGCGGGAACTGCCATGGGTGAGGCTGCCGGAGGAGACAATACTGAGGGTGGCACAGTGGCACCACGGGTAGAGCCACGGCCTCACAGCGCCAGAGACCCGGGTTCGATCCTGACTTCAGAGTTTGCACGTTCTCCCCGTGAACTGCGTGGGTTTTTCTCCGGGAGCTCCAGTTTCCTCCCACACTTCAAAGACGTGTAGGTTTGTAGGTTAATTGGCCCTGTGTAGGGAGTGGATGAGACAGTGGGATAACAAAGAACTATACCTACGGGGTGATCGGTGGGCGGCATGGACACGATGGGCCGAAGGGCCTGTTTCCACGCTGTATCTCGAAACTTTGCCGAGTGCAACTGCATCGAGTTCTTTCTCCCCCCTCATTCCCCTCTCCTATTTCCCCCATCCCTCTTTCCCTTTCCCTTCCCCCCCTCTCTTCCCCCCCTTCCCGCTCCCTTCCCCCTCTCTATCCACACCCCCTTCCTCTCTCTTCGCCCCTCTCTATCCCCTCCACCTCCCTCCCTCTCTCCCACTCTCTCCCACTCTCTCTCCCCTCTCCCTCCCCTCTCCCCTACACCCCTCTTCCCCCATCTTTCTCTCCCCCCTCCTTCCCCCCTCTCCACTTCTCTCCATCCACTCTCCCCCCTCTCTCCCCCTTCACCCCTCTCCCTGTCTCTCCCCCTCTCCCCCTCCCTCCTCTCTCCTCTCTCTCCCCTCCCCCCCTCTCCCCCCTCTCCCCCCCCTCTCCCCCCCCTCTCCCCCCCTCCTCCATCCTCTCTCTCTCCCCCTCACCCCATGGAGTATGTCCACACTGTCCCAGTGCACCATTGCCGGCAGTGTACACAGCACTCTTTATAGCCTCTCGAGTAATTAGTGCATTTACAGAATGAACACACTCAGTTTGCTATCATCTGGTTAATCGCCAGTTTAATTAATCTAATTAAATCAATTTGCGAATCTATTCAAGTGTAAATGTTGGTTGGTAAACAGAGTTCTGCCTGTCAACTCAGCCAGCAGAAACCTCCTTTTGTTACCATATGGCAGGCGTCACAATGTATGTAAGTTTCGTTTAGCGATACAGCACGGAAACAGGCCCTTCGGCCCACCGGGTCCGCGCCGACCAGCAATCCCCGCACATTAACACTATCTTACATGCACTAGGGACAATTTACATTTTTTATTCCAAGCCAATTAACCTACAAACCTGGAGAAACTCAGCGGGTGCAGCAGCATCTATGGAGCGACCATCAGACTGACCATCAGTCTGAAGCAGGGTTTCGGCCCGAAACGTTGCCTATTTCCTTCGCTCCATAGATTGCTGCTGCACCCGCTGAGTTTCTCCAGCATTTTTGTGTACCTTCGATTTTCCTGCATCTGCAGTTCCTTCTTTAACACAACCTACAAACCTGTACGTCTTTGGAGTGTGGGAGGAAACCGAAGCACCCGGAGAAAACCCATGCGGTCACGGGGAGAACGTACAAACTCCGTACAGACAGCACCTGTAGTCAGGATCGAACCCTGGTCTGTGGCGCTGTAAGGCAGCAACTGTACTGCTGTGCCACCGTGCCACCCTGTGGTGTACGTTCCCAGGGTGGTATCTCGCCTTCCTGATTCTCTCCTCCCCGACTGACGATTCTTCCCCAATCTGCCTCCCTCCCTCCATCCCAGTTCTCCTCCCTCCGCTGAATCATGGTTGTTCTTCGCTCGTTCTCTCCCTTGACTCTTCCCCCTCACTCTCTCCTCACCTTGTGGCCGGCACGGCGCCAGAGACCCAGGTTCGATCCTGACTACGGGTGCTGTCTGTACGGAGTTTGCACGTTCTCCCCGTGACCTGCGTGGGTTTTCTCCGGATGCTCCGGTTTCCTCTCACACTCCAAAGACGAGCAGGTTTTCTGGTTAATTGGCTTCAGTAAAATTGTAAATTGTTGCTAGTGTGTGTAGGATAGTGTTAATGTGCGGGGATCGCAGGTCAGCAGGGACTAGGTGGGCCGAAGGGCCTGTTTCTGCGCTGCATCTCTAAACTAAACTAAACGAATCCACAGCTCCACTGCCTGTTCTACCACATTGGAGGCACTCACAACAAACTGTTCACTCCCTTCGAGGAACAAGCTGGCTCCAATGAATTCTCAGGATGTGTTTCTATGGTCTTGGTGCAGGTGCAGAGTGAGACACCAACACCTATCAAAGCGTGATGGATTATTGTGTAGGAAGGAATGGCAGATGCTGGTTTACACTGAAGATAGACACAAAATGCTGGAGTAACTCAGTGGGACAGGCAGTATCATGGGAGAAAATGAACTGGTGACATTTCGGGTCGAGACCCTTCCTCAGACCCCACTTCATTCTGCTCCATCCAGACTGCAGTGTAAATCGACCAATATTCAGAATAAAATTTTATGACAATGATTTGACAGTAACAGCCAGTGCGAATACCCAGGCAAGTCAACACAAGTAGACAGAAGCAGGGCTGCAAGAAAAAAAAATTTGAGAGGATTGAGCTGCTTGGACAAGTTACAAACATTCATCTTTAATTATTCTAGTTTAGTTTAGTCTAGAGATGCAGGGCGGAAACGGGTCCTTGATCAGGGGCCAATTAACCGACAAACCCGCACGCCTTTGGGACGCAGGAGGAAACCGGAGCACCCGGAGGTCACAGGGAGCACGTGCAAACTCCACACAGGGAGCACCCGAGGTCAGGATCGAATTCTGGTCTCTGGCGATGTGAGGCAGCAGCTCTACCCGCTGCAGCGTTGTGCCACCCACCCTGGTCTATTACTCTTCCATACTAGCCAATGGCCACGATATTTACAGTTAGAACCATTTTGGGTTGGATAGCATTGGGGTGGGGGGGGGATGGGGGTCACAAGCTGGGGGTCAACAGTTAAGAAAGTTATTTGTCATATGTACTGAAACAGAACTGTGAAGTTCTTACTTGTAGCACCACCACAGGTCTATAGACACACTACACATAATACACATAATAATATATATTTAAGAAATAATGAACCCCAATATTGGTGCAATAACAAAATAAAAAAATGACAAAATAAAAGCCTGAAGGAGCTGTCTCACTTGGGCGACCTAATTGGCGAGTTTAGAAGAGTTTGTCCTCGACTCATACTCGCAGCATGGTCGACACGAGGTCCTAGGAGGTCTTTGTAACTCTCCTTCATGCTCGAGAGTAGTCCCCGCGTACGCGAGGCCCCAGCTAGGTCGCGGCGTTGAAAAATGCCTGCGAGTAAAAAAAGGTCGCCATGGAGAAAATTGATATTTTTTTTACTTGTATGTTTAGTCGTAGTAGGTCGTAGTAGGTCGGCATGTTAGTCGTAGGTAATCGAGGGTAGTCAAAGGTAATCGAAGCTAGTCGAAGGTAGTTGTAGATAGTCTTCAACATAGTCGAAGGAGGTTGAAGGAGGTCTTCAACATGACACTTTTTCAAACTCTCCTAAACTCACGGATTAGGTCGCCACAGTGGGACAGCCCCTTGAAGTTCCTAATGCAACCAAGACAGTCTCTAGTTTGGTGTTTAATTGGTGTGCATAGTGTTTAATAGCTTGATATCAGTGGGGAAGTAGCTGTTCCTGAACCTACAGTTTTCAGGCTCCTGTACCTTCTTCCTGATGGCAGGGGTGAAATGAGTGTGTGGCCAGGGTGGTGTGGGTCTCAGATGATGCCGGCTGCCTTTTTGAGGCAGCGACTCCTGTAGATCCCTTCGATGGTGGGGAGGTCAGTACCCATGATGGACTGGGCAGTGTTCACCATGTGTTGCAGTCTTCTTCATTCCTGGGTGTTTGAGTTGTTGACCCGGTCCGTGATGCAACCAGTCACTAATCTCCTCAATCTTTTAAGGAAGTAGAGGCATTGATTAGTGGGGTCATTGGCTGGAGGCCCTCGGACTATCCTTGACCGGACTTTGCTGGCTTTACCTTGCACTAAACGTTATTCCCTTATTAATGTATCCATACACGGTAAATGGATTGATTGGAATCATGTATTGTCTTTCCGCTGACTGGATAGCCTTTCACTGTACCTCGGTACACGTGACAATAAACTGAACTGAGGGGTGGGGGGTCACTGGCTTGGGAGGGGTGGGGTCTGTCTGGGTGGGGGAACATTGTCAGACTTGACCCGAAATGTCACCTATCCATGTCCTCCAGAGATGCTGCCTGACCCGCTGAGTTACCCCAGCACTTTGTGTCCTGTGCGTTAACCAGCATCTGCAGTTCCTTGGTTTTCCCTAACTCTAGGCTTCTGCTCTGCACATTTGCTGGGACGTAGCGGTTGACGGTAAGTCTGAAGAAGGGTCCCGACCCGAAACATCACCCATTCCTTCTCTCCAGAGATGCTGCCTGTCCCGCTGAGTTACTCCAGCACTTTGTGTCTACCTTCGGTTTAAACCAGCATCTGCAGTTCCTTCCGATGCCTGACGGTAATTCTTGCTCTGCACACTGCGTGACGCTCATACGACACTGCTGCAACCCCAAGCAAAACACAAAGTGCTGGAGTATTAGTAACAGCGGGTCAGGCAGCATCTGTGGAGAACATGGATAGGCGACCTTTCGGGTCGGGACCCTTCTTCAGACTGATTGTTGTAGGTGGGCTGTTTTGGATCAAGAATCCATGTGTTTAAGAAGGAACTGCAGATGCTGGAAAATCGAAGGTAGACAAAAATGCTGGAGAAACACAGCGGGTGCAGCAGCATCTATGGAGCGAAGGAAATAGGCAACGTTTCAGGCCTATCTCGGGCCTGCAAGAATCCATGTAACTGTCCAAATGTATTTTATCAGTTGTTCTTGTCCCTGCCGCAACTACCTCCTCTGGCAGCTCGTTCCATACACCCACCACCCTCTGTGTGGAAAACGTTGCCCTTGTGTTTCTATTAAATCTTTCCCCTTTCAGCCCAATCATATGTCCTCTGGTTCTTGATTCCCCTCCTCTGGGTAAAAGACTGTGCATTCATTCTATCTATTCCCCTCATGATTTTATACACCTCCACAAGATCATCCCTCACCCGCCTGCACTCCAACCTCTCCCTATAACTCAGGCCCCTCAACTCCTGGCAATATCTGTACACTGTGGACGACTCGACTGTAATCATGTATTGTCTTTCCACTGACTGGATAGCATGCAACAAAAAAGCTTTTCACAGTACCTCGACAATACACTAAACGAAACTAGACCGAAGTAAATTCAACTAAACTCAACTAAATTAAACTAAACTAAATTAAACAAAACTGAATTAAACTAAACATTCTTGTAAATCTTCTCTACGCACTTTCCAGCTAGGAGTTGACCTTTGTATTGGCATAACCGAACACAGACACTGGTGTAACTCAGCGGGTCAGGCAGCATCTCTGGAGAGAAGGAATGGGTGACGTTTCGGGTCGAGACCCTTCTTCGTGTTTGTGCGGTGTGGTAGTTTGGTCACTGGTGGGTCTGGGGAACTGGGTCTGTGACTGGGAGAGGGAACACTGCATGCGCCACTTTCTACTCTGCGAAGAGATTGGGCTGTGGCTGGTAGCGCTCCTTCTGTGCACTGGGTGGCGCTCACACAACACTGCTACATTCCCAGCCAGTTCCCAGCATACGGAAATCCCCGAGATTGATCGGAATTCAGGAGTCAAGAGTGTTTTATCGTCAGATGTCCCAGACAGAACAATGAAATTCTTGCAGCAGCAACAGAATATGTAATCGTAGTGCTCTGTAAACAGGATAATAAATGGAAACAAAATCCAGTTTATGAATGACCTATCATCTACCTCATTGGAGATCTTCAGACTATTTTTAATCAGACTTTACTAGACTGCGTATGGATAGGATATATGTGTGTGTGTGTGTATATATATATATACATACTCGTATATACACACTCGTATATATATATATACACACACACACATGCGCACACACACACACACACACACACACACACACACACACACACACACACACACACACACACACACACACACACACACACACACACACACACACACACACACACACACACACACACACACACACACACACACACACACACACACACACACATTCAACAGAATAAAATAAGATGAAGTGCTGAAGTAACTCAGAGGGTCAGGTAGCACCCTGTTGAACATAGATGAGTGATATTTCATCTGTATACTGAAGAATCCTGACCTGAAATATAACCAATGCATGTTCTCCTGAGATGCTGCCGGACCTGCCAGCATATTGTGTCTTTTCTTGTAAACGAGCGTCTGCGGTGCTTATCCAAGACCGCTAGCAATTGCAGACAATTGTGGATGCTGCCCAATCCACGTGCCACACGTGAGGCTGCAGAGGAAGATGAGAGCCCATGGTATCAAAGGGCAGATACTAAAGGTGTTAATTCTGGCCAAATTGGAGAGGCCAGGACACTAAAATTGAGTAAAGGCTTCTGGGCTGCTAGGCCATTTGGTCAATTTAAATGTGCCTTCTGCAGAAATGGGACAAGCTGCAGAATGGTGCCAGCTTGTCTAGAGCCTAGATAAGAGTTGCAGGAAGAGGATGGAACATCTGCAGATGCTGACAATTAGGTGTAAATTGCATGAAACGGATTGGATGAATGCAAACCAGACATACACATTGTAAATATTGTTGCAAAGCTTTACTATGCTAGATGTTGATTGGGTCAAGTGTTGAGCCTTGTCTAGGTTTCTTGAATATCAAGGCACATGTTGCATAATTCATCTCTGTTAAACTGCATCTAGAAACTTTGTCAGATACATTGTATTAGTCACTGTATTATTGGGTTGGGGAACTGTCTATCATGTACTGTGTTAATCGATATCTGTTATTGGACTGTATAGAGACTATCCCCATGTGGTTCAGCCCTCAAGGTTCGGGGACCTATAAAAGGCCGCTCCCACGAGGTTCTGTGTCGATCTTCTGGGAGAGCGCTTAGGACTGCGTGACCTTCTGGAGTGTCTCTGCTTGAACGAGGCTTAGAGGGCTTGGCCAGGCAGATACAAGGATCAAACCCGTGATGGTTCGGTATAGTAGTGGGGAACTGTTATTGTGTTTTTCCAAAATAAAGGTTAGATGCGCAAGTGCTTGACTCAGTGGTTTTTGACTGAAACTAGACGGGGGGGGAAAGCTTAGAACGAGCTATTTACACTAACATGGATAGCAGGTTGGCTGGATGGCAGAAGGCAAAGAGTGGCAATAAAGGGGTCATTTTCTGCTTGGGTGCCAGTGACTAGAGGAGTCACTGTTCTTCTCCTTCTATACTAATGATTTGGACGAGGGGATTGAAGGCCTTGTGGCCAAGTTTGCGGATGATACGAAAATAGGTGGAGGGACAGGTAGTGTAGAGAAAGCAGGGACTCTGCAGAAGGACTTGGACAGGTTGGGAGAGTGGGCTGGGAAGTTGCAGATGGAATTTAGTGTAGCAAGGTTGGAGTCGTGCATTTTGGTAATAGGAATAAAGGCTTAGACTATTTTCTAAATGGGAGGAGAATCCAGAAATCAGAGGTGCAAAGGGACTTGGGAGTGCTGGTGCAGGATTCCCAAAAAGTGAATCTGCAAGTCGAATCGGTAGTAAAGATAGCAAACTCAATGCTAGCATTTATTTCAAGAGGGCTTGTATACAAATACAAGGATGTAATGCTGAGGCTCTATAAGGCGCTGGTCAGGCTGCATTTGGAGTATTGCGAAAAAAATTTGGGCACCATATCTGAGGAAGGATGTGCTGGCTCTGGAGAGGGTCCAGAGGAGGTTTACAAGAATGATCCCAGGAATGAGTGGGTTAACCTATGATGAGCGTTTGAGTGCACTGGGCCTGTACTCGCTGGAGTTTACAAGAATGAGGGGGGACCTCATTGAAATGTACCGAATAGAGAAAGGCTTGGATAGAGTGGATGTGGAGAGGATGTTTCCTCTAGTGGGAGAGTCTAGGACTAGAGGTCATAGCCTCAGAATTAAAGCACGCTCCTTTAGGAAGGAGATTAGAAGGAATTTCTTTAGTCAGAGGGTGGTGAATCTGAGGAATTCTTGGCCACAGAAGCTGTGGAAGCCAAGTCAATGGATATGTTTTAAAGCAGAGATGGATAGATTATAGATTGTTTCTTAATCTATCACACAAACCAACCTCCCTTCCATTGACTCCATTTACACCTCACGCTGCCTCGGCAAGGCCAGCAGCATAATCAAAGACCAATCTCACCCCGGTCACTCCCTCTTAGTTACCCCAGCGCTTTGTGGCGTTTCACTTTAAACATGGGCGCTGATGCCGCCGGTCTGCACCAGCAAGCCCTTCTTCACTGGTTCACACGGCTGTTGTAGCGGCTAACATTGTAGCTCTTCAGTGTGCCCCCTCAGTCACCCTCGGGCTCCTTCCCCTCTCACCTGCTGTGACGCTTCCAAGGCGAGTCTGGGGGAGGGGGGGGAGGGGTTGGAGGAGGTGACGGCGGTGGTGGGAGGAGAGAGCAGGAAGAGGAGGAAGGTGCAGGTAAAAGCAGAAACATGCTACTGATTTTGGATGATCAGCCGTGACCATATTGAATGGCGGTGCTGGCTCGAAGGACCGAATGGCCTTCTCCTGCACCTATTTTCTTTGTTCCCCCCCCCCCAGGTCTCACCTCCATCCCAGCCAATATCCTGGTGAATCCTGAAAATAGGCGCAAAATGCTGGAGTAACTCAGCGGGACAGGCAGCATCTCTGGTGAGAAGGAATGGGTGACATTTCGGGTCGAGACACTTCTTCAGACTGAGAGGCAGGGGAGAGGGAAACACAGAGATATGGAAAGGTCAGGTGTGAAAATGAGACATCAAAGGGGATGAAGTTCAAGGATCATGGTGAGCTAGGGGAAGGTGACAACGAACTACTCCAAATGCGGCCAAACCAAAGTCCTTAAGAGCAGCATCATTGCATCCTAACTCTTACACTAAATGCCCGTGTTGTGCTCCATGTTCCCCAGGTTGGGGTCCGTGTTCTCGAGATTCACCTGGGCCTCGACAGGTTCAGGTGATCAGCCTTTCCCGTGTGTGCCACACCTGCCCACCTCGCACTTGAGATCAGCCACCAGCTCGCCCGGACGTTTGTCTTCTGCTTGGAACAGAAGTGCTGGAAACACCTAGCAGATCGGGCAGCGTCTGTGGGGAAGAAAGGAGTGAATGATCATGTGGCTGCAGGGAGGGAGGAGGCTGGAGAGAACAGTATGTGATTGGGTGAAAGATCAAGTCTGCCTATATACGTGTAAGTGTATTCAGCTCCAGATTCCAATCAAAGGGAGTTCTGTTGCTTGAAAACTATTCTCAGTGTGACATTCCATAACGTAATGGTGTTTTATCATTAATGTCTTATTATTATTAATGTTTAGTGTTTTCTGAGTCATTCGTAACTGTCACTGTATGTCATGTTGTTACTTGTGGGCGGAGCACCAAGGCAAATTCCTTGTATGTGAATACTTGGCCAATAAACGTACTTACTTAAAGGTGCATCATCTGCACAAGCTTCACAAAATGCGAGTTGTAAGTGAAATGGAAATTGATCCATACATATTTTAGTTTAGTTTAGTTTAGTTTAGAGATACAGCGTGGAAACAGGCCCTTCAGCCCAAAAACTACGCACTGACCAAAGATCCCCGCACATTAACTCTATCCGACACACACTAGGGACAATTTACACATAGCAAGCCAATTAACCTACAAACCTGTACGTCTTTGGAGTGTGGGAGGAAACTGAAGATCTCAGAGAAAACCCACGCGGTCACGGGGAGAACGTACAAACTCCGTACAGTCAGCACCCGTTGTCGGGATCGAACCCAAGTCTCTGGCACTGCAAGCGCTGTTAGGTAGCGACTCTACTGCTGTGCCACCTTGCTGCCATTTCTACACAGAAGGTGGCGAGTGCCTGGAACGCACTGGTGTAGATGCAATAGTGGCGTTCAAAACATTCTTAGACAGGCAGGGAATGGAGGGATATGAGTTATGCGTAAGTAGATAAGTGATGGTCTTGGCATTATGTTCGGCACAGACATTGTGGGCTGAAGGGACTGTCCCTGTGCTGTACGGTTCTATGTTCTATATACATTTCATGAGAGCGAATTTAAATTTTTATTCCATAGCTCAGATTGTGAATTCAGTAAGTGTGAACTTCCATCCCCCAGCCCACAGTAACATGGCACGTATGTATAGTACATGCACTGAACCCCCAGCATCCATACTAGTATAACATAAAACTAGCATGAAACGGGTGCTCAATGGTTGGTCTAGATTCAGTGGCCGAAGGGCCTGTTTCTCTGCTGTATATTTCATACCTCAACCCTTGACCTTGGGTGCATTCTGAGCCAACATTTTTTTTTAAAGTTTAGTTTAGAGATACAGCACAGAAACAGGCCCTTCGGCCCACCGGGTCCGTACCGACCAGCGATCCCCGCTCATTAACACCATCCTACACCCACTAGGGACAATTTTTTAAAAACAATCACCTAACCAATTAACCTACAAACCTGTACATCTATGGAGTGTAGGGGGAAACTGAAGATCTTGGAGAAAACCCACGCAGGTCACGGGGAGAACGTACAAACTCCGTACAGACAGCACCCGTAGTCGGGATCGAACCCGGGTCTCTGGCTCTGTAAGCGCTGTAAGGCAGCAACTCTACCGCTGCGCCACCATGACCGTGAACATGGGGTATGTTGGTCAATGTGCGCAAGTTGGTCAAAGTGGGCAAGTTGGTCAATGTGGGCAAGTTGGTCAAAGTGGGCAAGTTGGTCAATGTGGGCAAGTTGGTCAATGTGGGCAAGTTGGTCAATGTGGGCAAGTTGGTCAATGTGGGCAAGTTGGTCAATGTGGGCAAGTTGGTCAATGTGGGCAAGTTGGTCAATGTAGGCAAGTTGGTCAATGTGGGCAAATTGGTCAATGTGGGCAAGTTGGTCAATGTGGGTAAGTTGGTCAATGTGGGCAAGTTGGTCAATGTGGGCAAGTTGGTCAAAGTGGGCAAGTTGGTCAATGTGGGCAAGTTGGTCAATGTGGGCAAGTTGGTCAATGTGGGCAAGTTGGTCAATGTGGGCAAGTTGGTCAATGTGGCAAGTTGGTCAATGTGGGCAAGTTGGTCAATGTGGGCAAGTTGGTCAATGTGGGCAAGTTGGTCAATGTGGGCAAGTTGGTCAATGTGGGCAAGTTGGTCAATGTGGGCAAGTTGGTCAATGTGGGCAAGTTGGTCAAAGTGGGCAAGTTGGTCAATGTGGGCAAGTTGGTCAAAGTGGGCAAGTTGGTCAATGTGGGCAAGTTGGGCCGAAATGCCTGTTTCCACGCTGTCAGCACGGTGGCACAGCGGAAGAGTTGCTGCCTCACAACGCCAGAGTCCCGGGTTCAATCCTGCCGATGGGTGCTGTCTGTATGGAGTTTGTACGTTCTCCCTGTGACTGCGTGGGTTTTCTCCGGGTGCTCCGGTTTCTTCCCATACTCCAAAGACGAACAAGTGTGTAGATTAAATTGCCTTCGGTAAAAATGGTAAATTGGCCCTAGTCTGTAGGATAGTGCGGGGATCGCTGGTCGGCGCGTACTCGGTGGGCCGAAGGGCCTGTTTCCACACTGTATCTCTAAACTAAACTAAAGATCCATGAGGTATCTGATGCACAAGACCTGCATGGGACTCTGATCGGAGTGGATGCTGTTGTTACACATCTGTATCGAGGCATAGAGTGTGGGTACAGTGTGGAGCATCTACCAGCATGGTGGAACCAGGGCACTCTTGGGTTGCTGAGATATACCTGATGTATCTTCCACCACCAATGGCCACAGGGTGAGTTGTTACAAGCAGCAGCCCTGTAGAATTGGTCCCTGCAATGTGAAGAGACAGCTCAATAATGCAAGCACTGAACTTTGGTATCAAGTCTCTGATGAACTTTGATTCAAATAAACTCACCTGTGTCAACCTACGCTCTGCCAGGCTTTGTCCTGCCCCTCCTCATTCCAGCTTTCATAACCCCCTCCCCCCTCCCCCCCCATCTATAATCAGTCTGAAAAAGGGTCTTGACCTGAAATGCCACCTAGCCAAGTTCTCCAGAGATGCTGCCTGTCCCGCTGAGTTACTCCAGCTTTTTGTGTCTATCTTCTGTTTAAACCAGCATCTGCAGTTCCTTCCTACACATATCCAAACATTAACCCTGTATCCCTTTCTGCAGACTTACTGTGTGTTTCTGATATTTGTCATGTGGAGTCGGTACACTCATCCCAGGTGCATTTTTTCAGGTGCAGAATACCTGATTGCACCTGGCACTAATGAATGAAACAACACTTAAAGAGAGAAAGAGACATGAGCATAATTAATGTGGCATGGTGGTGCACCGGTAGAGTTGCTGCCCTACAGCGCCAGAGACCTGGGTTTGTTCCTGACCAAGGGTGCTGTCTGTTCAGAGTTTGCATGTTCTCCCCGTGACGTGGGTGGGTTTTCTCCGGGATCTCCGGTTTCCTCCCACACTCAAAGACATACAGGTTTGTAGATTCATTGGCGTGGTATATGTGTAAATTGTGCCTAGTGTGTGTAGGATTGTGTTAATGTGCGGGGATCGCTGGTCGGTGCGGACTCGTTGGGCCGAGGGGCCTGTTTCTGCACTGTATCTCTAAACTAAACTAAAAGTATAGATAGACACAAAATGCTGGAGTAACTCAGCGGGACAGGCAGCATCTCTGGGGAGAAGGAATGGATGACATTTTGGGTCGAGACCCTTCCTCAGGCGTAAAAGCATAATCAAGAAATCTCACAAGTGTTTCTGTGGTTGAAAATTCAGCTTGTTGACAGATTACAACCCTCTTTTATACAGTCACAAAATGGAAACAGGCCATTTGTCCCACCACATCCATGCAGACCAGTGGGGGCATCCATTCAAGTTAATACCATCTTCCAGTCATTGGTCTGCAATAATCATACAGCATGGAAACAGGCCCTTCGGCCCAACTTACCCATTCCGGCAAAGATGACCCCATCTAGCCCCACCTGGCTGTGTTTGGCCCACATCTTGATTAATACAGGTGTCAGAGGTTATGGGGAGAAGTATGGGGAGAAGGCAGGACAATGGGGTTAGGAGGGAGAGATAGATCAGCCATGATTGAATGGTGGAGTAGACATGATGGGCCAAATGGCCTAATTCTACTTCTATCACTTATGACCCCTCTAAACCTTTCCTATTGATTAAAAATGTCTTTTAAATGTCATTATAAAATATATGATCTTCCATTGGCGAAACCCAGGATTGAACTAGGGACTGTTAGATCTTCAGTCTAACGTTCTCCCATCTGAGCTATTTTGGCAGACAGTCTTCTATCCCTGGATGATGGATTCAAGTACTTGTGGAGACACTTCTCAAACACCTGCTTCCACCACTCTCTACAATGCATGTCAGGTAGTCCCACTCTCTGGGTGAAGATCATTCCCCTTGAATCCCCTCGCTTTTCAAGAGAGAGTTAGATTTAGCTCTTAGGACTAAAGGAATCAAGCGATATGGGGAGAGAGCAGGAATGGGGAACTGGTTTTAGATGATCATATTGAATGGCGGTGCTGGCTTGAAGGGCCGAATGGTCTACTCCTGCACCTATTTTCTATGTTTTCATATTTCTATGTTTCTATGAAATCTCTTACTCAAAATTGTCCTCAAGTTTCCTTCATCGCTGATATGGAGTAAAAAAAATCTTCAGTGTACCCTCACTCGTAATTTTATGTACAGTACCTCAATGAAGTTTAGTTTAGTTTAGAGATACCGTCCGTGCTAACCAATAATCACCTACTTTATACACTAGCTCTATCCTACGCACTAATTTGCATAAACCAATTAACCTACAAACCTGCACGTCTTTGGAGTGTGGGACGAAACCGAAGCACCCGGAGAAAACCCATGTGCCCACAGAGAGAACGCACACACACTGTACAGACAGCACCCGTAGTCAGGATCGAACCGGGTCTTTTGGGCTGTGAGGCAGCAACTCTACCACTGCGCCGCCGTGCAACAAAGTCTGAACCTCCATCGCTTCAAGGAAAATAAACCCAGCCTCTCCGGTTTCTGCTCATAACTAAAATGTTCCTTTCCTATAGAGAATGAATGAATGATACTTTATTGTCATACGTGACAAGTCACAGCGATATTCTTTTCTTGCATTCCAAAGGTATGCAAAGAGTCGCCACATAAAGGACGCTGATAAAGTTACAAAATATCCCGCGCCAGGTCCTCCTTTGTTGTTTAGTGTGGTGTCCAGAACTGCAGAACCAGGGGCCACAGTTTAAGAATAAGGGGTAAGCCATTTAGAACGGAGACGAGGAAACACTTTTTCTCACAGAGAGTGGTGAGTCTGTGGAATTCTCTGCCTCAGAGGGCGGTGGAGGCAGGTTCTCTGGATGCTTTCAAGACAGAGCTAGATAGGGCTCTTAAAAATAGCGGAGTCAGGGGATATGGGGAGAAGGCAGGAACGGGGTACTGATTGCGGATGATCAGCCATGATCACATTGAATGGCGGTGCTGGCTCGAAGGGCTGAATGGCCTACTCCTGCACCTATTGTCTATTGTCTATTGTCTATTGTCTATTGCATGCAGTACTTCCGTTGAGGCCTATCAAGACTTAATAAAAGTAGAGCATAACCTCCCTGTTATTGTACACAGAGTTCGAGACTGATGACGGCCAGAATATCACATGCCTGCTTAACCATGTTGTCTATCTCCATGGCCATTTTGAAAGTTCTTTGGACTTGAACACCAAGGTACGTCTGTTTCCACGTACTCCCAGGAATGCGACTAGTCCTGGTGTAGGTAGTCTCATTTGTATTCAGAAAAATTCATCACCTCACCTCATATTCATCGGGATTAAACTCCACCTGCCATTTCTCGGCCCACTGCACCAACACGTCAACATATTACCCTGGAGCTTAAGACCACGGCTCATGATGAGTGTTTGACGGCACTGGGCCTGCACTCCCTGGAGGTTAGAAGAGTGAAGGGGGACTTGCTTGAAACTTACCGAATGGTGAAAGGCTTGGATAGAGTGAATGTGGAGAGGATGTTTCCACTAGGGGGAGAGTCTCGGACTTGAGCTAATAGCCTCAGAATTAAAGGACATTCTTTGAAGAAGGAGAAGAGGAGGAATTTCTTTAGTCAGAAAGTGTTGAATCTGTGGAATTCTTTGCCACAGAAGGCTGTAGTGACCAAGTCAACAGATGGAGATAGAAGGTACACAAAAATGCTGGAGAAACTCAGCGGGTGCAGCAGGTCTGAAGAAGGGTTTCGGCCCGAAACGTTACCTATTTCCTTCGCTCCATAGATGCTGCTGCACCCGCTGAGTTTCTCCAGCATTTTTGTGTACCTTCGATTTTCCAGCATCTGCAGTTCCTTCTTTAACACAGATGGAGATAGAATCTTGATTAGTATGGGTGTCAGGGTTTATGGAGAGAAGGCAGGAGAATGAGGTTAAGAGGAAGAGATCGATCAGCCATGATTGAATGGCAGAATGGCCTAATTCTGCTCCAATCACTTATGACCTTATGACCACTCCCTCACTGTCAACTCACATCACCAGCCATCGGTGAATGCTAATTGTGCCTCGTTCATCAAAACCGAAAAATGAATAAGAAGACAAAAACGAAAAATATTTTTTTTAAAAGGGGACCATAACGTGTTGATATACCTGCTTCATTTCTCACCGCACCCATCACCCTGTCCGTGAATCGGTTTACTTCCAGCGTTGAGTTGCACCATACTATAGTTGTAATGAATCAATGAAAGGAGACCATATCTTTGAAAATTGCTCTGATTTTTCTGCTAAGACGAGTCTCATATCTTCAAGATGTGACGTCTCAGACATGCTTGTGATCCACATTTTAAGAGTTGGGGTAGAAGCATTTTTCCAAAATTTAAGTATGATTTTTTTGCCATTATCAGGCCGTAATTAAGGAAACATCTTTGAAATATATATATATATATTTATTTTTAATTTTTAATTTATTAGAAGTACATTACATTACAACCACATACATTAGTACTCGTCACATATATCTTCTTACAATTAATGTACTCCGTTTGTTTTTTACACTAATAAAGGGAAAGGATGAGATTGAGAGAAAGAAGAAAGTGAAGGAAAAGGTGAAAGTGTAAAAAATGTGACAAAAAGAAAGAACGAAGATCCTATAAGAACAAAATTAAAAACAAAAGAAAAAGAGTTAAGAAATAGCCCTAGAAAAGAAGAAGAAAGAGAAAGAGGGAAAAGAGAAAAACAAATAGTTTTTGCAAGCATCACGCAAATGGGACATACCAACTCTCCAACTTTCATCCCCCCTGTCTTTGAAATATTGATAGCTCAGAGCAGGCTCCTGCTATTCCGAAAATAATCAATTCTGTATAGGGGTCCAGTTTTGTTTTTAATAATTTGGAGAAAATTTCAAAAATTCCTTTCCAAAATTTATGGAGTTTTATGCAAGAGGCAAAGGAGTATGTTATAGTTGCTTCTTGAGAAAGACATTTGTCGCAGATAGGAGATACATTTGGAAAAATCTTATTCAGTTTAGTTTTTGAGTAATATAGCCTGTGTAGTATTTTGAATTGGATTAGAATATGTCTAGCATTAATCGAACAATTATGTATATATAGGAGATATTTTTCCTATCTGTTTATGGAAATTTTTAGGCCTAATTCCTCTTCCCATTCTCTTCTAATTATGTCTGATAATGGAATTTCTATATTTAGAAGGATATTGTACAAGTATGATATTAGATTATTTGATTCTGCGTTTCTATTCATACCTTCATCTAATATATCTGGCAACAGAGTTTGGTACTCGTGGGTATATGTTTTCAAATAATCTCGAATTTGAAGATATCTGAAATATTGATTACCTTTCAGATTGTATTTCGACTGTAATTTCTGGAATGATAGTAGGTTTCCCATTTCATACAAGTCTCCAGAAGCAGAACACCCCACTACAGTTGGAGTGTACAGGTTTAAGGTGGGAGGGGAAGGTTATAATGGGCTCCTGAGGAGCAACTTTTCACACAGAAGGCAATGGGAACGTGGAACGAGCTGCCAGAGGATAATCTAGAGGCAGGTCCAATTACAACATCTATGGACATTTGCGCTGGTTCATGGGTAGGAGCGGTTTGGAGGGAGATGGGCAAAATGCAGGCAAACAGGACTAGCTTAGATAGTAGAAGGATCTCGACCCTCAACGTCACCCATTCTCTCTCTCCCAATATGCTGACTGTCCCGCTGAGTTACTCCAGCATTTTGTGTCTATCTTTGGCTTAGATAGACATCTTGGTCATCACGGAGCAGTTGGGACAAATGGCCTGTTTGTGTGCTGTATGACTCTATGACTGGTGACAGTTTGCCATGCTGAGACAGATCCTTTATTCCTACTCTGTGTTTCAATTGATGAAGGAATACTCAGTCTAAGCTGGTACTTCATCCCCAAATCCACTTGCATTAAATTTTGAGAAGGCAGGAACGGGGTACTGATTGGGGATGATCAGCCATGATCACATTGAATGGCGATGCTGGCTCGAAGGGCCGCTTGGCCTTCTCCTGCACCTATTGTCTATTGTCTATTGTTCAGGAATCTTCTGTTTGTGATTTTATCCAAAACCTGAAAATCCAGATATGGGTGGCATCGTGGTGCAGCGGTAAACTTGTCCTGCACATCTAATTTAAGCTTTGACCAGCTGACCTTAGCTACGCCCTCTAGTATTAGATTTTTCCTTCCTGGGACATAAAAGGTTCTGACTGTGTACCCCCGAGTTGACTCTCACAATTTTATATACTGTAGTCCCAGCAGGTCTCTTATGGGCAGCATGGTGGCGCAGCAGTAGAGTTGCTACCTTACAGTGCCAGAGACCCGGGTTCGATCCTGACAATGGGTGCTGTCTGTACGGAGTTTGTACGTTCTCCCCGTGATGGCGTGGGTTTTCTCCAGGTGCACCCGTTTCCTCCCACACTCCGAAGACGTACAGGTTTGTAGGTTAATTGGCTTTGGTAAAAAAAATTAAATTGACTCTAGTGTAAGATAGTGCTAGTGTGCGGGACGATCGCTGGTTGACACGGAATCGGTGGGCCGAAGGGCCTGTTTCTGCGCTGTATCTCTAAACTAATATATCATGTATTCTCAATTCTACAAAAAGCTGGAGTAACTCAGCGGGACAGGCAGCATGTCTGGAGAGAAGGAATGGGTGATGTTTTGGGTCGAGACCCTTCTTCGGACTGGTTAGGGATAAGGGAAACGAGAGATATAGACGGTGATGTGGAGAGATAAAGAACAATGAATGAAAGATATGCAAAAAGGTAATGATGATAAAGGAAACAGGCCATTGTTAGCTGTTTGTTGGGTGAAAATGAGAAGCTGGTGCAACTTGGGTGGGGGAGTGATAGAGAGAGAAGGAATGCCGGGGCTACCTGAAGTGAGAGAAATCAATATCCGAGCGAAATATGAGATGCTGTTCCTCCAATTTGTGTTTAGCCTCACTCTGACAATGGAGAAGACTGAGGACAGAAAGGTCAGTGTAGGTACACAAAAATGCTGGAGAAACTCAGCGGGTGCAGCAGCATCTATGGAGCGAAGGAAATAGGCAACGTTTCGGGCCGAAACCCTTCTTCAGACAAGGTCAGTGTAGGAATGGGAAGAGGAACTAAAGTGTCCAGAAACCGGGAGATCAGGTTGGGTCATGCGGGCTGAGCAAAGGTGTTCAGCAAAAAGATCGCCCAGTCCACATTGTGAACAACAGATACAGTAGATGAGGTTGGAGGAGATGCAAGTGAACCTGAAAGTACCTGTGGAGGGGGTGGTTTAGTTGGGAAGGTCCCGTTGGAGGTGGCAGAAATTTCGGAGGATTTTGCGTTTTACGCGACGGCTGATGGGGTGGAAGGTAAGGACTAGGGGGACTCTGTCTCCATTGCAACTAGAGGGAGGAGGAGCAAGAGCAAGGCTGTGGGGTACCGAGGAGACACGAGTGAGGGCCTCATCTAAGATGGGAGAGGTGAACCCCCGTTCCATAAAGAATGAGGACATCTTGGATGTTCTGGTATGGAACACCTCATCGTGGGCGCAGATGCGGCGTAGACGGAGGAATTGGGAGTAGGGGATAGTCTTTGCAGGAACACTACCCTACACACACACTGGCATTATGTCCTCGGTCCCCTCCATTGTCAGAGTGAGGCAAAACACAAATTGGAGGAACAGCATCTCATTTTTCGCGTGGGCAGCTTACATCCCAGTGGTATGAATATTGATTTCTCTCACTAGAGATAGCCCCGGCATTCCCTCTCTCTCTCTATCCCTCCCCCACCCAAGTCACACCAGCTTCTCATTTTCATCCTACAAACAGCTTACAATGGCCTGTTTCCTTTATCATCGTTAATTTTGTTGCATATCTTTCATTCATTGTTCTTTATCTCTCCACATCACCGTCTATATCTCTCGTTTCCCTTATCCCTAACCAGTCTGAAGAAGGGTTCCAACCCGAAACGTCACCCATTCCTTCTCTCCAGAGATGCTGCCTGTCCCGTTGAATTACTTCAGCTTTTTGTGTCTATCTTCAGTTTAAATCAGCATCTGCAGTTCTTACTTACACGCTTAATTCTACCTCATTCGGTTCTTCTAGTTTAGTTTAGTTTACTTTCGAGATTTAGAGATACAGCGCAGAAACAGGCCATTGGGCCCACCGAGTCATCACCGACCAGCGATCCCCGCACACTGACACAACCCTACACACACACTAGGGACAATTTACAATCTTTACCGAAGCCAATTAACCTACAAATCTGTACGTCTTTTGAGTATGGGCGGAAACCGGAGCACACGGGGAAAAGCCACGCAGTCACGGGGAGAACGTACAAACTCCGTACAGACAGCACCGTAGTCAGGATCAATCCTGGGTCTCTGACACTGTATGGCAGCAACCCTACTGCTGCGCCACCTTCTACTGCTGTACTGCAATATTTTTTGCACTTCATATTGCACTATGGTCTTGCACCATTCTGCTGTTTCGCATTCCTCAATGCATTTATTATTGCACTGTGTATACTGTTTGTTCTCTGAGATTCATTCAAACAAGGAATTTTATTGCACCTTGGTGAATATGACAATAAACTAATTTGAATGCATGAGTTGCCCTCATCTACTCCGAGGCTACATCCTTATTGAACTGCAAACACAATATCCTTTTCATATGTTGAATCTGCTCACTCTTATAATTTTCCAAGTGTTAGATATGACATTCAGTATTATAGACCAGCATTTTCTCAGGTATTGATCTGTCTAAAAGGTCGGCAGTGCATGGTTTTATTTTTAGACTTTGGCCGTCAGTGATACTGCGTGGAAACAGGCCCTTCGGCCCACCGCATACCATTGGAGTGTGGGAGGAAACTGGAGCACCCGGAGAAAACGTCATGGTCACTGGGAGAACGTAAAACTCCGTAGAGACAGCAGCCGTCGCTAGGATTGAACCTGGGCCTCCAACGCTGTGAGGCAGCAACTGTACCGCTGTGCTTCAATCTCCAAGAGCCATTCCATAATCTTTCGAATTTCATAAGACAGGAACGTAAGCATTTTGTCTGTGGCTACCTCTTCCAAATCTCTGGTGAGTGGCTCATCATCTCTTTGGGATCAATTTCCAGCCTCATTCAGTAGTAGAAACAAGGAACTGCAGATGTGCAGAAAAAATAACTAGATGCTGGTTTAAACCGAAGGTAGACACAAAATGCTGGAGTAACTCAGCGGGACAGGCAGCGTCTCTGGAGAGAGGGAATGGATGACGTTTCGGGTCGAGACCCTTCTTCAGACTCAGAACTGCAGATGTTGGTTTACACAAAAGCCCCAAATACAGATTAACTCAGTAAGTTAGGCAGCACAGATAGGTGACAATTTGGGTCGGGCCACTTCTTCAGATAGGAATCATCTCCAGTCCGAAGAAGGGTACGGTCCTGAAACGGTACCTATCCATGTCCTTCAGAGATGCTGCCTGGCCCGCTGAGTTACTCCAGCACTTTGTGTCCTTTCAGGCTCATTAACCTCCATAAGCATTTCTTTACTAATGCTTATTTATTGTCCCTTCTCATTTCCACTGGAGGAAGCTGGGAGTTCATGGGGAGCCCAGGTGGAACGGCAAGATGAAGATTAGCAGGGTGAGGTGTACGTTACCAATGTCAGTCCCTCAGTGTAGGAGACAATTCCCAGAGTTAACAAAGGGCGTGTACTTCAGAAAGGTGAACATGGTGCCAGAGAATTTCAGCACACACAGTTCAAGAGTCAAGAGTGTTTTCTTGTCAGATGCCCCAAACAGAACAATGACAACAGAATATGTAAACATAGTAATCTGTCGCGCACGCGCACACGCACGCACACGCACACGCACACGCACATATTTATTTAATAGCCCGATGGCTGCAGGGAAGAAACAGCTCCTGATCCTGGACATTAGAACATAGGTGCAGGAGTAGGCCATTCGGCCCTTCGAGCCTGCACCGCCATTCAATATGATCATGGCTGATCATCCAACTCAGTATCCTGTACCTGCCTTCTCTCCATACCCCCTGATCCCTTTAGCCACAAGGGCCACATCTAACTCCCTCTTAAATACAGCCAATGAACTGGCCTCAACTACCTTCTGTAGCAGAGAATTCCAGAGATTCACCACTCTGTGTGAAAAATGTTTTCCTCATCTCAGTCCTAAAAGATTTCCCCCTCATCCTTAAACTGTGACCCCTTGTTCTGGACTTCCCCAACATCGGGAACAATCTTCCTGCATCTAGCCTGTGCAACCCCTTAAGAATTTTGTATGTTTCTATAAGATCCCCCCTCAATCTTCTAAATTCTAGCGAGTACAAGCCGAGTCTATCCAGCCTTTCTTCATATGAAAGTCCTGACATCCCAGGAATCAGTCTGGTGAACCTTCTCTGTACTCCCTCTGTGGCAAGAATGTCTCTCCTCAGATTAGGAGACCAAAACTGTACGCAATACTCCAGGTGTGGTCTCACCAAGACCCTGTACAACTGCAGTAGAACCTCCCTGCTCCTATACTCAAATCCTTTTGCTATGAATGCTAACATACCATTCGCTTTCTTCACTGCCTGCTGCACCTGCATGCCTACTTTTAATGACTGGTGTACCATGACACCCAGGTCTCGTTGCATCTCCCCTTTTCCTAATCGGCCACCATTGAGATAATAGTCTACTTTCCTTTTTTTTGCCACCAAAGTGGATAACCTCACATTTATCCACATTATACTGGATCTGCCATACATTTGCCCACTCACCCAGCCTATCCAAGTCACCTTGCAGCCTCCGAGCATCCTCCTCACAGCTAACACTGCCCCCCAGCTTCGTGTCATCCGCAAACTTGGAGATGTTGCATTCAATTCCCTCGTCCAAATCATTAATATATATCGTAAATAGCTGGGGTCCCAGCACTGAGCCTTGCGGTACCCCACTAGTCACTGCCTGCCATTGTGAAAAGGACCCGTTTACTCCTACTCTTTGCTTCCTGTCTGCCAGCCAGTTCTCTATCCACATCAATACTGAACCCCCAATACTGTGTGCTTTAAGTTTGTATACTAATCTCTTATGTGGGACCTTGTCGAAAGCCTTCTGAAAGTCCAGATATAACACATCCACTGGTTCTCCCTTATCCACTCGACTAGTTACATCCTCGAAAAATTCTATAAGATTCATCAGACATGATTTACCTTTCATAAATCCATGCTGACTTTGCCCAATGATTTCACCACTTTCCAAATGTGCTGGTATCCCATCTTTAATAACTGATTCTAGCAGTTTCCCCATTACCGACGTTAGACTAACTGGTCTGTAATTCCCCGTTTTCTCTCTCCCTCCCTTTTTAAAAAGTGGGGTTACATTAGCTACCCATCCAATCCTCAGGAACTACTCCAGAATCTAAAGAGTTTTGAAAAATTATCACTAATGCATCCACTATTTCTGGGGCTACTTCCTTAAGTACTCTGGGATGCAGCCTATCTGGCCCTGGGGATTTATCGGCCTTTAATCCATTCAATTTACCTAACACCACTTCCCGGCTAACCTGGATTTCACTCAGTTCCTCCATCTCATTTGACCCCCGGTCCCCTGCTATTTCCGGCAGGTTATTTATGTCTTCCTTAGTGAACACAGAACCAAAGTAGTTATTCAATTGGTCTGCCATGTCCTTGTTCCCCATGATCAATTCACCTGTTTCTGTCTGCAAGGGACCTACATTTGTTTTAACTAATCTTTTTCTCTTCACATATCTATAAAAGCTTTTGCAGTCAGTTTTTATGTTCCCTGCCAGTTTTCTTTCATAATCTATTTTCCCTTTCCTAATTAAGCCCTTTGTCCTCCTCTGCTGGACTCTGAATTTCTCCCAGTCCTCTGGTAGGCTGCTTTTTCTGGCTAATTTGTACACTTCATCTTTTGTTTTGATACTATCCCTGATTTCCCTTGTTATCCATGGATGTACTACCTTCCCTGATTTATTTTTTTGCCAAACTGGGATGAACAATTGTTGTAGTTCATCCATGCAGTCTTTAAATGCCTTCCATTGCATATCTACCGTCAACCCATTAAGAATCAATTGCCAGTCTATCTTGGCCAATTTACTTCTCATACCCTCAAAGTTACCTTAAGTTCAGGACCCTTGTTTCTGAATTAACAATGTCACTCTCTATCGTAATGAAGAACTCAACCATATTATGGTCACTCTTGCCCAAGGGGCCACGCACAACAAGACTGCTAACTAACCCTTCCTCATTACTCAATACCCAATCTAGAATAGCCTGCTCTTTCGTTGGTTCCTCTACATGTTGGTTTAGAAAACTATCCCGCATACATTCCAAGAAATCCTCTTCCTCAGCACCCTTGCCAATTTGATTCACCAAATCTATATGTAGATTGAAGTCACCCATTATAACTGTTTTACCTTTGTTGCACGCATTTCTAATTTCCTGTTTGATGCCATCCCCAACTCCACTACTACTGTAGGTGGCCTGTACACAACTCCCACTAGCTTTTTCTGCCCCTTAGTGTTTCGCAGCTCTACCCATATCGATTCCACATCCTCCAAGCTAATGTCCTTCCTTTCTATTGCGTTAATCTGCTCTCTAACCAGCAAAGCTACCCCACCTCCTTTCCCTTTCTGTCTATCGCTCCTGAATATTGAATATTCCTGGATGTTCAGCTCGCAGCCTTGGTTACCCTGGAGCCATGTCTCCGTGATCCCAACTATATCATAGTCATTAATAGCTATTTGCACATTCAACTCATCCACCTTATTACGAATGCTCCTTGCATTGAGACACAAAACCTTTCGGCTTGTTTTTACAACACTCTTACCCCTTATACAATTATGTTGAAAAGTGGCCCTTTTTGATTTTTGCCCTGGATTTGTCTGCCTGACACTTTTACTTTTCACCCTGCTACCTATTGCTTCTACCCTCATTTTACACCCCTCTGTCTGTACGCTCACACATTTAAGAAACCCTTTCCCTTTAACTCCATCCTCAACTATCCCATTCGACACCCCACCCCCCTTAATCAGTTTAAAACCACCCGTGTAGCAGTGGCAAACCTGCCTGCCAGAATGCTGGTCCCCCACCTGTTAAGATGCAATCCGTCCCTTTTGTACAGTTCCCCCTTACTCCAAAACATATCACAGTGATCTAAGAATCTAAATCCCTGCCCCATGCACCAGTTCCTCAGCCACACATTCAGGTCCCGTATCTCCCTGTTCCTGCTCTCGCCAGCACGAGGAACTGGAAGCAAACCGGAGATAACAACCCTGGAGGTCCTGCTTTTCAGCATTTTTCCGAGCTCTCTAAAGTCACGCTGCAGAATATTCATCCCCTTCTTTCCGACATCGTTTGTGCCGACATGCACTACCACTTCCGTCTGTTCACCTTCGCCCTTGAGGATTTTCTGCACTCTGTCTGTGACATCCTGGATCCTAGCACCAGGAAGGCAGCACACCATCCTCGAATCCCGTCTGTTGCCGCAGAAACCCCTGTCCGTACCTCTCACAATGGAGTATCCCACTACAATGGCATTGCCTGACTTTGGCCTTTTTGGTTTTGGCTCAACAGCCCTATTCGCATCGCAAGCCTGTCTGCCGCTCAGTGTTAAAACATCTTCTGTCCCGACAGCTTCTAAGTGGGTGAACCTGTTCACAAGAGGTACAACACCCGGGGACGTTTGCATTCCATGCTTCTCTCCCTTTCTCACCGTCTCCCACCTTCTCTCTCCCTCTGCAGTGTTTTGCGTAGCCTCCTCTCCTCAGCCTCTCGAGCCAAAGACTCACACTTCCCTCACTGCCGCTCCCTAAGAGCAGTCTTGCTTATATTGACTGATAAATTGCCTAATTTACCAATTTACAATCCAAATTCCTCAGTTTTCAACTGTTTTCCCCACTTTTTTTTTTTATTTTTTTTTATTTTTTTTTTATTTATTTTTTTTTTAATTTTTTTTTATTTTTTTTATTTTTTAGAAGTACGGTAGATTACAGTAATGTACAACACGTATATATTAATACATTTTTTGTACCGCTTCACTTTTTTAAACTTTAAGAAAGAAAAAGAAAGAAGTAAGAAAAGTGAAGAAAGTGCACAAAGGTTGTGAAGTGCAAAAGAGTGTTGGGAAAAGAAAGCCCCTTAGAAAAGAAGTTAGAGAAGGAAGTAAAGTTAGAAAATAGACCCTAGAGAAAAAAAGAGAAAGAAAGAAGGAACAATCGCTCTATTATAATTCTTATACCATACTTCATAGAGAAGGAACTACCAACCAAGTCTGTTTTTATTTTACCTCCCATTACCAGGTCCAGATACCTTTTATTTATTTATTTGTTTTTCTAAATTACTATTGCACCTCATGCTTGTAATAGGTCCAAAAACGTAGACCACGTCTTTTGAAATTGATCTACTTTGCCTACTAGGAGGAATCTCATCTCTTCCAGATGTAATGTTTCCAACATATTTGATGTCCACATTTTTATTGTTGGTGTGGGCGCATTTTTCCAGAATTTAAGTATAAGCTTTTTTCCCATTATTAGCCCATAATTGAGTAAATTCTTCTGATACACGTTTAATTCAGGAATACCTTCCGATATTCCAAAAATAATCCATTCTGGTTTTGGTACCAGTTTTATTTTGATTAATTTTGAAAAAATATCAAATATTTCAAACCAGAATTTTTGGATTTTTGTACAAAAAACAAAAGAATGTGCTATGGTAGCTTCTTGACATATACATTTATCACAGATTGGTGAGACGTTAGGAAAGATTTTATTTAGTTTGGTTTTTGAATAATATAATCTATGTAATGTTTTAAATTGGATAAGCGTATGTCGTACGTTGATCGAGCATTTATGCACCTGTAATAAATGATTATCCCAACTCTCTTTTGAAATTTTTATACCTAGATCTTGTTCCCAATCTCTTCTAATTCCATCTGTTGTGGGTATTTCTATATTTAAGATGATATTATATAAGTATGATATTAAATTAACTGATTCCGCCTTTGTCTTCATTGCTTCATCTAGTAAGTCGGAAGGCATATTATAATAATCTTTTGTGTGTGTTTTCAAATAGTCACAGATTTGTAGATATTTAAAATATTGATTATTTTTCAAATTATATTTCAGTTGTAGTTGTTGGAATGATAGTAATTTTTCTAATTCATACAGATCTGCGAGCGTTTTAATTCCCATTCTTTCCCATTGTATAAATGCTTTATCTATGATTGAAGGTTTAAACGATGGGTTATTGACTATTGGTATTAAGAGAGATAGGTTTCTTAATTTTAGATTCTGTTTTATTTGCTTCCATGTTCTAATAGTGCTATATATAATTGGATTTTTATTATAATTTTTATTATTCAAATTTATTGGAGAGAGAATAATCGCTCCTATATTATTCGGGGAGCAATCCCCTTTTTCCATTATAATCCAGTCCACCTGCTGGGGTTTTCCCCACTTTGACACTTCTCTCCTCCCTCTTGAGCTAGAGCTAATCAGTGTTTTCTCTTGCTAATCTTCTCCTGCTGTTGCTTCCAAATCTACAGCAGCTCTGAGTAAAGTCTGCCTGTGCTTTGCCTCTCCTTTCCAACTGTTTTCCCCCCTCTGACTCACTTCTCTCCTCCCTCTTGGGCTAGAGCCAATCAGTGTTTTCTCTTGCTAATCTTCTCCTGCTGTTGCTTCCAAATCTACAGCATCTCTGAGTTTTCAGGCTCTTGTACCTTCTTCCTGATTGCAGGAGTGAAATGAGTGTGTGGCCAGGGTGGTGGGGGTCTCTGATGATGCCGGCTGCCTTTATGAGGCAGTGTGTCCGGCAAATCCCTTCGATGGTGCGGAGGTCAGAACCCATGAAGGACTGGTCAGTGTTCACAACTTTTTGTAGTCTTCTTTGCTCCTGGGCGTTCAAGTTGCCGAACCAGGCCATGATGCAACCAGTCAATTCCCTCTCTACATTGGGGACCTGGGGTGGAGGGTATTGCACCGAGGAGTCCCCTGCAACCTGTTTCTCTCACGGTTCACAGACTCGCCAGCCGCCTGCCACTTTTGCGGGCTAGAAGAGTCTGTGTACCACATGTACATGGAGTGCGTGAGGCTGCAGCCACTGTTTGAATACCTAAAGGGGCTGCTCCTTGCCTTCTGGCTGCACTTCACACCCACCATCCTCATCTTTGGACACCCTGTGCGTAGGGGAGGGGGTAGGGCTGAAGATGTCCTGGTTGGGTTGCTCAGGGGCCTGGCCAAGCTGGCCATCCATGAGTCATGGCGCCGGGCGTTGGAGGACTTTACCCGAGCCGGCTGCCTGCCCCTTTTCCGGGGTTTTGTCCGTGCCCGGGTGGGGTTAGAAAGGGAATACACCCTGTCCACGGGTACCCTGGGGGAGTTCCGGGACCGCTGGGCTCCGCAGGGTGTTGAATGTATCCTCAATAAGGATTGTATCATAGTTGTACAGTAGGTTATTAAGGATATTTGTTTGTATTGTATTATGGTGGTGGGTTCTGGCTTGTTTTATTGTAGTGTCATATTGTTTTTTTAATAATTGAATACATTTTTTGAATTTAAAAAATTTAAAAAAAGATGCAACCACTCAATATGCTCTCTACTGTGCACCTGTAGAAATTCAAGAGAATCCACTCTGACGTACCGAATCTACAACAATATTCTCATTGCGTACAGTTTTGGTCTCCTAATCTGAGGAAAGACGTTCTTGCCATAGAGGGAGTACAGAGAAGGTTCACCAGACTGTTTCCTGGGATGGCAGGACTTTCATATGAAGAAAGACTGGATAGACTCGGCTTGCACTCGCTAGAATTTAGAAGATTGAGGGGGGATCTTATAGAAACTTACAAAATTCTTAAGGGGTTGGACAGGCTAGATGCAGGAAGATTGTTCCCGATGTTGGGGAAGTCCAGAACAAGGGGTCACAGTTTAAGGATAAGGGGGAAGTCTTTTAGGACCGAGATGAGAATTTGTTTTTTCACACAGAGAGTGGTGAATCTGTGGAATTCTCTGCCACAGTAAGTAGTTGAGGCCAGTTCATTGGCTATATTTAAGAGGGAGTTAGATGTGGTCTTTGTGGCTAAAGGGATCAGGGGGTATGGAGAGAACAGGTACAGGACACTGAGTTGGACGATCAGCCATGATCATATTGAATGGCGATGCAGGCTCGAAGGGCTGAATGGCCTACTCCTGCACCTATTTTCTATGTATCTTAGAGATGCTGATGGGCTATCATTATAATTGCATCATATTCAGCACTTGGATTGAGTGGAATGGTGTATTTTGGTGAGCTGTGGATTAACAGTGAGATTGCGTATATTAGAAAACCAAGGGATAATGTTGAGATAGTGTCTCAGAAATCCCAGATTTAACAGGGAGTCAGGGAAAGTTAGGAAGGCTTGGGATAGCAGTGAGCCAGTGTGCGGCATTCAGCCCGATTGCTGAGTGATGGAGGTATTATAGGACACTGGTCCTACATTACAGGACACAGACCCTATTGACGTCATTAACAAAGTGCAAATCGAGAGAGGTTGGTGCTGAATGTATTGGAATCGTTAAGTTGGGTGGCACGGTGGAATTGCTGCCTTACGACGCCAGAGATCCTGGTTCAATTCTGACTAATTCTGCTGTCTGTACGAAGTTTGTACATTCTCGCTGTGACTGCGTTGGTTTTCTCCAGGTGCTCCGGTTTCCTCCAACACTTCAAAGACATGCAGCTTCGTAGGTTAATTGGCTTTGGTAAAATTGTAAATCGTCCCCAGTGTGTAAGGTAGTGAGTGCTAGCGTATGGGGCGATTGCTGGTCGGCGCGGACTCAGTGGGCCTGTTTCCGTAAAGTCTCTAAAGTCTAAAATCTTAAACTTAACAATGGTGCAGATGAGGAACGGTGTGAGAAAGGATGGAGCCAGGTGTTGTTGCAGTGGATGTAAACAGTCATCATGGGAATGAGGTCCACAGGTCGCTCAGGGCTCAAGTCTGACACCACTTGGTTTGTTTTCAACAGGTTGGCATGAGGAGTCTATGAGATATTGGCTTGGGGATTGAGTATTGATAAAACTGATGACTTCACATTAGCCCTGTCCTACTGTATGAGTTCATTCAAGAGCTCTCCCGAGTTTAAAGAAAAAATCAAACTCGTGGTAAGCACGGAGAATGTACGTAGCGGGTACATCGGAGCTCGAGGACGTCTCTTAGCAGCTCGTAACGCTAACGGCAGGTACTCTGGAAACGCGGTAAGCTTGGGAAGACTCATGAAGATTTTTCAACATGTTGAAAAATGTCCACGCGAGCCCCGAGTACTTACGAGCGGCCATTACCATAAATCTCCAAGCTCGAATCGGGCCAACCTCCGGAGAATTCTTGAATGAACTCGTACAGTGGGACAGGGCTTTAGTTTGGAGGAATGTCAACACATTCTTTGCTGGATTTAGACATTCTGTCAATTGACACATTTTTAACATAATGATGCAGTAGCCCAGAGGCCTGAACTACTGTCTGCCTCATTGGAGACTCGCAGACTATCTTTGATCAGATTTTTTTTTTTTTTTTAAATTTTATTAGAAGTAAGTACAATTGTATACAATCATATTTTCATAATACCTTTTATGTACAGCCTCTTATTTAAAATTTTTTTTGAAATAAAGAAGAAAAAGAAAAAAGTTAGATAATGAAAAATAGAAAAATGTGAGATATATAGTGTGTGAAAAAGAAAAATAAAGAATGAAAAAAGAAAGTTGAGACATAGAAAATAGAAGAAAGAGAATAAAAGAAAAGAAGAGAAGAAAAGAAAATAGAAGGAGATCATTTATAATCTTGACCATCCGCAGTCACGGATTAGCTTTTACACCTGTTTTGCACCATACGTTTCCAAAAAGATGACAAATGGAGACCAACTCGTTATGAATTGGTCAAATTTATCTATTAGGAGGAAATCTTTGATCAGATTTTATTGGCAGTATCTCGCACTAAACATTATTCATAGAAAACATAGAAACATAGAAAATAGGTGCCGGAGGAGGCCATTCGGCCCTTCGAGCCAGCACCGCCATTCATTGTGATCGTGGCTGATCGTCCCCGATCAATAACCCGTGCCTGCCTTCTCCCCATATCCCTTGATTCCACCAGCCCCTAGAGCTCTAGCATTATTCGCATTATTCCCTTTATCATGTATCTGCACACTGTGGAGGGCTCGATTGTAATCATGTATTGTCTTTCTGCTGACTGGTTAGCTCGCAACAAATGTTTTTCACTGTACCTCGGTACACGTGATAATAATCTAAACTCATACTATGCTCAAACTCATAAACGGGGGCAGGGATAAAACACTGACCCTTTGATCCATCCCCACCATTCACCAACATAATGGCTGATCGACCGTGGCAGCTTTTCCCCTTGCTGCCCTCAGGCCCTCTGACTCTTTGGTATCGAGAAACCTCTCAGTCCTCTTCACTTACAAGGCAAATTCCTTGTGTTGAATACTTGGCCAATAAACATTAATTAATTAATTAATTAATTAATTAATTCATTCATTTTGAAGGAGCTGAATGACCAAGTCTCCAGATCAAGACCAGGGTTGAGAAGACCACCTTCAGATCGATGAAATTCTCTCTCACCTGTGGAAGATCATGCGCGACACGGTGGCACAGCGGTAGAGTTGCTGCCTTACAGCACCAGGGCCCTGGGTTTGATCCCAACTACGGGTGCTGTCTCTATGGAGTTTGTACGTTCTCCCAGTGACCTGCATGGTTTTACTCTGGGATCTACGGTTTCCTGCCACACTCCAAAGACGCATGGATAGCAGGTTGGCTGGATGGCAGAAGACAAAGAGTGGCAACTAAGGGGGCTTTTTCTGGTTGGCTGCCAGTGACTAGCGGAGTTCCGCAGGGGTCGGTGCTGGGGCCTCTACTCTTCACGTTGTATGTGAATGGTTTGGACAAGGGAATTGAAGGCTTTGTGGCCAAGTTTATGGATTATACAAAAATAGGTGGAGGGGCAGGTAGTGTAGAGAAAGCAGGGACCCTGCAGAAGGACTTGGACAGGTTGGGACAATGGGCAGAGAAGTGGCAGATAGAATACAGTGTAGCAAAGTGTGGAGTCATGCATTTTGGTAGTAGGAATAAAACGTAGACAATTTTCTAAATGGGGAGCGAATCTAGAAATCAGGGGTGCAAAGGGACATGGGAGTGTTGGTGCAGGATTCCCAATTAGTTAATATGTAGGTCGAATCAGTAGTAAAGATAGCAAACTCATTGCTGCCATTTCTTTCAAGAGGGCTTGTCTACAAAAACAAGGATGTAATGCTGAGGCTCTATAAGGCCGCATTTGAAATATTGTGAGGAATTTTGGGCACCATATCTGAGGAAGGATGTGCTGGCTCTGGAGAGGATCCAAAGGAGGTTTACAAGAATGATCCCAGGATTGAGTGGGTTAACATATGATGAGCGTTTGTCGGCACTGGGCCTGTACTCGCTGGAGTTAAGAAGAATGAAGGGGGAACCTCATTGAAACATAGAGAATCGTGAAAGGCTTGGATAGAGTGGAGGTGGAGAGGATGTTTCCATTAGTGGGAGAGTCTAGGACTAGACGTCATAGTCTCAAAATTAAAGGACATTCTATTAGGAAGGAGATGAAGAGAAATGTCTTTAGTCAGAAGGTGGTGAATCTGTGTCACAGAAGGCTGTGGAGGCCATATCAGTGCACATTTTTAAGGCAGAGATAGATACATAGATTCTTGGGTCGACAAAATTGCTGGAGAAACTCAGCGGGTGCAGCAGCATCTATGGAGGAAGGAAATAGGCAATGTTTTGGGTGGAAACCCTTCTTCAGACTCCCTGATTGCACCCCTGATTTAGATAGATTCTTGATTAGTACATGGCTTTCAGAAGGCTTTCGACAAGGTCCCACATAAGAGATTAATATACAAACTTAAAGCACACGGTATTGGGGTTCAGTATTGATGTGGATAGAGAACTGGCTGGCAGACAGGAAGCAAAGAGTAGGAGTAAACGGGTCCTTTTCAGAATGGCAGGCAGTGAATAGTGGGGTACCGCAAGGCTCAGTGCTGGGACCTCAGCTATTTACAATATATATTAATGATCTGGACGAGGGAATTGAATGCAACATCTCCAAGTTTGCGGATGACACGAAGCTGGGGGGCAGTGTTAGCTGTGAGGAGGGTGCTAGGAGGCTGCAAGATGACTTGGATAGGCTGGGTGTGGGCAAATGCATGGCAGATGCAGTATAATGTGGATAAATGTGAGGTTGTCCACTTTGGTGGCAAAAACAGGAAAGTAGACTATTACCTGAATGGTGGCCGATTAGGAATAGGGGAGATGCAACGAGACCTGGGTGTCATGGTACACCAGTCATTGAAAGTAGGCATGCAGGTGCAGCAGGCAGTGAAGAAAGCGAATGGTATGTTAGCATTCATAGCAAATGGATTTGAGTATAGGAGCAGGGAGGTTCTACTGCAGTTGTACAGGGTCTTGGTGAGACCACACCTGGGGTATTGCGTACAGTTTTGGTCTCCTAATCTGAGGAGGGACATTCTTGCCTTAGAGGGAGTACAGAGAAGGTTCACCAGACTGATTCCTGGGATGTCAGGACTTTCATATAAGGAAAGACTGGATAGACTCGGCTTGTACTCGCTGGAATTTGGAAGATTGAGGGGGGATCTTATAGAAACTTACAAAATTCTTAAGGGGTTGGACAGGCTAGATGCAGGAAGATTGTTCCTGATGTTGGGGGAGTCCAGACAAGGGGTCACAGTTTAAGGATAAAGGGGAAATCTTTTAGGACTGAGATGAGAAAAACATTTTTTACACAGGGAGTGGTGAATCTCTGGAATTCTCTGCCACAGAATGTAGTTGAGGCCAGTTCATTGGCTATATTTAAGAGGGAGTTAGATGTGGCCCTTGTGGCTAAAGGGATCAGGGGGTATGGAGAGAAAGCAGGTACGGGATACTGAGTTGGATGATCAGCCATGATCATATTGAATGGCGGTGCAGGCTCGAAGGGCCGAATGGCCTACTCCTGCACCTATTTTTCTATGTTTCTATGTTTCTATGTATCAGAGGTTATGTGGAGAAGGTAAGAGAATGGATTGGGAGGGAGAGATAGATCAGCTATGATTGAATGGCGGAGTAGACTTGATGGGTCGAATGGCCTAAATCTACTCCTATCACATGAGTTTATGACGTACAGATTGTAGGTTAATTATCTTCGGTATAATTGTAAATTGTCCCTATGGTGTAAGTCAGCGTTAGTGTGCGGGGATTGCTGGTCGGCACAGAATCAGTGGGCCGAAGGGCCTTTTTCACTGAACTAAACTAAACTAAACTATCTCAGTCCCAAATGGCCTGTCCATTCGCCGACCAGCGATCCCCGCATATTAACACTATCCTACACACACAACGGGCAATGTACGTGTTTTATTCCAATCAATTAACCTGCAAACCTGTTGGTCTCTGGAGTGTGGGAGGAAACCGAGGATGGGCACTGAAGGTGGGCATGGAAATCGGGTTCAATCTCCAGCGGAACCAGAACCAACTGAAGTTAGTGTTGGCTTGGTGCATTGGCTCCCGGAGCACCCGGAGAAAACCCACGCGGTCACAGGGAGAACGTGCAAACTCCACACGGGTCTGGATCGAACCCGGGTCGGTGGGGTTGTGAGGAAGCGGCACTACCCGCGGCAGTGTGTAAAGGTGTGTGTGTGTGTGTGTAAATGAACACTCGGGCCCGTGAGTACCGACTCGCGTCTCAACCTCGCGACTGGAGTTCAGGCATTTCCAACGCAAGGAGGTCTGCGGGAAGGTAGACAACAATGCTGGTGTAACTCAGCGGGTGCAGCAGGGTTTCGGCCCGAAACGTTCCCTGTTTCCTTCGCTCCATAGATGCTGCTGCACCCGCTGAGTTTCTCCAGCATTTTTGTCTACCTCCGATTTTCCAGCATCTGCAGTTCCTACTTAAACAGGTCTGTAGAAGGATCCCGACCAGACACGTCGCCTGTTCCCACCCCTCCCTAGACGCTGCCTGGCCAGCTGAGTTCCTCCAGCACTTTGTTTTTTTAATTTTTATTTTATTCATGAATGCAAGCGCTAACATTTGCGAAATAAAAGTCTATTGTTAGGGCGGCAAGGTGGCGCAGCGGTAGAGTTGCTGCCTCACAGCGCCAGAGACGCGGGTTCGATCCTGGCCTCGGGTGCTGTGTCTGTGTGGAGTTTGTACGTTCTCCCCGTGATCGCGTGGGTTTTCCCCGGGTGCTCTGGTTTTCCCCCACATGTCAAATACGCGCGGGTTGTGGGTTAATTGGCCTCTGTGAATTGTAAACTGCCCACTGGTGTGTAGGTAGTGGGTGAGAAAGTGGGATAACATAGAACCAATGTGAACAGGTGATCGATGGTCGGGGTGGAACCGGTGGGCTGAAGGGCCTGTTTCCATGCTGTATCTCCAAACTGAGCTATTATATTGACCCCTTTGATCTGTGTTTCCACACCTTACCCTTCCATACCTCCATGTCTCCCTTTCCCCTGACTCTCAGTCTGAAGAAGGGTCTCGACCCGAAATGTCACCCATTCCATCTCCCCAGAGATGCTGCCTGTCCCGCTGAGTTACTCCAGCATTTTGCGTCTATCTTATTACGTTGACTCGGGATAATGAATGTGATCTGTGCAACATAACTATTGTATATTGGGACCTCGTTACCTGCCGCCTACAGATTGTCCTTCTCTGGAAGTCAGCGCCAATGTTTACTTCCAAATAATCGAAGTCGAGGGAAGCGGATCTTTGAATCCTCCGTTTTGGGATTATAAAGTTATAGGGCAAACTCCTCTGCACCGACCATCTACACTAGTCCCATTTGCCCGCGTTTGGCCCACATCCTTCTAAACCTTCCAATCCATGTACCTGTTCAGGTGTCTATTAAATGTTGAAGCTAGACGCACTGTGCCGGAGTAACTCAACGGGCCAGGCAGCATCTCTGGAGAATAAAGATGGGTGACGTTTCAGGTAAGTACCCTTCTTCAGACTATTTTAAAATTTTATTATAGTATTGGCTTCACTGCCACATCTGGCAGCTCGATGAGGAAACGTTTTTTTCTCACAGAGAGTGGTGAGTCTGTGCAATTCTCTGCCTCAGAGGGCGGTGGAGGCAGGTTCTCTGGATGCTTTCAAGAGAGAACTAGATAGGGCTCTTAAAAATCGCAGAGTCAGGGGATATGGGGCGAAGGCAGGAACGGGGTACTGATTGGGGATGATCAGCCATGATCACATTGAATGGCGGTGCTGGCTCGAAGGGCCGAATGGCCTACTCCTGCACTCCTTCTCCAGGGCAGCTCCCAAGCTCTGGAATTCCCTCCCACAACCGGTCCGAAATTCTGAGTCCCTCACCATCCTCCAGTCCCGCCTCAAGACCCATCTCTTCACCTCTGCATACCCTTAGTCCCATGTCCCCCTCCCCTTTGCATCTCTGTCTTACTGCTCTATTTTGTTTTGTTTATTCTTGACTCTCAATGTAAAGCGACTTTGAGTCCTGAAAAGCGCTATATAAATAAAATCTATTATTATTATTATTGTCTATTGTCTATTGTCTATTGATCCATATTCTCACCACCCACTGTGTGAAAAGTTGACCCTCAAGTTCCTGTTAGATCTGTTCCCCTCTCAGTTTAAAGCTATGTCGGCAGGTTCTTGATTCCTCTTCCCTGGGTAAATGACTCAAAATTGTTTCATTGTCATACGCCCGAAACGGTACAATTACATCCTTACTTGCAGCAGCAGCACAACAGACCCTAACATCTGCAGGAAGGAACTGCAGATGTTGGTTTAAACCGAAGATAGACACAAAAAGGTGGCGTAACTCAGCGGGACAGGCAGCATCTCTGAGGAAAAGGAATAGGTGACGTTTCAGGTCGAGACCCTTCTTCAGACTGAGAGTCATGGGAAAGGGAAACGAGAGATATAGATGGTGATGGGGAGAGATATAGAACGAGTGATTGAAAGAAATGCAAAAAAAAAAAAATAACGATAATAATGGCGTTAGCTGTGGGCCAGGTGAAAACGAATTCCTAAAATCTATCCCCCCTCGCGATTTTGTACATCTCTATAAAATCAGCTCTCAGCCTCCTGCGCTTCAAGAATAAAACCCCCGCCGGCCCAACCTCACAGCTTAGGTCCTCGTTTGCAAGTATTTCAATGGACTGTGTATAGGAAGGAACTGCAGATGCTGCTGTAGACCGAAGATAGACACAAAATGCTGGAGTAACTCAGCGGGTCAGGCAGCATCTCTGGAGAGAAGGAATGGGTGACGTTTCGGGTTAATTCTGTCCTCTGATGAACGACGTGTACTCCAGTCTCCAGGGTCAGTGGCATGCTGATAAACGGTTGCCTGTAGACTTAGACCAGCCCCCCCCCCCCCCCTCTGGTGATCTGGGCTCCTCGCACGGCCATATGAAAGTGCAACATCCATGTTTTACAGGTGTGGTTCTGAACACCAGGCTCGCCAGAAGCGCGAGTGTAACAACCTTCTAGTTTCCGGGTCTGGCGCTCGCCCAGGGTTCCCGCTGATCGCCCATCAGAATCTGTGGACTTTTGCCACACACGGCTGTGGAGGCCAAGCCAATGGATATTTTTAAGGCAGAGGTAGATAGATTCTTGATTAGTACGGGTGTCCAGGAGTTATGGGGGAAGGCAGGAGAATGGGGTTGGGAGGGAGAGATAGATAATAGACAATAGACAATAGGAGCAGGAGTAGGCCATTCGGCCCTTCAAGCCAGCACTGCCATTCAATGTGATCATGGCTGATCATCCCCAATCAGTACCCCGTTCCTGCCTTCTCCCCATATCCCCTGACTCCGCTATCTTTAAGAGCCCTATCCAGCTCTCTCTTGAAAGCATCCAGAGAACCTGCCTCCACCGCCCTCTGAGGCAGAGAATTCCACAGACTCACCACTCTCTGTGAGAAAAAGTGTTTCCTCGACTCCGTTCTAAATGGCTTATTCCTGCTTCTTAAACTGTTGCCCCTGGTTCTGGAAAATCAGCCACGATTGAATACCGGAGTAGACTTGATGGGCCGAATGGCCCAATTCTGCTCCTATCATTTATGAACTTAATTATAATTAGACTGATTGCTCCAACGTTTGAAAGACACCTAGACAGGCACATGGACAGGGAAGATTTGTGTTGATTTGGGCCAAATGGAGAGAAACCAAGGAACTGATTGTGGACTTTGGAAGAGAAAGAACAAATGTGTCTACATCGACGGGAGGGTGATGGAGAGAGTCAAAAGCTTCAACGTGCATATCTCTGAAGATCTGTCCTGGACCCAGCACACTGATGCCATCATAAAGAAAGCTCGTCTATGCCTCTACTTCATTAGACGATTGAGGAGATTAGTTCTGGCAACGAATACTCTCGTGAACTTCTACCAGTGTTCAGTAGAGAGCATATTGACTGGTTGCATCACGGACTGGGTCGGCAACTCGAACGCCCAGGAATGAAGGAGACTGCAAAAGATGGTGAAGTCTGCTCGGCCCATCACATGGGGTTCTGACCTCCCAGCTCCCATCTACTGGAGTCGCTGCCTCAAAAAGGCAGCCAGCATCGTCGGAGACCCACACCACCCCGACCGCACACTCATTTCACCCCAGCCATCGGGAAGAAGATGCAGGAGCCTGAAAACTGTAACGTCCAGGTTCAGGAACAGCTTCTTCCCAACAGCCATCAGCACTACAACCACTAAATAAGCTCTGAACTATTGCTTTTTGTCTTTGCGCTATTATTGTTTAAAATACAGAAATATACGTTCATATATATGAAACTTCAGTATATATATATATATATATATATATATATATATATATTGACTATATAGAAAGTTTAGTATATATATATGGACTGAATTTTCTTTTGTTGTTTATGATGGGGGTTACACTGCACTGTTTACATATCTGCTTTGCTGCTGCAAGCAAGGATAGGAGGGCGCGGGACATTGCGAGAGGGTGATGGGCCGAATGGCCCAATTCTGCGTCTATCACTTACGACAGGTTTGCGAACTGCGCGCCCGTTCTCCTTGTGAATGCGCCAATTGACCCGCTCACTTCTCGCCCCCACTCCTTTCGCCCGATTCTTCACTTCTCTCAACCCATCCCCGTCCAGGAGAGAGGTTGCCCCCCCCCCAAAGATAGACACAAGATGCTGGAGTAACTCAACGGGACAGGCAGCATCTCTGGAGAAAGCGGGTGGGTGGGTGACGTTCCGGGTCGAGACCCTTCTTCATACTCGTCTTGTATTTTGTTACTCTCTTGTTCCCCTCTCACTCTCTCCTCTCTCCTCCCCCTCTCACTCTCTCCCTCTCCTCACTCTCTCTCTCTCTCTCTCTCACCTCTCTCTCCTCTCTCCCCCCACCTC
>CM075993.1:10986328-10993828 GCA_038087875.1 Malacoraja senta
TGTGTGTGTGTCTGTGTGTGTGTGTGTGTGTGTGTGTGTGTGTGTCTGTGTGTGTGAGTGTGTGTGTGTATGTGTGTGTGTGTGTGTGTGCGTTCCCGCCGCAACTGCTAACATCGACCGTGCAAACAAGTGCGACTTGGGGCCACGACAAAGTCCTGGTCCGGCCGCCTTGTGCGTTTATTTATCCCAGTCCCCCCGGAACAGCAATGGTTAACGGAGCGCGCGGTTGTAACAATGTCTTGAAGTATTTAATGTTGCCTTCTCTGGTATCGCCGCTTAAAGCGAGAGGGCGGGCCCATATTTTGACAAAAGCTAATCTATCGTGCGCTGAGTAATTGATTTTAATGAAGTGTTTCACTTGTAATGAGAGCCGGGAGGGGCGCTGCTCGGGGGATTGTCACCACAGCTCGGCAACGCTGAGTGGGCCAACTCCGCCAGTCCCGGCGACACCTCTCGCCCTAAACCCGTTTGTCGCATTTTCTTCTTAAAATGAAACAGTTACTTCGTGGCCCGCTGGATACCTCCCCCCACCCCCTCCCTCTCCATCGCAATCTTAATTTATGCAAAATTAATTGAGATATCTTTTATACTTGATGTGTTATAAACTTAATGCGTAATTTATGTAATTAGTCAATTAAGTATAATTCCAGCATATGTTCAAAATGCCTACAAGGTGTTCAGAACAGGTACTTATTTGTCGGGCGTTTTGATGTCATGAAAATCATCTAATTAATTTTACATGCATATTAATTTAGTATCTATTTAGCGGCTCCCTTTGTGCTAGCAGGTTTAATATTTATCTTTTGAGCCTTTTTGGGAGCGCCCTACAAGCAAGGGCGACGTCGGGAACAGCGACTTCCAATTATGTGTTTTTTTTAATAAACCCCTAACTGGCCCTTTACCCGTCCAGATCTCACGGAGAGGCGGTTGTATAATACCAAGAAAATTAATGAACATTTTAATTAATAAAACGGCGGCATTGTAACCACTATGATAATGAAGTTAAATGAGTGTGTAGTAAAATATGCACTAATCCAGCGCTGTGCCACAACCCTTAATTCTGTCGAGCACTAACGGGCTTTGAGTAAGATAATGAGATACCCTGTCTACTAATTAATTGACAGTCTCCTGAATATTCATATGTGCTAGCGCCAATACGTTCCTAATTGCTCTGTAGAATGGATCTCCAAGGAAAGTAAACCGCCATAGACTTAATTAAAATAATATATTCCAGATATCTCGCGCTGAAGGTGAGGCACTTACCGTCAACATTAAGAGTGTGACACTTTCTAGACGGACGATATGTAACACCTACTTTTATCCACGGCCGCGTCCTATGGAATGATGGCTCGCGTCTTTACATGATTCACGGCGTTTACAGTCCCCACCGCCTTACTGTGATTTAAATCGCCTTCCTCTTCCCATTTCCCCGGTCCTTTGCCTGCGCGCATGGTACACGTTAGTTAATTTACATTCATGTTGGTGTATTTATCCAAATGTTTGCACTAACTCCGATTCACGCCGCCCGCGGTCTGCACTTGTACCTTGTTTATTCATTAACTGCGAAAATCTACATAGCCTGCAGATGCATCAATATTCTGCGGCCTAATTTCCCGGCCTCTTACCAGCCGGCGTTCGGCCGCTCTCGCCCCGGGGTTCCGGGGATGTACACCCCAGATACTGACCCTGATCCCCCACTCCTCCTCTCCCCTCCCCTCCCCTCCGCTGCTGTGGTTCCTATTCCAATGACCCCCGCCAGAGTCTCGCATCCATCACCGCAGCTAATTGCAGGAAGAGTTTTTGTTTTAACTTTCCAGATCTATCTTTGTCTGTCAGCTCATCGCGGAGCAGAGCATTCTTGGAGAACTTATAATTCACAGGATGCAATCAATAAATCCTATTATAGACACAGGAATGCCGGAGTAACTCAGCGGGTCAGGCAGCATCTCTGGAGAGAAGGAATGGGTGACGTTTCGGGTCGAGACCCTTCCTCAGGCTGCTTTTATGTTTGTTAGACGCTGTCTTCTGTACGGACGCCCCGTACCGGGCCTTGCCCTTTGAGAACAGGGGGTCTGGCACAACCCTGGATAACTTCACTCTGACTGGATGTGACACCCTCTATCTCCACTCCCATTATCCACTCTACCCTCACACTCTACACCCATTCTCAATCTCCATCCTTAATGCCAACCCCAATACCCATCCTCTATGACACTCAATGCTTAGTACAAGTATCCACTCTCTATGCTCACTCCCAATGTTTACTCTCTGTCCACTATCGATGCCCGCCCTCAATGTCACACTCACCGCCTACCCTCATTGCCCACTCTCTATGTCCACTCGGTTTCCACCTTCAATGTCCACAGTGAATGCCCACACCATGAATGAATGCCCGCCATCTTCATATCCACTCTCAATGCCTACCCTTCATGCTACACTCTGCCCATTCTCATTGGCACCTTCAATGCCACTATGTCCAGCATAATGTCCAACTCTTCGCTCTCCATACCTACTGGGATCACCCTATATACCCACTCCTATACCCACTCCAAAGACGTACAGATTTGTAGGTTAATTGGCTTGATTTGTAGGGTTAAGTTGGCGAATATATAGAGTACTGCCCTGCCGAGTACAAAATTCAGAAGGTTCAGAAGGCACTCTATATCCCACTCTTGATTGGAACGAGTGTCAAAGGAAGGAAAATGGGATTAGGAGGCAGAGATCAGCCATGATTGAATGGCGGAGTAGACTTGATGGGCCGAATGGCTTCATTCTACTCCCATAACTTGTGAATTTGTGCCATTTTCAATGCTCACTCTATATGCCCCTTCCTTGTGCCAACTGCCTATCCCCACACTCTATCCCCACTCTACACCCACTATATACCAGCCTCATTGCCACCGTCAACGCCCGCCGTAGGGCGACGAGCAGGTACAACCAAGATGTGTAAACCAAGTTGGTAGAAGGTCGAGCAGCGACGCCGCCAAGATGGAGCGGCCGTGGGCCACCGGAAATCCCCGCAGCGAGCGATGAATCTGCCGGCTCGCAGGGAACTAAAGCCGCGGCGGAGAATAAAAGAAATTGTAAGCGAGCTTTAATTCAACAAATGATATTGTTTGATATTGACTCGACTCCGAACAATGTTGTCCCACTATCGTCTGTTAGATGGAAAGCCTAGTCCCTTTTACCCCTTTCTTACATTTGTTCCCTATTGTTGGGCGATGCCGCAATCGACGGCAAACGTGTGAAAGTAGCTGTTTGATTCGTTTTTCATCCCAGTGACCCCTTGGCTTTGTCTCCCGTCACCCTGCGAATGTCATGCCTGAACACTTCGCTTAGAGAGTCTTCAGAACGTTGCTTTGTTATTCAATTTCAGACACACACAGAACCCTCTCTGTAACAGATACTTCAAATGCATCGCAGTTCAGAAGTGCAATGTAATTTAGTTTAGAGAACTTTTGTCTCTCTTTGTAGAGACGACCAACCAAGACACACATTACACGGCCGTTCCGGCGCTACCATAACACCAATTTTATCACATCAACTGTTCTAAAATTTAATCAGATGCCGGGGCAATGCAGAAAGTTACCCGCACGCATCTGATTTATTTTTTAACCACTAACTCTGCGTTGATTTCCAAATTCGAGAATTATTTTTTTTCGAAACCCAGTTGACAGGAGACTGGAGACGGCAAAATTAAAAAAAAAAGGTAACGTGGTTTGTTTGAAGGCGGTTCGGCGAATAACGCAGAGTTTATATTGGAAATGAAAAGAAAAACAAACAAAGTTGATTAGTCTCAAGACACCGAAGTTTTAAGGCGATGTTTGAGGACAAAACTCTTCGCCTCAGGCGCGTCTCCGATCCACAAAGAGGTGCCCGGTATCAACACTCATTAATACACATTGTTATAATACTCGTTGTTAATACTCATAGATTATATATATTTTGTTAAAGTATTAAACATACGGCCTTCTCGAAATCAGTCAGTGGTTGCCCAGTACATGTGCGGTCACAGCGTGGAGTTGACTTTCTACAGGGGAAGCGATGTTTGTAAGCGCAGTTTTTTTTTGCAGCCTTGGTAACCGCAAGGCGAAACTAAGCGAGCCTCACCCCCCCCCACCCGCGCCCGTGTTTAGTAAATATTCGGGGGGTCATTGCAAGTTCCTATCTCCATATTTTCATCTAAAAACTCGAAATGAACCACACCTGCGCGTTTAAGGCGTGTAAACATTAGCGATCAAAACCAATATTGTGTTTGTCATTTGTCTGGTTGGTTAGGGAGTGTTTGGATGCGGATAGAGGCGGTTGTGGATTTATGGGGGGGAATTACCATAAATTATTACTAACCTGGTTCGTGTGTGGTCTTGCTTTTGGGAAGAGACCTAATGCAAACTCTCCGCGCAGTAACGGGACAGTTGTTTGAGATGAAGACTAAACGGTTATTATAGCGAGTCTTTTGTTTTTTATCTACATATTAATATAATTGACTTCTGGGCGTTTTATGTGGTATTAGCTGCAATCCCTCTCCACATTTGCATGTAATTTTACCAGTAGATCACCCACATATTCCGATGCCTGCGCGCATATTAAAGTCTAATTTCCCACAGAAAGCATTTAAAAAGTTTTTGCACAGCTATTTTCGCATGTGTTTTTTTTTCCTCGCGAGGTGACATTGATTGATTCAAGTAGCCTGATTAATAAGAGGAAACGTGCGCTCGCATTCAAACCGGCCTCCGCCAGCATTTTAATATTAATGACACGATTTAATCTCTAGAAATAACCGTGTTTAAGTTACGATTTGGCGAGTTACTAATACGCATTGAACCAGCACTTTGGTTTTTTTTAATGAAAGCTTCTGGTTTCGAATTCGCTAAAGGATATAAAAATTATAGAAAGGTCCATTTGTAAGTTAGCTCGTGTCTGGCGCAGGGAATTGTACATTTTTTTAGTCAACGTTTTAAAGTTCGCAGTTCAGTCTTGGGAGTCAGTACATTCGGCTTCCTACTGCGTGCTGGCTATCGACGAGGCAGCTTCAAATAGCCGGACGTGTGGTGTGTTGTTAACCCGAGGTTTTTTTTCCTGGGTAGCAGATGAACCGGGGAGAAAGATAGCCGGTCATTGAGGACATTAACAAAAATACAAGCCATCTCCACCCTCTCGGGGATTCCACAGGGATTCGCTGGTCGGGTGGGAATGGCAGATTAAACGTGCCGGTAGAGTGTAGCGGTGGCTGACCGCGCCGTTCTCCGTTACAGGGCACCTTTCTCGCTTTCTGCTTATTTTTCACTCTTCCGATTTGACCCCTAACTGTGTGGGGATGTAAATGGATTCTATTGGCCGGCGGTAGCCATGTAAATAGGTGTAAATGTAAGCAGGCACCGCTTTTTCCCAAATGCGCCAGATCATGTGACGACGGGAGCGCTACATTAGCTGAGTGCCTCGCACATGTCAGCACTAAATGAAGGTACTAGCGGCGATGGGAGCAGTCAGTCGGCGGCAGTGAGGGAGCAGCGGGGCCCTTGGCTGCAACACTGCGGAAACGCACCGTCCGTCCGCCCACCCGCCCCGGTCTCGCAGACAGCCCACCTCTGATCGCTCGCATCAATTCAACCAACATCTCTGGTGTGAGCGGGTGAACCACAGCCAACATTTCACCCAGAGAGAGAAAGAGAGAGAGAAAGAGAGAGTGAGAGAGAGAGAGAGACCGAAGAGCAGCAGATTCCAGAGTCGACTCTCTGCCAAGTTGGGCTAACTTTGAGGTGGGGGCTAGTCTCTGAACTTTGAGCGGGTGAGATCATTCCTCAAGACTTGAATTGTGGTTTCGTGTTTGTTTTTTTTCCCTTCTGCTTTTTGTTGTTGTTTTGGTTGATGATGCCTCGCCCGGGCAGGAACACGTATAGCGACCAGAAGCCACCTTACTCCTACATCTCGTTGACCGCCATGGCTATCCAAAGCTCTCCGGAAAAGATGCTGCCTCTCAGCGAGATCTACAAGTTTATCATGGACCGCTTCCCTTACTACCGGGAGAACACACAGAGGTGGCAGAACTCGCTCAGACACAACCTCTCTTTCAATGATTGCTTCATCAAAATCCCTCGGAGACCCGACCAGCCGGGCAAGGGCAGTTTTTGGGCTCTTCATCCCAACTGCGGAGACATGTTTGAGAACGGCAGCTTCCTGAGACGCCGCAAACGTTTCAAGGTGTTGAAGGCAGACCATTTGGCGGTGAATAAGCAATCGGACGCCACGCACTATCTCCAACAACAAGCCAAGCTTCGGCTAAGCGCACTGGCCGTGTCGGGCACACACCTGCCCCAGATACCCACCTACAACATGGGAGTCTCGCAAAGCTCAAGTTTCAAGCACCCCTTCGCCATCGAGAACATTATCGCCAGAGAGTACAAAAACGTGATGTCCAGCGGGCTGGCTTTCTCGGCCGTTCAGCCCATGCACACCGGCTATCCCATGCACTCAGTGGGAACGGCGTGGCCTCACATGTACAGTACCACGGTTATGGACACGGCGCCGCAGCTCTCCGTGCCCACTGGCGATTACAGCGCCTACGGGGTCCCACTCAAGCCGCTGTGCCACGGCGGGCAGACACTACCGGCCATCCCCGTGCCCATCAAACCGTCGCCGGCCAGCGTGTCCGTCCTGCCGGCGTTACCCGCGCCCATCTCGGCCATCCTGTCCAACAATGTTTCCACGTTGAGTCCCACCTCCCCGCTGATCGGCAGCGGGCATCGAAGCCCAAGCCCCAGTCCCGGCGACACGTTGAGCAGCGCCGGCGCAGCTTTGCAGTCGGTAGCTGTGCACTGACATTGGGGGAAGAAGAGGTGAAGAACAGGGCCCGGCTCTCTCTAAAGTTTACCGGAGGTTTGCGAAACGCAGGGGAGAGAGAGAGAGAGTGAGAGAGTGAGATCGGCCCGGTGTATAAATGTATATGTAAGCGGCTGGCGTGTATAGCAGGAGCTTGTGAATACGTGCACTTTTCCCCACATTTGCTTCACTTTTAGGTCCCCCGTCAATCGCTAACCATCAATGCCAATGTTTTCTAATCGTGTCGTGAAAGCATTTGTTAACACTTGTAAAAAAAAAAGTCGACTTTCAGTAATGTTCGGCGGCATGATGGATGTAAGATTGTTAGTTGCAGCATGCATGTGTTACACGGAAATATTGTCTGCTTTTAAATTATGAACTAGGTGATCGAAAAATATTTTCTCATTAAAAGAACTCTACAATGGAGGAAATCGCCGCGTGTTGCAGTCACTAACAAACACACCAAGGTTGCGACGGTGTTCTCCCTCTGCCCGCCCGATCTTGGGATCGAACCGCGGCCGAAAGTTGAACGGGAGCCTTGGATGGGGGTTTAAGACAGGGAAATGCAAAACTTTGCAACGGGGTGGAGCATAGCACCAATAGGACCTCCAACAATGCGTGGGAGACAAAGACACGGACTTCTAAAATCGCCCAAGGAAATGCGAATTCCGCTGGCCGTTT
>CM075993.1:10996328-11114338 GCA_038087875.1 Malacoraja senta
CTCCAGAGATGCTGCCTGTCCCGCTGAGTTACTCCAGCATTTTGTGTCTATCTGCCATTCTTAAAGCAGATGGAATCGGCGTGAGTTCGGATCAGTTTCTCAGCTACTCATTGCCTGTAACTTGCTTTTACCTCGTCCACAGTTACAAATGGCCAGTTTCCTTTATCATCCCCACTTTTCTTTTGCATATCTCTCATTTATTTATTCTATATTTCTCCACATCACCGTCTATATCTCTCGTTTCCCTCTCCCCTGACTTTCAGTCTGAATAAGGGTCTCTACCCGAAACGTCACCTATTCCTTTTTCTCCAGAGATGCTGCCTGTCCCGCTGAGTTACTCCAGCTTTTGTTTTTGCGTCTATCTTTAGTTCGGCGAGGCTGGTACATGTTCCCTGCGTGGGCTGGGGAGATCAGCCTGAAAGTCTTAAAATTCTCAGCTTGATCATTTACACGCGAAGACTCGGTGCGGGCGTTACACAGACGAAATGTCAGAGTGTGTTCGCGACACCAGTGATACAACCGCCCGCGAATTTCCAGGAATCAGAGGTACAAAGAGTGACTTTCAGACATCGAGTACCAATTCTCAGCCATTTGTTCAATATCCCCAACCGCGCCGCCCCTGCAGCGCCGGCCAATTGTCAGATATTACGCAAGTTTCACCGCACAGATTGCGGAAAGTACAACTCGCGGGAGCGACTTCCCTGAAACTTTTAGACTCTTAATAAATCCATTTATATTTTAAAAAAATAAGCGAGGGCAGTGGTGATTTTTTTATTTCCGATTCACAAACACAAGGTGCGAATGGACACATCAGCCCCGCGCCCCCGCTCCTAACTTTGAGGAGAAAGCGCCAGTATTACGATTCATTTCCGCAAAGCCGGTGCGCATTTCGCCGCAGTCCCGCACAGGCTCCGAATATCCGCAATGTCTGAAGAAGGGTCTCGACCCGAAACGTCACCCATTCCTTCTCTCCAGAGATGCTGCCTGTCCCGCTGAGTTACTCCAGCATTTTGTGTCTATCTTCGGTGTAAACCAGCATCTGTAGTTGCTTTAACCCCAATGCTTTAAACCCACAATCGCCGACATTAAGAGCCACGACGCGAATCACACTTTCTCCAAAACCTCCTGTCAAGATTGTAGCATCTGTGGTTTCTGGAGTTTAATATTTCCTTCCCCGCTTTAGGTATTGTCGAAAGGGGAACAGTTTTACAATACCTGCCAGCAATCAACTAGTCTGTCGTATTAATATAACACAGTGGGGTTTTATTTTAAAAAGAGACCACATTTTAGGGCGGTCAGGAAATAGTTCAGGGTAAGGAATTGCTACAAGGCAGCTGCGCGATTCCTGTTTTATTGCGACAGAGATGGCTAATGCTGCCAGCAATGTTAGCCTTGTACCATATACATTTTTTACAATCATAGTGGTAATTTAGACAAGCGGATGAGAAGCATGCTGCATGATAAACCTATATCTCATTATTATGCAAAATAACAAGATATACACAGTGACTGTCCAATCTGTTTATAGCTCATCTGGAAATTTTACTCATCTGGAAATTTTAATACTGTTCAGAAGCAATGAAATTCAGATCTATACATCAAATCTTTAACCTGCACCCATCATTGTGTGTCATAATCCAGACGGAGAGACCATCAGCTCTGTTTACTGAGAACATCATTTTATTAACTCGTCACAGAACGGATAGTGGGGAAACGTACTGCGGGATCACTGATGAATCAGGCGATGGACTCGACAAGATTCTGCACGGCCGGGCGAAAACAAAAAAGGATGGTTAGGCTAGTAACGATGAAATATTGGCCGGCCTTTAGAAAACCCTGTGTTGCAGTTTAATTAAAAGAATTCATTAAACTGGTAGCCCATCCAGGTAATTAGTATGCATAATTTATGTTTTGCCTAATACACAAGGGCAGTAGCCTGAATAATAAACCAACTTAACCTTAGGAAAATAGATTGAACGGACAGCCGTTTACTACTTAGTTTAAGATCACATTCTGACGAATGTCAAAGGGCAATATTTACAGCGAGTCGCTGATACCAGCATTTCCCATCTCGGGCACAATAATCCCGCACCTCCTTAATGACTAAATAAATGCACAAAACACAAAGGATTTAACTAGGTGTGATTTTTACAAAAACGCATTTTATAATCGGGTTGCGCTGCTCCGGCAGATTATCCATCTTTAAGGGTCTCGCTGGTCGCAATATTTCAGTCTGCGCTGCGAATCGGAACGGGAAGGTATAAAATCAACTCGTATAAAAATCAACAGTTTTGAGACAATACAAGTTAGAGATGCGAACAATAGGCCGGAGGCAACGCGCCATTCCGTTCGGACAGGGTGCAATATTTAGAAAGCGAATGGTCTCTTTTAAGTAAATCGATTGCCCACAGGTTTTCGACGTCCAAAATTTAGATAGAATTCCAGTTTAAAAAAACAGTGGGATTTATCCCCTAATTGTAGAGCGGTCGTATAACACCCCCCTTGCCAGATAAGTCAGGTTGGGGTTTGTGGGGGGGGGGGGGGGGGGAGTTTGTGGATGGTTAAGGCATGAGACCGAAATACTGGGCACCTGTTCAAGGAGGTTCGAGAGTCGTTGCTAAAAGGAAAAAAAATGACATGGATCTAAAGGATGGAAATAATGAAATTCAGAACCGTTCCTTTAAAAGGAATCAACAAGAAATAATGGCAGTAATCTTATCTGGAGAAAATATGACTGCACATCAATGGGACTGCGAGGCAGAATGTCAAATACACACAGTTGGGCAAAGACCTATCGTTTATTTATTTGCCTCTGTACTCCACAATTTTAGATTTGTAATAGAAAAAAAAAATCACATGTGGTTAAAGTGCACATTGTCCGATTTTAATAAAGGCCATTTTTATACATTTTGGTTTCACCATGTAGAAATTACAGCAGTGTTTATACATGCCCCCCCCCCCCCCCCCATTTCAGGGCACCATAATGTTTGGAACACAGCAATGTCATGTAAATGAAAGTAGTCGTGTTTAGTATTTTGTTGCATATCCTTTGCATGCAATGACTGCTTGAAGTCTGTGATTCATGGACATCACCAGTTGCTGGGTGTCTTCTCTGGTGATGCTCTGCCAGGCCTGTATTGCAGCCATCTTTAGCTTATGCTTGGTTTGGGGGCCAGTCCCCTTCAGTTTTCTCTTCAGCATATAAAAGGCATGATCAAGTGGGTTCAGATCAGGTGATTGACTTGGCCACTCACGAATTGACCATTATTTAGCTTTAAAAAACTCCTTTGTTGCTTTAGCAGTATGTTTGGGATCATTGTCTTGCTGTAGAATGAACCGCCGTCCAATGAGTTTTGACGCATTTGTTTGAACTTGAGCAGATAGGATGTGTCTATACACTTCAGAATTCATTATGCTACTACCATCAGCAGTTGTATCCTCAATGAAGATAAGTGAGCCAGTGCCTTCAGCAGCCATACATGCCCAGGCCATAACACTCCCACGACCGTGTTTCACAGATGAGGTGGTATGCTTTGGATCTTGGGCAGTTCCTTCTCTCCTCCATACTTTGCTCTTGCCATCACTCTGATATAAGTTAATCTTTGTCTCATCTGTCCACAAGACCTTTTTCCAGAACTGTGGTTGCTCTTTTAAGTACTTCTTGGCAAACTGTAACCTGGCCATCCATTTGTGTGGCTAACCAGTGGTTTGCATCTTGCAGTGTAGCCTCTGTATTTCTGTTCATGAAGTCTTCTGTGGACAGTGGTCATTGACAAATCCACATCTTACTCCTGAAGAGTGTTTCTGATCTGTCGGACAGCTGTTTGGGGATTTTTCTTTATTATAGAGAGAATTCTTCTGTCATCAGCTGTGGAGGTCTTCCTTGGCCTGCCAGTCCCTTTGCGATTAGTACGCTCATAAGTGCTCTCTTTCTTCTTAATGACGTTCCAAACAGTTGATTTTGGTAAGCCTAAGGTTTGGCTGATGTCTCCAACAGTTTTATTCTTGTTTCTCACTCATAATGGCTTCTTTGACTTTCATCAGCACAACTTTGGTCCTCGTGTTGATAAACAGCAATATAAGTTTCCAAAGGTGATGGAAAGACTGGAGGAAAGACTAGATGCTGAGAACTCTTTTATACCTGCATTAAGGAGGCAATTAAACACACCTGAGCAATTACAAACACCTGTGTAGCCATGTGTCCCAAACATTATGGTGCCTGAAATGGGGGGACTATGTATAAACACAACTGTAATTTCTACATGGTGAAACCAAAATGTATAAAAATTGCCTTGATTAAAATCTGACAATGTGCACTTTAACCACATGTGATTTTTTTCTATTACAAATCTCAAATTGTGGAGTACAGAGGCAAATAAATAAATGATGGGTCTTTGTCCCAAACATTATGGCGGGCACTGTACATCAGCCAATTACTCGTAGCGTTTATTGTTAAAATTTTATATTTACTTTGAGGCACAGCAGGTCTTCAAAAATAAATAGGGACTATAATTCTTAACAAAATCAACAGTTGCATATAGCTGGTAATCAATTTCCTGGCGCTAAGGACAGGAGCATTAACGAGCAAATGCGCTGATGCAGTGATTTTTCAGCCTGGTTCGCTCCGACACTGACCTACACCAACACATCAAGATTGAGGACAAGGAAATGGCAACTCATGTGTCGTTCGCCAGGTTTCCCAGAGCTCAGAGCGACCTGTTGCGCGACGGAAAAGGGCGAGTTGAATACCCCTGACAGGTAACCTGAAAAAACGTGTCTTTTGTAAACATTTGTTGTCATTAAATATTAACTCCCTCATGCGACCCGTGTTTTGAATCAACGTGGGAACATTTAATACAACCAGCGTGTAAATGTGGTGGATACATTTTTAGAATATATCCAGGCCAGGCGGTCTCTTTCACTTCCTCTGTACTCGATCTTGGTTTTTTTTTTAAACCCTCTGCCTTTGAAAGTCTCAACAGCTGTGAAATTAAATGCAGGTTCAATTTCAAACTAAAACGTTAATCTGACCCATTACAGCGACGGGGCCCATTTCTCTGTTCTACCCCGGCACAACAACTCAAAATATTTAGCGCAAGCAAATTAATGGAACAAAATAACGAAGTCCCAATTGTGTATCATTTATGGTGTTGTTCAGTAAACAATGTTTATTCCTTTAACCCTCCTCTCAAATCAATTCACAACGGACACCAGAATAATCAACAGCGCAGTGTTTATTGAGATCGGATGAAATCCGAACAATGGGTCTTTATAACACTTGAAAATAAACAATGATCATGGAATTATAGCTCCTATTTATAGCTCTCTCTTTGACAAATTTGCAATTAATTGAACTCAACAATCAACTCTCACACACACTATTCTGCCCCCCCTCCACACTCACACACAACACACACACACGAAGGCTAGATTGCATTTAAGACGATGTGCATCTTTTTTTTCGAGATTGTGTTTTATATACAGCAGAAACACACGATGAAAATATTTTGTCATGTTTCATAATCGTTAAATCCAGAGGGTTTAAAAAAAAAAAAAGTGCAATTAAAAAAAAGCAACAACGTTGAGACAAATAAATCTCGCAATTTGTCTGTTGCTGGAAATACATCTTACAGCTCGGACAGCTGGAAGTCAATAGAAGCAGTGTAGATCAGTATGTCGGCAAACTTAACCTGTAAAATAAGGGTAAACGTTACTTTATATCATACAGTGTTGACTGTATTACTTAGAAATTATCCCCAGCCCAGCCAAACACCCATGTGTGCATGAAATTAGAATGTCAACACTTGATTCATGCTGTAAGGCTGTGACTGTGAAACAAATTATGTCAGTGGGTGGCAATTGCAATATTAGTCTAAGCAGATAACATATAGCAAAGGAGGACCCAGTCTGAAGGCTGCGAGGTTCCAGATTAATATGTCAAGATCACTGTTAGAGGGGGTTGGTCTTAGCCAAATTGCCTGCCACGAGTTAAAGTGCCGGAGCAAACAACAGATTTATAAACCTCCACACTACAGCTTTAAAAAAAAATTCTGGCCGGCTGATGCTTTAAAAAAAAAAGATGCTTCCAAACAAAGATTTTTTTCCTCTCTCGCCGAAACACTAGCAGTCAACCATTTGGACCTGCTTCACTTAACCAAGTAAAGACAATTGTTTGCAATCAATGCATGTAAAGGCTTTCACGGGGTTGCTAAGTGACAAGTGGTGTCAAGGTAAAAATGTCCGATTCGAAGCCGTGTTGGGAGCGGGAGTTTGTGGGGTGGGGGGGAAGTTAAACTGCCCGGGAACTCCTCCACTTCCAGCCCTCGCTGCTTCTCCTGGCTGTTCGCGGGTTCAATTCGTTCCGGCTCCACTTGCCCACACTCGCCGGTAAGTGTGTGTATTTAACAGTACTGCGCTCGAATGCAAACATTCAAACAAAACTCACACCCCGCGCACTGACCCAACCTCGACTAGTTCTGGACTGTCTCCGTTTTATATATATATATATATATATATATATATATATATATATATATATATATATATATATATAACTCGTTGATATTCTCTCCTCTTCACGCTCAAAACCCCAGCCTCGCTTTCTAGCTGCATGTCTGGGTTTAATGGGTACAGATTTCCTGTGGGTTGTTCTGAGCGGGTTGGTTCCTCTGCTCTCTGTGAAGTGCCCTAAATTCAAACCCCGGCCCAAAAAAACGAAACACCCCGAGCTACACTGAAAACCTGCCCGGAGACAATCAGCTTTCTTTCTTTCTTCTGGTGCTTTTTTTCTCTGCTCATTAGACGCATTGAGTGGAGAAGGCGCTCTGTTAGTAACACCCGCAGTGCCTTGACAGAAACGCTGACTCTGCTGATGAATGGAAACACACACAATAACCTATCATCCACTTGATAACTGCTATTAAACGCGAAGCTGAAAGTGCGTCCTCATAGATTTTGGTTATATGTAATTAAAATGCAGTAACTTCGCTCGGCGACTCCGGCCTGAGTGATATGTCAGTTCCTTCACTGTCCACTGGATTAATTTAATTCTACAAGCGGCGATGAAGATCAGCTATTTTCACATTTCCAGGAGTGACACAGAAAGCTGGAGTAACTCAGCGGTCAGGCAGCATCTCTGGGGAGAAGGGAATAGGTGACGTTTCGGGTCGAGTCACTTCTTCATTTTCCAGGGGATAAGTTTACTGTGACTGAAGAAGGGTCCAGATCCGAAACTTCTCCCATCCTTTTCCTCCAGAGATGCTGCCTGATCAATGGAGTTACTCCACCACCTTGTATCTATCTTCGATTTACGTAGTTTAATTTAGTTTACAGCGAGGAAATAGGGCCTAAGGCCGACCGAGCGCACTCCGACCAACGTGCACTAGTTCTATGTTGCAGGACAATTTTACAGAAGCCAATTCACCTACAAACCTGCACGTCTTTGGAGTGTGGGAGGAAACCAGAGCACCCGGAGAAAAACCCACGCAGGTCACGGGAGAACGTACAGACTCCGTACAGACAGCACCCGTAGTCAGGATCGAACCAGGGTCTCTGGCGATAGAGGTGGCAACTGTACCGCTGCGCCACCTGTGCACCCATCTGCCAAATGTTGCGGCGCCGGTGGTGGCCTTACAAACGTCACAGCGGGTACGTTGTCACTGGGTCTTCCTGCAGATCATCAGCAGTTGTTCATTCACACCACAGGCAACGGAGCCCCCAGGATATCCCTGTTCCTTCTTTATGGTCCATTCAAGCCCCCTCTCTCTCCAACGACCGGATCCCAGTCTGAAGAAGGGTCTCGGCCCGAAAAGTCACCCATTCCTTCTCTCCAGAGATGCTGCCTGTCCCGCTGAGTTACTCCAGCTTTTTGTGTCTATCTTTGATTTAAACCAGCATCTGCAGTTCCTTCCTGCACATCCCCCTCTGGATTAGAACATAGAACATAAATCTGTGCACCACACGAACAGGCCTTTCGGCCCACAATGTTCGTCCCGAACACGATGCCAAGTTAAACTACTTTGTAAACCAGCACCTACATTAAACTAGTCTCCTCTGCCTGTTGATGCCGATTAGCCTCAACTAGACCCGATGCCCGCCGGTTCTATATTCTCGCCCATAAGAAGTTTATCCCGGACTATATTGGATTTATTAGCAAGTATCTTATGACTTAGAAACAGTTAGACAGGTATCTTTACTCGTTTGATCGTGTACCAAATCATGGAAGGAATAAATCGGGTAAACGCACATAGTCTCCTGCCCAGAGTAGGGGATTCGACAACCAGTTGACTTAGGTTTAAGGAGGGGAGGTGGGGAGGGGGTGGGGGGGGGGGGGGCGGAGATTCAATAGGAACCTGAGGGGAAACTTTTCCATTCAAAGGGTGGTGGGTGTATGGAACGAACTGCCAGAGGAGGTAGTTGAGGCAGCGACTAGTGCAAATTTAAACAGGTAGGGAGGTATGGCCCAAACGCAGGTAGGTGGGACCAAAGATCATAGAGCGCCCATAATCTTTGGGTGGGACTAGTGTAGATGGGGTATGTTGGGCTGTGTCGGCACGTTGGGCCGAAGGGCCTGTTTCCATGCTGTATGACTCTGAATTAAATGCACAAAAAGAAAATCTGGAGTGTGTAGTTCTTTACACCGCTGGTTTAAACTGAAGATAGACACAAAAAGCTGGAGTAACTCAGCGGGCCAGGCAGCATCTCTGGAGAGAAGGAATGGGTGACGTTTCGGGTCCAGACCCTTCTTCAGGAGTTGAAGTTGTCCCACGCTTTAGCGTCACCTGTTAAATTGGCCAACAAGTCAGAGGTGGCCCAAACGCAAAACGGGAGAGTAATGGAGAAAGGATAAACTGGGAGAATGGCCAGAGCTAATAAAAACAATAGCTAGTTCATAGGATCTTTCACAAAGCTAACACCCCCCGACCACCGAGAGCGTGACACACTACTGGCGATGTTGGAAACGTAAACCATTCGGCAGGTCGGGCAGCATCTACAGTGGGAGGGAGGGAGAGAGAGAAGGAGAGAGAGGGGAGAGAGATAGCGGTAAATAGATAGAGAGAGGTAGGGATAGAGAAAGAGGGAGGGATGGAAATAGAGAGAGATAGAGAGGGTGGGGTGGTGGTGGGTGGGGGGGGGGGGAGAGAGAGGCCGAGAGGAGGGAGATAGATTGGGAGAGAGAGGAGAGAGGGAGGGAGGGAGGGAGGGAGAGAGAGAGGGGGAGGGAGAGAGAGAGAGGGGGAGGCAGAGGGAGAGAGGGAGGGAGAGAGGAGAAGATGAGAGAGGAAGGGATAGAGGAGAGAGAGAGAGGGGGAGGCAGAGGGAGAGAGAGTGAGAGAGAAGGAGATGGAGAGAGAGAGAGAACATCAATATATAAGAGCAACGAGCTTTCAACAAATAATTTACCAAATAGCTTTCTGACAGGTTATGAGATTGTATCAAATAACAATGTTCATGGAATACCAAGTGCAGAACATTAATCACCAAATAAATCACGAAATACCATCACATTAATATAATTGGTCATTTAATATTTGAAGTAGCAACTGACGGAGTTGTCTTGCACGCCGGCCTCTGTCGCTGCTGGAGCCGGGGACTTGTGCTGTGGACGAGGTGTCGGTCTGGGAGCGGATATTGTCCACCTGGGGACAGATGGACGCGGCATCGGAATGTGAACCTCGTCGCTTGGAGTCCGAATTTCATAGCTGGGGTACACATGGAGTTATGTGGAAATTCATTAAGTCTTAAAGCTCCTGAGACTCATCTGTGTATGTGTGTGTGTGTGTGTGTGTGTGTGTGTGTGTGTGTGTGTGTGTGTGTGTGTGTGTGTGTGTGTGTGTGTGTGTGTGTGTGTGTGTGTGTGTGTGTGTGTGTGTGTGTGTGCGCGCGTGTGTGTGTGTGTGTGTGTGTGTGTGTGTGTGTGTGAGAGAGAGAGAGGGAGAGAGAGGTAGAGAGAGGGAGAGAGGGGGGTGGGGGGAGAGGGGGTGAAGCGAGAGGGGTGAGGATGGAGGGGATAGATAGATAGATACATAGATAGACAGACAGACAGACAGACAGACAGACAGACAGATAGATAGATAGATAGATAGATAGATAGATAGATAGATAGATAGATAGATAGATAGATAGATAGATAGATAGATAGATAGATAGATAGATAGATAGATAGATAGATGAGCTGGCGAAAAGAGGGGGTGAAGAGGGGGTGAAGAGAGAACGGAATGTGGTACTTTAAATAAAATGCGCGGAAGACATTAAAATTTGCCACATTGCTCATTGCTTTTTTAATAAGTGTTTTTCAGATTCATAAACATACTCCACTGCCCTTCCTAGTCTTCCCGAGGTGTTCGCGTGGTGTGGGCCGACGAGGCGGGACTTCAGATCCTGTGATACTCAATCCATGCCGGGGCTCCCTTGGAGTTACCTCAGTGGTATCCCAACTCCGTTTCATCATTTGGGGGAAATTGACCTTAGGATGGTGCGTTTAGTGGGGAAACACCAGCTTAATGGGTGACACCAAAGTTGGGATGTGACTTCAGATATTAAACACAATTTGGCCATAAAGGGGATAATTTAAAATCACCAGGGAAGGTTACTAAATAACAAGACGCCAGTGATTTTCCACTGTATTCTACATTCTTCCTTTAACAGCGTCCCATTTGATATCGCGTTTTCACACCTTACCCTTCCATATATCTATATCTGCCTCTCAGTCTGAAGAAGGGTCTCGACCCGAAACGTCGCCCATTGCTTCTCTCCATTGATGCTACCTGACCCCGCTGAGTTACTCTAGCAACGTGTGCCTAATAAAGGCAAAAAGGAGATTGTAGTTCAAATATTAGATTAGATAATTCATAAATAAATCGCCGGGGTACAAAGAAAACACAACTCATTAAAGACTAAGACAAAAAGAGTATCTAAATATTCCTATTAGTATTTAAAATAATCTGTTTAATATTTCAGTTCTTGAGGGACGCGGTGGGAGATGATATGACAGAATAAACGAGCCTATGCTCACACTTCAGGAAGCGACAGAACACTGAACGGGACAGGAGCAGGACACAGAGAAAGGATTAATTATCGAGGCCGCCTTCAACGCCGCTTCTTTTTGTGTCTCCCATACGTTTTCTTCAGCAGATTTTTCCTGTCCCAATTTTCGCACATTTCAACCGCCGTTTTCCAAGACGAGTAGCGGTGTCTAGGGTAAGGATCCTGCCGAGGAAACCTGACCATTAATCAGCTGCATGTCAGGATGTTACCGAACTGATGGATCGATCGCCGGTTGCAAGATTTGAATATTCTTGGAGAGTTTTTTTTTTTTGGAGGGGAAAAAAAAAAACTCTTTCAATTTTCAATTTGATTCTGGGCTTTGCTTTGGTGAAGATATCCCTGCTCAGCCGCTGTGCTATCTAGGGCACTCTATTCTTGTGTAGGGAGGAACTGCAGATGCTGGTTTAAACCGAAGGTAGACACAAAATGCTGGTGTAACTCAGCGGGGCAGGCAGCATCTCTAGAGGAAAAAATAATAGGTGATGTTTCGGTTTAAGACCCTTCTTGAGACTCGACCCGAAACAAACATCACCCGCTACTTCTATCCAGAGACGCTGCCTGACCCGCTGAGTTACTCCAGCACTTTGTACAAACTCCGTACAGGCAGCACCCGTGGTCAGGATCAAACCTGATTCTCTGGCGCTGTAAGGCAGCAACTCTACAGCTGCGCCACCGCCGCTAGAAGTGCTGGAATAACTCAGCGGGTCAGGCAGCATCTGCGGAATACATGGATAGGCGACGTTTCAGGTCGGGACCATTCATCTCCTTAAATAAATAAGTAAGATAGACACAAAATGCTGGAGCCACTCGGAGGGACAGGCAGCATCTCTGGAGAAAAGGAATAGGTGATATTTCAGGTCTCCTGAGGATCTCGTCCGGAAATGTCACCCATTCCTTCTCTCCAGAGATGCCGCCTGTCCCGTTGAGTTACTCCGGCATTTTGTGTCTATTTTGGGTGTAAACCAGCATCTGCAGTTCCTTCCTAAATAAATAGATTCAGAATAAAACATCCGTTGGGAATAATTTCCATTTAGCAGATTAAAGAAATCAACAACAACTTCACAATTCAGGCGCAGAATAATATTTGAACTGACCGCATCAAACGCAAAGAATTAGGATCACCTCCGTTGGATGGAATGGATAATTAATCCAGTTAAAGAAATACAATTAATGTTCATAAGTATTAGGAGCAGAATTAGGCCATGCGGCCCATCAAGCCTACTCCGCCATTCAATCATGGCTGATCTATCTCTCCCACCTAACCCCATTCTCCTGCCTTCTCCCCATAACCTCTGACAGCCGTACTAATCGAAGCACTGTACCTGTCTTTCCTTGGTCTCCTCATTGATAGGTAGCCCCGGCATCATCCCTCTCTCTATCCGTCCCCCACCCAAGTCTCACCAGTTTCTCGTTTTCACCCAACTAACAACTTACAATGGCTTGCTTCCTTTATCATCGTTACTTGTTTTGCCTATCTTTCATTCATTGTTCTTTACCTCTCCACATCTCCACATCTCTCGTCGTCTATATCTCTCGTATCCCGTATCCCTAACCAGTCTAAAGAATGGTCTGGACCCGAAACGTCACCCATTCCTTCTCTCCAGAGATGCTGCCTGTCCCGCTGAGTTACTCCAGCTTTTTGTGTTTATCTATTGTACTGTTAGCGATGGTTGAAGGAAGCACTTCATCCCATCCTCTCAAAACCTCCTTCAGGGGAAGAGGGAGATGTATCATTACCCATCCCGGTGCGAAATGGTTTCGATTCCATTATATCTAAATGGCCAGCGCTTCACGAGGAGCGGCGGGTGCTGGAATCTTGAGTCCAATATAAAGTGCTAGAGGAACTCAGCGAGTTAGGCAGGGGCCTTCCGGGTTGGGACCCTTCTACAGACCGATTGGTGTGAGAATTGGGAGGAAGCTGGAAAATAAAGGTAGGGGTGGGTCTGAAGAAGGGTCTCGAACCGAAATGCCACCTATTCCTTTCCTCCAGAGATGCTGCCGGACCCGCTGAGTTACTCCAGCTTTTTGTGCCTATCTCGGGTTGGGACAATGTTCAAGAAGGAACTGCAGATGCTGGAAAATCGAATGTAGACAAAAATGCTGGAGAAACTCAGCGGGTGCAGCAGCATCTATGGAGCGAAGGAAATAGGCAACGTTTCGGGCCGAGCAAGCCTGGCAAGTGATAGATTTTTTTAAATCTCTCTATATCGCCGTCTACATATCTCGTTTCCCTTTCCCCATATCCCGGACTCTCAGTCTGAAGAAGGGTCACGACCCAAAACGCCACCTATTCCCTTTCTCCACAGATGCTGCCTGACCCGCTGAGCTACTCTAGCTTTTGGTGTCTATCTTAGGTGGATGGGAGAGCGGTTTCTGGTTGAGGCCTGGAGACCGGGAGGTCAGTGGCGGAGGCGTTTACTCAAGGAATGAACAGTTGTATTGGCAGTTCGGCGCAGTTCACGCCAGTACAGCCCAGCGGCGGCGACGGGCGGTGGGAATGCCCCGTGTTACCCGTTTCAACGCAGGCCGGCGCCGCTCACTCCCGGCACATTCTTGCCGTGCCTCTCCTCTGTGTCTCAATAGACAATAGACAATAGACAATAGACAATAGACAATAGACAATACACAATAGACAATAGGTGCAGGAGTAGGCCATTTGGCCCTTCGAGCCAGCACCGCCATTCAATGTGATCGTGGCTGTTCATCCCCAATCAGTACCCCGTTCCTGCCTTCTCCCCATATCCCCTGACTCCGCTATTTTTAAGAGCCCTATCTAGCTCTCTCTTGAAAGCATCCAGAGAACCCGCCTCCACCGCCCTCTGAGGCAGAGAATTCCACAGACTCACCACTCTCTGTGAGAAAAAGTGTTTCCTCGTCTCCGTTCTAAATGGCTTACCCCTTATTCTTAAACTGTGGCCCCTGGTTCTGGACTCCCCCAACATCGGGAACATGTTTCCTGCCTCTTGTGTGTCCAAGCCCTTAACAATCTTATATGTTTCAATAAGATACCCTCTCATCCTTCTAAACTCCAGAGTGTACAAGCCCAGCTGCTCCATTCTCTCAGTATCTCGCCTCAGGACCTATTGACATCGGGGCCCTCTGACTCCAGAACCTCTGACCTACGGGAAGTCATTGATCTCAGGACCCCTTGACCTCGGGTCCCATTCTCACCAGCACCCTCCTATCCTGCATTTGACTCTCGAGCAGCGCCGGGATGTAAAACCCGGAACCCCAGCCCAGAACGACGGGTGAATGGGGTTAGGAGGGAGAGATAGATCAGCCACGATTGAATGGCGGAGTAGACTTGATGGGCCGAATGGCCGAACTCTGTTCCTATCACTTGTGATAACGACAATCCCCCCTCTCCACAGTGGTCCCGGCCCCACAACCAGTGTCCCGCCTCGGCTGAGAGACGCGGGCAAGCGTGGCATCGATTCCAAATTCCACCAGGCCGATAGATGCCGGCGGTGCCATCGTTGTCCAACGCGCAGCGGGGACTCGGGAAGATCCGCTGCCTACAGTGGCTCTGGGAAGCACCCCAACGGGCACCGCGTATGTTGGAAGGGACTTTATTCCCTGGAGCGCATGAGGATGAGGGGTGGTTACACAATCATGAAAGGAATAGATCGGGTAGATCACTTGTCCAGAGTAGGTGAAGGAATGAAGTCGCAGCCTCCTCAACCTCTCCCTATAACTCACACCCTCCAGTCGTGGCGACATCTTCGTGAATCATCTCCGCACATGTTCCAGTTTGGCAGCATCTTTCCTATAACGCGGTGACCACAACTGGACACAGTGCTCTTAATGTGGCCTCGCCAACGTCTTCGGACATAGAACAGCACAGCACGGGTCAGGCCGTTCGACCCACAATATCCAACCACCAGAGGAATTAGGTTTAAGGTGAGGAGGGGGATTTAATACGAATCTGATGGGTAACTTTAACAGCAAGGGTGGTGGGTGTATGGAACGAGCTGCCGGAGGAGGTAGTTGAGGCAGGGACTATCGCAACGTTTAAGAAGCATTTAGATACGTTCATGTTTAAGAAGGAACTGCAGATGCTGGAAAAATCGAAGGTAGACACAAATGCTGGAGAAACTCAGCGGGTGAGGCAGCGTCTATGGAGCGAAGGAGTGTCTCGACCCGAAACGTCACCTATTCCTTCGCTCCATAGATGCTGTCTCACCCGCTGAGTTTCTCCGGCATTTTTGTCTACCTTAGAGAGACACGTGGATAGGATAGGTTTAGAGGGATGTGGGCTAAACGCAGCCAAATGGGACTAGTGTAGCTGGGGCATTTTGGGCGGCGTGGGCAAGTTAGGCCGAAGGGCCTGTTTTCGCGCTGTGTGAATCTGTACGTGGGAAGGAACCTCAGATGGTGGTTTGCACACAAATTGCTGGAGTAACTGAGTGGGTCAGGCAGCATCTCTGGAGAGACGGAATAGGTGACCATTCTTCAGACTGAGAAGGGTTGCGACCCGAAACATGACCTATTGCTTTTCTCCAGAGATGCTGCCTGACCCGCTGAGTTACTCCAGCGTTGTGTGTCTGAACAACTCTGTGTTCTAAACGGAAAATACTCAGCTGCGTGTTTAACCTCTGCGGTCGGAGATGGACATAAAATGCTGGAGAATCTCAGCGGGACTGGCAGCATCTCTGGAGAGAAGGGATGGGTGGTATTTCGGGTCGAGACCCTTCTTCAGACTGGTCACTTCGATATTCCGTTTAAACCAGCGTTTAAGGGCGGCACGGCGGCGCAGCGGTAGAGTTGCTGCCTTACAGCGCTTGCGGCGCCGGGAAACCGGGTTCGATCCTGACTACGGGACCTGTCTGTACGGAGTTTGTACGTTCTCTCTGTGACCCGCGTGGGTTTTCTCCGAGATCTTCGGTTTCCACCCACAATCCAAAGACGTACAGGTTTGTAGGTTAATTGGCTTGGTATAAATGTAAATTGTCCCTAGTGTGTGTAGGATAGTGTTAATGTGCGGCGCGGACCCGGTGGGCCGAAGGGCCTGTTTCTGCGCTCTATCTCTGAACTAAACGAAACGAAACTAAATCAGCAGTTCCTTCCAACACAGAGAAACAGACTGGATGTTCCCTGTGGGAAAGCCGTGGTCAGTCAGGTGGCGAGCGTGAGGCGGCGTCTGTGTAGCGACGGGCAGGGGTGTTGGTCACACTGTGGGGCGGCGGCTCACCAGGTGTGGACCAAGCAACATCTGGAACGGACATTTGATCCTTTGTGCAACATATAGTCCCAGAAACTCAACCTCATCAAAGGCGAGAGCGAATTTGATTGAAGTACAAAGATTGTGGTTCAGCGCAGCCTTTACTTAACATGGAAAAACAATAGACAATAGGTGCAGGAGTAGGCCATTCGGCCCTTCGAGCCAGCGCCGCCATTCAATATGATCATGGCTGATCATCCAGAATCAATACCCTGTTCCTGCTTATTCCCCATATCCCATGATTCACTTAGCTCCAAGAGCTATATGTAACTCTAGTTTAGAGATGCGGCGTGGAAACAGGCCCTTCGGCCCACTGATTCCGCTCCATACTACACACTAGGGACAATTTACTAATTTACTATTAACCCACGAACCTGTACGTTTTTGCAGTGTGGGCGGAAACCGGAGCACCCGGAGAAAACCCATGCAGGTCACGGGGAGAATGTACAAACTCCATACAGACAGCACCCGTAGTCGGGATCGAACCTGGGTCTCTGGCGCTGTGAGGCTGCAACTCTACCGCTGCGCCACCAGCCGATGTTGTGTGCACCGATTTTCCAAAGGCATTCATTGATGCCAGAATCGGAGAATTAAAAGCCACGGGGCTCGGGGAACAGCGGGGGTATCTGGGGAACACAACCCGGGAACATTGCAAAACCTCGAAGTTGGACACAAAAAGCTGGAGTAACTCAGCGGGACAGGCAGCATCTCTGGAGAGAAGGAATGAATGACGTATATATACGTGTGTGTGTGTATTATATGTGTGTGTGTGTGTGTGTGTGTACTTAATATACACACACACACATTTTAATAAATATATACACAGAACATTTTCTTCTCATTTATCATATTGTTCACGCTTTACAATGTACTATGTTTACATATTCTGTTGTCATATTCAAGTCAAAATGTCATTGTTCAGACAGAGAGTCAGGAGAGAGGGAGATACAGAGATAAGGAAGGTAATGTGTGAAAACGAAACATCAAAGGGGATTTAGTTCAAGGTAAAAGTGGTAATAGATCATTGTTAGCTGGGAGAAGTTGACAATGAAGCATACAGAGATAAAATATAATCAGGGTGGGGGCAGTCAGAACTGAGAAGGGGGGGGGTGGAGAGAGAGGGGAAGCAAATGTTACTTGAAGCTCGAGAAGTCAATATTCATACCGCTGGGGTGTAAGCTGCCCAAGCGAAACATGAGAGCAGGAGGAATCACAGAGGGGGAGCATCGAGAGAGGATGTTGCAGAACTCTCGTCGGAGAGAGGAGAAGAACTTCTTCAAAGTAGGCATGCCTTGAGGAGATTTCGCAGTGGAGCAGACGAAGGAAAAAACTGCAGATGCTAGTTTACACTGAAGATACACAGAAAACACTGGAGTAATTCAGCGGGACAGGCAGCATCTCTGGATAAAGCTCTGCCTTGCAGGGAGTGTGGGCTGATGTCTCACTGTGGTAGGGATGTTGACCACATCTCCCTTTGATGCCCACCAAGGGCTGAGTGAACAGGGCAGCATTTCACAGTTTGGAACCAAAAGGCATGGAATAAAACAGGACGGTGGCACAGCAGGTAGAACTGCTCCCTCACAGCACAAGAGACCCTGTTTTCTCTGGAAGTATAATTTAGTTTTAGTTTAGAGATACGGCATGGAAACAGGCCCTTCGGCCCACCAAGTCTGCACCGACCAGCGATCCCCGCACACTAACACTATCCTACACACACTAGGGACAATTTACAATTATACCAAGCCAATTAACCTACAGACCTGTACGTGTTTGCAGTGTGGGAGGAAAGTGAAGATCTCAGAGAAAACCTATGCAGGTCACGGGGAGAACGTACAAACTCCACACAGACAGCGCCCATACAGGCAGCGCGGGGTGTAAATGGAGTCAATGGAAGAGAGGTTGGTTTGTGTGATGGTCTGGGCTGCGTCCACAATCCGCTGCAGTTTCTTGTGGTCTTAGATGGAGCTGTTCCCAAACCAAGCTGTGATGCATCCCGACAAAATGCTATCTATGGCGCATCTGTAGAAGTTGGTGAGAGTTGTAGGGGACATGCAAAACTTCCTAAGCCTTCTAAGGAAGTCGAGGCGTTGGTGTGCTTTCTTGGTTGTAGCCTCAATGTGGGTGATCCAGGAGAAGTTGTTGGTGATATTTACACCTAGGAACTTGAAGTTTACAACCATCTCCACTTCGGCACCGTCAATGGATACTGGGGTGTGAGTACCACTTCACTTCCTGAAGTCGATCACTATCTCCTTTGTGTTGCTGACATTGAGAGAAAGGTTGTTGTCTCGACACAAGGACACGAGGTTCTCGATCTCCTTCCTGTATTGCGTCTCATCATTATTTGATATCCGGCCCACAATGGTGGTGTCGTCTGCAAATTTGAAAATGGAATCAGATTTGTACATGGCTGCACAGTGGTGGGTGTACAAGGAGTAAAGAAGGGAGCTGAGAACGCATCCTTAGTCCACAATGGTCCATTATAGGCTGTGGAAGAGGTAATAACGAAGGGATATGTGGACACGAAACATGACCTATTCCTTTTCACCACCACACACAGACACAGGTACAAACACAGACACACACACACACACACACACACACACATTCCTATCTCCAACCCACAGTCTGTTTCTCTGTCCCAACACATACACAGACAGAAACACACACACACAGACACACACACACACACACACACACACACACACACACACACACACACACACACACACACACACACACACACACACACACACACACGCACGCACGCACACACACACACACACACATTCCTATCTCCACAACCCACAGTCTGTTTCTCTGTCCCAACACATACACAGACACACACACACACACACACACACACACACACACACACACACACACACACACACACACACACACACACACACACACACACACACACACACACACACAAATGCACCCACACCACACACACACACACACACACACACACACACACACACACACACACACACACACACACACACACACACACACACACACACACACACAAATGCACCCACACCACACACATACACAGCCACACAAGCAGACACACACGTATGTGGGGAAACCCGGGGGGGGGGGGGGGCAGGGGGCACGTCCCCCCCATGTTTTGTAATCCGGATTTTGAAATTCGGTGAAAAAATCTATTAAAAATCTCCCCTTTCTGCGAGACAGTGGGGGTAGGACTGATGATCGAGGGTGCCGATTGGACGAGAGAGACATCGGTCAGCAGGCAACGGGGGGGGGGGGGCGGGACATGATTCAGCGCGATCATTGGTGGAGGGAGGTGTGGATCAGAGGCGGAAGTAAGGGGGTGGGACTGAGGATAGAGCGCGGTGATTGGAGGAGGGAGACGTCCTGGTGGAGCAAAGATCATAGAGTGGAGCTTGAATCGACCCGTTTGCGGGGCCTTTCATCGCCCGGCGCGGCGCAGTTGAAATGCGGCCGCGGGATCTTCCATCCCACGCCTTCAAAATTGCAGCGTCGAGGCGATTGAGGCTCCCGAAGTTGAAGCCCCGCCGGTCGATGAAAGGCCCCACCAACGGGCCCATTGAAGCTCCACGATTCGGGTCGGACGAAGCTGCTGTTGCTGGAGTTCAGAGTCGGTCACCAACCAGGTCAGCTCCCAATGTTACCGTCCACAGGGCCCACGGCTGAAGCCTTGCGTGTGTGCGCATGCACGTGCGACCACCAAGAAATTGTGCCTCCCCCATGTTTTGATAGCGATTTCCGCCCCTGCTCACGCACACATACACACGTGCACACATACAGACACGCACACACACATACAGACACAGACATGCACACACGCGCGCACACACACAAACACGCACACACACATACACACATACACAGACACGCACACACACAGACACAGAAACGCACACACACACACACACACACACACACAGACACACACACACACACACACAGCCACAGACATGCACAGACACAGACACACACACACACACACACACACACACACACAGCCACAGACATGCACAGACACAGACACACACACACACACACACACACACACACACAGACATACACAGACACACACACACACACACAGACACAGACATGCACAGACACACACACACACACAGACACAGACACACAGACACACACACACACACACACACACACACACAGACATGCACAGACACAGACACACACACACACACAGACACAGAAACGCGCACACACACACAGACGCACACACACAGACACAGACATGCACAGACACAGACACAGACACACACACACACACAGACACGCACACACACAGACACAGACATGCACAGACACAGACACAGACACACACACACACACACACACAGACACGCACACACACAGACACAGACACGCACACACACACACACAGACACGCACACACACAGACACAGACATGCACACACGCACACACACACACAGACACGCACACACACAGACACAGACATGCACACACGCACACACACACAGACACGCACACACACAGACACAGACATGCACACACGCACACACACACAGATGCGCACACACACACACACACACACAGACATGCACACACACAGACAGACATGCATAGACACAGACACACACACACAGACATGCACACACATGCACACACACACGCACACACACGCACACACACACACACAGACACGCACACACACAGACACAGACACACACAGACACACAGACACACACACACAGACACACACACACACACAGACACGCACAGAGACAGACATCACATACACACACAGACACAGACACACACAGACACACAGACACACACACACAGACACACACACACACACACACACACACACACACACAGACACGCAGACACAGACACGCACAGACACGCACACACACAGACACAGACATGCACAGAGACAGACACACACACACACACATACACACACACACACAGACACGCACAGAGACAGACACACACATACACACACACACACAGACACGCACAGACACAGACACACACACACATACACACACACACACACAGACACGCACAGAGACAGACATCACATACACACACACAGACAGACACACACACACACACACAGACACAGACACGCACACACACAGACACACACACACACACACACACTCACACACACACACACACACACACACAGACACAGATACGCACACACACAGACACACAGACACGCACACAACACCACTAGCCCCGTAATCCACAGTCTGTTTCTCTGCCTCTACACATAGACCAGGCCTGTATTCTGAGACTGTGACCACAGCCAGGGAGACGTATCATTGCCCCCAACTATACAGCCGAGGACTTTGTATGTTTCAGTGTGTTTCACCTCTTTTCTTTAAACTCTGGCAAACATGGGCCTGGACTACTCCATCTCATGTGGCCAACCAGTCTGGTGAAACTTTACTGTAGGAAGAGTCTCCTTCCTTGTGAAGGGGATTAACGGTGCACAATACTCCACGTGTGGTCTCACTAACGCCGTACACTTGCAGTAAGACATCCCTCCTCTTGTACTGAACTCCTCCACTAATACAGGCCCATATACCATGTGCTTTCCTAGTTGCCTGTGGTACCTGCCTGCTAGTTTGCAGTAACTTCTCAATTGCTCACCATTTAAAAAAAAAACTCACCATTTTTGTTATTTTTTGCACTCAATGTACCATGTTTTGTTAATGCACTTTTTTGAAAAACATTTTTTTCTCTCTCGAAGCCTCCTTGGGATCTCATCACCATGCACGTTCTAATTTAGTTTTATGGTGCAGACAAGGATAGGGATGATTCTATTAGTTAAATCGTTGCCACGGATAGCGAATAGCTGGGGCCAAGCACCAATCCCTGTGGTGGGCCACTGGACACAAGATGGACATCTTTATTACTCTTTGCTTTCTATGTGGTAATCAATCCTCAATCCATCTTGGTATATTACAGCCAATTCCACGTGCACTCTAGAATATTAACCCCAATTTCCTGATTTATACCCTGCCTTACAATAGACAATAGACAATAGGTGCAGGAGTAGGCCATTTGGCCCTTTGAGCCAGCACCGCCATTCAATGTGATCATGGCTGATCATCCCCAATCAGTACCCCGTTCCTGCCTTCTCCCCATATCGCCTGACTCCACTATCTTTAAGAGCCCTATCTAGCTCTCTCTTGAAAGTATCCAGAGAACCGGCCTCCACCACCCTCTGAGGCAGAGAATTCCACAGACTCACAACTCTCTGTGAGAAAAAGTGTTTCCTCATCTCCGTTCTAAATGGCTCACAATTTACAATTTACAATTTGTTTATTTGTCTTTTGGACAGATTTGTCATTTGGAACCCGTTGAGGTCCAAACGAAATGTCGTTTCTGCAGCCATACATTACAAAACGAAGAAGACCCGAGACACAACACAATTTACACATACATCCATCACAGCGCTGTGATGGAAGACAAAAAAACGTATCTCTCCACTGCCCTCCCCCCCCCGATGTCAGAGTCAAAGTCAAAGCCCCCGACGGGCGATGGTGATTATCCCGCGGCCATTAAAGCCACGCCGGTTAATGCAAGGTCGCGCACCCGGTCTTGGTGTTAGAGCCCCAGCGCGCGCTCGCAAAGTCTGGCGGCCATTCCAAGCCGCGCGGGGGGATAAAGCCCCGCTCCAGGTGCTCTTCAACCCCGCAACTCGGGCGGGAGAAGTCGCCGCTGCAGAAGCCCCGAAAAGCGGTCTCCCACCAGGGGACCCGCGGGCTTCCGGTGTTGCCGTCCGCCAGACCCGCGGTTGTAGCCTCCGAATCTCCGGGGGTCGGGTCGCAGCAGCGATTGTTTCCACCACAGCTCCACCCGCTCCGGACTCGGCCAGCCCCGTGACGGTGAGTAGTCCGCAGCTCCGCAACTGGAGCCCCAGGTCGTTCCTGCTGGAGGCCGCTCCACGTTGCCCAGCCCCAACGACAACGGAGACCCGACAAAGAAAAGGTCGGGTCTCCCGTGCAGGGGAAAGATTTCAAAGTCCCCCCCCCACCCCACCCTACCCCACCCCCACCCCCCCACACGCATACCCCGACAAAAAAAATAATAAAAAACTACATAAAAACGAGACAAAAATAATAAAAAGACAGACGGACTGCAGAGGCCGCTGCAAACGAGAGTCGCGCCGCCCACTGTAAGTCACCCCTTATTCTTAAACTGTGGCCCCTGCTTCTGGACTCCCCCAACATCGGGAACATGTTTCCTGCCTCTAGCGTGTCCAAACCCTTAATAATCTTATATGTTTCAATAAGATCTCCTCTCATCCTCCTAAATCACAAAGTGTACAAGCATTATCATTGCTGTTCAGGGTGTCTATCTGAGAGCTGGTTACCAAACTCTCAGAACTGGGTCTCTGTGCATCCCTCTGCAATTGGATCCTCGACTTCCTCATTCACAGGCCACAGTCTGTTCGTATTGGTGGAAATGTGTCAGACTCGATAACAATCAGCACAGGAGCACCTCAAGGCTGCGTGCTCAGCCCCCTGCTGTACTCACTCTATATGGCTGTGTAGCCGGTCATAGTGCGAACTCCATCATCAAGTTCACCGGTGACACCACTGATGTGGGACGAATCACTGATGGTGACGAGTCAGAGTATAGAAGTGAGATCGACCGATTGACCAAATGGTGCCAGCACAATAACCTGGCTCTCAACACCAGCAAAACCAAGGAACTGATTGGGGACTTTGGAAGGGGTAGGATAGGGACCCACAATCCCGTTTACATCAACGGGACGATTGTGGAAAGGGTCAAGAACTTCAAATTCCTGGGCGTGCACTTTTCCGAAGATCTTTCCTGGTCCCAGCACATTGATGCAATCATAAAGAAAGCACATCAGCACCTCTACTTCCTGAGAAGGTTACAGAGAGTCGGTGTGTCAAAGAGGACTCTCTCGAACTTCTACAGGTGTACAGTAGAGAGCATGCTGACCGGTTGCATCGTGGCTTGGTTCGGCAACTTGACCGTCCAGGAGCAGAAAAGGCTGCAGAAAGTTGTGACCACTGCCCAGTCCAGCATCGGCTCTGACCTCCCCACCATCGAAGGGATCTATCGCAGTCGCTGCCTCAAAATGGCAGCCAACATCAAGGACCCACACCATCCTGGCCACGCACTCATCTCTCCGCTACCATCGGGCAGAAGGTAGAGGAGCCTGAAATCTGTAACATCCAGGTTCAGGAACAGCTACTTCCCCACAGCCATCAGGCTATTCAACTTGCCAACAAACAGACTCTGAACTGTAACAGCCTATTACACTTTATCTGCTTATTTATGTGTATATTGAACTGAACTGTTCTGTATTTTCGATTACAATACTTTGTTGTGCTGCAGCAAAAAAGAATTTCATTGTCCTATCTGGGACAGATGACAATGAACTCTCTTCACTCTCTTGACTCTTGACTTGATGAACTCCTTCTGTCTGTACGGAGTTTGTACTTTCTCCCCGTGACCTGCGTGAGATCTTCGGTTTCCTCCCACACTCCAAAGACGTACAGGTTTGTAGGTTAATTGGCTTTGTATAAATGTAAGTTGTCCCTAGTGTGTGTAGGATAGTGTTAATGTGCGGGGATCGCTGGTCGGCGCGGACTCGGTGGGCCGAAGGGCCTGTTTCTGTGCTGTATCTCTAAACTAAACTAAACTAAATCTACAGTCCCAGTTATTCAAATTGCAAGAACATTGATAAGGGCCTGATTCGAGTTAAATAAAACACAAAATATTGGAAACTCTCGTCAGGCCAGGCAGCATCAGTGGAAAGAAAAACACAGTTGATGTTTCATGTGGAGTACACTTCATCAGAACTGGGAACGAAAATGTCTGAAGAAACATCACTTATTCCAGAGCCTGACCCGCTGAGTTACTCCAGCAGTATGTGTGGATCTCAGAAAGAAAACAAGTTAGTTTACAGTTAGAGAGGAAGTGGGGGAGGGGCTTGGTGGAGCAAAGGGAATATCTCTGATAGAGTGAGAATGAATGGGTTAATATGACATTTGGAAATAAATTACGGGAAAAAAAAGTGCTGGAGGAACTCAGCGGGTCAGGCAGCATCTGTGGACGGAAATTGTCAGATCTCCTTCAGAAAAGTCGACCTAAAACTTTGTCAGTCCATCTCCCTCCACAGATGCTGCCTGACCCACGGAGTTTCCCCAGTAGTTTGGATTTTGCTCGAGGTTCTAAATGCTCAAAGCTCAATGAAGGGGGACCTCATTGAAACTTACAGAATAGTGAAATGCCTGGACAGAGTGGATGTGGAGAGGATGTTTCCACTAGTGGGAGAGTCTAGCACCAGAGGGCACAGCCTCAGAATAAAGGTATATATACCTTCGGAAAAGGAGATGAGAAAGAGTTGCTTTAGCCAGAGAATGGTGAATCTGTGGAATTCATTGCCACAGACGGCAATGGAGGCAAAGTCAATGGATATTTTTAAGGTGGGGTTTGACAGATTCTTGATTACTGTCAGTGTAATGGGGCTGAGAGGGAAAGAAAGATAGATCAGCCATGATTGAATGGCATAGACTTGATGGGTCATATGTCCGAATGGCCGTATTCTGCTCCTGAATTTTTAAAGCGGAGATTGAAATGTTCTTGAATAGTAAGGGAGTCAAAAGTGACAGGGAGATTGGGGTTGAGTGGGAAGGATAGCTCAGCCATGATTGAATGGTGGAGTAGACTTGATGGGCCGAATGGAGTAATTTTTCTCCTATAACTTATGAAGGTTCCAGCGCTTGCAATTTCCTTTGTCTCTTGAAGTAAGCTTGCTGTATACCTTTGATAAATGTTGCTAGCAGTGGGATATGGTCACCAGAATGACACTGTGGCAACAGGGAGAGAAAGAAGTGAGTCAAAATCACTGATGGGAGACGGGCAGAAATGGGCAGATCCAACACAAACGGAGAGAAAGTACAAGGTACCTCAGGGAAGCCAACTTCAGATGCTGGTTTACACAAAAAGCAGACACAAAATGCTGGAGCAACTCAACGGGACAGGCAGTATTTCTGGTGAAAAGGAATGGGTGACGTGTCAGGTCGAGACCCTTCTTCGGACCCGAAATGTCACCTATTCCTTTTCTCCAGAGATGCTGCCTGTCCCGCTGAGTTGCGACAGCATTTTAGTTCAGTTTAGTTTGGAGAAACAGCGCGGAAACAGGCCCTTCGGCCCACTGAGTCCGCACCAACCAGCCATCCCCACCCATTAACACTATCCTACACACACTAGGGACAATGTACACTTATACCAAGCCAATACAGACCTGCATGTCTTCGGAGTGTGGGAGGAAACTGAAGATCTCGGAGAAAACCCACGCAGGTCACGGGGAGAACGTACAAACTCCGTACAGACAGCACCCGTAGTCAGGATCGAACCCGGGCCTCCGGAGCTGCGAGCGCTGTAAGGCACCAACTCTGCCGCTCCACCACCGTTCCACCCATTTTGTGTCTACCTTTGATGTTCATGCAGGATTGGTATTAATAATACTGTGGTTCTCCAGTGTAAAGAGCCTGTTTCCATTCCGTCTTTCTCTGTGACTCTATGATCCTAAATATTTATCTACCCTCATTGAAGTCATTTAAAAAATAGGTGCAAGTTGAACATTCGATTCAGTTTGAAGTAGCATACCAATAACTAACTCCTTCCGATCTGAGTACCTGCTTCTGTCTTGTCTGTTCTCTCTGCTTCCTTCTTCCCCAGTTAGTTCCTCTTTGGATCAATAAATTGTCATCAATTTTATAAGCTTCATCTTCTGTTGACAGGCAGGGCTTTATTGAACATCTTTTCAAAATCCATATCAATAACATCCCGAGTCAGTTCCTCAGCCACCACTTCAGACAAGTTTTCAAGCAAAAAATGATCAGCTTTGACAGGCAAGACTTTTACTTTTAGCTTGCTCTGATCAGCGAAAAGCTTCACAATGTTACACACAAGTTGTACAAGACATTGGTGTGGCCTCCCCTATTGAGTTCGTAATTGTGTTCAGTTTTGGTCTCCCTGCTATAGGAAGGATATCATTAAACTGGAACAAGCGCAGAGAAGATTTCCAAGAGTGTAAATGTGGAATTCCTTGCCGCAGAAGGCTGCGGAGGACAAGTCAATGACTATTTTTTAGGCAGATTCTTGATTAGTACGGGTGTCAGGGGTTATGGGGAATGGCAGGAGAATGGAGTTAGGAGGGAGAGATAGATCAGCCATGATTAAATGTCGGAGTGGACTTGATGGGCCGAATGGCCTAATTCTGCTTCTATCACTTATGATCTTATGACTCTCATGAGTTGATGCAAGGGACCTTTGGGGTTGTAAGCTGCCCAATGTACATGAAGCCACAACCGGAACACCGGATGTAGTCTGAAGAAGGGTCTCGATTTCCCCCTCATAAATCCATGCTGACTTTGACCGATCCTGTCACTGCTTTCAAATGCGCTGCTATAACATTTTTAATAATCGACCCAGGCATCTTCCCCACCACCGATGTATGGCCAACTGGTAAGGCTCATCTTAGGTCAACCTACTAATCCCTGGGATCAATAAACAATAGACAATAGACAATAGACAATAGGTTCAGGAGTAGGCCATTCGGCCCTTCGAGCCAGCACTGCCATTCAATGTGATCATGGCTGATCATCCCCAATCAGTACCCCGTTCCTGCCTATTCCCCATATTCCCTGACTCCGCTATTTTTAAGAGCCCTATCTAGCTCTCTCTTGAAAGCATCCAGAGAACCTGCCTCCACCGCCCTCTGAGGCAGAGAATTCCACACACTGACAACTCTCTGTGAGAAAAAGAGTTTCCTCATCTCCATTCTAAATGGCTTACCCCTTATTCTTAAACTGTGGCCCCTGGTTCTGGACTCCCCCAACATCGGGAACATGTTTCCTGCCTCTAGCGTGTCCAAACCCTTAACAATCTTATATATTTCAATAAGATCCTCTCTCATCCTTCTAAACTCCAGAGTGTACAAGCCCAAATCATTCTTGTAAATCTCCTCTGGACCTTCTCCAGAGCCAGCACATCCTTCCTCAGATATGGTGCCCAAAATTGCTCACATTATTCCAAATGTGGCCTGACCAGTGCCTTATAGAGCCTCAGCATTACATCCCTGTTTTTGTATACAAGCCCTCTTGAAATAAATGCTAGCATTGAGTTTGCTTTCTTTACCACAGATTTGACTTGCAGAGTGCGATTGTTGGCAGAGTTGCATGGCATTCTCCATGGTGAAGGTACTCTCGATCTTGCCTGTTCCCCTCTGGGCCACTGCCTAACTCCTCCCCTCTGTGCTTGGGGCAATCTTCTGGGCTGCGCCGTTGGGTGCAGTCACCCCCACCACACCAGCCTCTCTGGACGAGGGTCAGTTGAGGAGAGATTTAAGATGAAGCTCTGCCTTCCAGTTCTAAACCCTGAAGCTCTGAGGTGACCAGTTCTGTGAATGTGCGATCTGGAAACTCACCTCCCTCTGTGATACTCCACAGAGGCTCTCCCCCACCACCCTTCAATCTCCAAGATCTTACGTTGGCAGCCAGAGACACCTCCAGGAGATGTGGTTCCACAGGACACACCTTTTTAACCAGGATGTTGCCAGGCCTAGAGGGTCTGAGCTATAGGGAGAGGTTGAGTTGGCTGGGACTCTATTCTTTGGAGTGCAGGAGGATGAGGGGTGATCTTATAGAGTTGTGTATATATCCCCTATATCAAACATTTTCTAACCCATTCTACCTCCAGGTCCCTCAGGTCGGCCGACTTGGGGCTATTGACTATCCCACGGTCTAGGTTTAAGCTCAGGGGTGACCACGCTTTCGCGGTTGCAGCACCTAGAGTGTGGAACAGCATCCCGCTCCTCATCAGAACTGCCCCCTCCATCGACTCCTTTAAGTCGAGGCTCAAAACCTATTTCTACCCCCTAGCGGTTTTGAGGCCCTCTGAGGGGGCGCTGTAAACAGTTTATGTATGTATTGTTAGGTCTGTGTACCATTGTATGTAGCACATTAGTACCTTCACTGATGTGAAGCACTTTGGTCAACGTGAGTGGTTTTTAAATGTGCTATACAAATAAAATTGATTGATTGATTGTGTAAGATCATGATAGGAATAGATCGGGGAGATGCACAGAGTCTCTTGCCCAGAGTAGGGGAATCGAGGACAAGAGGACATAGGTTTATGGTGAAGGGAAAAAGATTTAATAGGAATCTGAGGGGTAACTTTTTCACACAAAGGGTGGTGGGTGTATGGAACGAGCTGCCAGATGATTTAGTTGAGGCTGGGACTACCCCAACATTTATAGTACGAAGCAGTTAGACATGTACATGGATAGGACAGGTTTGGAGGGATATGGACCAAATGCTGGCAGGTGGGACTAGTGTAGCTGGGACATATTGGACAAGTAGGGCCTGTTTCCACACTGTGTCATTCTATGACTATGACTCCATGATGTGTGTCCCATGTTCCCACAAGGCACAAAAACCACAGGCAGTGAGTGTCTGTGATGTCAAATCCATGATGCAGCTGTATAAGGCTTTGGTTAGGCCACATCTGGAGTATTGAGTGCAGTTCTGGTTGCCTCCTTACAGGAAGAATGTGGAGACTTTGGAGAGTTTATTAGAGGATGTTTACCAGGATGATGCCTGGATTAGAGGTTCCAGCTACATTCATAAAGTCATGTTCATAAGTTGTAGGAGCAGAATTAGGCCATTCGGCCCATCAAGTCTACTCTGCTATCCAATCGTGGATGATCTATCTCTCCCTCTCAACCCCATTCTCCTGCTTTCTCCCCATAACCCCTGGCACCCGTACTAATCAAGAATTTTTCAATCCCTGCCTTAAAAATATCCACTGATGGCCGACAAATTGGATAACTGTGGATTGTTTCCTCTGGAACGTCAGTTGAGGGGAGACTTGGTGGTAGTATATAAAATTATGAGGGGTACAGATACGGTAGACAGTCAGAACCTTTTCCCCACGTATGGAGATGTCCAACACTAGAGGGCGTAGCTATAAAGTGAGAGGGGGAGAGTATAATGGAAATGTGCGGGGCAAGATTTTTACACAGAGGGTGGTGGGTGCCTGGAAGGCACTGCCTGGGTTGGTGGTGGAGGCAGATACGATAGTGGTGTTTAAGTGGCTTTTAGACAGGCACATGGAAGTGCAGGGAATAGAGGGATAGGGATCATGTACAGGCTGATGAGATCAGATTTGTTCGGCATCATGTTCGGCACAAACATTGTGGGCCGAATGGCCTGTTTCCATGCTGTAGTTTAGTTCAGTTTCGTTTAGTTTAGAGATATAGTACGGAAACAGGCCCTTCGGCCCACTGGTGTACACCGACCAGTGATCCCCGCACTATCCTACCCACACTAGGGACAATTTACATTTACTAAGCCAATTAACCTCCAAACCCGTACGTCTTTGGAGTGTGGGAGGAAAACGAAGATCTTGGAGAAAACCCACGCAGTCACGGGGCGAACGTACAAACTCCGTACACACAGGATTGTACCTGGGTCTCTGGCGCTGTAAGTACCTGTATCTCTAAACAAAACTATCAGCCGTAAAATTGTCATGTGATGTCTATATTTATACACTCTTCCAACAGTAGATGGCAATGCGGTCCCACAGGCCCCCTGGAATAGAGCAGAGGAGTGGAGAGGGTAGATGAGGGCAGTGGAGTTGATGTTATCTACATGGAATTTCAAACCTACTCTGAACAGACTTGTTAACTCAAAGGATTGAAGAATTGATGCAATATTCGGTCAGTTCAGTTTAGTTTATTGTCACGTGTACCGAAGTACAGTGATAAGCTTTTGTTGCGTGCTATCCAGTCAGCAGAAAGACAATACATGATTACAATCGAGCCGTTTACAGCGTTTAGATACATGATAAGGGAATAATGTTTATTGCAAGGTATGCCCAGTAAAGTCCGATCAAAGATAGTCCGAGGGTCACCAATGAGGTAGATAGTAGCTCAGGACTGCTATCTGGTTGTGGTAGGATGATTCAGTTGTCGGATAACAACTGGGAAGAAACTGTCCCTGAATCTGGAGGTGTGCGTATTCACACTTCTGTACCTTTCGCCCGATGGGAGAGGGGAGAAGAGGGAGTGGCCAGGGTGCGACTCGTCCTTGATTATGCTGCTGGCCTTGCCGCGGCAGCGTGAGGTGTAAATGGAGTCAATGGAAGGGAGGTTGGTTTGTGTGATGGTCTGGGTTGTGTCCACAATTCGCTGCAATTTCTTGCAGTCTTGGATGGAGCTGTTCCTAAACCGAGCTGTGATGCATCCTGATAAAATGCTTACTATGGTGCATCTGTAACAGCTGTGATCATCCCTGGGAATATTCCACATCTGTCTGGGAGATTCCAGTAACTTACAAAAATGGTTGGGGTCAGGATGAACTGTGAGTCACAGATTTTGACGATTGCACATAAAGGGGCTGTCCCACTGTACAAGCTAATTTAAGAGTTCTCCCGAGTTTCCCCTGATTCAAACTCGGAGAATTACGGTAATAGCCGTTGTAGGTACTTGGGGCTTTCGTGGACATTTTTTAACATGTTGAAAAATCTTCACGAGTCTTCACGAGCTTACCGCATTTCCCGAGTACCTGCTGTTAGCGTTACAAGCCGCTAAGAGACGCTCCGAGCTCCGACGTACCCGCTATATACATTCTACGTGCTTACCATGAGTTTGATTTTTTTTTAAACTCGGGAGAGCTCTTAAATTACCTCGTACAGTGGGACAGCCCCTTAAGCCCTTTGAAGAGCAGAGGCAGAAACAAGGAGCTGCTGATGCTGGTTTACAATAAAAAAGACACAAAGTGCTGGAGTAACTCAGCAGGTCAAGCAGCATCTCTGGAGAACATAGATAGGTGATGTTTTGGATTGAGACTCTTCTTCAGTCTGAAGAAGGTTGCCGACCTAAAACACTACAACCTCTAAATAAGCTCTGAACTACATAGACAGGGGGGATTGTTTTTGTCTTTGCATTATTATTGAAGGGTCTCAACCCTATTAATGTTCCCCAGAGAGGCTGCCTGACCTGCTGAGTTACTCCAGCACAGCCTGTCTTATTTTTAGAAACCAGCATTTATATACCACTATACCCATTTGTTATAAATGTATTTATATATTAACAAATCTCTCTCTCTCCCTCCCTCCCTCCATCCCTCCCTCCCTCCCTCCCTCCCTCCCTCCCTCCCTCCCTCTCTCTCTCTCTCTCTCTCTCCTCTCCTCTCTCTCTCTCTCTCCTCTCGATATATCGCTATAAGATAGACAGAAAATGCTGGAGTAACTCAGCGGGTCAGGCAGCATCTCTGGGGAGAAGGAATGGGTAATGTTTCGTGTTGCGACCTTTCTTCAGACATTGCGGATATCACGGGAAAGGGAAATGGGAGATATAGACAAAGATGTAAAGAGACAATGAATGAAAGATATGCAAAAAATAATGCTGATAAAGGAAACAGGCTAATGCTAGCTGTTTGTTGGGTGAGATCGAGAAGCTGGTGCGACTTGGGTGAGGGAGGGATGGAGAGAGAGAGAGAGAGGGAATGCCGGGGTTACTTGGTTGGAAAAATATTAATACCACGGAAATATCTATCTATCTATCTATCTATCTATCTATCTATCTATCTATCTATCTATCTATCTATCTATCTATCTATCTATCTATCTATCTATCTATCTATCTATCTATCTATCTATCTATCTATCTATCTATCTATTTCCTGCTGTATATCTATTTATGACACTATTTGCTGTTCATTCGTGTTTTCAGAGTACTATGTCTATGTATGTGTTGTGCAGCTGTAAGTAAGAATGCCACTGTTCCATTTTCAGACATGACAATAAAACACTCTTGACTCTCTTGACCCCTGACTTTGTGCCTTTCTCTGAAGCCCTTGGTTTGTTTTTAACGAGCAGGCAGCCAGCCGCGAGGCAGCTGGGCCTCCCTCACGCTGAGGCAGTCGCGGGGCCAAGAACCAGCTCTGAAACATTGGTGGAGGAAGGAAATGCAGATGCGGGTTTGAACCAAAGATAGACACAAAAAGCTGGAGTAACTCAGCGGGACAGGCAGCATCTCTGGAGAGAAGGAATGGGTGACGTTTCGGGTCTGAAGAAGGGTCTCGATCCGAAATGTCACCCATTCCTTCTCTCCAGAGATGCTGCCTGTCCGGCTGAGTTACTCCAGCTTTTTGTGTCTATCTTCTGAAACATTGGGCAGGACGGGATGGGCGCTCTGTTTAATGGCTGATGAGTGTTGTTCGGCAGGGTCACACATGAAACTCCCCCCCAGCCACCCCTGCCCTCTGAGCTCCCCCCGGCCTCTCTCGCCTTGTGCTCGGAATCAAAGGGAAGGAGATCGAGAACCTCATGTCCAGGTGTCGAGAGAACAACCTTTCTCTCAATCTCAGCAAGACAGGTGTTATTCCCAGTCCTTCTCCCCAGAGATGTTGCCTGTCCCGCTGAGCTACTCCAGCTTTTTGTGTCTATCTTCGGTTTAAACCAGCATACCTGGGAGTCCACATCTCAGAGGATCTGACATGGACATCACACGCTGCAGCACTCGTGAGTAAGGCAAGGCAGCGCCTTTACCACCTCAGGCAATTGAGGAAATTCAGAGTGTCTCTGAGGATCCTCCAATGCTTCTATTCAGCGGCTGTGGAAAGCATCTTGTCCGGAAACATCACAATCTGGTTTGGGAACTGCTCTGCCCAGGACAAGAAGGTTCTGCAGAGAGCAGTGCGTTCGGCCGAATGCACTATGGGAACTACACTCGCCCCCCTGCAGGAACTATACATCAGAAGGTGCAGATCCAGAGCCAGCAACATTATGGGGGACCCCTTCCACCCCAGCAACGGACTGTTCCAGCTGCTACGGTCAGGCAAACGCCTCCGTTGCCATGCTGTGAAAACAGAGAGGATGAGAAGGAGTTTCTTCCCAGAGGCCATTAGGACGGTAAACCCCTATCTCACCAGGGACTAACTTACTGAACCAATTTACTGTTGTGTAGTGTCTTTTTAACATTGCTGATTTTTCTTTTTCCCCCCCACAAATATGTAATTACTGATTCTGTTCCATTCTGTTTTGTAGTTATTTTGCACAATCCGCGAGCATTGCCACTTTTCATTTCACTGCACATCTTGTATGTGTATGTGACGAATAAACTTGACTTGGCATCTGTAGTTCCTTCCTACACAAAGGAGTTAGTGATGGACTTCAGGAAGTCCATATCCCAGTTTGCATTGACGGTGCCGAAGTGGAGATGGTTGAAAGCTTCAAGTATCTGAGAGTAAATATTACCACCAACATGTCCTGGACCACCCATAATGAAGCAACGACCAAGAAAGCACCCCAACGCCTCGACTTCCTTAGAAGGCTTAGGAGGTTCGGCATGTCCCCTCTCATCAACTCTCACCAACTTCTACAGAAGCGCCGTAGAAAGCATTTTATCAGGATGCATCACAGCACGGTTTGGGAACAGCTCCATCCAAGACCGCAAGAAATTGCAGAGAATTGTGGACGCAGCCCAGACCATCACACAAATCAACCACCCTTCCATTGACTCCATTTACACCTCACGCTGCCTCGGCAAGGCAGTCTCACACTCCCTCTTCTCTCCTCTCCCATCGGGCAAAAGGTATAGAAGTGCGAAAATGCACGCCTCCAGATTCAGGGACATGTTTTTACGAGCTGTTATCAGGCAACTGAATCATCCTACCACAACTAGAGAGCAGTCCTGAGCTACCATCTACCACATTGGTGACCCTCGGACTATCCTTAATCGGACTTTATCTTGCACTAAACATGATTCCCTTTATCCTGTATCTGTACACTGTGGATGGCTCGATTGTAATCATGTATTGTCTCTCTGCTGACTGGTTAGCGTGTAACAAAAGCTTTTCGCTGAACCTCAGTACACGTAACAAGGGTAACTTAACCTAAACTATTGGGTCTGGAGAAGGGTCTCGACCCGAAATGTCCCCTATTCCTATTCTGCAGAGATGCTGTCTGACACGCTTGGTTACTCCAGCCTTTTGTGTTTATCTTCACATATACTCTCCCACATTGACTAAAGGACGACAGATGGCGCAATGGGCTAAGTGTTCGGCTGGCAACCGGAAGGTAGCCGGTTCGAATCCCGCTTGGAGTGCATACTGTCGTTGTGTCCTTGGGCAAGACACTTCACCCACCTTTGCCTGCGTGTGAATGTGTGTGAATGTGTGTGAATGTGTGTGAATGTGTGTGAGTCATTGGTGGTGGTCGGAGGGGCCGTAGGCGCAGATTAGCAGCCACGCTTCCGTCAGTCTGCCCCAGGGCAGCTGTGGCTACAGAAGTAGCTCACCACCACCGAGTGTGACTGAGGAGTGAATGAATAATGCGATGTAAAGCGCCTTGAGTATTAGAAAGGCGCTATATAAATCCCATCCATTACAGGTACAAATGAGCAGCAGGAAGTCTCTCTTTCCTTGAGCTTGCCCTCTCCCTCTTAGTCTCTCCATCTCTGGTGGCCAGTGTATTTCTATTGACTTATCTTTAGTTTAGTATCTTTAGTTTAGTTTAGAGATACAGCACGGAATCAGGCCCTTCGGCCCACCGAGTTCCAGCGATCCCCGCACACTAGGAACAATTTACATTTACACCAAGCCAATTGACCTACAAACCTGTAGGTCTTTGGAGTGTGGGAGGAAACCGAAGATCTCGGAGAAAACCCACGCAGGTCACGGGGAGAACGTACAAACTCCGTACAGACAGCACCCGTAGTTGGGATCGAACCCGGGTCTCTGGCGCTGCAAGCGCTGTAAGGCATGTGTTATCGTGCCGCCCGTTTTTTGTAAATCCCGGCGCAAAAGCAAGCTCGATACAAATGGTGTTGCCACTTGGTCCTGTGTTTCCTGATACCCTGGCGCGGGGACTGTGGATGGTGTGAGGAGAATACATTTAGTCAAGGTGAGATTGTGATTTGTCACCTACCGGTTGTAGCGCTGGTGGAAGCAGAAGGTACCGACGCTACCCAAGGGACTGGGAGTGCGACTCAAGAGAGCATGGGGTGGCACGGTGGCGCAGCGGTAGTGTTGCTCCCTTACAGCGCCAGAGACCCGGGTTCCATCCTGACTACGGCTGCTGTCTGTGTGGAGTTTGTACGTTCTCCCCGTGACCACGTGGGTTTACTCTGGGTGCTCCGGTTTCCTCCAACATCCCAAAGACGTGCAGGTTTGTAGGTTAATTGGCTTCGGTAAAATTGTAAATTGTCCCTAGTGGGTGGGGTGATCGCTGGTCGGCGCGGACTCAGTGGGGGTCGATGTGTGGACTCAGCCTGTTTCTACGCTGTATCTCTAAAGTCTAAAGTCTAAAGTCTAAAGGCTATAGAATGATTTGCAGCAAAGATCCTATAGCGGTGCAAGATAGACCACTCCTGCTAAATGCAATGGGCTGACGTGTAGTACGCAACGGATCGGAACGTGGGCCTTTTCTTCATCCATTTCCATAACCCGACCCGACCCGACTCGCAGTGTAATCAACGTTGCGGGGGAACAGTTTGTGTTAATAAATTATAATTCTGAAAATGAGGAGAAGATTTTTACCAAATAACTTTTATTTTTACGAGGAAGTTTCCGTAATCGGCTTCCGTCTCCGCACTAGTATCCTATGGGATCTTTGGTGCGGAGACGGAAGCTGGTTACGGAAATGGGGCCTTAAATTACCCATGAATCTGCCCATGACCCGTACTACGTCTTTTTCGTCGAGTGGACTATCTTGCTCGCTATGGGATCTTTGATTTGCAGGGCCCTGCGGAAAGAGCAGGGATGGATGGGATTGCGGAACTGTGCATGGGGCATTGATTTGATGGGCTGAATGGCTTCATCCTGGGTTACAACAGCTTCATCATCCTCTTTCATCCATCCAGTTTCAAATTAACTGCAGCAGAGAAGTGTGGAGATGATATTGCTGAGCAGAGCTTTATATAAATCCTTCTGCTTTTGCCCAACACCGAGAGATAATACGTTTCAAATTGCAAAAGACACACAAAATACTAACTCGCCCAAGTTCAATACACACTTACGGATTATTTGGACTATAAGACCCATGTAATTATACTCGGCCGGGCTGGATAAATTTGATCATTTAGGATTTGTACTGAGAGCTCCCCTCAATATCATTCAGGGATAAAGGGAATGATTTGACCAGCCTGTCTAAGCTAACAGGCGTTTAAAGGTAAATGTAGCAACACAGTGTTCAAGGTATTGATCGGCAGCAGGGAAGGTTTTGTTTTATATATCAAAAATAATTTATTGAATTACGATACAAAATAATATTTACAAATGAAAACCGTGGTCCCACCACCATGATACAAAATGACTAAATTATCTAAGACACTAAATTTTCAAATACCTATAATACCATCCTGTTGTTCCACTGAATGGCATAAGAAATGGCTAACACTGCCATACACACACTAGGGACAATTTTACATATATACCAAACCAATTAACCTACAAACCCGCATATCTTTGGAGTGTGGGAGGAAACCGAAGATCTCGGGGAAAACCCACGCAGGTCACGGGGATAACGTACAAACTCCGTACAGACAGCACCCGTAGTCGGGATCGAACCCGGGTCTCTGGTGCTGTAAGGCAGCAACCCCACCTGCTGTGCCACCGTGCCACCCTTAACAAGGGGGAATGGGGCACAGGGGGGCAGAGAAGACAAGGGGGGCATGATACCAGCAGCCTGTTGATGAAGCTAACAGGGCGGCACGGTGGCGTTGCAGTAGAGTTGCTGCCTTAACAACGCCAGAGACCCGGGTTCGATCCCGACTACGGGTGCTGTCTGTACGGAGCTTGTACGTTCTCCCTGTGACCAGTGTCGGTTTTCTCCAGGTGCTCTGGTTTCCTCCCACACTCCAAAAACTCCAATTTGCGGGTTTGAAGGTTACTTGGCTTCAGTAAAATTGTAAATTGTCCCTAGGATATGTGTGGATAATGTTATTGTGCGGTGGTCGGCATTGGACCTGTTTCTGTGCTGTATCTCTAAAGTCTAAAGGTTGAGTCAATGTTCCTTGGAAGCTGAGGAGAGGTATACAGTATATGAAGAGAGATGAGCCTGATAGAGGTGTATACAATTATGAGAGGCATAGATAGGCTGGATAATAAGAAGCATCTAACCCTGGTAGAGAACATAGATTTTAGCTGAGGAGATAGAGGTGTTTTGTGAATCTGGTGGAGTATAATATTCACCCAGAGGGTGCTGGCTGAGGGAGTGCTGGAGACAGCTGCCTCCCCTGTTCTAAGGAACATTGTGGAGCATTCGATCTCATAGGAGCATGGGAACAGGCCCTTCGGCCCACCAAGTCCATGCCAACCCTCGATCACTCGTTCCACATTCCCGGCCACTCCACACGCACTGACATCTGCAAAATTTACAAAACCTGTAAACACACTATTTACAGAGGGCCGATTAAGCTACAAAGCCGCACGTCTTGTGGGATGTGGGAGGAAACCGGGAGACCCGGAGGAAACCCACGAGGTCACGGGGTGAACCTGCAAACTCCACACAGACAGCACCCGAGTTCAGGGTCGAACCCGGGTCTCTGGTGCTGTGAGGCAGCAGCTCTACCCGCTGCCCCGCTGTGATTGCCCGATAAACGCAGATACTCCAAACTGATCTGGAACGATGATTAGGATTAACGACAGCATTGAGGGAAAAGGGCAAGTCCTCCACTACCTTAGGCTTGGTATGTTGTTTCAACTTGTCCGAATGGCGTGCACACACTCAGCCGCACACTCACACTCAGCACTCCTTGCACACTCAGAGATCCATGCTCACAACAGTTCCTTGGATGAGAGGGTTGTCCCATCAAGTGAGGCTGGACAACCTGGGTCTATTGGAGATTCCTTGGAGTTTATAAGAATGAGCGGCAGCAGACAGTCAGGGTGGGCAGTAGGACATCAAGTAGGCAGTAGTTAGTTGAAAGTGTTTGTTTTGGAGGTCTTTAGTCTTTTTATGTGGGGGGTGGTGGGTGGGGTTAGGGGGAAACTTTTTTCTCAGTACCTACCTGGTCGGAGTTGTGGCTTTTCTCCGAGCCGTATCTTCGCCCCTTCCTCGCGGCCTACGGGCAGACTGGAGCGGCGTTTTCCTGCAGGACCGGCCAGGACTTCAGCTTTGGCGGCGGCACAGCGCTGAAGTACCATCGCGGAGTGGGCGATGCCTAACCCGGGTCGCCGTGCAGTAAGCTCCGGAGTGCTGTGACAGCCGGCACCAACATCGCGGAGCTGCGGTCAGCGGTCAGCGGTCAGCGGTCTGCGGTCTGCGGAGCTTCCAGCCGCGGGCGGCGCTGAGCTTGGAACACCGCGGAGCCTGGGATCTCATGACGAGGTCGCCAGAGTCGGAGCATCGACCAGCGCGGCTCGTGGACTTCGGGAGCCGCGGTCTACTGGGAGAAGGCGGCCGCTCCAGACACTCCGGGCCGCTGAGAGTGTTCACCCGACGCCGGAGCTTCATCATCCGGCGAGAGGGCCTGAAACATCGGGCTGCCATAGCGGCGACTGCAGAGGCCTCAATAGGCCCCGACTATGGGTGAACTGGGGATGGGACTGGACTTTGCTGCCTTCCCCCACAGTGGGAACCATTGTGGGGGGATGTTTTTATGTTTATTGTTAAATTCTTTGATGTTATCTTTATTCATGTGCTGCATGGCAAGTCAAATTTCACTGCACCAATTGGTGTATGTGACAATAAATGTCTATCTATCTATCTATCTAAATACCATAGCCGTGAGCACTGGCTCGCCCCAAGGCTGTGTCCTAAGCCCCCTGCTGTTTAGTCTGCTAACACACGACTGTACTGCTAGACTCAACAACAACTTCATCAACAAGTTCGCTGATGACACAACAGTGGTGGGTCTCATCAGTGACAATGATGAGTCGGCGTACAGGATGGAGGTGGAGCTGCTCACAGGATGGTGCAAATCCCACAACCTCATTCTCAACATGGGAAAAACGAAGGAGATGGTGGTTGACTTCAGGAGGGCGGGAAAACAACACCATACACCTCTGCACATCGATGGAGCTGATGTGGAAAGGGTCAACAGCGTGAAGTTCCTAGGACTCCACCTGTCAGATGACCTGACGTCCACGACCAACACCACAGCACTGGTCAAGAGAGCCCAGCAGCGACTACACCCTCTCCGAAGACTACGTAAAGCAGGTCTCCCCACTACACACCTACGAACTTTTTATAGGGGGACAATCGAGAGCACATTAACCTACGGCATCACTTCCTGGTTCGGGAGCTGCAAGGCGTACGAACGGCACCAACTAGACAGGATTGTGAAGACCGCCAGCAGGATTATTGGTGCTCCACTCCCTTTCCTGCTGGACATATACAGGAAGAGATGTATCAGCAGAGCCATCTCCATCATCAAAGACCCCTACCACCCATCCCATCACATATTCTCCATCCTGCCATCTGGGAAGAGGTACCGGAGCATTAGGTGCAAAACCAGCAGGATGCTCCTCAGCTTCTTCCCGCAGGTTATAAGACCGATAAACGGACTTTGTCCCCTGCCAAAGTATCGTGCACCAACCACCAACCTGGACACACTGCAGCAGAGCCACTGTCGTGCCGCTGCCGATCGGAACGCCTGTTGATGTTTAGTAGAGTAGAGTGTTCATTTGTTCATGATATATGTATTTTTACTTCTATTTATTTTTTACTGCACACTGAAATGGACACTGGTTGAGGAACGTTTTTTTGTTTCCTCTGGGTAGGCGAATACTCAGGAAATAACAATAAAGATATACAATACCATACAATACAATTATATGAATATATAGGATCCTAAGGGGGTCTCTTAACATAGATGTTGTGATGTTTTCACTAAGTAAGTAAGTAAGTAAGTAAGTAAGTTTATTGGCTAAGTATTCACATACAAGGAATTTGCCTTGGTGCTCCGCCCACAAGTAACAACATGACATACAGTGACAGTTACGAATGACTCAGAAAACACTAAACATTAATAATAATAAAACATTAATGATAAAACACCATTGATCAAGCATGTGAACCAACAAAATACCAGATCAAAGGGAGGCTACAGATTTTTGGCTGTTGAATAGAGCAACTAGTCGTGGATAAAAACTGTTTTTATGTCTGGCTGTGGCAGCTTTGACAATCCGGAGTCGCCTTCCAGAGGGAAGTGATTCAAAGAGTTTGTGGCCAGGGTGAGAGGGGTCAGAGATGATCTTACCCGCTCGCTTCCTGGCCCTTGCAGTGTACAGTTCGTCAATGGAGGGAAGGTTGCAGCCAATAACCTTCTCTGCTGATCGGACGATTCGCTGCAGCCTCCAGGTGTCGTGCTTGGTGGCTGAGCCAAACCAGACCATGATGGAGAAGGTGAGAACAGACTCTACGATGGCCGTGTAGAATTGGACCATCATTGCCTGTGACAGATTGTGCTTCCTCAGCTGCCGTAGGAAGTACATCCTCTGTTGTGCCTTTTGGAAGTGGGAGAGTCACAAAGAAGGGGCCATAACTGCAACATAAGGGCCTGGTCATTAAAAGCAGAGGTTCGGAGAAAATTTGTCTGTCAATGGACAGTGTATCTCTGGGGTTGTCTGAGTCCAAAGGTGGTAGAAGTTGAGGCTAGCATAGATCAGCTGGTGGCACGGTGGCACAGTGGTGGAGTTGCTGCCTCACAGCGCCAGAAACCCGGTTTCGATCGGAGTTTGTACGTTCTCCCCGTGACCGCGTGGGTTTTCTCTGAGTGCTCCGGTTTCCTGCAGGGAGATAGGCTTTTGTGAAAATTGTAAATTGTCCCTAATGTGTAGGATAGTACTCATGTACGGGGATCGCTGGTCGGCATGGACTCGGTGGACCGAAGGGCCTGTGTGCTTGCTGTATCTCTGAAGTCTAAAGTCTAAAATCAGCTATAATTATATTGATGGTGGGGCAGGTTTGTGGGGCCGAGTGGTCTACTCCTGCTTCTATTTCCTTGTCTTCTTGTGAAGATCAATCTTCAAAACTTTCCGAAGAAGGACCTCAACCAAAAAAATCCATATCCTCCAGAGATGTTGCCTGGCCCTATCAGTTACTCCAGCACTGTGTTCTTCTAAAAGCACTTGATAGATTTGCCAAACAGGACTTAATTTTCATAAAACCATGTTTACTCAGCCAGATTTTCTAAATGCCTTATTATGCCTTAATGGACGGAGTCCAGCATTTTGCAGATGTCAGGCTAATTCCTCTGTGTTAGGTCTGCTGTCTCCCTGCACCACTTCACCCAGAGGCCTGGGATACAGACAATCAGGACTGGAATGGTCTTGTTTGAACCCTGTAATTTCTCTTGTAAAGAATAATAATGAACTTCATATAGCCTGCCGAAATAGCTCAGTTGGGAGAGCGTTAGACTGAAGATCTAAAGGTCCCTGGTTCAATCCCGGGTTTCGGCATTGGTGGGGGAAATCATGTATTTTACAACCACATGTGTTTTCAAATACATTTTGGACTGGAGCATGGATAGGAAAAGATTACAGGGATATGGGCCAAACGCAGACAGATGGGACCAAAGATGGTAGTAGGTCTTTGGGTGGGACTAGTGTAGATGGGGCAACTTGGATGGCATGGGCAAGTTGGGCCGAATGGCCATGTTGTATGACTCTATAACTCTATAACTATTCTGTCATTTGATCATCGATTCCTCCCTACTTTTACCACATCTATTGTCTTCTGCAGAGAGGACAAGTATTTGTTCAAAGCCTCAGCCGGATCTATATCTTGTATTTTAATTTCTCCCTCATTACATCTTGTCTCCCCATAGTTACTTTTCCAATCTCTTCATTATTACACAATTTTCGACAATATAATTCTCTTAGCCTTTGATAAATTTTGCTCATTCACGGTCAGAATTATCTTTACCTTTGCATAAGAATGAACGAATGATACTTCATTGTCACAAGTGACAAGTCACAGTGATATTCTTTGCCAACCAAGTTCATAAGTTATAGGAGCAGATTTAGGCCATTTGGCCCATCAGGTCTACTCAACTTCAATCATATCCTTCCCTCAACCCCACTCTCCTGCCTTCTCCCCATAAGCTCTGACAATCAAGAATCTGCCAATCTCTTTAAAAAACACCCATTGACTTACCCAAGGTCTCCACAGCCTCTGAAGCAATGGATTCCACAGATTCACCACCCCCTGACTAAAGAAATTCCTCCCAAACTCCTTTCTAATGTTACATCCTTTTATTCTGAGGCTGTGGCCTCTGGTCCAAGACTCTCCCACTAGTGGAAACATTCTCTCCAGATCCACTCTATCATTAGACAATAGACAATAGGTGCAGGAGTAGGCCATTCGGCCCTTCGAGCCAGCACCGCCATTCAATGTGATCCAAGTCTTTCACTATTTGGTAAGTCCCCCCCTCATACATCTAAATTCCAGCGAGAACAGGCCCAGTGCCATCAAAACTCATCATTCGTTAACCCAATCGTTACTGGGATCATTCTCTTTTGTAGGTTATTTATTGCTGTTTCTTATGCAATTCGGAATTTTGAAATCCGTACAGTAAAACTTCAGTAATCTGATATCCTCGGTAGAGATGGGACCTCCAGACAAATGGAATTCTAGACTATTGGATGTTACTCCCATTAGTTTTTTGATTTTAGTTTACTTCATTTATTGTCACATGTACCGAGGTACAGTGAAAAGCTTTTGTTACGTGCCAACCAGACAGCGGAAAGACAATACATGATTACAATTGAACCGTCCACAGTGTACGGGATACATGATAAAGGGAATAACGTGAATAACGTTTAATAAACAATAGACAATAGGTGCAGGAGTAGGCCATTCGGCCCTTCGAGCCAGCACCGCTATTCAATGTGATCATGGCTGATCATCCCCAATCAGTACCCCGTTCCTGCCTTCTCCCCATATCCCCTGACTCCGCTATCTTTAAGAGCCCTATCTAGCTCTCTCTTGAAAGTATCCAGAGAACCGGCCTCCACCACCCGCTGAGGCGGAGAATTCCACAGACTCACCACTCTCTGTGAGAAAAAGTGTTTCCTCGTCTCCGTTCTAAATGGCTTACCCCTTATTCTTAAACTGTGGCCACTGGTTCTGGACTCCCCCAACATCGGGAACATGTTTCCTGCCTCTAGCGTTTCCAAACCCTTAATAATCTTATATGTTTCAACGAGATTCCCTCTCATCCTTCTAAATTCCAGAGTATAAAGCCCAGCTGCTCCATTCTCTCAGCATAGGACAGTCGCGCCATACCGGGAATTAACCTTGTAAACCTACGCTGCACTCCCTCAATAGCAAGTATGTCCTTCCTCAAATTAGGGGACCAAAACTGCACACAATACTCCAGGTGTGGTCTCACTAGGGCCCTGTACAACTGCAGAAGGACCTCTTTGCTCATATACTCAACTCCTCTTGTTATGAAGGCCAACATGCCATACGCTTTCTTCACTGCCTGCTGTACCTGCATACTTAATTTCATAGACTGATGAACAAGGACCCCCAGATCCCATTGTACTTCCCCTTTCCCCAACTTGACACCATTTAGATAATAATCTGTCTTCCTGTTTTTGCTACCAAAGTGGATAATCTCACATTTATCCACATTAAACTGCATCTGCCATGCATCTGCCCACTCACCCAACCTGTCCAAGTCACCCTTCATTCTCATAGCATCCTCCTCACAGTTCACACTGTCACCCAGCTTTGTGTCATCTGCAAATTTACTTTGAATCCCTTCATCTAAATCATTAATGTATATTGTAAATCGCTGAGATCCCATCCTTGCGGTACCCCACTAGTCACTGCCTACCATTCTGAAAGGGACCCGTTAATCCCTACTCTTTGTTTCCTGTCTGCCAACCAATTTACTATCCATGTCAGCACTCTACCCCCAATACCCTGTGCCCTAATTTTGCCCACTAATCTCCTCTGTAGAACCTTATCAAAGCTTTCTGAAAGTCCAGGTACACTACATCCACTGGCTCTCCCTTGCCCATTTTCCTAGTTATATCCTCAAAAAAGCCCAGAAGATTAGTTAAGCATGATTTCCCCTTCGTAAATCCATGCTGACTCGGACCGATCCTGTTACTGCTATCCAAATGTGCCGCTATTTCATCTTTTATGATTGACTCCAGCATCTTCCCCACCACCGATGTCAGGCTAACTGGTCTACAATTCCCTGTTTTCTCTCTGCCGCTCTTCTTAAAAAGTGGGATAACATTAGCTACCCTCCAATCCACCGGAACTGATCCCGAGTCTATAGAACATTGGAAAATTATCACCAAATACATCCACGATTTCTAGAGCCACTTCCTTAAGTACCCTGGGATGCAGACTATATGCAGACCATCAGGCCCTGGGGATTTATCAGCCTTCAGTCCCATCAGTCTACCCGACACCATTTCCTGCCTAATGTGGATTTCCTTCAGTTCCTCCGTCATCCCAGATCCTCTGGCCACTACTATATCAGGAAGATTGTTTGTGTCCTCCTTAGTGAAGACGGATCCAAAGTACCTGTTCAACTCATCTGCCATTTCCTTGTTCCCCATAATAAATTCATGTTTTTCGGTCTTCAAGGGTGCAACTTTGGTCTTAACTAATTGTTTCCTCTTCACATACCTAAAGAAGCTTTTACTATCCTCCTTTATAATCTTGGCTAGCTTACCTTCGTACCTCATCTTTTCTCTCCGTATTGCCTGTTGTTCTTTAAACATTACCCAATCCTCTTGCTTCCCGCTCATCTTTGCTACGTTGTACTTCTTCTCTTTTATTTTTATACTGTCCCTGACGTCCCTTGTCAGCCACGGTCGCCCCTTACTCCCCTTGGAATCTTTCTTCCTCTTTGGAATGAACTGATCCTGCACCTTCTGTATTATTCCCAGAAACACTTGCCATTGTTGTTCCACTATCATCCCTGCTAGTGTATCTTTCCAGTCAACTTTGGCCAGCTCCTCCCTCATGGCTCCATAGTCCTCTTTATTCAACTGTAACACTGACACCTCCGATCTACCCTTCTCCCTCTCCAATTGTAGAGCTACTAAAATATCCCCTGATTTAGTCAAGTCAAGTCACATTTATTTATATAGCACATTTAAAAAACAACTCTCGTTGGCCAAAGTGCTTTACATTTGTTATAAGAATAATATAAACAAACAAACTACATACATATATACATATAGCCCTTGCTCAGAGGACGTCAAGAAAGGCTTGGGAGTATAGATACGTTTTTAGTCTTGACTTAAAGGAGTCGATGGAGGGGGCAGTTCTGATGGGAGGGGGATGCTGTTCCATAGTCTAGGACAAAGGACAAAGGACATTTATTGTCACGTACACCAATTGGTGCAGTGAAATTTGACTTGCCAATGCAGCACACAAATAAAGAAAACATTGAAGAATTTAACAATAAACATAAAAACATCCCCCCACAATGGTTCCCACTGTGGGGGAAGGCAGCAAAGTCCAGTCCCCATCCCCAGTTCACCCATAGTCGGGGCCTATTGAGGCCTCTGCAGTCGCCGATACGGCAGCCCGATGTTTCAGGCCCTCTCGCCAGATGATGGAATTCTGGCGTCGGGTGAACACTCTCAGCGGCCCGGAGTGTCTGGAGCGGCCGCCTCCTCCCAGGAGACCACGGCTCCCGAAGTCCATGAGCCGCGCTGGTCGGTGCTCCGACTCTGGCGACCTCGTCGTGAGATCCCAGGCTCCGCGGTGTTTAAAGCTCAGCGCCGCCCGCGGCTGGAAGCTCCACAGACCGCAGACCGCAGACCGCAGCTCCGCGATGTTGGAGCCGGCGGTCACAGCTCTCCGGAGCTTGCTGCACGGCGACCCGGGTTAGGCATCGCCCGCTCCACGATGGTACTTCAGCGCTGTGCCGCCGCCGAAGCTGAAGTCCTGGCCGGTCCCGGCAGGAAAACGCCGCTCCAGTCTGCCCGTAGGCCGCGAGGAAGGGGCGAAGATACGGCTCGGAGAAAAGCCGCATCTCCGACCAGGTAGGGATGAGAAAATAGTTTCCCCCTTTCCCCCCCCCCACCCCCCACATAAAAAGACTAAAAGACCTCCAAAACAAATACTTTTAATTAACTAAAAATTAAAAAAAGGGTGAAAAGATTAACAGCTCCTGGCAGGGCAGCCATACTCGACGGCGCCCCAGGTGGAAATAGGAGCTTAGATTAATCAAAAGTCCTTAGTTTAATCAAAAGACATCAGGAAGGAATACTCATTGAAGCTAGGAGCTGCAGTTGCTGCTTTACAAAAGAAGACACAAAGTGCTGGAGTAGCTCAACGGGTCAGGCAGCATCTCTGGAGCACATGGATATGAGCCATGTGCAGGAAGGAACTGCAGATGCTGGTTTACACCGAAGATAGACACAAAATGCTGGAGTAACTCAGCGGGTCAGGCAGTATCTCTGGAGAAAAGGGTAACAATTTGGGTCGAGACCCTTCTTCAGACTGAGAGTCAGGGGAAAGGGAAATGAGAGATATAGATGGTGATAGAGAGAAATAGAAACAAATGAATGAAACGGGGAAGCCGCACGATGGCTGCCTCGCCAACGATCTGTCTCCGTCTTTTTCATTCTTTGTGTTTTTAGATTGTTGTAAAATGCATGTTTTCGCTTATCTTTAGTTTTTGTATTTGTGGGGGGTGGGGGAAACCTTTTTTGATCTCTTTCCTCGATGGAGATGCGACGTTTTCCGTGACGTATCTCCGTCTGCACTGCGGCCTAACATTGTGGAGTTGGCGGCCTCTTGCTGGGACTTCTAGAGCTCCAACCTGCGGGAGCTGCGGACTTTAACATCGTTAAGCTCACGGTCCCTGGTTAGGGACCGATTTCGGGGACTCCAAGCCGCAGGAGCCCAGACTGCCCCGAAGCGGGAGCCCGATCGCCGACTGCGGATAGTTTGACCCCCTTGACCGCGGGAGGAAAGGAGGAAAGAAGATAAGACTTTATTGCTTCCATCACAGTGGGGAATGTGGAGGAGCCACTGTGGTGGATGTTTATGTCAAATATTTATGTAGTTGTGTGTCTTGTTGCTTTTTGGGATGACTGTATGGCAAACCAAATTCCTCGTATGTTGCAAAACACACTTGAAATTATGATTATGATCATATTATTATGATTATTATGAAAAAGTTCCGATGATCAAGGTAATGGAGGCCTGTGACTAGTGGTGTGCCTCAGGGTTCGGTGCTGGGCCCGTTACTGTTTGTCATCTACATCAATGATTTGGATGTGAACATACAGGGCAAGATTAGCAAGTTTGCTGATGATGCAAAAGTTATGGTTTTGCAGAGAGTGAAGATGGTTGTGAAAGATTGCAGCAGGATCTGGATCGATTGGCCAGGTGGGCGGAGGAATGGTTGATGGAATTTAATACAGAGAAGTGTGAGGTGTTGCATTTTGGGACGTCGAACAAGGGCAGGACCTACACAGTAAATGGTAGGCTTCTGGGTGGTGTTGTAGAGCAGAGGGATCTAGGAGTACAGGTGCATGGTTCCAAGGTCGAGTTGCAGGTAGATAAGGTGGTCAAAAAGGCTTTTGGCACTTTGGCCTTCATCAGTCAGTATTGAGTATAGAAGTTGGGATGTCATCTTGCAGTTGTATAAGACGTTGGTGAGACCGCATTTAGTTCTGGGCACCATGTTATAGGAAAGATACTTGAAAGGGTTCAGAAAAGATTTGCGGGATGTTGCCAGGACTATAGGGTGTCAGCTATAGGGAGAGGTTGAGTAAGCTGGGTCTCTATTCCATGGAGCGCAGGAGGAAGAGGGGAGATCTTATAGAGGTATACAAAATCATGAGAGGAATAGATCGGGTAGATGCACAGTCTTTTGCCCAGAGGAATCGAGGACCAGAGGACATAGTTTCAAGGTCAAGGGGAAAAGATTTAATAGGAATCCGAGGGGTAACTTTTTCACACAAAGTGTGGTGGGTGTATGGAACAAGCTGCCAGAGGAGGTAGTTGAGGCTGGGACTAGCCCATCATTTAAGAAACAATTAGACAGGTGCATGGATAGGACAGGTTTGGAGGGATATGGACCAAGCGCAGGCAAGTGAGACTAGTGTAGCTGGGACATTGTTGGCCGGTGTGGGTAAGTTGGGCCGAAGGGCCTGTTTTCACATTGTATAATTCTATGACTATGACTCTATGTAAGGTGGAGCCCACAATAGTCCATTGTTGGCAGTGGTCTAGGTTTAATTTAGTTTGGAGATACAGCACAGTAACAGGCCCTTCGACCAGCGATCCCTGCACACTAACACTATCCTACACACACTTGGGACAATTTACACTTATACCAAGCCAATTAACCTACAAACCTGCACCTCTTTGGAGTGTGGGAGGAAACCAAAGATCTCGGAGAAAACCCCACGCAGTCACGGGGAGAACGTACAAATCCTGTACAGACAACACCTGTAGTCGGGATCGAACCCTGGTGTCTGACGGTGCAAGCACTGTAAGGCAGCAACTCTACCACTGTGACACCCTTGGTGATAACAAGTTATACAGACAATGAAACTCAACAGGACAACAGTGAAACTAGCACGATGACTAGGGTGGGGGAGGGACGAAGAGAGAGGGTTCTTGTAGTTTGCAAAATCAATATTGATACCAATAAATAAGCTGCCCAAGCGAACTACGAGATCCAGGGGCAACAGAGTTAGAATAAAGGGGAGGCCATTTAGGACTGAGGTGAGAAAAAACGTTTTCACCAAGAGAGTTGTGAATTTGTGGAATTCCCTGCCACAGAGGGCAGTGGAGGCCAAATCACTGGATGGATTTAAGAGAGAGTTAGATAGAGCTCTAGGGGATGGTGGAATCAAGGGATATGGGGAGAAGGCAGGCACGGGTTATTGATTGGGGACGATCAGCCATGATCACAATGAATGGCGGTGCTGGCTCGAAGGGCCGAATGGCCTCCTGCACCTATTTTCTATGTTTCTATGCCATTCATCCAATTTGCATTTAGCCTCACAATAACAATGGAGGAGGCCCAGGACAGAAAGGTCAGTGTGGGAATGGGAGGGGGAGTTAAAGTGTTTGGCAACTGGGAGATCGCGTAGGCCAAGGCGGACTGAGCGGAGGTGTTCAGCGAAACGATCGCCCAGTCTGCGCTTGGTCTCGCCGATGTATGAGAGTCCACACCTGCAACAGCTGATACAGTAGATGAGGTTGGAGGAGGTGCAAGTGAACCTCTGTCCAACCTGAAAGGAATGTCGGGGTCCCTGGACAGAGTTGAGGGAGGAGGTACAGGGACAGGTGATGCATCTCCTGCGGTTGCAGTGAACAGGGACAGCGTGTGTCACATAGTGACCACTCTCTATGTTTTGACCCTCCCTGTTCTCTTTCTACCCTCCTCCTCTCCCACCTCAAGGAACTCTTGCTCTTTGTTAGCAGTGAGAGAGCAGGAGTTAGATATATTGCTGGGAGAGAGTGAGAGAGTGAGAGAGTGCAGGGATCTGCAGGGTGCGAGGAGTTACTGAGCACATCATGGGCATAAGATCACTCGCTATGCAAGGCAGGGGCTGGGGGCTGGCAGAGGGGATGGCTGAGTCAGCACAAAGCTTTTTTTCAAGCGCATAAATAAGCAGGGGGATTGCTGAGAATATGAGAGCATAACCACTGACAGAAGAAAATAGAGAGATCAGAAGATGAGTATTAATCCCAGGAGATCTTTGTGCGATAGAGTTGTGGAATTGTATCACACAGAAACAGGCCCTTCCATCCATCATATCTGGGCCCTGTATACTAATATTATGACTAATTTTACCCATTTATACCAATCCCAGCTGCTGCCGCACAGAACCGCTGGGGAACCAGGTTCGGTCCTGACCTCGGACGCTGTCTGTGTGGAGTTTGCACCTTCTCCCCGTGACTGCGTGGGTTTCTTCTGGGTGTTCTAGTTTCCTCCCACATCCCAAAGACGTGCGGGTTAGCAGCTGATTGGCCCTCTGTAAATTGTCCCCTAGTGTGTAGGGAGTGGATGAGTAAGTGGGATAACATAGAATGGGGGTGAACGGATAGTTGCCTGGTGGGCCGAAGGGCCTGTTTCCATGCTGTATCTCTAAGCTAAACTAGACTGAACTAAACTAAACTGAACTAGACTAATTTGTCTACATTAGATTTGTATCCTTCTCTGCCTTGCCAATTCAAGTGTATCTAACTGTCCCGTAAGTATTGCTAATGACTCTACCCTTTCCTCTAGTGTCAAGTGTCAAGTACACATCATCTCTGTGTTAAAAACTTTCCCCTTAAATTCCCCTGAATTCCCTTTCTCTCACCATGAACCTATGCCTTCTTGTTTTTGATACACCAACCATAGGAACAAGGTTCTGACTATAGACAATAGACAATAGGTGCAGGAGTAGGCCATTTGGCCCTTCGAGCCAGCACCGCCATTCAATGGCTGATCATCCCCAATCAGTACCCCGTTCCTGCCTTCTCCCCATATCCCCTGACTCCGCTATTTTTAAGAGCCCTATCTAGCTCTCTCTTGAAAGCATCCAGAGAACCCACCTCCACCACCCTCTGAGGCGGAGAATTCCACAGACTCACCACTCTCTGTGAGAAAAAGTGTTTCCTCGTCTCCGTTCTAAATGGCTTACTCCTTATTCTTAAACTGTGCCCCTGGTTCTGGACTCCCCCAACATCGGGAACATGTTTCCTGCCTCTAGCGTGTCCAAGCCCTTAACAATCTTATATGTTTCAATGAGATCCTCTCTCATCCTACTAAACTCCAGAGTGTACAAGCCCAGCTGCTCCATTCTCTCAGCATATGACAGTCCTGCCATCCCAGGAATTAACCTTGTAAACCTATGCTGCACTCCCTCAATAGCAAGAATGTCCTTCCTCAAATTAGGGGACCAAAATGGCACACAATACTCCAGGTGTGGTCTCACTAGGGCTCTGTACAACTGCAGAAGGACCGCTTTGCTCCTATATTCGATTCCTCTTGTTATAAAGGCTTACATGCCATTTGCTTTCCTCACTGCCTGCTATACACCATATCAACCATTATTATGGTTTCGTAAACTTCTCTCGAATCACACCTCAGTCTCTTTCACGACAGGGAAACAAGCCAAGTCTATCCAATCACTCTTCATAGCAAAGGTCCTCCAATTCAGGCAATGTCCTGGTGAAATGTGCAGGAAGGAACTGCAGATGCTGGTTTACACCGAAGATAGACACAAAATGCTGGAGTAGCTCAGCGGGTAAGGCTGCATCTCTGGAGAGAAGGAATTCTTGAGACCCTTCTTCAGACTGAGAGTTAGGAGAGATGGAGACAAAGAGATATGGAAGGGTAAGGTGTGAAAACGAGAGATCAAAGGGGACAAAGTGCAAGGAACATTTACAATGGATCTTTTTTAGCTGGGAGGAAGCAGACAACGAGGCATAAAATCAGTAAAATGTAATCAGGAGGACAGTGCAACTAATCGTAGAACTAGGATGGGGAGAGGGAGAGGGAGAGGGAGAGCAAGGGTTACTTGAAGTTAGAGAAGTCAATATTCATACTGTGGGGTTGTAGGCTGCCCAAGCAAAAATGAGGTGCTGTATCTCCCCTGCACTATCTCCAGTGAAATCTTTTCCACAGAGTGGTGACCAGAACTGTGCATAATACCCAAGGCCGGCCTAACCAGTGTTTTGTAAAGTTGCCACTTAACATCCCAACTTTTATATTCTATGATAGACACAAAAAGCTGGAGTAACTCACCGGGACAGGCAGCATCTCTGGAGCGAAGGAATGGGGGATGTTTCAGTTCGAGACCATTCTTGAGACCATACACGTTTTATATTCTATGGCCTGAACTATGAAATCATGCATGCCATATGCCTGGTTGACATTGCTACTTTCATGAAGCTATGCACTTGAACTTACTTCAATGTTCTTCTGTATCCCAGTTCCCATTTCCTCTGTATATCCTGTTCCTATCTGACTTCCCACGTGGGTTTCCTCCGGCTGCTCCGGTTTCCCCCCACATTCCAAAGACATGAATGCCTGTAGGATAATTGGCTTCTGAAAATTGTCCCTAGTCGAATAAATTAAACTAGTGCCTAGGAAGGAACTGCAGGCGCTGGTTGACACTGAAGATAGACCCAAAAGGCTGGAGTAACATCAGCGGGTCAGGCAGCATCTGTGGAGAGAAGCAATGGATGACGTTCTGGGTCTCGACGCAAAATGTCACCCATTCCTTCTCTCCAGAGTTGATGCCTGGCCCGCCGAGTTACTCCAGCATTTTGAAACTATTAGAACCTCTGGTTTGCCAGTTAACACTTCAGACTTACTGCTTCATGGCCCTAGTCTCCCATTGCTGGTCCCATACCAATCCAGTATGTAGCCGAGACCACAGTGCAGTGTAAACAGATCTGATATTTGCCCCTGGTGACAAGGCTTCTTTCCTTGTCATGTTTACAGTAGTGATGACCTCCTTTGTTGAAGTTGCAGATGAAACAGAGACTGCCTGCCCTTCCTGCTCCATTCTCCCAGGGGGGTGGCTTCACTATCGACTTCTGTGTTGGAACTGCAGATGTCTCTTTCCATTGCTTCAGAGGGTGAAGTTGAGAGGAGACGTGCCAATTAGGAGCTGTAGCTGGTGCTGCTCCTGTGCTTGCAGGTCTGACAGTGGTCCCTGGATATTTAACAAACGAACGTGCACACAAGCGCTCTGTGTTCAACAGCATGAAGGCAACTCCAGCCCCTCCATTATCCAACAACGTTGTGGATTCATACAGAGACTGAAAGAGCACAAACAGAGGATAGTACGCAAGGATATAAAGTTCACGTTCATAAGTTTAGTTTAGTTTAGCTCAGCGGGTATTGGGCCTGTACTCGCAGGAGTTTAGCAGAATGAGGGGGGAACTGATTGAAAGTATCGAATGGTGAAAGGCCTGGATAGGGTGGATGTGGAGAGGATGTTTCCACTAGTGGGAGAGTCTAGGACCAGAGGCCGTAGCCTCAGAATTAAAGGACGTTCCTTTAGCAAAGAGATGAGGAGGAATTTCTTTAGTCAGAGGGTGGTGAATCTGTATAATTCTTTGCCACATAAGGCTATGGAGATCATCAATTAATATTTTTAAGGCAGAGATAGATAGATTCTCCATTTCGTCAAGGTTTATGGGGAGAAGGCAGGAGAATGGAGTTAGGAGGGAGAGATAGATCAGCTGTGATTGAATGGCGGAGTAGACTTGATGGGTCGAATGGACTAATTTTGCTCCTATCACTTATGACCTTATGACCTTAGTTTAGAGATACAGCGCAGAAACAGACCCACTGAGTCCACACCGACCAGCGATCCCCGCACATTAACACTACTCTACATGCACTGGGGATATTTTTCTTACATTTATACCAAGCCAATTAACCTACAAACACTTTGAAGTGTGGGAGGAAATTGAAGATCTTGGAGAGAACCCACGCAGGTCACAGGGAGAATGTACAAACTCCGTATACATAGATACATAGATACATAGAAAATAGGTGCAGGAGTGGGCCATTCGGCCCTTCGAGCCTGCACCGCCATTCAATATAATCATGGCTGATCATCCAACTCAGTATCCTGTACCTGCCTTCTCTCCATACCCCCTGATCCCCTTAGCCACAAGGGCCACATCTAACTCCCTCTTAAATATAGCCAATGAACTGGCCTCAACTACCCTCTGTGGCAGAGAGTTCCAGAGATTCACCACTCTCTGTGTGAAAAAGTTTTTCCTCATCTCGGTCTTAAAGGATTTCCCCCTTATCCTTAAGCTGTGACCCCTTGTCCTGGACTTCCCCAACATCGGGAACAATCTTCCTGCATCTAGCCTGTCCAACCCCATAAGAATTTTGTACGTTTCTATAAGATTCCCTCTCAATCTCCTAAATTCTAGCGAGTATAAGCCAAGTCTATCCAGTCTTTCTTCATATGAAAGTCCTGACATCTCAGGAATCAGTCTGGTGAACCTTCTCTGCACTCCCTCTATGGCTATAATGTCCTTCCTCAGATTTGGAGACCAAAACTGCACGCAATACTCCAGGTGTGGTCTCACCAAGACCCTGTACAACTGCAGTAGAACCTCACTGCTCCTATACTCAAATCCTCTTGCTATGAAAGCCAACATACCATTCGCTTTCTTCACTGCCTGCTGCATCTGCATGCCTACACCTGCATGCGTACTTCTGAAGAAGGGTTTCGGCCCGAAACGTTACTGTAAAGAATTCATAACGAGGCATCGTTACTTTACTATCTTTATTCATACTGGAGCATTACACATTGCACTAGCTGTACGTGGTCTGTCACAGGAACTAGAGAGCGATCTGTGGGTGGGGAGGTTGTAGATATACTTGTGATATGGGGAGTGGTTAGTAGGTATGAGGTCACTATGTTAAAGGCACATGCATATCTCATCTACATCTTTCCTCTTCAAAACGACAGGCAAATACAAAGGTGACATGGCGACCACGGCTCATGCGCTAGGATAGTTAAACAAAATCGCCATAGCGGTCAGGCGGTTTGACAAGACGTCCCGCCCGGGTTCGCGTCTCGCCATCCACCCTTCCTGCAGGAGGAAGAGGCACCGGCGGGGAAAGACGAACCTGAAAGGGAGAAACGGGAGGAGACGGAGGAGACCGCGGCACCGAACCCGGAGGGGATGCGAGGTCGGGACCGGGAAGAGCGCGGGCAGGCGAGCGAGGACTAGCCGGAGTGGGGTGGAACGGAAGGGGCTGAGGAGGGAGCAGAACGTTGCATGTCAGGAAGGACGGGCAGAGCAACGCCCTGACGCGAAACAGGCAGTGGGGGAGCAAAGGGATCCGCGGCAGGAGGACGCGGCTCGTTGACGAGCCGAAGGTGCTGGCGGGACCGTCGGTAAATGGCTCCAGCGTGGTCGACGAGATAGGACCTGGGCGACCCCGCAGAACCGACGACAGTAGCGAGCTTGGAGTGACCGGGAGCGGTCTGCATATGGACAACTTGACCGGGGAAGAGGCGCGGCAGCGGGTGGCAGGACCTGTCATGGGAACGCTGTTGGACGTCGTGCCTGAAGGCAATGCGTTTCTGAACCGCCGCAGGTGGGAGGATGGAGGGTATGAGGGAGCGCTGGGCCACAGGGAGCGGGAGTCTGGTAGCGCGAGACATGAGCCGCCGAGCAGGTGAACCCATGGCAGAGTCGCGGGAAATGTTCCGAAGGTTGAGGAGGGCCAGATGGAAGTCGGAGTTAATGCCACCACACTGTTCCAACAGGTGCTTCGCGCTGCGGACTGCGCGCTCGGCCAAACCGTTGCTTTGCGGGTACTCCGGGCTGCTGGTGAAATGGCGGAAGTTCCATCTGGAAGCGAACGCTTTAAACTCGGAGCTCGTGAACTGGCTGCCATCGTCCGACTGCAGGCTTGCCGGGGGGCCAAAAGTGCCAAAATGAGGGTACAACCTATCGATGACGGCCGAAGAGGTCATGGAATGAAGCCGGTCGACCACAAACCAGCTGGAGTAGGAGTCAACGAGAACCAGGAAATGTTTGCCCCGCCACTCGAAAATGTCAGCGGCAAGCGCCATCCAGGGCAGTCCGGGCGCGGGCTGCTGTAGAAGCGGCTGACGCTGCTGATGGGGGGCGCGGCTGTTGCAGGTGGAACACGATGAGACCCTCTCCTGGATGTACTTTGCCATATCCGGCCAATAGAACCGGCTCCTGGCGAGAGACACGGTGGCTTCGGCCCCAGGATGACCGCGGTGTGCGACTTGAAAATAGTGGTCGTGCAGCGCCGCGGGCACGACCACTTTGTGACCCTTCACCACCACGCCGTTGTGCAGTACGAGCTCGTCCCGAATCAGGAAGTAGGGCACGGCACCAGCCGGCAGTGCCGAACGACGGTCAGGCCAGCCCTGCCGGATGACGGCAGACAGCTGTTGCAGGGCAGGGTCATTGGTAGTGTGTTCAACCAGGGACTTCATCTGCTGTGAGGGGACGATGTTCAATCGTAGCACCAATAACTCAGACATTTCATATTGGTGGCGAGCGGTGGACGTCAGCGGGGTGCGAGACAACGTGTCGGCCACGAACATGTCCTTGCCCTTACGATAAACCACCGTGAACGTGAAGCGCTGGAGCTGCAGCATCATGCGCTGCAGGCGTGATGAGGCCACATGGATCGACTTGTTGAGGATGGTGACAAGTGGCTGATGGTCAGTTTCAACGGTGAAAGTGTTGCCCACGATGTAGTCCCGGAATTTGGAGCAGGCAAACACCACGGCCAGTAGCTCCTTCTCAATCTGCGCGTAGTGCTGTTCGGTGGCGGTCATGGTGCGGGACGTGAAGGAGACAGGCAGCTGCAGGCCGTCATGGACCTGGAGACAGGCGGCACCGAGTCCGAACTGAGAGGCGTCGCAGGTGAGGACAATGGGGCGCTGCAGGTCAAAGAACTTGAGCGTGGGGGTGCTGATCAGCTTAGACTTAAGAATGTCAAATGCCTTCTGATGGTTGGGTAACCAAAGCCAGGACGTGTCCTTTTTGATCAGATCCCTCAGGGGAGCGCTGAGCTCACTGAGGTCGGGGATGAACTTCCCCAGGTAGTTTACCAAGCCGAGGAAGCGTTGCAGGCCTGCCAGATTGGTAGGAGGGGGCATCCCTGAGATGGCAGCCGTTTTCTGCAGGTCTGGCTTTAATCCCTCAGCGGTGAATACATGTCCAACATAGGTGACCTCCGAGACGCGGAATCGGCACTTCTTGGGGTTCAGTTTCAAGTTGATTTGCCGGGCCCGGTCCAGGACCTGGCGGAGGTTGACATCGTGTTCGGCAACGTCCTTACCGTAAACGAGGATGTCGTCAACAATTATGGCGCAAGGTAGACCTAAAAGCAACTGCTCCATTGTCCACTGAAATACCTCGCTGGCAGAGTTGATCCCGAATGGCATTCGGAGGAACCGAATCCTTCCGTAGGGGGTGGCGAAAGTTGTCAAAATGGACGACCGCTCGTCCAGTGGTATCTGCCAGAAGGAGCTTTTGGCATCGAGGACAGAAAAAACCGTTGCTGGACCAACCTGTGCAGCGACGTCTTCCACCGTTCTCATAGGGTAGTGAGGGCGTTGAATGGCCAGGTTGAGGTCTTTGGGGTTGATGCAGATGCGTATCTCGCTCATGTCCTTTTTAGCAGCAACAACCATGGAAGAGACCCAGCTGGTGGGCTCGACGACCGCCTTTAGGACGCCCATTTGTACCATACTGTGTAGGGTCGCCTCCACTCTGTCCCTCATGGCGAAGGAGACACGGTGAGGAGCATGGACCACAGGAACGATCTTATGGTCCACTACAATCTTGTAGCTGCAGGGTAGTTTGCCTAGCTTATCATCAAAGCGGTCGGGATAATCGGCCAGCGGGTCCATAAGAGTCTGCACCTGGTGGATGTCCCGGTGGAAGTACACCAGTCCCATTTCCTGGCATGCCTGGATCCCCAGCAGGGGAATGCATTTTCGATTGAGGAGATAGAAGGTGAGGGGCCGAGAGGTCTCTAGTATCTTACAGCGTAGCGTGGCCTTGCCCACAGGAGTAAGAATCTCCCCACCATAGGCATGCAAGGTTGAGCTCTGGGAAAATATCTGCTCATTAGTTCTTATCTGGTTGAAAAGGGATGTTGACATTACGTTGGTCACCGCCCCCGTGTCGATCTTAGCAGTGAAGGTCGAGTTGTTCACAGTGACTTGCACAGAAGGATCCGTTATCATAGCAGGTGCGTCCAACACGGTAAACAAGTTGGTCTCCCCCTGAGAGGAGTCAGATGCAGAAACAGAATGTTCATCGGAATAGCACTGGCTGAGCTCATTGTCAGCTTGTAGAAGGTTGTTTAAATTTCCCCTTCGAGCAGCGACAGGCTTCCCACGGGAACGACAAGCCGCAGCAAAATGGTTCAATTTTTTGCAGACATTACACGTTTTTCCCAAAGCAGGGCACACATTGAATTGATGAGTTGTGAAGTTGCAATTAGGGCACCTTTGCCGGGTACCTCCCCCTGCAGCAGCACCGAACCCCGGGGCGCGTCCCCCTCGAGCAGCGAGCGACCCTGGGGGTCGCGACTGGGGTGTGTTCATGAGATGACTGGGAGTGCTGGCAAAGTTGATCGCCTGCTCAGCCGGCGCCGCCGCCGAGGAAACAGCTTCAGCTAAGCGAGTAGCGTGCATAGCATCGGCTAAAGTCAGATCCGGCTTGCGCAGAAGTTCGGCCCTGAGCTTCTCATCACGGAGACCGTAAACCAGAAGGTCCCTGAGAATCTCATCGGGGTTCCACGCGTGGAGGCGGCAGCGCCTTCCGAGGTGCCGCAGCGCAATGACATAGTTCTCAGCAGATTCCCCAGGGAGCTGACGCCGCGCGAACAGTTTAAAACGTTCTAAGATGCAATTAGTCGGAATGTCACAAATAGCGTCAAACTTAGCCAACAGACATACCGGGTCCCGAGCTGATTCTCCATCAGCGTAGACGAAGAAGTCGGAGCGAGTCAGGGCCTCGGGACCAGCCAAGTTGAGAAGCAGAGAGGCTTTGAGAGCGGGGGTGGCGTCAGGATGAGCGATCGTGAAATAGTGTTCAAAGTCACGTTTGAATACGTCCCATCGAAGGGCGATGTCTAAATCAAAAACGAGCACATCGGGCTTACGGGCAGAAGAGGCCATGACAAAGAAACAGGAGGGCGGGGGAAACAAAAAACTGGGACAAAATTAAATGATAAACCGATAAACAGGAGGCGCAAGGTAAGTTATTTGACACCGTGTAAAGAATTCATAATGAGGCATCGTTACTTTACTATCTTTATTCATACTGGAGCATTACACATTGCACTAGCTGTACGTGGTCTGTCACAGGAACTAGAGAGCGATCTGTGGGTGGGGAGGTTGTAGATATACTTGTGATATGGGGAGTGGTTAGTAGGTATGAGGTCACTATGTTAAAGGCACATGCATATCTCATCTACAGTTACCTATTTCCTTCGCTCCATAGATGCTGCTGCACCCGCCGAGTTTCTCCAGCATTTTTGTGTGCCTACTTTCAATGACTGGTGTACCATGACACCCAGGTCTCGCTGCATCTCCCCATTTCCTAATCGGCCACCATTTAGATAATAGTCTGCCTTCCCGTTTTTGCCACCAAAGTGGATAACCTCACATTTATCCACATTATACTGCATCTGCCAAACATTTGCCCACTCACCCAGCCTATCCAAGTCACCTTGCAGTCTCCTAGCATCCTCCTCACAGCTAACACTGCCCCCCAGCTTAGTGTCATCCGCAAACTTGGAGATGTTGCTTTCAATTCCCTCATCCAGGTCATTAATATAAATTGTAAATAGCTGGGGTCGCAGCACTGAGCCTTGCGGTACCCCACTAGTCACTGCCTGCCATTGTGAAAAGGACCCGTTTACTCCTACTCTTTGCTTCCTGTTTGCCAGCCAGTTCTCTATCCACATCAATACTGAACCCCCAATACCATGTGATTTAAGTTTGTATCCTAATCTCTTATGTGGTACCTTGTCGAAAGCCTTCTGAAAGTCCAGATACAACACATCCACTGGTTCTCCCCTATCCACTCTACTCGTTACATCCTCGAAAAATTCAATAAGATTCGTCAGACACGATTTACCTTTCGTAAATCCATGCTGACTTTGTCCAATGATTTCACCACTTTCCAAATGTGCTGCTATCCCATCTTTAATAACTGACTCTAGCAGTTTCCCCACTACCGATGTTAGACTAAAGGCCGTGTCTTACCTGTTTGCGGTCATCGGCGGTGAAGCGCGGTGCAGACGGTAGCTAGGACTGCGCGGCAACGGCGAGAGCGTCGAGGCTATCCAACGGAGCGCCGCACGGATGTTGCGCGGGGGCCGAGTTAATTCAAACACGGCGGGTCCCACGTGCTTGCGGTAAGTAAAAAAAGGGCGGGCCGACTGCGATGACGTCGGCCCCCCGCACGTGACTCACCAGCGGCGGCTGTGGCGGCGGCCATCCTGATCGCGGCGCTGTAGCGATGGCTGTGCCTGCGGCCGCGCAGCACACGTGTCTCACTGGCGGCGGCACGTGCGTCACTGGCGGAGGCTGTGGCAGAGGAGGTTTGACGCACGGCGCTCGAGCCATACTGGCGGCGGCCCGTGCGAGCGGCCGTGCGCACTCGTGCATCACTGGTGGAGGTTGTGCGGTGAGTATTTGGTTTTCGACATTGTCGATTTTATTTTTGCACCGCGCGGTGTTGGGAACACCGTCGCACGGCCCGGGAATTGTTCTTTCTCACGAGTACGCGGTCTATGGCGGCAGATTCTTCCCGTTTCGCCGCCAATGACCGCAGATTCGTGAGACAGACCTTTAACTGGTCTGTAATTCCCCGTTTTCTCTCTCCCTCCGTTCTTAAAAAGTGGGGTTACGTTTGCTACCCTCCAATCCTCAGGAACTACTCCAGAATCTAAAGAGTTTTGAAAAATGATCACTAATGCATCCACTATTTCTGGAGCTACTTCCTTAAGTACTCTGGGATGCAGCCTATCTGGCCCTGGGGATTTATCGGCCTTTAATCCATTCAATTTACCCAACACCACTTCCCGACTAACCTGGATTTCACTCAGTTCCTCCATCTCCTTTGACCCGCGGCCCCCTGCTATTTCCGGCAGATTATTTATGTCTTCTTTAGTGAAGACGGAACCAAAGTAGTTATTCAATTGGTCCGCCATATCCTTGTTCCCCATGATCAATTCATAGACAGCACCCGTAGTCAGGATCCAACCTGGTCTCTGGCGCTGTAAGGCTGTAAGTCTACCGCTGTGCCACTGTGTCATGCAGAGGTTCTAGGAGCAGAATAAGGCCAATCTGCTCACGTCTTCTCCACCATTCCATCACGGCTGATCTATCTCTCCCTCCTAACCCCATTCTCCTGCCTTCTCCCCATAACCCCTGGCACCCGTTCTAATCAAGAATTTGTCAATATCCATTGATTTGGCCTCCACAGCCGTCTGTGGCAATGAATTCCCCCGATTCACCACCCTCTGACTAAAGAAATAGCTTCTCATCTCCTTTCTAAAGGTACGACCTTTTATTCTCAGGCTGTGTGCTCTGGTCCTAGACTCATGGAAACATCCTCTCCACATTCACTCTTGCCAGGCCTTTCACTATTCGGTAAGTTTCATTCTTCCAAACTCCAGTGAATACAGGCCCAGTGCCGTCAAACACTCATCATCCAGAACCAGGGGCCACAGTTTAAGGATAAGGAGTAAGCCATTTAGAACGGAGACGAGGAAACACTTTTTCTCACAGAGAGTGGTGAGTCTGTGGAATTCTCTGCCTCAGAGGGCAGTGCAGGCAGGTTCTCTGGATGCTTTCAAGAGAAAGCTGGATAGGGCTCTTAAAAATAGCGGAGCCAGGGGATATGGGGAGAAGGCAGGAACGGGGTACTCAGAACACTGAGGAAGGCCCATCTGTCTGCTAAACCGCTGGAGTCTTTCTACCGCTGCTCGGTAGAAAGCATACTGACTTACTGCATAACTGCCTGGTTTGGGAACTGTTCAGCAGCTGACAGAGCAGCTCTCCAGAGGGTGATAAAAACTGCCCAGGGTATCATTGGACTCCCCCTGCCCCCGCTGGAGGACATTTACCACTCCAGATGCTGCAGCAGGACCTGTAATATCGTGAAAGACATTACACATCCTTGTCACCACCTTTTCACACTGCTGCCCTCAGGAAAAAGGTCCAGGTCGCTAAAGTCACGTACTGCCAGACTCAAGAACAGCTTTTACCCATCAGCAATCTTGGAACTGAACTCTGTCTTGGGAGCGGGTTATGGGGAAGGAGGGGGGGTGGGAGACAGTTAATTTATGTAAATGTGAATCCATGGGGGTTTGGGGAGGGAGGGAGTATAAAAAGTTTGAGTATGTGAATGTTTGAAGTTCTTTTAAATGGAGAGACACAGTAATCTCGTTGTATGTGACACATGCAATGACAATAACGATGCTATGAGAATGAAGGGTGACTTGGACAGGTTGGGGGAGTGGACAGATGCATGGCAGATGCAGTTTAATGTGGATAAATGTGAGATTATCCACTTTGGTAGCAAAAACAGGAAGACAGATTATTATCTAAATGGTGTCAAGTTGGGAAAAGGGGAAGTACAACGGGATCTGGGGGTCCTTGTTCATCAGTCTATGAAAGTAAGCATGCAGGTACAGCAGGCAGTGAAGAAAGCGAATGGCATGTTGGCCTTCATAACAAGAGGAGTTGAGTATATGAGCAAAGAGGTCCTTCTGCAGTTGTACAGGGCCCTAGTGAGACCACACCTGGAGTATTGTGTGCAGTTTTGGTCCCCTAATTTGAGGAAGGACATTATTGCTATTGAGGGAGTGCAGCGTAGGTTTACAAGGTTAATTCCCGGGTTGGCGGGACTGTCATATGCTGAGAGAATGGAGTGGCTGGGCTTTATACTCTGGAATTTAGAAGGATGAGAGGGTATCTCATTGAAACATATAAGATTATTAAGGGTTTGGAAACGCTAGAGGCAGGAAACATGTTCCCGATGTTGGTGGAGTCCAGAACCAGTGGTCACAGTTTAAGAATAAGGGGTAAGCCATTTAGAACGGAAACGAGGAAACACTTTTTCGCACAGAGAGTTGTGAGTCTGTGGAATTCTCTGCCTCAGAGGGCGGTGGAGGCCGGTTCTCTGGATACTTTCAAGAGAGAGTTAGATAGGGCTCTTAAAGATAGCGGAGTCAGGGGATATGGGGAGAAGGCAGGAACGGGGTACTGATTGGGGATGATCAGCCATGATCACATTGAATGGCGGTGCTGGCTCGAAGGGCCGAATGGCCTACTCCTGCACCTATTGTCTATTGTCATATGTTAACCCTACATAGATGCAAGCCAACTTCAGATGTTGGCTTAAAAAAAAGACACAAAGTGCTGAATCTCCAAAGCTTTACAATGAGATAGATGTGAGGTCAGGCTCACTCTCTAGTTTGTGATAGGATGGTTCAGTTGCCTGATAACAGCTGAGCAATTGAACCATCTTATCACCAACCAGAGAGCGGTTCTGACCTACCATCTACCTCATTGGAGATTCTCGGACTATCTTTAATTGGACTTTACTGGACGTTATCTTGTACTGCACGTTATTCCCTTTATCCTGTATCTGTACGCTGTGGACGGCTTGATATGTTTAGTCTACCCGCTGACTGGTTAGCATGCAACGAGAAAGCTTTTCACTGTACCTCGGTACACGTGACAATCAACTAAACTAATCTAACTCAAAAATGCTGGAGAAACTCAGCGGGTGCAGCAGCATCTATGGAGCGAAGGAAATAGGCAACGTTTTGGGCCGAAACCCTTCTTCAGACTGATGATGGGTGGGGAGAAGAAAGGAAAAAGGCGGAGGAGGAGCCCGAGGGCTGAGGGATGGGAGGAGACAGCCCGAGGGCTAAGGAAGGGGAGGAGACAGCAAGGGCTAGCAAAATTGGGAGAATTCAATGTTCATGCCCCCAGGATGCAGACTACCCAAGCGGAATATGAGGTGCATTCTCTAGGCCCTCACCCCCTCATCTTCACCATGGACGTCCAGTTACTCTACACCTCCATCCCCCATCAGGATGGTCTCACAGCCCTCCAGTTCTTCCTCGACCAGAGAAGCAACCTATACCCGGCCACTGACACCCTCCTCCGCCTAGCGGAGCTGGTCCTTACCCTCAATAACTTCTCGTTCGACTCCTCCGATTTCCTCCAAATACAAGGCGTAGCTATGGGCACACGCATGGGCCCCAGCTACGCCTGCCTCTTTGTCGGGTACGTCGAACAATCCTTGTTCAATACGTACCAGGGCCCCATCCCCGACCTCTACCTCCGCTACATCGATGACTGTTTTGGTGCCAACTCCTGCACCCACACACAACTGACTGACTTCATCCGCGTCACCACCAACTTCCATCCGGCACTCAAATACACCTGGACCATTTCCAACACTTCCCTACCATTCCTTGACCTCACTATCTCCATCGCAGGTGATAGACTTCTTACCGACATCCACTATAAACCTACTGACTCCCATGGCTATCTGGACTACACTTCTTCCCACCCTGCTTCCTGTAAGGACTTCATCCCCTACTCCCAATTCCTCCGTCTACGCCGCATCTGCTCCCAGGATGAGGCGTTCCACACCAGGGCATCCGAAATGTCCTCATTCTTCAGGGAACGGGGGTTCCCCTCCTCCACCATAGATGAGGCTCGCACCAGGGTCTCTTCCATACCCCGCAACACTGCTCTCTCTCCCCATCCCCCCACTCGCAACAAGGGCAGAGTCCCCCTAGTCCTCACCTTTCACCCCACCAGCCGTCACATACAACAAGTGATCCTCCGTCAGTTTCGCCACCTCCAATGTGACCCCACCACTCGCCACATCTTCCGATCTCCCCCCATGTCTGCCTTCCGCAAAGACTGCTCCCTCCGTAACTCCCTTGTCAATTCTTCCCTTCCCTCCCGTACCACCCCCTCCCCGGGCACTTTCCCTTGCAACCGCAAGAGATGCAACACTTGTCCCTTCACCTCCCCCCTCGACTCCATTCAAGGACCCAAGCAGTCGTTCCAGGTGCGACAGAGGTTCACCTGCATCTCCTCCAACCTCATCTATTGCATCCGCTGCTCTAGATGCCAGCTGATCTACATCGGTGAGACCAAGCGGAGGCTTGGCGATCGTTTCGCCGAACACCTCCGTTCGGTCCGCAATAACCAACCTGACCTCCCGGTGGCTCAGTACTTCAACTCCCCCTCCCATTCCGTATCTGACCTCTCTGTCCTGGGTCTCCTCCATGGCCACATCGAGCAACACCGGAAATTGGAGGAAATGCACCTCATATTCCGCTTGGGCAGTCTACATCCTGGGGGCTTGAACATTGAATTCTCCCAATTTTGCTAGCCTTTGCTGTCTCCTCCCCTTCATCAGCCCTCGGGCTGTCTCCTCCCCTCCCCCAGCCCTCGGGCTTCTCCTCCGCCTTTTTCCTTTCTTCTCCCCACCCCCCCATCAGTCTGAAGAAGGATTTTGGCCCAAAACGTTGCCTATTTCCTTCGCTCCATAGATGCTGCTGCACCCGCTGAGTTTCTCCAGCATTTTTGTGTACCTTCGATTTTCCAGCATCTGCAGTTCCTTCTTAAAAACTAATCTAACTCGGTGGGTCAGGCAGGATCTCTGGAGAACATGGAAAGGAGTTGTCTATGCTATACAATACTACAAACCCGCACGTCTTTGGGATGTGGGAGGAAACCAGAGCACCCGGTGGAAACCCACGAGATCACAGGGAGAACGTGCAAACTCCCCACAAACAGTACCTGAGGGCCCGGGTCTCTGCCGCTGTGAGGCTGCAGGTCCACCACTGTACCACTGTGCCACCCATGACAGCATAAGAATGATTTGTTCACAATTTCCTTTTTCCCTGTTATAAGTTTGCGTGAAGATAGATACAAAATGCTGGAGTAACTCAGCGGGTCAGGCAGCATCTCTGGAGAAAAGGAATAGGTGACGTTTCGGGTCGAGACCCTCCTTCAGGCAACTTGTCTCAAGGCCCCACATATTTGCTAATCTTTTTCTTTGTGCGTTGTTTAAGGGGCAGTCATGTGAACACAAGGACAGGAAGGGAATAGAGGGACAGGCGAATTAGATTAGTTAGATTGGCATCATTGTTGGCATAGACATAACGGGCCGAAGGGCCTGTCACTGCACTCTACAGTTCTATTTTCTACACCTCTACGTTTGCGGATGACGTACAGATGGGTGTCAGTGTGAGCTGTGAGGAGGATGCTATGGGTGACTTGGATAGGTTGGGTGAGTGGGCAGATTCATGACAGATGCAGTATAATGTGGATTAATGTGAGGTTATCCACTTTGGTGGTAAGAACAGGAAAGCAGATTATTATCTGAATGGTGTCAGATTAGGAGACAGGGAGGTGCAACGAGACCTGGGTGTGCTTGTACATCAGTCACTGAAAGTAAGCATGCAGGCACAGCAGGCAGTGAAGAAAGCTAATGGCATGTTGGCCTGCATTGTGAGAGGATTTGAGTTTAGAGCAAGGAGGTCCTGCTGCAGTTGTGCAGGGCCCTGGTGAGACTGCACCTGGTATAATGTGTGTAGTTTTGGTCTCCTAATTTGAGGAAGGAAGGGGGAAGCCATTTAGGACTGAAATGAGGAAAAACGTTTTCACCCAGATCTGTGAAATCTGTGGAATTCCTGTTTTCTCCCCATATCCCTTGATACTGTTAACCCTAAGAGCCATATCCAACTCTCTCTTGAATACATCCAGTGAATTGGCCTCCACTACCTTCTGTGGCAGAGAATTTCAGAGATTCTCAACTCTATGGGTGAAAAAGGGTTTTCCTCATCTCAGTCCTAAATGGCCTACCCCTTATTCTTAAACTGTGGCCCCTGGTTCTGGACTCCCCCAACATCGGGAATTTTTTTCCTGCATCTAGCCTGTCCAATCCATTAGGCATTTTATATTTTTCTATAAGATCCCCTCTCATTCTTCTAAATTCCAGTGAATACAAGTTGGGAAAAGGGGAACTACAACGGGATCTGGGGGTCCTTGTTCTTCAGTCACTGAAAGTAAGCATGCAGGTACAGCAGGCATTGAAGAAAGTGAATGGCATGTTGGCCTTCATAACAAGAGGGGTTGAGTATTGGAGCAAAGAGGTCCTTCTGCAGTTGTACAGGGCCCTAGTGAGACCACACCTGGAGTATTGTATGTAGTTTTGGTTCCAAATTTGAGGAAGGACATTCTTGCTATTGAGGGAATGCAGCGTAGGTTCACCAGGTTAATTCCCGGGATGGCGGGACTGTCATATGTTGAGAGAATGGAGCGGCTGGACTTGTATTCCCTGGAATTTAGAAGGATGAGAGGTTATCTTATTGAAACATATAAAATTGTTAAGGGCTTGGACACGCTAGAGGCAGGAAACATGTTCCCAATGTTAGGGTTCAGAACCAGGGGCCACAGTTTAAGAATAAGAGGTAGGCCATTTAGAACGGAGACGAGGAAACACTTTTTTCGCACAGAGAGTTATGAGACTGTGGAATTCCCTGTCGCAGAAGGCAGTGGAGGCCAGTTCTCTTGATGCTTTCAAGAGAGAGTTAGATAGAGCTCTTAAAGATAGCGGAGTCAGGGGATATGGGGAGAAGGCAGGGACTGATTGTGGATGATCAGTGCTGGCAGTGCTGGCTCGAAGGGTCGAATGGCCTACTCCTGCACCTATTGTCTATTGTCTATTGTATATTGTCTACAAGCCCAGTCGATCTATTCCACTGTTCCAGATGTGGCCTAAGCAAAGTTATATGCAGATGTAACATGACTTCCCAAGTTTTATACTCAGTGCCTCTACCGATAAAGGCTAGTATACAAGGCGGCATGGAGGCGCAGCGGTAGAGTTGCTGCCTCACCGCGCCAGAGACCTGAGTTCGATCCTGACTATGGGTGCTGTCTGTATGGCGTTTGTACGTTCTCCCCGTGACCTGCGTGGGTTTTCTCCGGGTGCTCCGGTTTCCTCCCACACCCCAAAGACGTTCAGGTTAATTGTAAATTGTCCCTAGTGTGTGCAGGGTAGTGTTGGTTTGTGGGCCTGTTTTCGTGCGGTATCTCTAAACTCTTCTTCTTGGCCCTCCTCGGTCGTGGCTGACCATGGGTGTCTCCAGGGTTGGAGGAGGCCTGTGCGTGACTTTGTTTAACGTGGGGAGACTGGTGCACAGACAGCCACCCCACGGTCCTTGACGGATCTGGGTCAGGATCCATTGGCATGGAGCCCAAGACGACCGGAGACCCATTTTTGCTGCAGCCTTCGTCGGCCTTCCCAGCCGTTGTGACGCTCCACTAAGGTCAGCCATCATCCTCCGCCTGTTCCACTGTTGAGGTCTTGGTTGGATTGCTCTATGTCAGAGACCTCCCCCTCGACCTTACCGCCATGGGTAGGCCCTACCAGGAGCATAGCTCCACATGGTATCGCTCTCAGGATCTCAGGACCACACAAGCTTCTCCACCACGACAAGGTGACAATCCAAGGAGAAGATCTAAACTAAATTAAACGAAACTAAACTAAAGATAGACACAAAAAGCTGGAGTAACTCAGCGGGACAGGCAGCATCTCTGGAGAGAAGGAATGGGTGACGTTTCTGGTCGAGACCCTTCTTCAGACTGAACTAAACTAAACTGAACTAAACGAAACAATCAGTTGAAGAAGGGTCTCGACACAAACCGTCACCTTTTCCTTTTCTCCAGAGATGCTGCCTGACCCGCTGAGTTACTCCAGCTTTTTGGGGGCTAAACCAGCATCTACACTTCCTTCCTACACAATATTTCCAAACCTATCTGCTTGAGTTGCTAGCTTCAGGGAGTGTTGCACTTGCATCTTAAGATCCCTCTGTACATCTATCAATGTTCCTCAGCGATCTACCATGTATTGTGTGTTTTCCTCTAACATTTGATCTGCTAAAGTGCAACACCTTCCCCTTGTATGGATTAAACTCCATCTTCCATTTCTCTGCCCATATCTGCAACTGGTCTCTATTCTGCTGTATCAATTGAAAACCTTCCTCACTATCCACAAACATCGGGAACAGGCCCTTTGGCCCAACTTATCCATACTGACCAGGATGCCCGATCTACACTAATCCCACCTGCCCACGTTTGAAGCATATCTCTCTAAATCCTTCTTATCCATTTACCTGTCCAAGGTAGACACAAAATGCTGGAGTAACTCAGCGGGACAGGCAGCATCTCTGGAGAGAAGGTTAATTGGCTTGGTAAAATGTAAAAATTGTCCCTAGTGTGTGTAGGATAGTGTTAATATGTGGGGATCGTTGGTGGGCACAGACCCGGTGGGCCAAAGGGCCTGTTTCCTGTAAGTCTAAACTAAATAAAACTAAACAACGGTGGTCACTCTGCAAGTGTCTCATGCATAATTCATAAATGACCGCAGTTGTATATGGTCTTTGTCATTTGGACCCCCACTGCTTACTACCTCTCAGCGAAGTCTCCTTGCTTGTCCTTTCTGTATAGTTGGTTCCCACGTGCCTCCTTACAGCTCATCAGTCCCCTCCCTCTCCACCTCCCTCTCCTACTCCAAGGAGATGTTCTTAACCTTGGAAACAGGGAGACACCACAACTTTCAGGGCTCACACTCAAAGCTCCAGGGAGTGGTATCGACCCCCCTAAATTTAGTCACGGGTGTTTAATTGCCATGTGTAGCAAAAATGAAATACTTACTTAAAGCCCTGTCCCACGGTACGAGTTCATTCAAGAGTTCTCCCCGAGTTTGCCCTGATTCGAACTCGGAGATTTACGGTAATGGCCGCTCGTCGGTACTCGGGGCTCTCGTGGACATTTTTCAACATGTTGAAAAATCTTCACGAGTCTTCCCGTGTTTACCTGTCATTAGCGAGTCTTCCCGAGTACCTGCCGTTAGCGTTACGAGCCGCTAAGAGACGTCCCCGAGCTCCGACGTACCCCTACGTTCATTCTACGTGCTTACCACGAGATTGATTTTTTAAAAAACTCTGGAGAGCTCTTGGAATGAACTCGTACCGTGGGACAGGGCCATTACAGCGGCACAGTGGCGCAGCAGTAGAGTTGCTGCCTCACAGCGCCAGAAATTCAGGTTCGATCCCGACTACGGGTGCTGTCTGTATGGAGTTTGTACGTTCTCCCTGTGACCTGCGTGGGTTTTCTCCGAGATCTTTGGTTTCCTCCCACATTTCAAAGACGTACAGGTTTGCAGATTAATTGGCTTGGTAAATGTAAATTGTCGCTAGAGTGTGTAGGATAGTGTTAGTGTGCGGGGATCGCTGGTCGGTGCGGACGTGGTGGGCCGAAAGACCTGTTTCCGCACTGTATCACTAAACTAACCAAAACTAAACCAAACTAAACCAAACTAAACTAAACTAAACTAAACAGGCCTCTAAACCCATAGATAACATAATAAATAAAAAGAAGTTCAATAAATTTTAAAAATAGTGCAAAAAAAGCCTAATGTGCCTAATGCTACCAGGCCAGTTTGCAGTCCTTAGTTTAGTTGGTGTTTGTAGTGTTCATAAGCTGATGAGTGTTGGGAACGGGCTGTTCCTGAACCTAGAGGTCATGGTTTTCATTCTCCAATATCGAGGAGGAAGTGTTGTTGCCAATTCGTACCGACTGTGGTTTATTGATGAGGAAGTCGAGGATCCAGTGGTGAAGTGATGCCCGGCCTGGGCTTCGCGGGTCGGAGCCTGGACCGACGGAGCCCGCGGCTGGGGCCCGGGTCAGCACCAGGACCCGGCAGCGTTGTGGAGAGGTCGGTGCGGTGCCCAATGGTGGCGCCGACTGACGGACGAGACGGACACCTGGAGTTAAGCCCCCGTCCCACTTAGGAGACCTAAACAGCAACCTCTGGTGACCTTGCCTGCCACCCCAGAAAAAATCAAGGTCGAGGTGACCTGCAACCTCCTACCACCTCCCACGCATACGTTGAAAACCTTCCTCGACTATGAAGAAAACCGGCTTCGACTAGACCTACGACTAAAAAATGATCGATTTTTAAAACGGCAACCTATTTTTAGTCGAGGCCGGTTTTAACCATGATGAAAAAATAGCAGCAACCTAGATGAAGCCTCGACCACACGGAAACCACTTTCGACCATTAGGGAGAGTGACCAAAACCTCCGGTGACCTCATGGAACCCTTGGGTGGCGGGCAAGGTCACCAGAGGTTGCTGTTTAGGTCTCCTAAGTGGGACAGGGGCTTTGGGACGCCCCCGCTGACGGAAGGAACAATGGAGGACCTGGCGTGGGGGGACCGGCGTGAGGGAGGGGGGAAGGGTAAACCAATGGACAATGGAGACATGGCGTGGGGGAGGAGGGAAGGGGGAAGAGCAAAGGGGGAACTTGCGCGGGGGGGGGGGTGGGGAGCGGAGGATTTGTAACTTTGTGAGCTATTGCATACATTGGGCAGACAAGCAAAGAATTTCACTGTGACGTAGCTCATGTGACAGTAATGTTTTTCCATTTCATTTCATTCATTTTCATTCATTTCAAAGGGACACGCAGAGACCCAGTTCCATGAGCTTGGGTACAGGTTTCAAGGGGATGATGGTGTAGTCAATGAACAACAGCCTGACTTATGTGCTCTTAATGTTGAAGTGGTCCATTGGAGAATGGAGAGCCTATGGCCAAGCAGGAATACATATGCAGTGAAGACATAGCTTGTCTATTCAGGAAAGGTCTGACATTCAGAAGCAGCAGGTGGAGCTGCTGCCTCACAGCGTCAGGAACCTGGGTTCGATCCTGTGCTGTCTGTGTGGAATTTGCATGTTCTTCCTGCGACCGCGTTGGCTTCCTCCAGGAGCTCTGGTTTCCTCCCACATCCCAAAATCGTGCGGGAATGTAGGTTAATTGTCCACTGGAAAATTGCCCCAAGTGTGTAGGAATTGGATGGGAAAGTGGGATAACATTGAACTAATGTGAATGGGTGATTGATGGTCCGTGTGAACTCAGTGGGCTGAAGGGCCTGTTTCCCTGCTGTATCTCTAAACTAAACTGAACTAAACTGAACTAAACTTAAAGCGATAAGTATAATCATGGCATCCTAATAGTAAGATTAAACGAGAACTTACCAGTTTGAAGTTTGATCTTTATTTTATGAGGAGTTACGTTGAGCGATTACGTGAAGAGCCCGCCAGGGCGCATGCGCGACATATCTTCAAAGCAGTGGTGTGAAATCACAGATACGGTAGTCGAAATACCATAGTAAGATAAGAACAATAATACCAGCTGACCTTTATAATAGAGGGTGGGCGTGGAGGGCACGTAATCCATCAACGTAACTCCTCATAAAATAAAGATCAAACTTCAAACTGGTAAATTCTCGTTTAATCTTACTATTTTACTTCGGAGTCACGTGAGTGACTACATGAAGATTTTAAAGCTCTGTGATTTCATGCCACGGAACGAGTCCATGCTTCACACCCTGCTGTCGTAGACTTGAGGAGGAAGTATGTTAACAAATCCAGACATGAATCAATTGTTAAAAGAAACAATAAGTGATTTATTAACACAAATTATAATAATGACCCCTATCCTTCGGGGCGTATTATAAAACAGAACTCAAAATAATATCTGCAAAAGTCACAGGCTTAGCAACTGGCTTATTATAAAATTCTTGGAAGGTCTTCTCCCTGGACCATCCTGCCGTACCCAAGATGTGATCCATTGGAACCTCCATGTGCCGTGCTGCCGATGTTGCTGCAGCCCTGGTGGAATGAGATTTGTAAATATCAGTATCCACCCCTGCAGCCCCCAAAACCTGTCGAAGCCACCTAGATATTGTTTGGGTCGATACCCTGTTGTGAGGTCTTTTGTGGCTCACTAAAAGTGCCAATTCTTTGCCTCTTACTTTAGCTGATAGTTCTATGTAAAGTAACAGATGTGTCATAACGCATAAGCGAACATCTGTAGGGTATGCCCGAAACTCTAGTTTAAGGCCTGATGACCCTGGTCTGTTTTGTTTTACCAGTTCATGAATATAAAAAGTTATATCATTTGTCCCTTTGGCCATCGAGTCCAGTCGTAATTTGTGTAGCGATTGCACCCGCTGGGCCGAGACCAGTGCCATCAGAATTACCAATTTAAGGGTAAGTTTCTCCAGGGAAGGGACGTTGCTGGTGACCAACCCCGAAGCAATGTCAACACAATACTCACATCCCAAATGTTAGAGTATCTTGCCCTAGGGGGATTCGAGTTAAATATACCCCTCATTAGTTTGGAAACCAAGGGGTGAGACCCCAGTGAATGGTGGTCGAATCCCCGCCACAAATAGGTGGATAGGGCACTCCTGGCGCTGTTGATGGCACTGCAGCTAAGCCTTTCATCAAAATGAAGGTTAGCGAGGAACTCCAGGACATTAGTTACAGTGGCTGAGTTATACTCAACATTAGTCCTGGAACAATAACGTTCCCATTTCCTGATGTAAGTTAGGTACTGTTTTCTGGTAGACTCTCTTTGTGCCGCCGCGATCATGTTGATGGTTCGGTCCGTCAGTCCAAGATCCAGAAGTGGCCTATTCAAATTCTGCAAATTAACAGATTAGTCCTGTCATGGCATGGATGACTTTCGCCAGTTACAGGATGGACCATCAAGTCTGGTCTTTCAGTGATGGCCATACATGGTTCTGAAACCATGTCGAGAACCACAGGGAACCATGGCTGGGTAGGCCAGTCGGGTACTGCCAAAATATCTGACGCAGAGTCTTGTTGTATTTTGCGTAAGACCCGACTGATGAGGCAGAAGGGGGGAAATGCATAGAAAAACAAATTCCCCCAGTGCAGCGAAAATGCGTCCATCGCTGCTGCCCCAGGGTCTGGTTCCCACGCAACATATGTCAGCAACTGGTGGTTAAGCCTAGATGCAAATAGATCGATATCTGGTGTTCCATATCTTGCTATGATGTCTGCAAACACTTTGGGGTCCAACATCTATTCAGTGTTGTCATTAAATTTCCGTGACCTGGTGTCTGCCACTGAATTAAGTTTACCTGGTAGGTAAATAGCAGATATCCAAATGTTTCTCTGGATACACCATTGCCAGATTGAATTGGCAAGATCATCACATGATATCGATCTGATTCCACCCATGTGATTAATATAAGCCACCACAGTGGTATTATCTATTTGCAGGCGAACATGCAAATGATGCATTTTTGAACAGTACGCCTTCAAACCATGGAATGCTCCCAACATTTCCAAATAATTCATACCAAGTGTATAAAGCATCCCATCTGCCCCCACAACTGGAGATGGTGTTGGTGGCACCCCAACCTTGAGCGCTGGCATCAGTCTGTAATTCAACTGACGGGTTGCTAATAATAATGGAGCTGTAGGAACGCCGAATGTTATGTGTCCACCATCGCAGTTCCAAAATAGCTTTTGTTGGTAATTGCATTGGTCTATCGAAATGACCAGCATGATGTTTAAGTGCTCGCACCTTTGCTCTCTGTAAATTTTGATAGTGCAAAGGTCCAAAGTGTGTCGCTGGAAAAGCAGCTACGATTTTGCCAATTACCCTTGCTACTAGTCTGATAGATGGTTGACTGATGACAGCAAGGTTGCTGCAAACTTCCATTAATTCAGTTGCCTTTCCCCTAGGTAAAGTCACAGTCATGTGAACTGAATTAATGGTGAATCCCAAATAATCCATAGTCGTGGATGGTGTTAACTTTGATTTATCTGGATGTCTGATAAACCCTAGTTTCTCAAATAGACCTATGGTAGCTGTAACAGCTAATAGGCTAATTCATAGGTTTTACCCACGATTAGTATGTCATCTAAATACGCCATGACTATATGTTTTTGTTTCCGAAGAACCGCCATAGCTGGTTTCAGTAATTTAGTGAATAATCTGGGGGCTGAGGTCAACCCATTAGGTAATGCTTTGTACTGCCAAAGCTGCCCCATCCAGTTAAACTTCAGATATCGGCGGTGATCCTTGTGTATGAGCACCGAATAGTATGCATCTTTTAAATCGATGTATGCCATGAAGTAGCCTTCGGAAATCAACTGTTTGGCCGTGACAAAGGTTTCCATTTTGAAGTGAGTATACTGCACAAATGTGTTAAATTGTCTTAAATCAATAATGCTGCGACATCCACCATCTTTTTTCTTTTTTGTGAACATGTTTGACACAAATTCTTGAGACTCATGTTGAGATTTCTCAATTACACCCTTAGTATAAAGCCTCTTAATTTCAGCATTACCATCCAACTTCTCTTGTTGTGATAGAATAAATGATCTGATGGGCGCATGCTGAACCGGAGGAAGGCGTTTGTTTTCTAATTCAATTTCATACCCTTGAACACTATGCAGTATATAAGAATCAGAGGTTATTGATCTCCATGCCTCACTGAACCAGTGTAACCCACCACCAACAAGTGTACCCATTGCACCCGCTAAGTCCTGCGAGGATCCAGACCCACCTACCTCCATGGTTACCAGTGGGGTGTTCATCTCTTTTCCTTCTGCTTCTTGGCCGATTGAGGTGCTGGAGTTCGTGGTTGGCGCATCTTCCACGAAGGTCGCTCTGGGCCGCAGTCTAAAAAAGACCTTTGTCCTTGAGCTGCGGCCTTCGAGCTTTCACCAGCTTCGATGTGACGTGGCCTGCTGGTGGATGCGTAGGGGTGCTGTCGCCGAGGTATTTTCCCCGATGCCTTGATGAGCCCGCCGGCTTTCGCCTCTTCATCCAGGTCTTTAACCTGTTTGGACAGGTTGCCCCCAAATCACAAAATTGGCGGCGGTGTGGTGTTGGTCTTACACAGAGCCGCAAATTTGGGGTTCAAGTCAAGTCAAGTCAAGTGAGTTTATTGTCATGTGTCCCTGGTAGGACAATGAAATTCTTGCTTTGCTTGAGCACAACAGAACATAGTAGGCATTTACTACAGGCATTCTATAAATATATACACAATGGTCAATATACTGATAAATGCAAATAACAGTATTGGCTAGTAAAGTTCAGTGTTATGTCCGAGCCAGGTTTAATAGCCTGATGGCTGTGGGGAAGTAGCTGTTCCTGAACCTGGTCGTTGCAGTCTTCAGGCTCCTGTACCTTCTACCTGAAGGTAGTAGGGAGATGAGTGTGTGGCCAGGATGGTGTGGGTCCTTGATGATGCTGCCAGCCCTTTTGAGGCAGCGACTGTGGTAGATCCCCTCGATGGTGGGGAGGTCAGAGCCGATGATGGACTGGGCAGTGTTTACTACTTTTTGTAGTCTTTTCCTCTCCAGGGCGCTCAAGTTGCCGAACCAAGCCACGATGCAACCGGTCAGCATGCTCTCTACTGTGCACCTGTAGAAGTTAGAGAGAGTCCTCCTTGACAAACCGACTCTCCGTAATCTTCTCAGGAAGTAGAGGCGCTGATGTGCTGGGCGGATGGAGTTCTTACGGAAACAGTTAATCTCGAACTGTGTATTGCAGAGCATCGCCAGCGTATCTGTCATTTCCGTGTCATCCACCGACCGGGCAAATGCTGTAATCCCAGTTGTTAAAAGTTTAAGGATTTTCTGCATTTGTACCTCCTGTGCCCTTACACCTGCACCAATATGTCCCCAGATGGAGGGATTCACTACTGGGACATTCAGTGAAGTACAGTTCCCTGGTGCCAGGTATTTTGCAGTAGTTTCATTAACTGCCTGTTCTTGTAATTGATGGGTTTATAGGTAGTCAATGCTGGCTGCTAGTTGTTGTTTCAGCGGCTGCCCTGACTGTGGAGGCACCGCAAACTTTTTCACCATGCCCAGCATCTTCTCTTCTGGCACCCTCAGCACACTTGAAGTCTCTTCAGCCAACCCTTGTTCGGAGTCAGCCCAGAAATGACTCCCAATGCTCCCCTCTGTCGAGGGAGATACATTGTGCAGCCCTGAAAAAGGTACTGCCATGGGCTTCCTCAGAAGCCCTTAGTGACTTGACTCCTGCTCACGGAGTTTGTCACGGTGAAGCAATTGCTCCACCAGCCGCTCCAGACGTGTAATGCGACTACTGTCGCTGTCTGCCGGCGGCGTTTGCTCATGGCCCAACACATCGGAGTCCATGAGCATATTGTCGTTCGTGTCAGCCTGTGGCGACCCAGGCTGCACAGGTGCCGGGACAGAGACCGCTGATCGCAAAGATTGCGATGCTGCAGTCGGCCGCTGCTGGCTCCCGGTACTTCCGCGGTCCTCCTCAGCCAGTTTCTTAGCGGCCCGTTTGGACTTGGTACGGGTCCTGTCCATCGTTGTCCTTCCTGGAACAGAAAGACACACGAAAAACGACCTCAGAGTAAGAAACTTACCTGTAGGTCTCTGTTTTAAGCTTACCGCTGCGGGGAGCGTTCCCCCCCCCCCGCCTGTCGCTCTCAATTGTGCTCGCGATATGTCGCACATGCGCCCTGGCGGGCTCTTCACGTAGTCACTCACGCGACTCCGAAGTAAAATGGTATAATTATAAGGGCGTATCTCAAGGGTGAAATTAGGAAAAATATTTCCTGCATTGGGTAGTGAAAATCTGCAATATTTTCCTGAAAGATTGTGGTAGTTGGGAAGATAGAGGGCAAAGACAGATGGATTGGAATTGGGTTCAGGTAGAGAGGGCAGTGTGGATGAATGGCAATGAGGTATTGATGAGCCAGGATCTTGGCCAATGATGGAGCAACTTCAATGGGCTAAATGGCCTCTGCCGATATTCTTCACAGGTCTGAAGGGCTGAATGAACAAAGAACATAGAACAAAGGACATAGATCCAAATCTGAGGAAGGACATTATAGCCATAGAGGGAGTGCAGAGAAGGTTCACCAGACTGATTCCTGGGATGTCAGGACTTTCATATGAAGAAAGACTGGATAGACTTGGCTTATACTCGCTAGAATTTAGGAGATTGAGAGGGGATCTTATAGAAACGTACACAATTCTTATGGGGTTGGACAGGCTAGATGCAGGAAGATTGTTCCCGATGTTGGGGAAGTCCAGGACAAGGGGTCACAGCTTAAGGATAAGGGGGAAATCCTTTAAGACCGAGATGAGGAAAAACTTTTTCACACAGAGAGTGGTGAATCTCTGGAACTCTCTGCCACAGAGGGTAGTTGAGGCCAGTTCATATTTAAGAGGGAGTTAGATGTGGCTCTTGTGGCTAAGGGGATCAGGGGGTATGGAGAGAAGGCAGGTACGGGATACTGAGTTGGATGATCAGCCATGATCATATTGAATGGCTGTGCAGGCTCGAAGGGCCGAATGGCCTACTCCTGCACCTATTTTCTATGTATCTATGTATCTATGAACAGTACAGCCCAGGAACAGGCCTTTCGGCCCACAATGTTTGTGCCAAACATGGTGCCAACAGATGGGACATGTTGGTCAGTGTGGGCAAGTTGGGCCAAAGGGCCTGTTTACACACTGTATCACTCTATGACTCCATTCAGAAACAAAGATACAGTACCACAAAGAGGTTGACTTTGACTCGAGTACAGTTAATGGAAAGATGGGAATATTGAATTATTAGTCGGGGCACCTCAAGCTGCACCTCACAAGCAGCTTGCACTTGTACTGGGAAATAATAATTCATGCGCTCAGAATACTATTAATATGTACAATGGAGCCTTGTATTAAACATGTCACTCACAGAGGGGCAGTGATACATTTTGAGTGACTACTCCATTTGAAATCTCTATTTAAAAAGCCATATTCTGTCATTTCTTATGAATCAACCTTGTAATTATTTCGGAGCGGGGAGGCTGTAAGGATTTAACTCACGATGTCCTTTCCAATGTTTGCCCACAGCTAAAGTGCAGCGTAGCAGCACCAGTGATTAATCCTCTGCCTTCAGCGCTGAACAGGAGCTCCTTTTCATTGCAAAGGCAATCAGTGAGATGGAAAGTTTGCTGCTGCTGCCAAATGGTTAAAGCAGTGGTTTGGGCAAAGAGTTCACAGACAGAGCTCGTGTGGGACCCACTCATCTCCGAATGGATTCACACTCCCCGCTCCTCCCCACAGCAAAGTCAAACGGGAAGCTCTCACTGAATCTCAAACAATCCCAATCAATGATCAAATCAAATGAACTTCTACAGGTGCACAGTAGAGAGCATGCTGACCGGTTGCATCGTGGCTTGGTTCGGCAACTTGAGCGCCCAGGAGCGGAAAAGACTGCAAAAAGTCGTAAACACACTGCCCAGTCCATCATCGGCTCTGACCTCCCTACCATCGAGGGGATCTATCGCAGTCGCGGCCTCAAAAAGGCTGGCAGCATCATCAAGGACCCACACCATCCTGGCCACTCACTCATCTCCCCGCTGCCTTCAGGTAGAAGGTACAGGAGCCTGAAATCTGCAACATCCAGGTTCAGGAATAGCTGCTTCCCCACAGCCATCAGGCTATTAAACTCAACTCAAACAAAACTCTGAACATTAATAGCCCATTGCACTTTATCTGCTTATTTATGTGTGTATATATATATATTCAATAGTATATGGACACAATGTTCTGTTCTGTATTTATTCATGCCTACTATATTCTGTTGTGCTGAAGCAAAGCAAGAATTTCATTGTCCTATCTGGGACACAAATCTGGGACAATAAACTCTCTTGTATCTTGAATCTTGAAGCATCAATCGCCCTCGAGTTTTAGTTTCGAGATACTTTGTTGAAACAAGGCCTTACGGCCCCTTGAGTCCACGCCGACCATCGATCACCCATTCACACCAGTTCCACGTTATCCCAATTTTACAGAAGCCTATTAACCTACAAACCTGCATGTTTTTGGGATGTGGGAGGAAACCGGGGCACCCGGAGAAAACCCACACGGTCATAGGGAGAATGTACAAACCTATACATACATCTTTGGAGCGTGGATGGAAACCCAAGCGCCAGGAGAAAACCCACGCAGTCACGGGGAGAACGTACAAACTCCGTGCGGATAGCGCCCGTAGTCAGGATCGAACCTGGGTCTCTGGCGCTGTGAGGCAGCAACTCTACTGCCCTGAGTGTCAGGGAGGGTGCACTCAATCTCACCTCATGAAGCCTTTCCAATACAATTCATTCATCCACTGCCATTGCTAAAATAAATCATTGATCATTAGTGGGGTGGGTTGAGGAGAGACTTTTGGGCAAGTTAGGACATTGTGACCACGGGATCTTTAACACATACGTTTAAGGTGAGAGGTGAAATATTTAATGGGAACCTAAGGGGCAATATTTTCACACAGAGAGTGGTGGGTATATATAACTAGTTGCCAGAGGAGGTATTTGAGGCAAGTACAACAACAGCAACGTCCTTTGAATAGATACATGGATAGGAAAGGTTTAGAGGGATATGGACTGGATGCTGGCAAATGGAAGCATAGGGTATATATGTTTTTTTATTAACTAAAAATAATTGTAATCAACTATTTAAAAATATACAGCAGAAAAATACAAACAAACCCACCACCAAAATACAAAATAAAGCAAAAATTATTAAATATTAAATCACTATTTCCCCATCATTACTGAGGATACATTCCCCCCCCCCCCCCCCACACCACCCCCGCGGTGCCCATCGGTCCCGGAAATCCCCCAGGGTGCTCGTGGACAGCGCGTAGTCCCACTCTAACACCACCTGGGTGCGGACGTAACCCCGGAAAAGGGGCAGGTAGCCGCCTGGCACCGTGACTCGCGGATGGCCAGCTTGGCCAGGCGCAGGAGCAACCCAAACCAGGACATCCTCGGCCCTACCCACTCCCCTACGCACAGGGTGTCCAAAGATGAGGGTGGTGGGTGTGAGGTGCAGCCAGAAGGCAAAGAGCAGCCCCTTCAGATATTGGAACAGGGGCTAAGGCATCTATGTTGGCATGGAGAAGCTGGGCCGAATGGCCTGTTTCCATGCTGTATAACTCTATAACTCTATAACACTCATATTCATAGTTGGGTGAGGCATTGGGCGTACATTTAACACCTCATCTGCAGAGGAAGTTCCTGTGGTATTTTTTTTATCAGTGTAGAGGATTCTAACACGGGAAGGCATTGGTTTAAAGTGTGAGGGGAGGGGTTTAAACTGGACCTGAGTGGTAACTATTTCACTCGGAGGGTAGTACATATCTGGAATGGATTGCCAGAGGAAGCTACCGAAGCAGATACAGTTACAACGTTCAAAAGACATTTGGACAGATACATGGATAGGAAGGGTTTAGTCTTTAGTGGATATGGGTCAAATGTGGGCAAATGGGGCATCAGAATGCCAGGATGGCATGGCTTAAGTGAACACACATGCTTTTTCCTAAGTGACTGAACCTTTTATTCCTCTGGAGTAGGGAATCGGACAATACTGAGAAGCAACATTTGGACGTCCTGACGCTAGCTTTAATTTTAGTTTAGTGTAGAGATACAGCATGGAAAGAGGTCCCTTGGCCCATTGAGTCCACACCGACCAGCGATCCCCGCACATTAACACTATCCTACACACACTAGGGACAATTTACAATTATACCAAGCCAATCAACCTACATACCTGCACGTCTTTGGAGTGAGGGAGGAAACCGGAGCTCATGCAGGTCACAGGGAGAAGGTACAAACTCCATACTGGCAGCACCCATAGTCAGGATCGAACTCAGGACTCTGGCGCTGTGAGGCCGCAACTCTACCGCTGTGCCACCGTGCCGGTGTAATGTGATGATGCCTCCACCAGGGGAGGGTGGAGGCATCACCACCTCATGTCTTCCAAAGAGACCAACCCTCACTCTCCTCAGCTCCAAAGAGTATCGACCAGTCTACTTGACCTTTCCTCATTTGATAGAACCTTCACCTTAGCAATCAACCTAATGAAATGTAGACGCAAGGAACTGCAGATGCTGGTTTACCAAAAAAAGACACAAGGTGCTGGAGTAAGTCAGCGGGTCAGGCGGCATCCTGGAGAAAAGGATGGGTGATGTTTTGTCTTCTGAAGAAAGGTTCCGAACTTCCGACCCAAAATGTCAGCTATTCTTTTTCTCCAGAGATGCTGCCTGACCCGTTGAGTTACAAAGTGTCGTTTTGGGTTGAGACCCTTGTTGCACTTTTTCTTGGAGATTGCAGATCTCTCCTTGCTCCTAACAATTAAGGAAAGGGAAGTGAATGTGCTGAGCTGATTTGCAGATGATAGAAAAGTAGGTGGGGAGGTATATTGTGAGGAAGATGCAGATGGTTTACTGAGGGATATCGATAGGTTGTGTGAAAGGGCAAGAAGGTAGTGAATGGAGGAAAGGTGGGAAAAGGTGAGGTTGCTCACTTTGGAAGGAGGATGATGAAGATTATTTCAGTAGAGAACGTCCGCAGGACATTATATTCTTCACTCTGGTATTTTCTCTTTACACTACATGTTGTACATGATTATATGTGTAGGAAGGAACTGCAGATGCTGGTTTAAACCGAAGAGAGACACAAAAAGCTGGAGTAACTCAGCGGGACAGGCAGCATCTCTGGAGAGAAGGAATGGGTGACGTTTCAGGTCGAGACCCTTCGTCAGACGGTACTTGATTGTAGTTTAGTTTAGAGTTAGTGTGGAAACAGGCCCTACGGCCCATTGAGTCAACGCTGACCAGCGATCCCCGCACTTGTGTATAGTGACTTAGTTTAGTTTAGTTTATTTTATTTTATTTTATTTTATTTTATGTTATTTTATTTTATTTTAGTTTAGCTTAGTTTAGAGATACAACCTACATCTTGACTGTATGGCACATGTGCAAGGTGTTTCACTGTGCCTCGGTACATGTGACATTATTAAACCAAAACCTTTATAACCCTGTCCCACGGTACGAGTTCATTCCAAGAGCTCTCCCGAGTTTTAAAAAAATCAAACTCGTGGTAAGCACAGAGAATGAACGTAGCGGGTACGTCGGAGCTCGGGGACGTCTCTTAGCGGCTCGTAACGCCAACGGCAGGTACTTTGGAAGACTCGCTAACGGCAGGTAAGCTCGGGAAGACTCGTGAAGATTTTTCAACATCTTGAAAAATGTCCACGAGAGCCCCGAGTACTTACAAGTGGCCATTACCGTAAATCTCCGAGTTCGAATCAGGGCAAACTTGGGAGGGCTCTTGGATTGAACTCGTACCGTTGGGACAGGGCTTTTAGGCTTTAGACTTTAGAGATACAATTCAGAAACAGGCACTTCGTCCCACAGAGTCCACTCTAATCAGCAATCACGTACACAGATGCATGTCTAGAAAGGGGATGAGGAGTTTCTTTAGTCAGAGGGTCGTGAATTGTGGAATTCATTGTCACTGACGACTATAGAGGCCAAGTCAATGGATATGTTTAATGCAGAGATAGATTGATTCTGGATTAGTGTGGGTGTCAGGGGTTATGGGGAGAAGGCAGGAGAAGGGTGTTGAGAGGGAAAGATAGATCAGCCATGATTGAATGGCGGAGTAGAATTGATGGGCCGAATAGCCTAATTCTGCCCCAATTACTTATGAATTGGGAAATTTTTGAAATGTCAACAATTTCATCTTTGGTCGCACAGTTACAGTTGAAACCGACCACCAACCTCTTATCAGCATTTTCAATAAACCTATTCATAACTCTCCAGCACGCCCACAACGGATGTTACTACAGTTTCAAAAATATGACATCGGCCTCACCTACAAACGTGGAAAGGATATGCACCTGGCAGACACTCTTTCACGTGCACCTCGGAAGACCTGCGAGGATCTGCCCTCACAGGATGACGACTTTATCGTGATGTCCGTATCCTTCATCCCTTCATCATGGATGGAGGACTTAGTTGCCCACACTGCCACCGACAGGACCCTACAGTCACTAACTTCTGTCATTAAGCGTGGCTGGCCAGACAAGCACCACAATGTTCCTTTGCCAGCCCAACCTTTCTTCCCTGTTCGGGACGAATTAGTGCTGCAAGGCGGGATTGTTTTAAAAGGACACAAGGCCGTGGTTCCTGCTTCGCTGCATCACCTGTATTTTGACGCTGTCCATGCAGGACACCCAGGCGCTGAAGCCACTGCTTCACAGGCGAAAAGATGTTTTACTAGCCTGGCATGGCCGAATACATCAACAACAATGTTGCAGCTTGTGCTGTGTGCAATAGCATGGCACCCCATCAACAAAAGCATCCACTTCTGCCACATCCTGTACATGGTCTACAGTGGCAGCTGATTTATTTGAGTGGCACGGCAAGCAGTACCTGGTGCTCGTGGATTCGTATTCAGGGTGGTTCGACATTGATTTTCTCAGCAGCCCCACTTCCAGCGGCGTGTTTTCGAAATTATCTCGTCATTTTTCAATCCATGGATCTCCAGGCAAGCTGTTGACTGACAATGGCAGTCTGTTCACCAGCCAACAATTCAGAGAGTTTACCAGACGATGGAATTTTCACCACATCACCAGCAGCCCTGAGTATCCACAGTCTAATGGGCTGGCTGAACGGGCTGTCGGTAGTGTTTAACAACTCATGGAGCGCTCTCACAGGGCCAAGTCTGACTTATTCCTAGATTTGCTCAACTTCCGCAACATTTCCCGTGACCCTGCCTTGGGTTCCCCTGCTCAACGATTATTGTCAAGGCAGACCTGTACCCCGTTGCAGAACAAACGTTAGTCCCACATGCCTTTCCACCTGAGAATATTCAAACCAGGTTACGACAGAAGCGTGACATTAAAAAAAATGGTTCGACAAGATGAGCAGGCCTCTGCTGCCATTGACCAAAGGACAGGTGGTCCGCTTACAGACTGACAAAGGCCATGAGTGTGTTGGGGTGATTTCTGGTCTAGCTTCGGAGCCACGCTCGTACATTGTTAGAGCCGATGGCGGCACCTACCGGCGAAACAAACAACATCTTCTGCCTGTGAAGGAGCCAATCCCTCCCTATTATCCGGATCGTACAAGTTAATTTCAATCTGCATCTGGTGCCCCTCACATGCTCTTGCCAGCACAACAATCCATGCCTGTGACAGTTCCTCTGTCTGTCCCATCTTCGCCTGCGCCACAGTCTCCTGCTTCGACCCAAGAGGCGTTGGTCCACTCCCCCACGGTGCTGAAACCACCAACTCTGTCCCCGGGGAAGAGGAATGGAGATGGCCTCTATCGTACACAGGCCGGTCGTGAAGTATCCGGACTATGTTTGACTTTACATACGTTTGTCATTGGTTGTGATTTTTGCTTTCCTTAGTTATAGTGCTATTGATTCTTTAAGAGGGAGGGTGTACATTAGTGGCTCATGTTATGAGTCATGCTTTTGTAGTTACGCCCACTAGCTTATTAGCGTCGTGAGCTACTGCACTCTTCAGTATGAAGTTAACTCTCAAGTAAGAGCTTGTAGTTGTTTATTGTAAATAAACAGTGTATAACCTGACATGGTGTGAGGTATTTATTATTACAAGGACTCAAAACCAACATGGTGTCAGAAGTGGGATAACATAGAACTCGTGTACAGATGACTAATAGACACAAAATGCTGGAGTAACTCAGCGGGTCAGACAGCATCTGTGGAGAAAAACGATGGGTGAAGTTTCAGGTCGGGATCCTTGTACAGACTTCAGTTTCTTTGTCCTGACCCGAAACGTCACCCATCCTTTTTCTCGAGGGATGCTGCCTGACTCGCTGAGTTACTCCAGCACTTTGTATCTATCTTTGGTATAAATCAGCATCTGCAGTTCCTTGTTTCTACAGATGATTGAAGGTAGGCCTGGACTCGGTGGGCTGAACGGCCTGTTTCCATGTTGTATCAAGAAACATAAAAACAGATTGTAAAGCTTCTAGAAAGACACAAAAAGCTGGAGTAACTCAGCGGGTCAGGTAGCATCGCTGGGGAAAAGAAATAGATGGTGTTTCAGATGGAAATCCTTCTTCCGACTGAGAGTCAGGTGAAAGTGAAACGGAGACGGAGACGGTGCAGAGGTCACCTCTGAAGAAGGGTATCGGGTTGCCTATTGCCTTCGCTCCATAGATGCTGCTGCACCCGCTGAGTTTCTCCAGCACTTTTGTCTACCTGCAGAGGACAAATGAATGAACGATATGCACAAAGCAACGATGATCAAGGAAACGTCACCTATTCCGTTTCTCCAGAGATGCTGCCTGACCCGCTGAGTTACTCCAGCTTTGAGTATCCAACCCGTTCAATGTTCCCTCCGAAGACACCCCCTCCATACCCAGAAGTGCGTTCAACGTGAATGCATCTTCCACTAAGCAAGGTGACCAAAACTGTCCACAGCACTTTAATGTGATGCCCACTGGAGACTTTTCAGTTGCAATAAGACATTATTATTTTTAGTCCAGTTTAGTTTAGTTTAGAGTTTTAGTTTACAGCACGGAAACAGGCCCTTCTGGCCACCGAGTCCGCACCGACCAGCGATCCACGCACACTAACACTATCCCACACACACTAGGGACAATTTACAATTATAATAAGCCAATTAGCCTACAAATGTCTTTGGAGGGTGGGAGGAAACCGAAGATCTCGGAGAAAACCCACGCAGGTCACGGGGAGAACGTAAAACTCCGTACAGACAGCATCTGTAGTCAGGATCGAACCCGGGTCTCTGGCGCTGTGAGGCAGCAACTCTACCGCTGCAGCCCCACGTGGCCCTGTTGTGGAGGCTTTGGAAGGGGCTCAAAGGAAGTTTATTAGAATGCTGCCTGGATTAGAGGGTAATAATTCTAAGGGGAAGATGGACAATATTGGATTGCTTTCTCTGGAGTTTTACAGGCTAAGGGCAGACATGTAAAGATATGGGAGGCTTGGATAGGATAGAACATGTCAAATACTAGAGTGCATAGCTTTAAGAAGATGCAAGGAACTCAGCAGGTCAGGCAGCATCTCTGGAGAACATGGATAGGCGATGTTTTGGGTTGGGACCCTTCTTCACACTGGCTTTAAGATGAGATGGGCAATGTTTAAAGGAGATGTGCGGGCAAGTTTGTGGACATGGATGGTGGTGAGTGCCTGGAATGTGCTTCTAGGGGTGGTGGTGGAGGCAGATACGATAGTGGCGTTTAGGAGGCATTTAGATGGGTATGTGTCCATGCAGGAAATGGATCATGCAGGCAGATGAGATTCATGTATTGGCATTATATATACAGCACGATCATTGTGGGCTGAAGGGCCTGTTCGTGTGCTGTACCTTTCCATAGAGCCATAGAGTGATACAGTGTGGAAACAGGCTCTTCGGCCAACTTGCCCACACCGGCCAACACTGGTCCCACCTGCCTGCGCTTGGTCCATATCCCTCCAAACCTGTCCTATCCATATACCTGCCTAACTGTTTCTTAAACGTTGGGATAGTCCCAGCCTCAACTACCTCCTCTGGCAGCTTGTTCCATGCACCCACCACCCTCTGTGTGAAAAAGTTACCCCTCCGATTCCTATTAAATCTTTTCCCCTTCACCTTAAACCTATGTCCCCTGGTCCTCGATTCCCCTATTCCGGTCAAGAGACTCTACCCGATCTATTCCTCTCATGATTTTATACACTATATAAGATTCCATGTTCTTTATTTCAGACTGAATCAAATATAATATTGATAGAATCTTCTACCAATTGTCAGTCATCTTATACTCCCCTTAACTATCAGACTTAATTGACCAATTCTCATTACACTATGATGGATCTAAATTAGCCCCTTGCCTTGCGGGTTTCTCTCCACACTGGCTGAGAGACTATCGTGTACACACTGCATGAATTCCTCCTCCACATTATTCCTGCCCCATTGCTTTCCATGTCTTGGTTTAGATTTAAGTGCCTCTTGATGATATTATTGCCCCTGTTTTACAAGCCCGTCTAATTCCCTGATTTACACCCTGTCTTGTATCACCACTGCTCTTTGGATATCTATCAGCGATCCATACTGACGATTCCTGCCTCTGCCAGTACCAAACCAATTCTGATTATTGATTTTTGAATTATCCCCCTGCTGCTTCTATCCCCTTCTTCGAGTTGAGTTGTGTTTAGTTTTTTTGATTTTAGTGGAGAGATACAGCGCGGCAACAGGCCCTTCCCTTCGGCCCACCGAGTCCGCACCGGCCAGCAATCTCCGCACATTAACACTACCCTACTGGAGATCATTTTACATTTATACCAAGCCAATTAACCTACAAACCTGTACGTCTTTGGAGTGTGGGCGGACACCGAATATCTCGAAGGAAACCCAGCAGATTTGCAACTTTAGACTCCAGAGACCTGGGTTTGATCCTGACTACGTGTGCTGTCTGTACGGAGTTTGTACGTTCTCCCCGTGACCTCGTGGGTTTTCTCTGGGTGCTCCAGTTTCCTCCCACACTCGAACGATGTACAGATTTGGCTTTGGTAAAACCAGTAAATTGTCCCTAGTGTGCAGGATAGCGCTAGTGTGCGGGGTTGCTGGTCGGGGCGGACACGATGGGCCGAACGGCCTGTTTCCGCATTGTATCTCTAAACTAAACTAAATTATTTATAAAGTTCCCTCTCTGCCCTTAGCAATGTCTGCATTCAGTGGATGTCCTGCTCTGAATGAAAGCACATTGACTCACTACAGAGTCAACTTGTTCCCCTCTTATTCCCCGCTAACATCAAGTTACAGGGGAATTAAGTTAACCAATTAACGTGGATTGGAGGTGACTTCTTTAATGCTCTTCATCACTTGGTTAACACTGCAAACAAAACTTGCAAGGTTAGAAGTATAGACCAATAAAAGTAAATTAAACAAGTGATGTTTTGAAGTGAGAGGGAGGGAACTGCAGATGCTGGTTTACACCGAAGATGGACACAAAGTGCTTGAGTAACTCAGCGGGTCAGAAGGAAGACTGGAGAGAAGAAATGGGTGATGTTTTGGGTCGAGATCCTCTTTCTGAGATTCTGCCTGCCCCGCTGAGTTACTCCAGCATTTGGGGTCAAGATTCATAGTGTCATCACTCTTACTGCCTCTCTGTGGACCATGATGGAGTGATGCAACAGTGCAGCACATCTGGACAATCGCCACTCCTGCAGTGACAATAGACAATAGACAATAGGTGCAGGAGTAGGCCATTCGGTCCTTCAAGCCAGCACTGCCATTCACTGTAATCATGGCTGATCATCCCCAATCAGTACCCCGTTCCTGCCTTCTCCCTATATCCCCTGACTCAGCTATTTTTAAGCCCTATCTAGCTCTCTCTTGAAAGCATCCAGAGAACCTGCCTCCACCGCCCTCTGAGGCAGAGAATTCCACAGACTCACCACTCTCTGTGAGAAAAAGTGTTTCCTCGTCTCCGTTCTAAATGGCTTACTCCTTATTCTTAAACTGTGGCCCCCTGGTTCTGGACTCCCCCAACATCGGGAACATGTTTCCTGCCTCTAGCGTGTCCAAGCCCTTAACAATCTCTATATGTCAATGAGATTCCCTCTCATCCTTCTAAACTCCAGAGTGTACAAGCCCAGCTGCTCCATTCTCTCAGCATATGACAGTCCCGCCATCCTGGGAATTAACCTTGTAAACCTACGCTGCGCTCCCTCAATAGCAAGAATGTCCTTCCTCAAATTAGGGGACCAAAACTGCACACAATACTCCAGGTGTGGTCTCACTAGGGCTCTGTACAGTCTGCTGCCCTGCAACTGTGCCGCATTACCTTGCCCGAGCCGGCTGCCTGTCCCTTTTCCGGGATTACGTCCACGCCCGGGCGGTGCTAGACAGGGACTACGCTCTGTCCACGGGCACCCTGGGAGATTTCCGGGATCGCTGGGCACCGCGGGGGGTGGAATGTAACATTAATTAGGATGGAGTCACTCCAGCTTTTCGTGTCCATCTTCGGTTTAAAGCAGCATGTGCAGTTCCTTCCTACACATATACAGTAGTTGTATAATAGTTTATTTAGTACATGCGTTTGACTTGTATTATATCGTACTGCACATTATTATTGTAAATAATTGGTTACATTATTTTTGGTTAAAACAAACAAAATAGTGCAGCATTCACTCAGTACTGTGAGCGAGCGTGCATTACCCCTCCTCCACTGCATGCTGCAGCTTACTGCCCTGCAACAGTGCAACACACAGCAGTACTGCCCCCCCTTTAAAAAAATGTTTGAACAAAAATTAACGTAATCAATTATTGCAATATTATACTGTACACAATACATAAACAAACAAACCCACCATCATATTACAAATTCAAATAATTATCTGAACTAATATTCTTAAATGTTACACTCTTATACAACTATATTACAATCCTTGTCAAGGGTGCGTACCACCCCCCGCGGTGCCCAGCGGTCCCGGAAATCCCCCAGGGCGCCCGCGGACAGCGCGGAGTCCCTCTCTAGTACCACCCGGGCACGGACGTAGCCCCGGAAAAGGGCAGGCAGCCGGCTCGGGCAGAGCCCTCTTTCGCCTGGCTTGGCCGGGCCCAGGAGCAACACAAACCAGGACATCCTCGGCTCTACCCTCTCCCCTACGCACAGGGTGTCCAAAGATGAGGTTGGTGGGTGTGAAGTGCAGCCAGAAGGCAAGGGAGCCGCACACAGAAGTATTGTCTCTCTGACAGTGCAGCACCCTTAGAGTATTACTCCATCCAACAGAGCGGCGATTCCTCAGTCTTGGTCCTCCAGCAGTGCATATCCTCTCAGGACTGTCCCTGTAAAGAAAAAGTACTTCCTCAGCCTTAGGTTAAACTGCATGTAATCCACTGTGACCTTTAGACTTTACTCTCAGACCTTAGAGATACAGCGCGGAAACAGGCCCTTTGGCCCACTGAGTCTGGGGCCGACCAGTGGGCCAAACACCATCCTACACACACTAGGGACAATTTACAATTTTAACCAAGCCAATTACCTTGCAGGCCTGCACGTCTTTGGATTGTGGGATGGAACCGGAGCACCCGGAGAAACTCCGTACAGACAGCATCCGAAGTCTGGATCGAACTGGGTCTCTGGCGCTGTAAGGCAGCAACTCTACCATTGCACCACCCCTTCGGCCCACCGAGTCCCTGCCGACCACCGATCACCCCGTACATTAACACCGCCCTACACACACTAGGGACAATTTACAATTAAAAAAAATATCTATTTTTTATTTTTTATTTTATTAGAAGCAATTGTACAAAGATAAAAACGTTCGGCATCTACAATTATACAATTATTGTACAGCTTCATTTTTAACCTTATAACCTAAATTGAAAAAAAATGGAAAAAAGGAAAGAAAGGGAAAGCAAGAAAAGAAGAAAGGAAAAAGTGAAAGAATAGAATAGAAAAGAACGAAAAAAAGTCCCCTAAGCTACCAAAGCAGTGCAGCAGAGAGAAAGAGACATAAGAAATGATGGAGATTTACCTTGCCCCGTCCCCCCCACCCTCCTCACCCAACGTAGCATCGGATTTAAATTTAAATTTGTGTTTCACCATTCTGTTGTTGTAAGAATTCAGTAATTCATGTCTTAAGAAATTGATCTGGTTTTTCCACCAAGACAAGTCTAATGTTTTCCAAGTGTAGTGTCTCGGACATATCTGTAATCCACATCTTCACTGTGGGGACTGTTGTCTGTTTCCAAAATTTAAGTATTAATTTTTTCGCCATTATTAGGCCGTAATTGAGGAAACGTCTTTGAAATATCGTTAGCTTAGAACAGGCCTCTGACATACCTAATATGATCAGTTTTATATCTGGGTCCACAATTTACAATTTTAACCAAGCCCCTTACCTTGCAGGCCTGCACGTCTTTGGAGTGTGGGAGGAAACCAGAGCACCAGGAGAAAACCCACGCAGGTCACGGGAGAACGTAGAAACTCCGTGCAGACACCACCCGCAGTCAGGATCGAAACCGGGACTCTGGCGCTGTGAGGCAGCAACTCTACCGCTGCGCCACCGTGCCACTGCCAGGGAGAAGGAACGAGAGGTTTGGATTCAGTACTGACTTACTGATGGAAGACAGTGAAGGAGTTTGTCAAAGTATACAGTGCGGTGCAGTTCAGTGTAAGAAATGGGCGAAGGCATGGCAGATGGCGTTTAAACTGAGCAAGTGCGTAGGAAAGAACTGCAGATGCTGGTTTAAACAGAAGATAGACACAAAATGCTAGGGTAACTCAGCAGGGCAGGCAGCATCTCTGCAGAGAAGGTGACGTTTCTGGTCGAGACCCTTTGGGTCTTGACCCGAAACGTCACCCATTCCTTCTGTTGAACTGAGCAAGTGTGAGGTGTTGCACTTTGAGACGTCGAATGTAACACAATGCACAATGCCTTCAACAGCATTGTCGTACAGAAGGATCTTGGGGTCCGAGTCCACATCTCGCTGGATGTGGCAACAGAAGTAGATAGCGTGGTAAAGGCAGCAAATGGTATCGTTGGCTGCGGCATTGAGTTCCAGAGTCAGGAAGTCATGACGCAGCTCTATAGGACGTTGGTGAGGCCGCCTTTGAGAGTATTTTTTGAGAGAACTTTGTTTTGCCTTCCATCACAGTGAGGAATGTGGAGGAGTCACTGTGGTGGATGTTTATGTTAAAATGTGTTTTGTGTGTTCTGTTGCTTTTTATTGGTATGACTGTAGGGCAAATCTAATTCCTCGTATGCTGCAAAACATACTTGGCTAATAAAGTACGATTATGATTAATATGATTATGATTACATGCAGTTCTGGTTGCTGCAGTACGGAAGGATGTGGAGGCTTTGGACAGGCTGCAGAAGATGTTTACCAGTACAATGCCTGGATCGGAAGGTATTAGCTACAAGGGGAGGTTGGATAAACATGGAGAGTTTTCTCTGGGGTATCACAGAGTGAGGGGAGCCCTGATAGAAGTCTACATGGCAGGCAAAGCTGGGGCCATGCGAGTGCCCAAGGCTACACTAACTTGCAGAAAGTGAGAGGAGTTGAAAGAGGTTGTTGAGGGTGAGGACAAGTTCTGCCATTGTCCAGGGAAGTAGGAGGCGTCCGAGAGCTGGCGCCTGGCCAGTCTGAAGAAGGATTCCGAATCGAAACGTCACCTATTCCTTTTCCCCAGAGATGCTGCCTGACCAGCTGAGTTACTCCAGCTTTTTGTGCCTATCTCCAGTTTAAACCAGTATCTGCAGTTCCGTCCTCACATGTTCTTCGCTCAGTCCGCCTGTGTCTATCTTCATGGCCCCGCAATATTGACCACACTCTCCAGACTGCTTTGCCAACAGTGCGGCATCCTCCCCACCCCATGTAAAATAAAGACAGAAAACACTGCGTACATCAGCATGTGTGGAAGCAGAAAGAGGATCAGTGTTGTGAGTGGCAGATTCTTCATCATCACAGTGAGGAAGGATTGAAAGTGCCGGAGTGATTCCACTCCCACCAAGCAGTGGGCCGGGACACTCCAGCCAAGCAGGCCCAGCTTGCCCACCACGTACTCCCAATCAGGCGAGACCCTTCTTAAGACTGATCTGTAGTCTTTGCTATACTTTGAGAGACTACATTGAGTGCCGCAGTAATGCTGACATCAAGGAGCATTAATGAATGATTCATTGTAGTCACTTGGAAGGTCCTTGGGTACGGTGAAATGTTTTGTTTTGCCTCCAACCTAGACAGTAAACAAGTGTTGCCACGTGTTGGCACCGACAGAGTTACAAAAGTATAGAATGGTCCAATCTAATGCCTGCAGCCCCCCCCCCATCCACCCTCCGCTCACCCCCCAGTTCCCCCTTTGTTCTCTGCGTCCCCCCCCCCCCCCACGCCGGGTCCCCCCATTGTTCGCTCCATTGCAAGAAGGATGTGCCGGCTTTGGAGGGGACACAAAAGAGGATGCTGCCAGGATTAGAGGGGATAAACGATAAGGAGACTTTGGACAAACTTGGCTTGTTTTCGCCGGAGCTTCGGAAGCTGAGGGAAGGCATGATAGAATGATATAAAATGATCAGAGGCATAGATAGGGTAGACCGTCTTCTCCCCAGGATGGAAATGTCAAACCCTAGAGGGCACAGCTAGAAGGTGAGATGGAGAATTTTTAAAACAGGTGTGTGGGGCGTATTATTTTACACAGAGAGCGGTGGGTGCCTGGAACGTGCTGCCCGGGATGGTGGTGGAGGCAGTTAGATTAGTGGCGTTTATGATGGCTTTAGACAAGCGCGTGGATATGCAGGGAATGGAGCGATATGATTCATGAATCATTTAGTTTCATGTTCCATGCATCTTGTTGTGTTTTATCACTGTTGGCAGATTAATTTCCCTCCTGGGATAAATAACGTTCTATCGTGTCGTATCGTATCGTATCGTATCGAATGTGCAGGCAGAGGGGATTAGTCTAAGTTGACATCATGTTCGGCACAGGGCCTGGTCTTGCACTCTACTGTTCTATGCTCTCAGGCAGGGGCCTCCAAACTTTTCAGCATGAGAGCCACATTATATATTTGGCACATTTTGTGGTACGTACACACACACTCACACATACTCACACTCACCCACCCATCCACCCACACACCCACACACACACCCACACACACACCCACACACTCACCTGCCCACCCACCCACTCGCACCCACACACATAAACACACACACACCTACCCACCCACACACACACCCACACACCCACACACACACCCACACACTCACCTGCCCACCCACCCACTCACACCCACACACATAAACACACACACACCCACACACCCACACACACACCCACACACTCACCTGCCCACCCACCCACTCACACCCACACACATAAACACACACACACACACACACACACACACACACACACACACACACACACACACACACACACACACACACACACACTCACCCTCCCACCCACACCCATACAACCACACACCCACACACCCACACACCCACACACACTCACCCACCCACCCACCCACACACACACACACACACCCCCACACACCCACGCACACACACACACACACACACACACACACCCACACACACCCACGCACACACACACACACACGCCCACACACGCCCGCCGGCCATAGTTTGGAGACCCCTGCTCTAAGGATATCAAATTGAAAGAAAGGAATGCAGTGTTGTGAAGGAAGTTTAGAGAATTGAGAACATATCCAGCAAAGGAAGATCAACTGAAAGAGGAAGAAATTGGATTGAGAGAACAAAGGCAGAATCTATAAAACGAAGCAGGAAATATATGAAAGAGCATATCAAAAGGAAGATATCAGCTGAGGTAAACACTGAAGTAAAGGGCCGAATGGCCTACTCCTGCACCTATTGTCTATTGTCTATTGTCTATGTCTATTGTCTATTGACTATTGACCTCTCAATATCTGAGACGAGGGAATTAAAGATGGGAACTAAGGAAGTGGAAGGAAATTTGAATGAACATTTCGTAGCTGTTACTCCGATTGATTACATCAAGGTATCAAAAATGTTTTTGTAGTGTGGGAGGAAGCTGAGCGCCCGGAGAAAACCCACGCAGTCACAGTGAAAATGTGCAAACTCCACACCGCCAGCATCTGTAGTCAGGATCGAACCCGGGTCTCCAGCGCTGTGAGGCAGCAACTCTACCGCTGCACCACCGTGCCGCACAGATCCTGGAAAATTGGTGCAGGAAACTGGGAGCAGCTCCGTTGTCAAGTCCCTCATTGGGAAAAGGCTGTAATCTATTATTTAATAAGTAGAAACAGAGGATTTGAACAATCATAATATGATTAGCTGCAGGCTATTTGTTTTTATTTTATGGAAGGGAAATCATTTTTGACAAACTGATTCATGATCTTTAAGGATGTAATGAGAGGGGGATTAATGTGAATCTTTTGATGTAATTGGATTTGCTGAAGGCATTCCATGGGGTAAAACCAGGGGCGGAAATCCCGGGGGGGCCAAGGGGGACATGTCCCCCCTCCCCCTGTTTAGAGAGGTGGGGGACGATCCCCCCCATTTTTTGTAATCCGGATTTTAAAACCCGGTGAAATCTCCGCTTTCCACGAGACAGTGGGGGGTGGGACTGCTGCTCAAGGGCGCTGATTGGGCCAGAGAGACGTCGGTCGGTAGGCAGTGGGGTGGGACATGAAGATTCAGTGCGATGATTGGAGGAGGGAGGTGTCGGTCAGAGGCGGAAGTAGGGGGGGGGGTGGGACTGAGGATAGAGCGCGGTGATTGGAGCAGGGAGACGTGCCCAGGTCATAGGTCACAAGTGAAAAACACTCTCGGCAGCCCTGGACACAGACCTGCGCCTCATCCGTAACCAGGATCGATCCCGGGTCACCGGCGCTGCAATTGCTACCGATCTGCCACTGGATCATCCCCGTCCCCACCCGAGTGCCCCCATCATCCCCCCCCCCAAGCCCGGGGGTGGCCAGAGACGTCGGGAGTCAGACGAGAATGGTGGCCCCAGGCACACAGTCAGCGCAGAGAAGCAGTGGTAAATGCAGCTCAACTCTGTCCGTCCTGCCAGGTTAACCTACAGCCCTGCCTGGACTTACGGGAAATATGGAACAGGCTTACAGCCAGCGCGGAGAAGCAGTGCTAACTCCACAGCTCCGGACTGGTGTCCTGTCAGTCCAGGCAGGGCTGTAGGTTAATCCAGCGAGACAGGCAGAGTTGAGCTGCATTTAGTGCTGGATTGAGCTGGAATTACCGTTCACTGGGCCCACGGCTGAAGCCTCCGAAGCCTCGTGTGTGTGTGCGAGTGTGCGCATGCGCGCGCGGCCGCCAAGAAATTGTGTCCCCCCTGTCCCCCGGTCCCCCCATATTTTGATAGTGATTTCCGTGCCTGGCAAAACGTTGGACGGTCTTGGGGGTACACACATGGCCCAAAGAACAGGAGACGGGTGGAATGAGAGCACGGATTCTAGCAACTCCCAAATATCCAGTGACGTGAATGAATTGGCAGCACAAGTAGATGGAGTGTTAAAGCAGGCGTTTGCTATGTTTGAATTCATCAGTCGGGGCATCGAGTGTAAGAGTCAGGAAGTCATGATGCAGCTCTACTGTATAAGACTTTGGTTAGGTTGCAATTGGAGTATTGCGTTCAGTTCTGGTCGCCCCCATTACAGGATGGATGTGGGGGCTTTGGTGCAGAGGAGGTTTACCAGACTGCTGCCTGGATTAGAGGGTATTAACAGCAAGGACAGGTTAGGCAGACTTGGATTCTTTTCTTTGGAGCGTGGGAGATCGAGGGGAGTCCTGATAGAAGTATATACATTTAGAAGATGCACAGATTAGGATAGATAGTCAGAACATTTTTTCCCAGGGTGGAAATATCAAAGAGCAGAGGCCAGAGAGTTGAGGGCAATGTATTAGCACGGACAGCGAATCAACTAACTAACAGAAAGCAGAGGCACAATGAATGGGTCATTTTCAGAACTAAACTGAACTAGGAGGCTCCGCTTTCCTCCCACACTCCAATGATGTACAGGTTTGTAGATTAATTGGCTTTGGCAAAGATTGCAAATTGTCCCTAGTGTGTGTAGGGTAGTGCTTGTGTATGGGGATCGCAGGTCAGCACGGACTCAATGGGCTGAAGGGCCTGTTTCCATACTGTATCTCTAAACTAAACGGAACCAAACTAAACTAAACTAAACATAACTAAATTTAACTTACCTTAACTTAACTTAACTTAACTTAACTTAATTAAACTAAACTAAACTAAACTGAACTAATCTGAACTAAACTAAACTAAACTGAACTAATCTGAACTAAACTGAACTAAACTGAACTAAACTGAACTAAACTGAACTAATCTGAACTAAACTAAACTAATCCCATTTTAATTCTCCACACACTCTCCAGTTTCACCACTACTCGCCTGCATCTGGGGCAACTTGCAGTGACAAATGAACCTGTCTACCAGCATGTCATTTGGGATGTGGGAGAAAACTGGAGCACCCCAAGGTAAACCCAGGCGGTCACAGGGACAAGATGTAAACCTCACAACCAAGGTCAGCATGGCAGCCGGGTCTCTGGCGCGGTGAGGCAGTGACTCTACTGGCTGCACCACTGTGGATAACAGACGGGGAGGCATCAAGCAGGTGTGACAAGGGCAGAGTGAGGGTGTAAATGGCAAAGGAAACTCATCATGGATGTTTGTGAGGTGTTAGTTTCAGTGTCAAGCATATGAAGCCCAATAGAACCATAGGAACATAGACAATAGGTGCAGGAGTAGGCCATTCGGCCCTTTGAGCCAGCGCCACCATTCAATATGATCATAGCTGATCATCCTAAATTAGTACCCGTTCCTGCTTTCTCCCCATAACCCTTGATTCCGTTAGCCCTAAGAGTTATATCTCTCTCTTGAATACATCTTGAATATATAAAATTACGCGAGGCATAGATAGGGTAGACAGTCAGAACCTTTTTCCCATGGGGAGGGCAGAGAGAAACATAGAAAATAGGTGCAGGAGGAGGCCATTCGGCCCTTCGAGCCAGCACCGCCATTCATTGAGATCATGGCTGATCGTCCCCAATCAATAACCCGTGCCTGCCTTCTCCCCATATCCCTTGATTCCACTAGCCCCTAGAGCTCTATCTAACTCAACGAGGGCATATCTATAGGGCGAGAGGGAGAAAGTTTAATGGAGATGTATTTTTTACACAGAGAGTGGTGGGGGCCTGGAACGCATTGCCAGGGGTGGGGTGGTGGAGGCAGATACGATAGTGGTGTTTAAGATGCATATAGACAGATAGTGGAGTTTATGAGGCTATTGGATAGGCACATGGACGTGCAGGGAATGGAGGGATATGGACCATGTACAGGCAGATGAGATCAGTTTAACTTGGCATCATGTTCGGCACAACCATTGTGGGCCGAAGGGCCTGTTCCTGTGCTGTACTGTTCTATGTTCTATGTACTCCTTGTAAAATAAATGTCTATATGAGGATGCGTGTGGGAATCCGCTGGTACAGATTGATATATCACTAAAAGCAACGTGTTAAAAAGGCCACATCAACGCCAGTGGGTTGCTGCGATTCATTTCCCGATGGAAAGATTTGGAAAGCAGTGAGGATAAGGGGGAGTGTGTAAGAAGGAACTGCAGATGCTGGTTTAAACCGAAGTTAGACTCAAAAAGCTGGGGTAACTCAGCGGGACAGGCAGCGTCTCTGGAGAGAAGAAATGGGTGACGTTTCGGGTCGAGACCAATTCTTCACTGGTCTAGACCTGAAATGTCATTCCATTCCTTCTTCCAGCTTTTTGAGTCTAACTTCGGTTTAAACCAGCAACTGCAGTTCCTTCTTACCCACTCCCCCTTATCCTCACTGCTTTCCAAATCTTTCCATCGGGAAATGAATCGCAGCAACCCACTGCCGTTGATGTGGCCTTTTTAACACGTTGCTTTTAGTGATATATCAACCTGTACCAGCGGATTAGATGGGCCAAAGGGTCTGTTTCCACGCTGTATCTCTAAACTAAACTAAACTGAACGAAAACCTCAAACCCCCGGTCCATGTCAACTCCCATCCCATAACCTCCACGAACTTATTTAAGTTTCTGGGCACCTATATCTGCAATAATCTAAAATGGCACATCAATGCTGACCACATCATTAAGAAAGGACAACAACGCCTATACTTCCTCAGACAGCTCAAGAAGTTCAGAGTCCACAAACACCTCCTGGTACGCTTCTATCAATCCATCATTGAAAGCATCATCACCTCCTCAATCACAGTCTGGTACGGAAACACTGACAGTCATTCACTACACAGAATACAGCGCATTGTCTCCAAGGCCTCTAGGATCATCAACTCTCCCCTCCCCTCAATCCATTCCATTTACCTCCAACGTACCTCAAAACGGGCAACAAAGATCATCTCGGACCCCTCCCATCCAGCAAACCACCTTTTCCAGTCTCTCCCTTCAGGGAGGCGCCTTAGGTCACTTGCTACAAAATCCACCCGTTTTAAAAACAGTTTCTTCCCCTCAGCAATAAGAACACTTAATTCCCTCCAATAACTTTTTGACTTTGATGTATACAGTGTCTTGTCTATGGTTTTTGTCTGTTCTTTTGCACTATGTATTGTTGGTGAGATTTGTGATTTGTGATGTGCTTTATTATTATTGTTGTTAGTGTTAATGTGCTAAAGCAGTGTACCATCATGTACCGAACCCAATTACCACCAACCCTGGTCGTGTGGCAAATAAAGTTTCTATCTATCTATCTATCTATCTATCTAAACAAAAAAATCAATAAATGGATAACCCTAATACTAATGAAAAAATACAGGGCAGAGCTTTAAAGTGAGAGTGGAAGAGTTGAAAGGAGATGTGCAGGGCATGTATTTTACACAGAGGGTGGTGAGTATTTGGTACACGCTGCCAGAGGTGGTGGTTTAGTTTAGTTTAGAGATACAGACCCTTCGGCCCTCCGGGTCCGCGCCGACCAGCGATCCCCGCACATTAACACTTTCCTACACACACAATTTTTACATTTACACCAAGCCAATCAATCTACAAACCTGTACGTCTTTGGAGTGTGGGAGGAAACCGAAGATCTCGGGGAAAACACACACAGGTCACGGGGAGAACGTGCAAACTACGTACAGACAGCACCCGTAGTCAGGATCGAACCCTGGTCTCCGGCGCTGCATTCGCTGTAAGGCAACAACTCTACCGCTGCGCCACCGTGGCTGTGATACGCTAGTGGCATTTAAAAGACCTTTGGATAGGCAGATGGATATACTGGGAGTGGATGGATATGGTTATGTGCGGGTAGATAAGTGTTAGTCTTGACATAGTGGTGCACTGGTCTATGTTCCATGTTCTATGTTGTTACTGTCCGTTTCAATGTCTTACACGAGTTTACTCCCATATTCTAGTTTACCATTTTCGACACCAATTTCTTGGCCATCCTTTGCTGAATTTGAAAACATTCTCAAATCTCATTCTACAAATTGTTTGTTCAATGTGCACGGCGGCGTGGTGGCGCAACGGTAGAACTACTGCTTTACTGCCAGAGAGACCCAAGTTCGATCCCGACTACGGGTGCTGTCTGTATGGAGTTTGTACGTTCTCCGTGTGACCTGTGTGTTTTTTTTTCGAGATCTTCGGATTCCACCCACACTCCAAAGACGTGCAGGTTTGTAGGTTAATTGGCTTGGTAAACAGTAAGTGTATAATTGTCCCTACTGTGGATAGGATAGTGTTAATGTGTGGGGATCGCTGATGGGCGTGGTCTCGGTGGGCCAAAGGGCCTGTTTCCACGCTGTATCTCTTAACTAAACTGAACTAAACTAAACTAATTTAAACTAAACTAACCTAAACTAAACTTACCGAAAATTAGAAGGATGAGAGGGCATCTCATTGAAACATATAAGATTGTTAAGGGCTTGGACACACTAGAGGCAGGAAACATGTTCCCGATGTTGGGGGAGTCCAGAACCAGGGGCCACAGTTTAAGAATAAGGGGTAAGCCATTTAGAACGGAGACGAGGAAACGCTTTCTCTCACAGAGAGTGGTGGGTCTGTGGAATTCTCTGCCTCAGAGGGCGGTGGAGGCAGGTTCTCTGGATGCTTTCAAGAGAGAACTAGATAGGGCTCTTAAAAATAGCAGAGTCAGGGGATATGGGGAGAAGGCAGGAACGCGGTACTGATTGGGGATGATCAGCCATGATCACATTGGCCTACTCCTGCACCTATTGTCTATTAAACTAAACGAAACTAAACTAATGTACTAAAAAAGCCCCAAATCTTTAGTGCAACTAAGGACAGTCCATGGTTCACAGTTTAGTTAGTGTTGTGTTGTGTTTGAGAGCCTGATGCATCCGTTTTTGTTAATTATGTGCTTTCAGAGTTGGGGCAAAGCCTGTTGCCCTTTTCCACTCTTGCCTCCTGCCCTGGGTCCTTCCTTCCCCAGAGCGGCCCTTTTGTGACCCTGTCCTGGGACCCCTCCACTGTCAGAGTGCGGCCACACGCAAACTGGAGGAACAGCAGCTCAGATTCCGCTTGGGCAGCTTACATCTGTTCTGTACCCTTTCATACCTCTAGTTTCCCCTCCCCTGACTCTCAGTCTGAAGAAGGGTCCTGACCCAAAATGTCACCTATTCCTTCTCTCCAGAAACGCTGAGTTACTCCAACATTTTGTGTCTATCTTCGGGTGTTGGTTGATTTCTCTAATTTCAAGTCACCCCTCCATTCCCTCTCTCCCCCCCCCCCCACCCCACCCCCATTGTCCTACCATTTCCACTGTTTGCTTCCTTGTATCCCTTTTGTCATCACCCCTTCCCCAGCCAACAATGGACCATTGTGGGCTCCACCGTTCCTGAGATCATCTTCTGCCGGCTCCGATTTGACCTGACCTTTTCCCCCCTCCAGTTGATTCCATCCCCCCAACCCCACCTCAACTGTCAGTCTGAAAAACAGTTCCAGACTCAGACTATGCAACATAAAGTTCAATAGTTCATAAGTTCTAGGAGCAGAATGAGGTAATTCGGCCCATCAAGTTTACACAACAGGGCCGATGTATCTATCTTTCACTCTCACCCCCATTCTCCTGCCTTCTCCCTATAACCCCAGACATGCATGCTAATCAAGAATCTATCTATCTATCTATCTATCTATCTCTGCCTTAAATAATATCCATTGACTTGGCCTCCACAGTGGTCTGTCTGCCAGTGACAGGCCCCGGGAAGCTTGTGCATCAGACAGGCTTTCCAGTGCAGCCTCAGCCTTTTCCATAACATACTGGAAATTTACAGCGTACGGTTACTATTCCCCAAACGATTCACAAAGGATAGTATATGTGTAGAATAGTTCATTAGAAAATCCAACAAAATGTTATCTTGCGGGAGGGCAATTGATTTTAATAATTTAAATCATGGCGGCACGGTGGCGCAGAGGTAGAGTTACCACCTTACAGCGAACGCAGCGCCGGAGACCCGGGTTCGATCCCGACTACGGGTGCTGTCTACAGAGTTTGTACGTTCTCCGCATCACCCCCGTGTGTTTTCTCCGAGATCTTCGGTTTTCTCCCACACTCCAATGACGTACAGGTTTGTAGCTTATTTGGCTTGGTAAATGTAAAAATTGTCCTGAGTGGGTGTAGGATAGTGTTAATGTGTGGGGATCGCTGGTCGGCGTGGACCCGGTGGGCCGAAGGGCCTGTTTCCATGCTGTATCTCTAAACTAAACCAAACTATTTGGAGATTATATGTTTAAGAAGGAACCGCAGATGCTGGAAAATTAAAGGTAGACAAAAATGCTGGAGAAACTCAACGGGTGAGGCAGCATCTATGGAGCGAAGGAAATAGGCAACGTTTCGGGCTTTATATAGGTGTTGGTGAGGCCACATCTGGATTACCATACAGTGTTGCTCTCCTTATTCAAGAATGTAAATGTATTGGAAGCTGTTCAGAGTAGGTTTTCTGGACTGGAATGATAGGTTGTCTTCTGGAGAAAGATTTGGAAGCCTTTTTCAGACTGAAGAAGGGTCTCGACCCAAAACGTCACCCATTCCTTCTCTCCAGAGATGCTGCCTATCCCGCAGAGTTACTCCAGCTTTTTAGTGTCTATTGTGTGTTCTACACAAGATTCTCCATCTGCACCTTCCTTGTATCTCCACATTGAATGCAAAGCCTGGTAGACGGAAGGTGAGGACCAAGGGAACTCTTGTTTCTCTGCGAGTAAAAAAACAACTTATTTTCACTCTCCCAGTTGTGACAAAGGGAATTGGACAAAGCATTGAACTTAGATAGACACAAAAAACTGGAGTACCTCAGCAGGTCAGGCAGCATCTCTGGAGGTGACGTTTCTGGTTGAGACCCTTCTCCAGAGATGCTGTCTGACCCGCTGAGTTACTCCAGCTTTTTGTGTCTATCTTCGGTTCAAACCTTCCTACGCATATCCTTTGCTCAGTCCGCGTGGACCTACTCGATCTCCCAACTGCCAAACACTTTAACTCCCCCACCCATTCCCGCACTGACCTTTCAGTCCTGGGCCTCCTCCACTGTCAGAGTGAGACCCAATGCAAATTGGTGGAACAGCACCTCATATATGACAAAGGAATATTGTCGTTTTGGGCAGCTTATATCCCAGTTGTATGAATATTGATTTCTATTAACTTTAAGTAACCCTTGTCTCTCTGTTGCTCCCCCACCCAACTTGTTGTACTATTCAAAGCCATCATGTTGAGTTTCATTGTCTATAACTCGTTTTCACCTAGCCCACAGCTAACGATGGCCTGTTTCTGATACGATACGATAGAACATTATTTATCCCAGGAGGGAAATTAATTACCAAGAGTCATTAAAAACACTTTATCATCGTTACTTTTATGCATATCTTTCATCCATTTGTTCTATATCTCTCCATATCACTGTCTATCTCTCTCGTTCTCTTCTCCCCTGAGTCTGAAGAAGGGTCTCGACCCGAAACATTAACCTATTCCTTTTCGCCAGAGATGCTGCCTGACCCGCTGAGTTACTCGTCATAGAGTGATACAGCGGGGAAAGGCCCTTCGGCCCAACCTGCCCACACTGGCCAACATGTCCCAGCTACACTCGTCCCACCTGCCCACATTTCGTCCCTATCCCTACAAATCTGTCCTATCCATGTACCTGTCAATCTGTTTCTTAAATGTTGGGATAGTCCCAGCCTCAACTACCTCCTCCGGCAGCTCGTTCCATACACCCACCACCCTTTGTGTGAAAAAGTTGCCCCTCAGAATCCTATTAAATCTTTCCCCCTTCACCGTCAACCTATGTCCTCTGGTCCTTGATTCCCCTACTCTGGGCAAGAGACTCTGTGCATACATGTCATGAATATCATGTAGATGAGTCTGAAGAAGGGTCTCGACCCGAAACATCACCCATTCCTTCTCTCCGGAGATGCTGCCTTGTCCCACTGAGTTTCTCCAGCACTTTGGGTCTATCTTCGGTATAAACCAGCATCTGCATTTTGTTTTCCTGTCTACATATTGCGCATGTCCTCATGTGAAGCCCGTCTGACAGCGACGGCCCCTGAGGTACTGGTGCTACGGACAGGCTGAGACGGACCCAGCCCCCCCCCTACACATTCTCAGCTGCGATAGACAGGATCAACACAAGCTGTACATTTTCACGACCAGATTCTGCTGTCAGTCCTTTCAGATTGATTTCATTATTTTAATGACACTTATTATCAGGATGAATTTGAATCCCCTGATTTCTGAGCTGTGAAGATAATGTAACAATTTGAAGATTGGACACGATAAAAATCCCCCTCTCTGTGGCAGTTGCTTTATTATGACAATAAAACATAGTTGAATGCAGATTCAAAATAAATGGCCTGTGATTCAAAGCCTGGAAGTGATGCAATATGTCACACAAGACATACAGCTATTGTTTTAGCACCCAGAGATATTTTATCATCATTTGTCTGCTGGCCACTAACCTTCTACACATCATTGCCTGCTCCTGCTTAGTTAGTTTGTCAAGGTCAGGGTGCTATGGCCGGTTATGGATGTTCAACTATTAAGGAACCAACATAGGCCTGGCATAAACGGATTTAAATACTCGTGTCGGATCAGCACAACTTGACTCCAGCAGTCCAGGGATTTCTCCAGACTGGGGGGTTGGAGGTACAGGAGCCTGAAAACTGTAACGTCCAGGAACAGCTTCTTCCCCACAGCCATCAGGCTAGTAAACCGGACAACCTCAAGTAAACTCTGAACTACAATAGAGTATTATTGTTATTATTGCTGCACGATTATAGTTTGTTTTTTATGTGTACGTGTGTAAATATATACATATATATGATCTATATACTGCATATGTGTATTTGTGAGTAAGTGTATAGAAACATACATTGAACTTTTTTCCCTCTCATTTATTATATTGTTCACAGTGTACTATGTTTACATATTGTGTTGTGCTGCAGCAAGTAAGAATGTCATTGTTCTCTCTGGGACATATGACAATAAAACACTCTGGACTCTCTTGATTCTTGAAAGCAGGAAGACTGGAATGAGAATCGTCACGTATTTAGGCAGAATGTTTTAATAGTAACTCCGCAGGAAGCTTTCAGTCGCTCCGTGGCTGGTATTCTAGAGACTTGCACCTCCTCCAACCTCATCTACTGTTCAGTTCAGTTTAGTTTACTGTCACGTGTATCGAGGTACAGTGAAAAGCTTTCGCTGCGTACAATCCAGTCATCAGGACCACAATACATGATTACAATCGAGCCATTTACATCATAAGGGAATATCTGAGGAAGGATGTGCTGGCTCTGGAGAGGGTCCAGAGGAGGTTTACAAGAATGATTCCAGGAATGAGTGGGTTGGCATATGATGAGTGCTTGACAGTATTCGCTGGAGTTTTGAAGGTTGAGGGGGGACCTCATTGAAAGTTACAAAATAATAAAAGGCATAGATAGAGTGGATGTGGAGAGGATGTTTCCACTGACAATAGACAATAGACAATAGGTGCAGGAGTAGGCCATTTGGCCCTTCGAGCCAGCACCGCCATTCAATATGATCATGGCTGATCATCCCCAATCAATACCCTGTTCCTGCCTTCTCCCTATATCCCCTATTTTTAAGAGCCCTATCTAGCTCTCTCTTGAAAGCAAGTGGGAGAGTCTAGGAGCAGAGGTCATAGCCTCAGAATTAAAGGATGCTCTTTTAGAAAGGAGGTGAGTAGCTACTTCTTTAGTCAGAGGGTAGTTAATCTGTGGAACTCATTGCCACAGAGGGATGTGGAGGCCCAGTGGATATTTTTAAGGCAGAAATAGACAAATTCTTGATTAGAACGGGTGAAAGGGTTATGGAGAGAAGGCAGGAAAATGGGATTAGGAGGCAGAGATCAGCCATGATTAAATGGCGGAGTAGATTCGATGGGCCGAATGGACCTCTGGTCCTAGGCTCTCCCACCAGTAGAAACATCCTTTCCACATCTACTCTATCTAAGCCTTTCATTATTCTTTATTCAGGCTAGGACTTCAAGTAACTCTTGTTTTCCATCTGGCTCAGTCCCTCCCCCACCCTAGTACTCCGACTAGTTTCAATGTCCTTCTGATTAATTTACTGATTGTTTGCCTTCCGCTCAGCAAACAATGAACTATTCTGCATTTCCTTATCATCGTCTGCTTTGATCTATTGTTTTCACACCTTACCCTTCTATATCTCTGGACTCCCGCTCGATTCTCAGTCTGAAGAAGTGTCACCCGTTCCTTCCCTCCAGAGTGGCTGCCTGTCCGCTGAGTTACTCCAGCATTTTGTGTCTACCTTCGGAGTTTATTCCTTGTGGAGCAGGAGGATGAGGGGGATAAACGCTCGGAGTCTCTTGCCCAGAGTAGGGGAATCGAGAACCAGAGGACATAGGTGAGTGGGGGAACGATTTAATAGGAACCTGAGGGGGAAGGTTTTTACACAAAGGGTGGTTGGGTGTATGGAACGAGCTGCCAGAGGAGGTAGTTGAGGCAGGGACTATCCCAACATTTAAGAAGCATTTGGACAGGTACACGCACGGTGCATGGATAAGACAGGGATATGCGGCAAACGCAGGCAACACTAGTGTAGATGGGACATGATGGTTGGCATGGGCAAGATGGGCCGAAGGGCCTGTTTCCGCACTGTATGACTATGACTCTATGAAATCCCACCTCCAGGAACAGCTCCAATTTGTTTCCAGATGGAACTCAATGAAGCATCCGAGCCAAACAAGGCAGTGCTCATCCTCACCACCCAGTTGGCATTATGCAGAGCCCCTTTTAAGGGCGGCACAGTGGCACAGTTGGTAGAGCTGCTGCCTCACTGTGCCAGTCACCCAGCTTCGATTCTGATGTCGGCTGTTGTCTGTGCGGAGTTTGCACGTCCTTCCTGTGACTGCGTGCATTTCCTTCCCCATCCCAATATGTGTGGGTTTCTCATAAGGTCATAAGGAATAGTAGAATTAGGCCATTTGGCCCATCAAGTCTACTCCGCCATTCAATCATGGCTGATCTATCTCTCCCTCCTAACCCCATTCTCCTGCCTTCTCCCCATAACCTTTGACACCCGTACTAATCAAGGATCTATCTATCTCTGCCTTAAAACTATCCGTTGACTTGGCCTCTGCAGCCTTCAGTAGCGAATAATTCCACAGATTCACCACCTTCTGACTATAGAGGTGTAGGTTAATTGGTCCTCTGTAAGTTTCCCCGAATGTGTAGGGAGTGGGTGTGAAAGTGGGATAAGATAGGACTAGTGTGAATGGGCGATCAATGGTTGGCGTGGACTCAGTGGGTTGAGGGGCCCGTTTCTGTGCTGTATCTTTTAATCAATCATTTTCAACCAAATAAATCATTTAGTTGTTAAATCTCCTCTCCCCAACACCGGTTAGATAATGTTGTTTCTGTGAACTTGAGTAGAGTTGCTACCTTACAGTGCCGGGGACCCGGGTTCGATCCTGACTACGGGTGCTGTCAGAACAAAGAAGAACAAAGGGAAGAGATAAGACTTTGCCTTCCATCACAGTGAGGAGATGGGGTTGGACAGGCTAGATGCAGGAAGATTGTTCCCGATGTTGGGGAAGTCCAGGACAAGGGGTCACAGCTTAAGGATAAGGGGGAAATCCTTTAAGACCGAGATGAGGAAAAACTTTTTCACACAGAGAGTGGTGAATCTCTGGAACTCTCTGCCACAGAGGGTAGTTGAGGCCAGTTCATTGGCTATATTTAAGAGGGAGTTAGATGTGGCCCTTGTGGCTAAAGGGATCAGGGGGTATGGAGAGAAGGCAGGTACGGGATACTGAGTTGGATGATCAGCCATGATCATATTGAATGGCGGTGCAGGCTCGAAGGGCCGAATGGCCTACTCCTGCACCTATTTTCTATGTATCTATGTATCTAGGAGATGTTGGAGACTCACTGTGATGGATGTTTGTGTAAACTGTGTTAAGTGTGGGTCTTGTTTTTTTTTGTAATGTAAGACTAGAAAATGCAATTTTGTTCAAACCGAGATGTTTGAATGACAATAAAAGGCATTCTATTCTATTCTCTATTCCATTCTGTCTGCACGGAGTTTGCACGTCCTCCCTGTGACCTGCGTGGGGTTTCTCCGGGTGCTCCGGTTTCCTCCCACATTTCAAACGATGTGCAGGTTTCTGTAAATTGTTCCTGGTGTGTAGGATGGAGCTAGCGTACGGGGTGATCACTGGTAAACATGGACCCCGTGGGCCAAAGGGCTTGTTTCCACGCTGTATCTCCAAAATTAAATTAAATTAAACATTTGAGCACGATATCATCAAAACCTACAGAGCTCCTCCGCCACTACTTTAGACGAATAAAAATTTCCAAATTTAAAGTCGGCTACAACTCACATAATATCCACTTGGTCTTTGTTGCAGTTTCACCTGATTTGATCTTGGTTTAACACAGGTGGATTTGTTTTTCATTATATATTAAGAGAGAAGATTTAGTCCATGGAGACACAAGGAACTGCAGATGCCAGAATCTTGAGCAAAGCACTCTGTGCTGGAGATTACTTTTGACTGTATTATTATTATCTATTTATTTGGCCCCATGGCAGAAGCATCCACGTCGCGGGGCTGGATACTGGAAGTATCCTGAGCTACGTTTGCGACCACCATCATCTATTGCGACCAGTGATGGCTTCCAACATTGTCGCCGGAAGCTTGCGTCCTTTTCAGGACGGACGATGACAGCGAGGTCAATATTTGTAACAAGATGGACTCGAAAAGAAGAAGAAGTTCTATTTATTTATTTTTTAATATATATACTGACGTTTGTTGTTGTTTATTGTGGGTTTTACATGTTTACATATTACGTTGTGCTGCTGCAAGTAAGAGTTTCATTGTTCCGATTTGGGACATAAGACAATAAAACACTCTCGACTCTTCACTCTCCCCACAGACGCTGCCTGACCAGCTGGGTGTTTTTTGAATGTTTTTCTTTTATCTCAGATTTCCAGCATCTGCGTTTTTTAATACATTTTTGTGTCGCTGATATGTAAAAATGTTTAAAATTCAGCCAAGAAATTGATTTAAAAATGGGAAAATATATACATGGGAGTAAACTAACGTAAAATATTGAAACTTAGAGACAGAAAAATAGATGCAGGATTAGGCCATTCGGCCCTTCCAGCCGGCACCGACATTCAATATGATCATGGCTGATCATCTAAAAATCAGTATCCCGTTCCTGCTTTCTCCCCATACCCCTTGATTTCTTTAGCCCAAAGAGATAAATCTAACTGCCTCTTGAAACCATCCAGTTGATACAATACAATACAATTTATTTGTCATTCGGACCCCGTTGAGGTCCAAACGAAATGTCGTTTCTGCAGCCATACATCACAAAATGAAAAAGACCGGAGACACGACACAATTTACACATACATCCATCACAGCGCTGTGATGGAAGGCAAAAAGACTTATCTCTCCACTGCACTCCCCCCCCCCGATGTCAGAGTCAAAGTCAAAGCCCCCGGTGGGCGATGGTGATTGTCCCGCGGCCATTAAAGCCACGCCGGGCGATGCAAGGTCGCGCACCGGGTCTTGGTGTTAGAGCCCCGGCGCACGCTCGCAAAGTCCCGCGGCATTCCAAGCCACGCGGGGCTTGGCCTCCACTGCCTTCAGTGGCAGAGAATTCCACAGATTCACAACTCTATGGGTGAAAACTATTTTCCTCATCTCAGTTGCAGGCTGTCAGAACGCAGAACATCAAACATGGAGCTGCGCAGCAAAGGACAGGCCATTCGGCCCACAATGTCTATGCCAAACATGAAGCCAAGACCACGTCGTAACTGCCTGCATTTAACCCACAGCCCTCCATTCTCTGTTCATCCCTATGTCTATTCAATAGCTTCTTAAATGCTACTAATGCATCTGCTTCAATATCTAACCCCCACAGCGCGTTCCAGGCACTCACCTCCCTGGTAGTGGTGGGAAGGGTGGGAGGGTGGGGGTGGGCGGGGGGGGGGGTGGGGGTTGGGGGAGAGGGGGGGGAAGTGGAGTCAGTCTACTCCACGACAGATGGGGGCAGGAGTTGTGCAGGTACAGAAGGGGGAGGAGATGGTTTTATTGTCATATGTCCCAGATAGAACAATGACATTCTTACTTGCAGCAGCACAACAGAATGTGTAAACATAGTACACTGTGAACAATATGATAAACAAGAGAGAAACAAAAAGTTCAGTGTGTATATGTACATATACACATACAAATACACACATTTAGATCATGTATAGTATATATATATATACACACACACACACACAAAAGCATTATAATAATAATAATAGATTTTATTTATATAGAGCTTTTCAGGACTCAAAGTCGCTTTACATTGAGAGTCAGGAATAAACAAAACAAAATAGAGCAGTAACACAGAGGGGAGGGGAACATGGGACTAAGGGTATGCAGAGGTGAAGAGATGGGTCTTGAGGCGGGACTGGAAGATGGTGAGGGACTCAGAATTTCGGATCAGTTGTGGGAGGGAATTCCAGAGCCTGGGAGCTGCCCTGGAGAAGGCTCTGCCTCCAAAAGTGCAGAGGTTTGATTTCGGAGTGGAGAGGAGACCGGCTGACGTGGATCTGAGGGACCGTGAGGGTTGGTAGGGGGAGAGGAGGTCAATGAGATAAGGGGGGGGGGAGGTTGTTGAGGGCTTTGTAGGTGAGGACCAGGATTTTGTAGGTGATCCGGTGGGAAATGGGAAGCCAGTGAAGTTCTTTGAGAACTGGGGTGATGTGGTGCCAGGATTTGGTGTGGGTGACGAGTCGAGCGGCTGCATTTTGGACCAGTTGGAGTCGGTTGATGTTGCTGGAATTGATTCCGAAAAGAAGAGAGTTACAGTAGTCCAGTCGGGAGGAGATGAAGGCATGGATGAGTCTTTCAGCAGCGGGGGGTGTGAGAGAGGATCTGATTTTTGCAATGTTGCGGAGGTGAAAAAATGATGTTTTGACAACATGGCGGATGTTAGGCTCAAGGGAGAGGGTTGAGTCAAGGATCATGCCAAGGTTGCGGGCCTGAGGAGATGGGGAGACAGTGGTGCCGTCGATAGTGAGAGTGGGGTTGTTAATTTTAGTGAGTGTTGATTTGGAGCCAATGAGGAGAAATTCTGTTTTGCTACTGTTTAATTTAAGGAAGTTGAGTTGCATCCAAGATTTGATGGCTGATAGGCAGGAGTTGATATGGGAGAGAGGGGGGTGGTGGGGGGACTTGGTGCTGAGATAGATCTGGGTGTCATCAGCATAGCAGTGGAAGTCCAGGTTGAAGTGACGGAGTATATGACCAAGGGGGAGGATGTAGATGATGAAGAGGAGGGGACCAAGAACGGAGCCTTGGGGAACGCCTTGAATGACAGTGGCTGTGGCAGAGGTGTGGTTGTGGAGAGAGATGAAGTGGGATCGGTTGGAAAGGTAGGAACGGAACCAGCTGAGTGCAGAACCTTCAATGCCAAGGTCCCTAAGTCTGGTGAGCAGGATGTTGTGGTTGACGGTATCGAAGGCTGCACTCAGGTCGAGGAGGATGAGGATATTGAGGGAGCCAGTGTCAGCAGAGGTAAGGAGGTCATTGGCATGTTGGCCTTTATAACAAGAGGAGTCGAGTATAGGAGCAAAGAGGTCCTTCTGCAGTTGTACAGGGCCCTAGTGAGACCACACCTGGAGTATTGTGTGCAGTTTTGGTCCCCTAATTTGAGGAAGGACATTCTTGTTATTGAGGGAGTGCAGCGTAGGTTTACAAGGTTAATTCCCAGGATGGCGGGACTGTCATATGCTGAGAGAATGGAACGGCTGGGCTTGTACACTCTGGAGTTTAGAAGGATGAGAGGGAATCTTATTGAAACATATAAGATTGTTAAGGGCTTGGACACACTAGAGGCAGGAAACATGTTCCCGATGTTGGGGGAGTCCAGAACCAGAGGCCACAGTTTAAGCCATTTAGAACAGAGATGAGGAAACACTTTTTCTCACAGCGAGTTGTGAGTCTGTGGAATTCTCTGCCTCAGAGGGCGGGGGAGGCCGGTTCTCTGGATGCTTTCAAGAGAGAGGGCTCTTAAAGATAGCGGAGTCAGGGGATATGGGGAGAAGGCAGGAACGGGGTACTGATTGGGGATGATCAGCCATGATCACATTGCTGGCTCGAAGGGCCGAATGGCCTACTCCTGCACCTATTGTCTATTGTCTAATAGCCTGATGGCTGTAGTGAAGAAGCTGTTCCTGAACCTGGACGTTACAGTTTTCAGGCTCTTGTACCTTCTTCCCGATGGCAGGAGTGAAATGAGTGATTGGCCAGGTTGGTGTGGGTCTCTGATGATGCTGGCTCCCTTTTCGAGGCAGCGACTCCGGTAAATCCCTTTGATGGGGGGGAGGTCAGAACCCGATGATGGACTGGGCAGTGTTCACCACGTTTCGCAGTCTTCTTCGCTGCTGGGCATTCAAGTTGCCGAACCAGGCCGTGATGCAACGAGTCAATATGCTCTCTACTCTGCACCTGAGTTGTACAGTTAAATGCTGCCTGACCCATTGAGTTTATAGATTTTAATTTTAGAGATACAGTTTTAGAGATACAGGCCCACCGGGTCCGCAGCGACTAGCGATCCCCGCACATTAACACAACCCCACACACACTAGGGACAATTTACATTTTATACCAAGCCAATTAAACTACAAACCCGCACGTCTTTGGAGTGTGGGAGGAAAACAAAGATCTCGGAGAAGTCCCATGCTGGTCATGGGGAGAACGTACAAACTCTGCACAGACAGCACCCGTAGTCAGGATCGAACCCTGTTCTCTGGTGCTGTGAGGCAGAAGATCCACGGCTTTGACCGACATGCCGCCCACTGAGTTACTCCTGCACTTGTTTTCCACACAAGAGTCCAACTCCTTGTGTCTACCAGAGACGTCACTGACCTTTAAAACAAATAAATTCCAACGACACACAACACAGAGTGTAGAAACAAAGAACTGCAAGGATAGGGTGCATGAACCATGTCTTATCTCCAGCTTGGCTAAACAAGAACAAGGGGATAGGTTTAAGGTGAGATGGGAAAAACTAATTGGAATCTGATGGGCATCTGAGGAGTGGATGTGGAGAGGATGTTTCCACTAGTGGGAGAGTCTAGGACTAGAGGTCATAGCCTCAGAATTAAAGGACGTTCTTTTAGGAAGGTGATAAGGAGGAATTTCTTTAGTCACAGGGTGGTGAATCTGTGGAATTATCTTCCGCAGAAGGCTGTGGAGGCCAAGACACTGGATATTTTGAAGGCAGAGATAGAGTTAGAGGTTCTGGGCAGAGGGAACAGAATGGGGTCAGGAGGGAGAGATAGATCAGCCGTGATTGAATGGCGGAGTAGACTTGATGGGCCGCATGACCTAATTCTGCTCCTATTCCTTATGACCTTTTGACCTTATGTCAACTTTCTCACACAGAGGGTGGTGGGTAAATGGAATGAGCTGCCAGAGGTGGCAGTTGAGGCAGGTATGAGAAACAGCATTTCAGACATTTGGGCAGGTACTTGGATGGTACCAGTGTTTGGCCTGAGTTGTTACCAATCTGTAAACACGTACAGAATAGGAGTGGATGTGGGGACCAGATGGAATCTTTACAAGTTTGCTGATGACACAAAACTGAGTGGGAATGCTAGCAGTGAAAGAAGATGCAAAGATGTTTCAATGAGACCTGGTCAAGTTTGAGCAACACGGTGGTGCAGCTGCCTCAAAGCTCCAGAAACCTGGGTTCGATCCTGACTACGGGCGCTGTCTGTACAGAGTTTGTACGTTCTCCCCGTGACCACATGGGTTTTCTCCGGATGCTCCGGTTTCCTCCCACACTCAAAAGGCGTACAGGTTTATATGTTAATTGGCTTTGGTAAAATTGTAAATTGTCTCTAGTGTGTAGGACAGTGTTAGTGTGTGGGGATCGCTGGTCGGTGCGGACTTGTTGGGCCGAAGGGCCTGCATCCACACTGTATCTCTAAACTAAATTAAACTAACTGATTGGGCAACATGGCAGATTTGGTTTGATGAAGTAAAATGTGAGGGTATCTGGGCTGCTCAAATGGCAGAAATGCTGTATGTTTTGTAATCGGTTTACTTTAGAGATGCAGCATGGAAACAGGCCCTTCAACCCATCAAGTCCATGCCGACCAACAATCCCGGCACACTTACACTATCCTACACACTAGTGATGATTTACAATTTTATCAAAGCCAATTAACCTACAAACCTGTAAGTTTTTGGAGTGTGGGAGGAAACCGGAGATCTCGAAGAAAACCCACGCAGTTCACACTAGTTCTATGTTATTCCCATTTTCTCATCCACTCCCTACACACCAAGGGCAATTTATAGAGGGCCAATTAATCTACAAACCCGCACATCTTTGGAGTGTGGGAGGAAACCGGAGAACCCGGAGAAAACCACGTGGTCACAGGTAGAACGTGCAAACTCTGTACAGACAGCACCAGTAGTCAGGATCGAACACGGGTCTCCAGCGCTGTAAGGCAGCAACTCTACCGCTGACCGCTGCTCATGTCATTGAGTTTATTCAAATCAGACACTGATTGTTTTGCTGGTGTTGAAGAAATCAAGCAATATTGGGAAGTGCTGGAAAATGAAAGCACGGTGGAACAGCGGTAGAGTTGCTGCCTCACAGCGCCAGAGACCAGGGTTCCATCCCGACTACAGGTGCTTGTCTGTACGGAGTTTTACGTTCTCCCCATGACCTACGTGGGTTTTCTCCTGGTGCTCCGGTTTCCTCCCACATTCCTAAGACGTACAGGGTTGTAGGTTAATTGGCTTGGTATAATTGTAAATTGTCCCTAATGTGTGTAGGATAGTGTTAATGTGCGGGGATTGCTGGATGGTGCAGACTTGGTGGGATGAAGGGCCTGTTTCTGCGCTGTATCTCTAAACTAAGCTAAAACTAAGAGGAGCACCTCTGGTCTTGATGGAGCAGGATCATCACTTCTAATCGTACTGATCCTTTGTTCCACAGGAGTTCTGCACCATTCTCTACAGGGTTGGATCTCCGAGGTTTATAGGGTGGATGTGGAGAGGATGTTACCTCTTTCCAATGTATTCACACCATTCCTATTGGTGGCAACCTGATTCATTGTTATCAGGCAACTGAACCATCCGACCACAACCAGAGAGCAGCGCTGAACTACGATCTACCTCTTTGGTGACTTTCGGACTATCCTTGATCAGACTTTGCTGGCTTTACCTTGCGTTAAACGTTATTCCCTTATCATGTATCGGCGCTGTAAATGGCTCGTGTATTGTTTTTCTGCTGACTGGATAGCATGCAACAAAAGCTTTTCACGGTACCTCAGTACACATGACAATGAACTAAACTGAACTCAAGGGGGCGCCGTCCTGTATGGGTATGGCTGCCCAGCCTGCCGCTGTCCGTTTTTTCACCTCTTTTTTTTTAATTTTTAATGAGTTAAAGTGTTTTGTTTTTTGAGGTTTAGTCTTTTTTATGTGGGGGGTGCGGGGGGGAGGGGGTAACTGCTTTTCAGGGTCCCTACCTGGTCGGAGAGGCAGCTTTCTTCCGGGCAGCATCTTCGACCCGTTATCGCGGCCTACCAGCGGGCCTGGAGCGGCGTTTATTGAGGGGACCGGCCAGAACCTCGGCTTCGGGGGGCGGCCACGCTGGACCGCCATCGCGGAGCGGGCGATGCCTTGCCCGGGTCGCCGCGCTGAGTCCGCCGATGAAACATCGCGGAGCTGCAGGTCTGTGGAGCGGCCAGTCGCGGGCGGCGGCGTTGAACTTTACATCGGGAGCCTGGGATCTCTCGCCGAGATCACCAGTGGTGGAGCTCCATCCAGCGCGGCCTGTCGGCTTCGGAGGCCGCGGTCTCCGGTAAGGAAGCGGCCGTTCCAGGCATCCCAAGCCGCTGAGAGGGTTCTCCCGACGCCGGAGCACCATCACCCGGCGAGAAGGGCCTGGAACACCGGGCCCCGTAGCGGCGACTGTGGAGGCCTCAATAGGCCCGACTATGGGTGGACATGAGGATGGGGACTGGACTTTGTGCCTTCCCTCATAATGGGGAACCATTGTGGGGGGGTGTTTTTATGTTTAAATTTCTATACTATGGTTATGTTGTATTCTTTTTAAAGTGCTGCAATGGCAATCTGCATTTCACTACACCAATATGTGACAAATAAAGAACCTTCGAAACTTTGAATGAATTCATGGAGTTTCATGGATGCTGGCCCTTCAGCCCAAATTGTCCATGCTGACCATGCCCCATTTGCTTGCTTTTGCTCCATACTCCTCTGAATATTTCCCATCCTTGTACCTGTCCCAAATGTTTTTACACATTGTCATTTTACCCATCTCTGTCACACCTGTGGCAGGTCATTCTAAATACCCTCCACCTTCTGTGTGAAAATGTTACCCCTCAAATTCCTTTTAAATCTTCTTCCTTTCATCTTAAACCTAAGATGAAGGGT
>CM075993.1:11114538-11134538 GCA_038087875.1 Malacoraja senta
GATATTTTGAAGGCAGAGATAGAGTTAGAGGTTCTGGGCAGAGGGAAACAGAATGGGGTCAGGAGGGAGAGATAGATCAGCCGTGATTGAATGGCGGAGTAGACTTGATGGGCCGCATGACCTAATTCTGCTCCTATTCTTATGACCTTTTGACCTTATGTCAACTTTCTCCACACAGAGGGTGGTGGGTAAATGGAATGAGCTGCCAGAGGCGGCAGTTGAGGCAGGTATGAGAAACAGCATTTCAGACATTTGGGCAGGTACTTGGATGGTACCAGTGTTTGGCCTGAGTTGTTACCAATCTGTAAACACGTACAGAATAGGAGTGGATGTGAGACCAGATGGAATCTTTACAAGTTTGCTGATGACACAAAACTGAGTGGGAATGCTAGCGGTGAAAGAAGATGCAAAGATGTTTCAAAGAGACCTGGTCAAGTTTGAGCAACACGGTGGTGCAGCTGCCTCAAAGCTCCAGAAACCTGGGTTCGATCCTGACTACTGGGCGCTGTCTGTACAGAGTTTGTACGTTCTCCCCGTGACCACATGGGTTTCTCCGGATACTCCGGTTTCCTCCCACACTCAAAAGGCGTACAGGTTTATATGTTAATTGGCTTTGGTAAAATTGTAAATTGTCACTAGTGTGTAGGACAGGGTTAGTGTGTGGGGATCGCTGGTCGGTGCGGACTTGTTGGGCCGAAGGGCCTGCATCCACACTGTATCTCTTAAACTAAACTAAACTAACTGATTGGGCAACATGTCAGATATGGTTTGATGAAGTAAAATGTGAGGGTATCTGGGCTGCTCAAATGGCAGAAATGCTGTATGTTTTTTAATCGTTTACTTTAGAGATGCAGCATGGAAACAGGCCCTTCAACCCATCAAGTCCATGCCGACCAACAATCCCCGCACACTTACACTATCCTACACACTAGTGATGATTTACAATTTTATCAAAGCCAATTAACCTACAAACCTGTAAGTCTTTGGAGTGTGGAAGGAAACCGGAGATCTCGAAGAAACCCACGCAGTTCACACTAGTTCTATGTTATTCCCATTTCTCATCCACTCCCTACACACCAAGGGCAATTTATAGAGGGCCAATTATCTACAAACCCGCACATCTTTGGAGTGTGGGAGGAAACCGGAGAACCCGGAGAAACCACGTGGTCACAGGTAGAACGTGCAAACTCTGTACAGACAGCACCAGTAGTCAGGATCGAACCTGGGTCTCTAGCGCTTTAAGGCAGCAACTCTACCGCTGACCGCTGCTCATGTCATTGAGTTAATTCAAATCAGACACTGATTGATTTGCTGGTGTTGAAGAATCAAGCAATATTGGGAAGTGCTGGAAAGTGAAAGCACGGTGGGAACAGCGGTAGAGTTGCTGCCTCACAGCGCCAGAGACCAGGGTTCCATCCCGACTACAGGTGCTGTCTGTACAGAGTTTTTACCTTCACCCCGTGACCTGCGTGGGTTTCTCCTGGTGCTCCGGTTTCCTCCCACACTCCTAAGACATAGAAACATAGAAACATAGAAAATAGGTGCAGGAGGAGGCCATTCGGCCCTTCGAGCCAGCACCACCATTCATTGTGATCATGGCTGATCGTCCCCTATCAATAACCCGTGCCTGCCTTCTCCCCATATCCCTTGACTCCACTAGCCCCTAGAGCTCTATCTAACTCTCTCTTAAATCCATCCAGTGACTTGGCCTCCACTGCCCTCTGTGGCAGGGAATTCCATAAATTCACAACTCTCTTGGTGAAAAAGTTTATTCTCACCTCAGTCTTAAATGACCTCCCCTTTAAGAGCTCTCTTTAAGAGTCTATCTAACTCTCTCTTGAAATAATCCAGTGAATTGGCCTCCATTGCCTTCTGTGGCAGAGAAATCCACGGATTCACAACTGACTGAGATGTGAAAAGTTTTTCTTCATCTCAGTCCTAATAGCCTACCCCTTATTCTTAAACTGTGTGACCCCTGCTTCTGGACTCCCCCAACACCGGGAATATTTTTTCTGCAACTACCTTTTCTAATCCTAAGGATTTTATATGTTTCCCTAAGATCCTAAGACGTACAGGGTTGTAGGTTAATTGGCTTGGTATAATTGTGAATGTCCCTAATGTGTGTAGGATAGTGTTAATGTGCGGGGATTGCTGGATGGTGCAGACTTGGTGGGATGAAGGGCCTGTTTCTGCGCTGTATCTCTAAACTAAGCTAAAACTAAGAGGAGCACCTCTGGTCTTGATGGAGCAGGATCATCACTTCTAATCGTAATGATCCTTTGTTCCACAGGAGTTCTGCACCATTGTCTACAGGGCTGGATCTCCGACGTTTATATGGTGGGATGTGGAGAGGATGTTACCTCTTTCCAATGTATTCACACATTCCTATTGGTGGCAACCTGATTCATTGTTATCAGGCAACTGAACCATCCGACCACAACCAGAGAGCAGCGCTGAACTACTATCTACCTCTTTGGTGACTCTCGGACTATCCTTGATCGGACTTTGCTGGCTTTACCTTGCGTTAAACGTTATTCCCTTATCATGTATCGGCACTGTAAATGGCTCGTGTATTGTCTTTCTGCTGACTGGATAGCGTGCAACAAAGCTTTTCGCGGTAACTCGGTACACATGACAATGAACTAAACTGAACTCAAGGGGGCGCCGTCCTGTATGGGTATGGCTGCCCAGCCTGCCGCTGTCCGTTTTTCACCTCTTTTTTTTTAATTTTTAATGAGTTAAGTGTTTTGTTTTTTGAGGTTTAGTCTTTTTTATGTTGGGGGGTGCGGGGGGGAGGGGGTAACTGCTTTCAGGGTCCCTACCTGGTCGGAGAGCAGCTTTCTTCCGGGCAGCATCTTCGACCCGTTATCGCGGCCTACCAGCGGGCCTGGAGCGGCGTTTATTGAGGGGACCGGCCAGAACCTCGGCTTCGGGGGCGGCCACGCTGGACCCGCCATCGCGGAGCGGGCGATGCCTTGCCCGGGTCGCCGCGCTGAGTCCGCCGATGAGAACATCGTGGAGCTGCGGGTCTGTGGAGCGGCCAGTCGCGGGCGGCGGCGTGAACTTTACATCGGGAGCCTGGGATCTCTCGCCGAGATCACAGTGGTGGAGCTCCATCCAGCGCGGCCTGTCGGCTTCGGAGGCCGCGGTCTCCGGTAAGGAAGCGGCCGTTTCCAGGCATCCCAAGCCGCTGAGAGGTTCTCCCGACGCCGGAGCACCATCACCCGGCGAGAAGGGCCTGGAACACCGGGCCCCGTAGCGGCGACTGTGGAGGCCTCATAGCCCGACTATGGGTGACATGAGGATGGGGACTGGACTTTGTGCCTTCCCTCATAATGGGGAACCATTGTGGGGGGTGTTTTATTATGTTTAAATTTCTATACTATGGTTATGTTGTATTATTTTTAAAGTGCTGCAATGGCAATCTGCATTTCCTACACCAATATGTGACAAATAAAGAACCTTCGAAACTTTGAATGAATTCATGGAGTTTCATGGATGCTGGCCCTTCAGCCCAAATTGTCCATGCTGACCATGCCCCATTTGCTTGCTTTTGCTCCATACTCCTCTGAATATTTCCCATCCTTGTACCTGTCCCAAATGTTTTTACACATTATCATTTTACCCATCTCTGTCACACCTGTGGCAGGTCATTCTAAATACCCTCCACCTTCTGTGTGAAAAAAGCCCCTCAAATTCCTTTTAAATCTTCTTCCTTTCATCTTAACCTAAGATGAAAGGTTGTTTCATCTTTCTTTCTTGTTTTTAGACAAGAAAAAACTCTTGTTTTAGACTCCCCTCTGCTGGGGAAAAGTGTGTAACTATCTGCCCTAAAAGCCTCTCGTGATTTTATAAACCTCTATAATGTAACCTCTTGTCTTCCTTCATTCCAGGAAAAACAATCCAAGCTTATCCAGTCTCTCATAGAAACATAGAAACATAGAAAATAGTAGCAGGAGGAGGCTATTCGCCTTCGTGCCAGCACCGCCATTCATTGCGATCATAGCTGATCGTCCCAATCAATAACCCGTGCCTGCCTTCTCCCCATATCCCTTGACTCCACTAGCCCCTAGAGCTCTATCTAACTCTCTCTTAAATCATCCAGTGACTTGGCCTCAACTGCCCTCTGTGGCAGGGAATTCCACAAATTCCACAAATTCATAACTCTCTGGGTGAAAAAGGTTTTTCTCACCTCAGTCTTAAATGGCCTCCCCTTTATTCTAAGAACTCTCCTCATAACTCAAGCCCTCCTGTCCTGGTATCATATATTTAGTTTAGTTCAGTTTTACTTTAGAGATAAACGCGGCCCACCGAGCCCGCTCCGACCAGTAACACAGATCCCCGCACACTGACATTATCCTACACACACAAGGACAATTTTACATCATACCGAGGCCTTTGAGTGTGGGAGGAAACCGGAGATCTCGGAAAAACCCCACGCGGGTCACGGGGAGAACATACAAACTCTGTACAGACAGCACCCGTAGTCGGGATCGAACCTGGGTCCCTGGTGCTGTAAGCTGCAGCAGGCAGCAACTCGACCGCTGCATCACCTTTTTGATCCCTTTCTTCCACCCTCTCTAGATTAATCACCCTTTACCTATACCATGTTGACCTGAACTACCACACAATGGTCCAAATACAGTCTAACCCAACAATCGAACATAGTAACACAGTATAGCACAGGAACGGGCCCTTTGGCCCACAACGTTTGTGCCGAACATGATGCCAAGTTAACCTGATCTCATCTGCCTGTACATGATCCCTATCCCTCATTCCCTGGACTTCCATGTGCCTATCTAAAAGCCTCTTAAATGCCACTATCGTATATGCCACCACCACCACCCCTGGCCACGCGTTCTAGGCTCCCACCACTCTAGATGTAACAGTGAAGACAGAGGTGGTCACGGTGGCACAGCAGTAGAGCTGCTGCCTTACAGCGACAGAGACCCGGGTTCGATCCTGACTACAGGTCTTTGGCTGTACGGAGTTGTGATCTGTGGGTTTTCTCCGAGATCTTCTATTTCTCCCGGACTGCACAGATGTACAGGCTGTATGCTATTTGGCTTGGAATAGGATGTAAAAATGATCCCTAGTGCATGTGGGCTAGTGTTAATGTGTGGGGATCGCGGGTCGGCACGGACTCGAGCACCGAAGGGCCTGTTTCCATGCTGTATCACTAAACTAAACCAAACTAAACAAGTCTGCCAAGTGCCTACTTCACCACCTAGTTTCCATGGTTTACCACTTCCAGGGAACTGAGAACTTGTACCCTGAGGTTTCTTTGGCCTACAACCTCTCTCCAGGATCCTGCCATTCTCTGTGCAAGACCAACCCTGGTTTAACTTCCCAAAATGCATCACTTTACTCTTTTCCCAAGTTAAATTCCATCTGCCATGGCCTTGCCCGCTTTCTCAGTTAGCCAGATTTAGTTTAGTTTTAGTTTAGAGATACAGCACGGAAACAGGCCCTTCTGCCCACCGAGTCTGCACCGACCTGCACACTAACACTATCCTACACACACTAGGGACATTTACAATTATACCGCCAAATTAACCTCCAACCTTGTACGTCTCAGGGAGTGTGGGAGGAAACTGGAGCACCAGGAGAAAACCCACGTAGGTCACGGTGAGAACGAAAACAGGCCCCTTTCTGCCCACCGAGTCCCCACCGACCAGCGATCCCCGCACACTAACACTATCCTACACACACGAGGGGACAATTTTCATTCATACCAACCCAATGACCCTACAAACCTACACGTCTTTAGGAGTGTGGGAGGAAACCAAAGATCTCCTGAGAAAGCCAACGTGGTTATGTGGAGAAGGTACAAACTCCGTACAGACAGCGCCCGTAGTCGGGATCGAACCCGTGTCTCCGGTGCTGCAAGCGTGTAAAGGGCTTGTCCCACTTTCACGACCTAATTCACGACTTTTTTACTCGTGGACATTTTTCATCAGGCTAGAAAAAAGCTCCGACCTACTTGATGCCACGAGTACCTACGACTAGCATCACGACCTGCTACGACCTACCTACGACCTCATACGACCTCGTGACGACCTTGCTGCGAGTATGAGTCAAGGGCCAAACTCGGCAGAGGTCGTGAATTAGGTCGTGAAAGTGGGACCGGCCTTTAAGGCAGCAACTCTACCGCAGTGCCACTGTGCCGCCCCTGATCCATATCCCTCCCATTCCCTGCTCTTCCATATGCCCGTCCAAAAGCTTCAACTACACTATCGTATCTGCCTCCACCACCACCCCTGGCAGTACGTTCCAGGCCCACGCCACTCTCCGCGTAAAAACTTGCATCTCCGTGAAAGTTTGCCCCTCTCACTTTGAAGCCTTTGCCATTTCCACCCTGGGAAAAAGAACTGTGTGTCTTTCCTCTCTCTTCCTCTCATAATTTAATATTCTTCCTATCAGGTCTCCCCTCAACCTCCGACGGTCTGGAGAAAACATTCCAATTTTGTGCTACCTCTCCTTGCAGCTAATGTCCTCTATTCCAGGCAACATTCTGGTATACCCCTTCTGCACCTCTCCATGATGTTAGAAAGCTCGATAAGATCACCCCTCAGCCTCTTAAGCTTCAACGAAAAATGTCTTAGTTTATCCAGCCTCTCCTTACAACTCAACCCCTTCAGTCATGGTAACATTGCACTAAACGCTATCCCCTTATCATGTCACAGAGTCATAGAGTGATACAGTGTGGAAACAGGCCATTCGGCCCAACTTGCCCACACCGGCCAACATGTCCCAGCTACACTAGTCCCACCTGCCTACGCTTGGTCCATATCCTCCAAACTTGTCCTATCCATGTACCTGTCTAACTGTTTCTTAACTACCTCAACTACCTCCTCTGGCAGCTTGTTCCATACACCCACCACACTTTGTGTGAAAAAGCTACCCCTCAGATTCTATTAAATCTTTTCCCCTTCATCTCAAACCTATGTCCTCTGGTGCTCGATTCCCCTACTCTGGGCAAGAGACTCTGTGCATCTACCCGATCTATTCCTCTCATGATTTTATAAACCTCTATAAGATCTCCCCTGTACACTATAGTGTATCTGTACACTATAAGTGGCTCGACTGTAATCATGTATTGTCTTTCCACTGACGTTGGCCCGCAACAGAAGCTTTTCACTTTACATTTGGATCACGTGAGAAATAAACTAAGCTGTAAATGTAAATGTTGTTTTGTATTCTTTCTTGCTAAATGGCTTCCTTCCTCTAACTGGTGGCTGGATCTATACTCCAAATGTAACCTTATCAACATCTTCTACATGCCTTTGCAAGTCAAGTACTCAACACCCACGGCTAATGAAGGTGTCAAACTGCTTCAGCACCAACCTGTCCACCTCAAATGTGATAGGAGCAGAATTAGGCCATTCGGCCCATCAAGTCTACTCCACCATTCAATCATGGCTGATCTATCTCTCCCTACTAACCCCAATCTCCTGCCTTCTCCCCTATCACCCGTACTAATCAAGAATCTATCTATGTGTATGAAAGAACTGCAGATGCTGGTTTAAATCAAAGATCCTGTAGACACAAAATGCTGGAGTAACAGGTAGCATCTCTGGAGAGAAGGAATCTATCCATCTCTGCCTCCACAGCCTTTTGTGGCAAAGGATTCCACAGATTCACAACCCTCTTTTCTTTTAAAATCTTTTTATTAATTTTTCAAAAACAAAAAAAATAAAAATAATGAATAAACATAACAGTGATATTGATACAATAGATAATAGACAATAGGTGCAGGAGTAAGCCATTCGGCCCTTCGAGCCAGCACCGCCATTCAATGTGAGCATGGCTGATCATCCCCAATCAGTACCCCGTTCCTGCCTTCTCCCCATATCCCCTGACCCAGCTATTTTTAAGAGCCTTATCTAGCTCTCTCTTGAATGTATCCAGAGAACCTGCCTCCACCGCCCTCTGAGGCAGAGAATTCCACAGACTCACCACTCTCTGTGAGAAAACGTTTCCTCGTCTCCGTTCTAAATGGCTTACTCCTTATTCTTAAACTGTGGCCCCTGGTTCTGGACTCCCCCAACATCGGGAACATGTTTCCTGCCTCTAGTGTGTCCAAGCCCTTAACAATCTTATATGTTTCAATGAGATATCCTCTCATCCTTCTAAATTCCAGAGTGTACAAGCCCAGCTGCTCCATTCTCTCAGCATATGACAGTCCCGCCATCCCGGGAATTAACCTTGTAAACCTACGCTGCACTCCCTCAATAGCAAGAATGTCCTTCCTCAAATTAGGGGACCAAAACTGCACGCAATACTCCAGGTGTGGTCTCACTAGGGCTCTGTACAACTGCAGAAGGACCTCTTTGCTCCTATACTCGATTCCTCTTGTTATAAAGGCCAACATGCCATTCGCTTTCTTCACTGCCTGCTGTACCTGCATGCTTACTTTCATAGACTGATGTACAAGGACCCCCAGATCCCGTTGTACTTCCCCTTTTCCCAACTTGACGCCATTTAGATAGTAATCTGCCTTCCTGTTTTAGCTACCAAAGTGGATAACCTCACATTTATCCGCATTAAACTTCACCTGCCATGCATCTGCCCACTCCCCCAACCTGTCCAAGTCACCCTGCATTCTCATAGCATCCTCCTCACAGTTCACACTGCCACCCAGCTTTGTGTCATCTGCAAATTTGCTAATGTTACTTTGAATCCCTTCATCCAAATCATTGATGTATATTGTAAATAGCTGCGGTCCCAGCTACCCCACTAGTCACTGCCTGCCATTCTGAAAGGGACCCGTTAATCCCTACTCTTTGTTTCCTGTCTGCCAACCATTTCTCTATCCATGTCAGCACTCTACCCCCAATACCATGTGCCCTAATTTTGCCCACTAATCTCCTATGTGGGACCCTATCAAATGTTTTCTGAAAGCCCACTAGCTCTCCCTTGTCCATTTTCCTAGTTACATCCTCAAAAAATTCCAGAAGATTAGTCAACCATGATTTCCCCTTCGTAAATCCATGCTGACTCGGACCGATCCTGTTTCTGCTATCCAAATGTTCGGCTATCTCATCTTTCATAATTGACTCCAGCATCTTCCCCACCACCGATGTCAGGCTAACTGGTCTATAATACCCATTTCTCTCTCCCGACATTTTTAAAAAGTGGGATAACATTAGCTATCCTCCAATCCACAGGAACTGATCCTAAAAGTCTATAGAACATTGGAAAATTTGGAAAATTATCACCAATGCATCCACGATTTCTAGAGCCACTTCCTTAAGGATACATAGGGATCCAGGATTACATTAACAACAAGTGTAACCTAAGTATGAATCCAGGATCAAAATACACATTGGGTATAGACCTCCCATATGTAAATATAATTAAATGTTTAAAAGAGATCTTGTACATATAAAAGCAAAAATTAAAAAATTAAAAAAGAGAGAAAACCAAAACTCCCTAAACTAAAATAAGCAAAACAAGAAAAAAAAACAGAATCTGGGCTGCAAAGTGTTTCAACAATTTAGATCCCTTTGTCGTCAAGGCAGTTCCACCGTATAAAGGTGAGAGAATTATTATAACGGTTGGAGAGAGAACAATTTATGTCGTGTGAAAATATTGAATAAATTTTCCACAAGTCCTATCAAATTTAACCAAGGGTTCAACAATGTCACTCCTAATTTTTTCTAAATTTAAACATGATATCGTTTCAGAGTACCAATGGAGGGTGGTCAGAGGGTTGGAGTCTTTCCATTTAAATAAAATAGATCTTCTGCCGATTAATGTGGTAAAAGCAATCAGCCGATGGGCCGAACGGGACAAATGAATAGAATCTAACATTGGTAGCCCAAAAATTGCAGTAATAGGATGAGGTTGTAGATCAATACCTAAAACTACAGAAATAGTATCAAAAATGTATTTCCAATATTTTTCCAAAAGTGGGCAACCCTCTGATTAATGAAATTCCTCCTCATCCCCTTCCTAAAAGAACGTCCTTTAATTCTGAGCCTACGATCTCTGGTCCTAGACTCTCCCACTAGTAGAAACATCCTCTCCATATCCACTCTATCTACGCCTTTCATTATTCTGTAAGTTTCAATGAGGTTCCCCCCTCAACCTTCTAAACCCCAGCGAGTAGAGGCCCAGTGCTGGCAAACGCTCATCATATGCTGACCCACTCATTCCTGGGATTCCCTCCTGTGGGATGACGGGGACATTGGATCTGGAGCGGCTGCTGCTCGATGCTGTGATGGGCGGTGGGGGGATGGGGAGAGGGGAGTGATGGGGGGAGGGGGGAAGAGTGTCCGAGAGCGAATCAGGCAAAACTCCCCCAATGGGAGAACAATCTCACCCCCCCCCTCTCTCTCTCACCCCCCTCTCCCTCCCTCTCCCTCCCTCTCTCTCTCCCTCTCTAGGACTGATAACAGTCGATGTTGGGGCAAGGGGATCTCGACAGGTGGAACACCTCCTTGAGAGACCTTCTCGGCTGTTTGAACGTGTTGGCGGAGGGGGTTGTTTGACAAACTGCGGTGGAGTTTGGGTGCATTCATTACGAGGCACCAAGAGAATTGGAATAAACTTCACCCTTCAGTGGATGTGGAGACCACCCTGTTTATAATTGATGTTCGCTGCTCCAATGTGACTAATGAACTCGATTACCAGCCTCCCTGGAGGAGTTCCTTTCATGGATTTGGCAGCTGGAAGAGAACATAAGACAATGGGACGAGGGAGTGGAGAAGCAAGTGCAGCCTGGGGCTTCTGCTCCATCAGGGAAGGGACCAAAACTGTTTATTACAAGGGGCATTGTTGGGGGGTTAGCAGATTAATGGTTGCCACTTATAGCTGGCGACACAACGTGAAGAGACACAGACTGAGACAAGAGGCATAAACATCCTCGTCAGCCAATCTGCGAGGCTCGGGCAGAACAAGACACAAGAGAACCCGTTGTTATTGATTCAGGAGGACGGTGTAGGTCATGGAACAACAACAGCAGCATTCCAAGACAGTTGGAATACAATGGCAGACAAAATTGCTGGAGAAACTCAGCGGGTACGGCAGCCTCTATGGAGCGAAGGAAATAGGCAACGTTTCGGGCCGAAACCCTTGTACTGATCATCAGTCTGAAGAAGGGTTTCACATCAGTCTGAAGAAGGGTTTCAGCCTGAAAAGTTGCCTATTTCCTTCGCTCCATAGATGCTGCCGTACCTGCTGAGTTTCTCCAGCAATTTTGTCTACCTTCGATTTTCCAGCATCTGCAGTTCCTTCTGGAATACAATGGCACTTAGTATATCCACTGTGTGTATGTGGTGTGTCAGGCTCTGAGCTCAGACAATCTTCCACACAAGACCATAAGATAGGGCAGAGTCCAGGTCCTCGATTCACCTACTCTGGGCAATAGATTCCAATTAAATATTTTCCCCTTCACCTTAAACCTAGTCTGAGCTATAGGGGGAGGTTGAGTAGGCTGCGATTCTTATTCCCTGGAGCACTGGAGGATGAGGGGTGATCTTATGGAGGTGTACAAAATCATGAGAAGAATAGATCGGGATAGGTGCACAGAGTCTCTTGCCCAGAGTCGGGGAATCGAGGACCAGAGGACATAGGTTTAAGGTGAAGGGGAAAAGACTGAATGGGAATCTGAGGGGTAACTTTTTCCACACAAAGGGTGGTGGGTGCATGGAACGAGCTGCCAGAGGAGGTAGTTGAGGCAGGGACTACCCCAACATTTAAGAAGTAATTAGGTAGGTACATGGATAGGACAGGTTTGGAGGTAAATGCAGGTGAGTGCGGCTAGTGTAGATGGGCCATGTTGGCCAGTGTGGGCAAGTTGGGCCGAAGGGCCTGTTTCCACTTTGTATGACTCTCTGTGACTTGAATTAGGCCACTCAGCCCATCGAGTTTACTCCGCCATTCGATCGTGGCTGATCTATCTTTCCCACTCAACCCCATTCTCCTGCCTTCACCCCATAACCTCTGACACCTGTACTAATCAAGAAGCTATCAATCTCCTCTCTAAGAATACCCAATGTCTTTGTCTCCATCACCGTCTGTGGCAATGAATTCCACACATTCACCACCCTCTGGCTAAAGAAGTTCCTCCTCATCTCTTCATCTCCATTCTAAAGGAACGTCCTTTTATTCTGACGCTATGACCTCTGGTCCTAGACTCTCCCACTAGTTGAAAGATCCTCTCCACGTCCAGGCTTTTCACTATTCGGTAAGTTTCAATAAGGTCCCCACCCCTCATTCTTCGAATCTCTAACGAGTTAGAGACAGGCCCAGAGACATCAAATGTTCGTCATAGATTAACACAAACATCCCCAAGATCATTCTCGATCATTATCATCCTTCTTCAATCTCTGGGCCCAAAAGCGCTCACTATTCCAAACATGGCCTTGACCAGCATCTTACAAAGCCTCAGTGGGATGCAACTGTTGAGGCACGAATGGTTTTGGGGAGGGTGTGTGTGTGTGGGGGGGGGGGGGGGGGGGGGGGGGGGTAGGCTAAGCCATCCCTCCTCCATGGACACTTTAGGTATATCAAGGCAAATCTATGTAAGACTCACCTGCCTGTGTTTGGCCCATATCCTGTCAAACCTTTCCTATCCATGTGCCTGTCTAAATATATTTTAAATGTTGCTGTACTGCATGCCTCAACTACCTTCTCTGGCAGCTCGTTCCTTGTTCCCCCAACAGCCTCTGTGTGAAAAAGTTGCCCCTCAGGTTCCTATTATATCTTTCCCCTCTCACCTTAAACCTATATCCTTTGGCTCTTGAATCCTCTACTCTGGTTAAAGACTACCCAATGTATCCCACTCATGATTTTATACACCTCTATAAGATCACCCACATCCTTCTGCAATCCAAGGAATATAGTCCTAGCCTACCCAACCTCTCCCTATAGCTCAGGCACCTCCAGTCCTGGCAACAGACATCTTCCCTACACTCTTTGCAGATTAACAATATCTTTCTCATAGCAGGGTGACAAAAAACTAAACACAATACTCCAAATATGGCCTCATCAAAGTCTTGTACAACTAAAACATTACATCCCAACCATGTGTAGGAAGGAACTGCAGATGCTGGTTTAAACCAAGGATAGACACAAAAAGATGGATTAACTCAGCGGGACAGGCAGCATCTCTGGAGAAAAGGAATAGGTGACGTTTCACTGGATAGACTCGGCTTGTACTCGCTAGAATTTAGAAGATTGAGGGGGATCTTATAGAAAACTTACAAAAATTCTTAAGGGGTTGGACAGGCTAGATGCAGGAAGATTGTTCCCGATGTTGGGGAAGTCCAGGACAAGGGGTCACAGCTTAAGGATAAGGGGGAAATCCTTTAAGACCGAGATGAGGAAAAACCTTTTCACACAGAGAGTGGTGAATCTCTGGAACTCTCTGCCACAGAGGGTAGTTGAAGCCAGTTCATTGGCTATATTTAAGAGAGAGTTAGATGTGGCCCTTGTGGCTAAAGGGATCAGGGGGTATGGAGAGAAGGCAAGTACAGGATACTGAGTTGGATGAACAGCCATGATCATATTGAATGGCGGTGCAGGCTCGAAAGGCCGAATGGCCTACTCCTGCACCTATTTTCTATGTTTCTATGTTTCTATGTTTCAGTTCTTCTGAAAGTCTCGACCCGAAATGTCATCTATTCCTTCTCTCCAGAGATGCTGCCTGACCCACTGAGTTACTCCAGCTTTTTGTGTCTATCCCAACCTTTTTACTTAGTACCCTATTTGATGAAAGCCACTGTGCTGAAATCCGCCTTGGCCACCCTTTCTACCTCTGATGCCACTTTCAAGGAACTATTTAATTGCACTCCTGGATCATTCTGCTCTACAACATTCCCCAGAACACTGCCATTCACTATGGACATTCTGACCTGCTTTGCCTTTCCAAAATGCAACACCTTGCACTTATCTGCATTAAACTCCATCAACCATTCTTCAGCCCACTTGCCCAACTGATCAAGATCCTGCTATACTTTTTGCTTATCCTGATGCACTAGCTACAATACCATCTACAATACAAGGTTAATTCCCGGGATGGCGGGACTGTCATATGCTGAGAGAATGGAGCGGCTGGGCCTGTACACTCTGGAGTTTAGAAGGATGAGAGGATATCTCATTGAAACATATAAGATTGTTAAGGGCTTGGACACGCTAGAGGCAGGAAAAATGTTCCCGATGTTGGAGGAGTCCAGAACCAGGGGCCACAGTTTAAGAATAAGGGGTAAGCCATTTAGAACGGAGACGAGGAAACACTTTTTCTCACAGAGAGTGGTGAGTCTGTGGAATTCTCTGCCTCAGAGGACAGTGGAGGCAGGTTCTCTGGATGCTTTCAAGAGAGAGCTAGATAGGGCTCTTAAAAACAGCGGAGTCAGGGGATATGGGGAGAAGGCAGTTACGGGGTACTGATTGGGGATGATCAGCCATGATCACATTGAATGGCGGTGCTGGCTCAAAGGGCCAAATGCTCCTGCACCTATTGTCTATTGTCTATTGTCTATTGTCACCCATTTTAGATAGACCTAAAATGCTGGAGTAACTCAGCGGAACAGGCCACATCTCTGGATAGAAGGAATGGGTGACGTTTTGGGTCGAGACCTTCTTCAGACTCTCGACCTGAAACGACCTGAAATGTCACCCATTCCTTCTCTCCAGAGATGCTGCCTGTCCTGCTGAGTTACTCCAGCATTTTGTGTCTATTTTCGGTATAAACCAAGGTGTTCCTTCCATGTTAGTATTATCTGCAAACTCACAAATCATGTCGTACATTCCCATCCAAATTGTTGATAGAAAAGACAAACTGCACCAAACCCTGAGGCACACCACTAGTCACAGGCATCCAGTCTGAAAAATAACCTTCCACCAATACATGCTTCCTTCCATGAAGCACATTTTCTATCCAGTCAGCTAGCTCTCCCTGGACCCCATGCGATCGAACCTTCCAGAGCAGCCTACCATGCAGAACCTTCTCAGATGCCTTGCTGCAGCCCATTCGGACAATGTCCATGGCTTTCCCCTCATTAACCTTTTTGGTTACTTCTTCAAAAAACTATTAGATTCATGAGACATGATCTTCCACAGACAAAACAGTGGTGACTATCCCTAATTAGCCCCCCTCTATCCAAATGTCTCATCCCTCAAAATCCTCTGCAATAACTTGCCTACCACAGATGTTAGGCTCACTGGCCTATAGTTCCCAGGCTTTTCCTTGCAGCCCTTCTTTAATAGAGGCACAACATTAGGCACGCTCCAGTTATCCGGCACCTCACCCGTATCTAATGATGATATATATCTCCGGCAGGACTCCAACAATTTAATCTCTAGCTTCCCCCAGTGTCCTTGGATATATCTGATCAGGCCCCGGAGGTTTGTGTAACTTCATGCTCCTTAGTACATTCAGTACCTCCTTGACTGTAATACTGACTGTCCTCGAGACACTTCCATTGACTGCCCCAAGTTCCCCAGTCTTCATGTTGTCAAGCTGGAGAGGGCGCCGAGAAGATTTACGAGGATGTTGCCAGGACTAGAGGGTCTGAGCTATAGGGAGAGGTTGAGTAGACAGGGTCTCTATTTCCCGTGAAGAGCAGGAGGATGAGGGGTGATCTTATAGAGGTGTATGAAATCATCAGAGGAATAGATCGGATACATGCACAGTCTCTTGCTCAGAGTTGGTGAATCGGGGACCAAGTCAAGTCAAGTCAAGTCACATTTATTTATATAGCATATTTAAAAAACAACTCTTGTTGGCCAAAGTGCTTTACATTTGTTATACGAATAGCATAAATAAAACAAACTACATACATATATACACGTAGCCCTCACTCAGCCCTCATAGGACCAGAGGACATATGTTTAAGGTGAAGGGGAAAAGATTTAATAGGAATCTGAGGGGTAACTTTTTCACACAAAGGGTGGTGGGTGTATGGAACAAGCTGCCAGAGGAGGTAGTTAAGGCTGGGACTGGCCCAACGTTTAAGAAGCAGTTAGACAGGTACATGGATAGGACAGGTTTGGAGGGATATGGACCAAACGCAGGCAGGTGGGACTAATGTAGCTGGGACACGTTGGCAGGTGTGGGCAGGTTGGGCCGAAGGGCCTGTTTCCACACTGTATCACTCTATGACTATGTAATTCTCCATGGTAAAAACAATGAGAAATACTCATTGAGGACCTTGCCTTTCTCCTGTGGCTCTACACAGAGGCAACTGCTTTGGTTTCTGAGTCAGCCTCGGTCTCCCTCCTTCCATAATGACCTTATAAATTCTCATTGGATGTCCCTTAATATTATCTGCCAGAGCCATCCCCGGCCCCATTTTTGTCCTCCTGATTTCCTTCTTTAGCGGGCTCCACAGTTCCTGAAACTCCTCCAGAGGCGGCACAGTGGCACAGCGGTAGAGTTGCGGCCTTACAGCGCCAGAGACCCAGGTTCGATCCTGACTACGGTTGTTGCCTGTACAGAGTTTTCCCCGTGATCTGCGTGGGTTTTCTCCGAGATCTTCGGTTTCCTCCCACACTCCACAGACATACAGGTTTGTAGGTTAATTGGTTTGGTATAAGTGTAGAATTGTCCCTAGTGTGTGGAGCATAGAGTTAAGGGGCTGTCCCACTGCGGCGACCTAATTGGCGAGTTTAGAAGTGTTTAGGAGAGTTTGAAAAAATGTCATGTTGAAGACCTCCTTCGACTATGTTGAAGACTAGCTTCGACTAGCTACGACTAACCGGAAAAAATTGGACACCGAATAGTGGAGAGTGAAGACGCCCTCTTTCGAGCATGAAGGAGAGTTACAAAGACCTCCTAGGACCTCGTGTCGACCATGCTGCGAGTATGACTCGAGGGCAAACTCGCCAGAACTCGCTGATCACTGGTCGGTGTGGACTCGGTGGGCCGAGGGGCCTGTTTCCGCGCTGTATCTCTAAACTAAACTAAACTAAACAATCACCTTGAGCAAGTTCCTGTCTAACACTACCATAGTTGGCCATGCCCCAATTCAGAATTTATCTCGTGGGCCCGCTATAATTATCTTCTATCTAATTGAACAGTGATCGCTGGTCCCAAAGGCTTGCCCAGGGAATCTTCAGTCACTTGCCTGTCCCACTTTCCTCAGAGTAGGTCAATGGTTGTCCTCCCTCATGTAGGGCCTTCTGCAAATTGCCCGAGGAAACCTTCCTGAACACCTTTGACAAATTCCATCCCGCCTAAGCTGGCACGGTTGCGCAGCGGTAGAGCTGCTGCCTCACAGCGCCAGAGACACGGGTTCGATCCTGACTACGGGTGCTGTCTGTGCAGAGTTTGTACCTTCTCCCCGTGACCTGCGTGGGTTTTCTCCGATATCTTCGGCTTCCTGCCACACTCCAAAAACGCACGGGTTTGTAGGTTAATTGGTTTGGTGTGAACGCAAAAAAAATTGTCGCTAGTGTGTGTAGGGTAGAGGTAATGTGCGGGGATGGCTGGTCAGCGCGGACACGGTGGGCCGAAGGGCCTGTTTCCGCGCTGTATCTCTAAGCTAAAAATAAACGAAACACCGTTTATCGTTATCGTTATAAAGACATTTATTATGAAGCTGTAGATGAGAGCCATCCATTACACAGTCCCCATTATACAGCAATCTATTGCAGACTGATCCATCATACATCACCATTCATGAGATAATGGTCCATCAGACACCATCCATTATACATGCCATCATTAGAGGCCCGTCCATTATACAGTAGACTATTTCACACCCATCCATTATACACTCATTCACATTGTACTCATCTGTTTCATACCCATGTATTGTAGGGCTAACACTTACACAACTGTCCATTTCACACTTGTCCGTTGCACACCTGTCCATTTTACAGCTGTCTACGACACAGTTGACATTCACAGAGTTGCACACCTGTTCACTTCACCTCCATTCATTATACAAGCATCTACATACATTCATTACACACTGATCCATTAGGATGGCCCATTGTATGCTACTGTTTAGACCAGCGGGCCATGGCCTGTCATAGAGTGATACAGTGTGGAAACAGGCCCTTCGGCCCAACTTGCCCACATTGACCAACATGTCCCATCTGCACGAGTCCTACTTACCTGCGTTTGACCCATATCCCTCCAAACCTGTCCTCCCCATGTGTACCTGTCTAATTGCTTCTTAAACATTGCATTAGTCCCTGCCTCAACTACCTCATCTGGCAGCTCGTTCCATACACCCACCATCCTTTGCGTGAAAAAGTTATCCCTCAGATTCCTATGAAATCTTTCCCCCTTCACCTTAAACCTATACAGTGTCCTCGTGTTCTTGATTCCCCTACTCTGTGCATCTACCCGATCTATTCCTCTCATGATTTTATACACCTCTATAAGATCACCCCTCATCCTCCTGCGCTCCAAGGAATAGAGTCCCAGCCTACTCAACCTCTCCCTATAGCTCAGACCCTCTAGCCCTGGCAACATCTTCATAAATCATCTCTGTACCCTTTCCAGCTTGACAACATCTTTCCTATAATATGGTGCCCAGAACTGAACACATGACTCTAAATGCGGCCTCGCCAACGTCTTATATAAGATGGCACGGTGGTGGAGCAGTAGGGTTGCTGCCTTACAGCGCCAGTGACCCAGGTTTGATCCTGACTACGGGAGCTTGTCTGTATGGAGTTTGTAAGTACTCCCCCGACCCAGCCAACTCAACCTCTCCTTATAGCTCAGGCCCTCGAGTCCTGGCAACATCATTGTAGATCTTCTCTGCACCCTTTCCAACTTCACATCTTACCTATATCTTTTCTGTTGAAGGAAGCTGCTGCCAAACGCAGCCCTGCTCATCCCCGAAGGCCAGCGATGGGCACTGGACAAAGGGTCGGTGGAGCACCCAGGGGAGGGGTTCTTACCTTGAGGCCTGGATAGAGTGGATGTGGAGAGGATGATTACGCTAGTGAGAGAGTCTAGGACCAGAGGTCATAGCCTCAGAATTAAAGGACGTTCCTTCAAGAAGAAGATGAGGAAGAATTTCTTTAGTCAGAGGGTGGTGAATCTGTGGAATTCTTTGCCACAGATGGCTGTGGAGGCCACGTCAGTGGATATTTAAGCCAGAGAATGATGGATTCTTGATTAGTACGGGTGTCAGGGGTAATGGGGAGAAGGCAGGAGAATGGGGCTAGATCAGCCATGATTGAATGGCAGTGGACTTGATGGGCCGAATGGCCTAATTCTGCTCCTATCACCTGATGAACCTTCCATGCCTTCAAGGTCGGCTGCGGGAGGCGCTACCCGCGGCACGAAGGGTAAAGGCCTGGAGATGAGAGAAGGACAGAAAGCTCGCTGGTGATACGAATGGGATGATGGCTGCAATGGGCCTTTATGGCCAGCTGCAGCCTGGACTGGGTAAAATAGCATCAAAACCTGGTGACATAAATATGGACTCAGTGTGCTGCTTCCATGTGTGGGGGACTTAACCAGGCATTGTGTATGGCAATAATTGCACTGATCTAGATTGCAAAAAATGTGTTTCACTGTACCTTGCGTACACATGACAACAAAAGAACCATTGAACCAAGAGTCAATAGATAATGACAATAGACAATAGGTGCAGGAGTAGGCCATTTGGCCCTTCAAGCCAGCACCGCCATTCAATGTGATCATGGCTGATCATCCCCAATCCTGCCTCTCCCCATATCCCCTGACTCCGCTATCCTTAAGAGCCCTATCTAGCTCTCTCTTGAAAGTATCCAGAGAACCGGCCTCCACCGCCCTCTGAGCAGATAATTCCACAGACTCACCTCTCTCTGTGAGAAAAAGTGTTTCCTCGTCTCCGTTCTAAATGGCTTACCCCTTATTCTTAAACTGTGGCCCCTGGCTCTGGACTCCCCCAACATCGGGAAGATTTCCTGCCTCTAGCGTGTCCAAACCCTTAATAATCATATATGTCAAGAGTGTTTTATTGTCATATGTCCAAGATAGAACAATGAAATTCTTACTTGCAGCAGCACAACAGAATGTGTAAACATAGTACACTGTGAACAATATA
>CM075993.1:11139538-11157347 GCA_038087875.1 Malacoraja senta
TAGAAGGGTTCTCTGCGGTACTAAAGGGATTTTAGTCACATAACGATTTGTCCAGGGCCAGTTAACGGTTTAATATATTGTTAAAAGGAATTACTGGTTTATTATCAAACCAGCATTTTATATTATTTCCTCTGTTCGTAAAACCATGTTGTAACCACTGTTTATTGTGAAACAAATATTTGCTATGGCTTATTCCCATTGGGTTACCGCACATTATTTAATCTGATTAAATAAGTGTTTCCATCTTTATAATTAAGGGAGCAATTCGGAGTGTTTACTTTGGTTTAAAATACGTTCGTTTATCCTCATACTTTTGGTTTTGTTTTGTTTAGAGATACAGCGCGGAATCAGGCCCTTCGGCCCACCGAGTCCGCGCCGACCCCGATCCCCGCACACTAACACTGTCCAACGCACACTAGGGACAGTTTACATTTATGCCAAATATGCAAACCCAAGCCAATGAACCGACAAACTTGTACGTCTTTGGAGTGTGGGAGGAAACTGAAGATCTCGGAGAAAACCCACGCAGGTCACGGGGAGAACGTACAAACTCCACATGGACAGCACCCGTAGTTGGGATTGAATCCGAGTCTGCAAGCGCCTTAAGGCAGCAACTCTACCGCTGCGCCACCGTGCGGCCCTTCATTTTTTGTCAACATTTCCAACATGGTCAGGACAGGTTTGGAGGGATATGGGCCAAATGCGGGCAGGTGGGACTAGTGTAGCTGGGATATGTTAGCCAGTGTGGGCAAGTTGGGCCGAAGGGCCTGTTTCCACGCTGTATGATTCTATGACTCTATGATTATGACTAATGTTTCATTAGATATCTGGATACATCTCGCTCCATGGACAGGGTGGATTTGTCAGAGATGAGATGATGAGACTCTACAGGAGGTGCGTCAGGAATCCTCAACGCGGATGGCAGAACAGCAGAACGGTAGAGTTGTTGCCTTACAGCTTGTTCAGGGCCGGAGGCCCGGGTTCGATCCTGACCACGGGTGCTGTTTGTATGGAGTTTGTACGTTCTCCCCGTGACCCTCGTGGGTTTTCTCCGGGTGCCCCGGTTTCCTCCCACACTCCAAAGACATACAGATTTGTAGGTTAACTGGCTTGGTAAAATTGTAATTTGTCTCCAGTGTGTGTAGGATAGCGTTAGCGTTAGCTGGTACCGACTCGGTGGGCCGAAGGGCCTGTTTCTGTGCTGTATCTCTAAACTAAACTAAACTAAACCAAACTCATCTTATGAATTCTCATGACATCATCTATTCTTGATCACCACTCTCTGCCGTCATCTCACCTGATGCATCATTTCTCTTCCGAGCCGAACAACACTTGGAAGAAGTACTGAGGGACGCACCGATTACCCTGTGGGTGGGGAGCTCAATGTCCGACACCATCAGTAGCTTGATGGTACCATCATTCACCAGACTAGCCGAGTCCTGGTGATGTGTCTCCCTGTAGATTCTATGCCACACAAGAGACAAGTATTTGACTTCACTCTCACTAAATATAGATGTAGATGTAGGTACTTCGACAAACACCCCTTCCTCTCCCCTTGCTCTTCCATCTCCCCCATCCCCCTCACTCCCTTCCTCCATTAATGGCCGGTTAACAAGTTCCCCAGTTCCCAATCATGTATCCATCTTGGAATCACACCATCCCTCGCCAACAATCAGCCCATCAGGGAACCTCCCTGATTCAGGTCATCGGTTGCCGCGCCTCATTTGTCCTGGTCTTTTCTTGCTTCCAGTCCCACCCTCCGCTCGCCTTTAGTCAGTCCGAAGAAGGGCCCCGACCCGAAACATCACCTATCCGTGTTCTCCAGAGATGCTGCCTGGCCCACTGAGTTACTCCAACATTTTGTGCCTGTCTTTAAATGCCCATGGTTGCTTTTGTCGAAATGGCCATCGCACGTGTGTGGAGGCAGTCTCTCTTCAGGAAATCTCATGAGAGTGGGACAACCACTGTGCTAAGTATCGTTCAGGTCCATGTAGTCTGGGCTGTCACCACCAGTGGCATTATAACCCATCGTAATCTATAACCGCAAGGCCAATCATGTCCCTCCCTCTCTATCATGAAGCTTGGGAGAGATGGGAGCTCAGGGAGATGAACAAAAATGGAGTGTCCACCAGATAAAGACACAAAAGTTGGGGGCGTACAGTAGCGCAGCGTTAGAGTAGCTGCCATACAGCGCCAGAGACCCAGGTTCAATCCTGACTATGAGTGCTTTCTGTATAGAGTTTGTACGTTCTCCCCATGACCTGAGTGGGTTTCCTCCAGGAGCTCTGGTTTCTCCCCACATTCCAAGACGTACGTACAGGTTTGCAGGTTGGTAGACACTAAATGCTGGAGTAATGCAGCGGGTCAGGCAGCATCTCTGGAGAACAGGAATAGGTGACATTTCGGGTTGAGACCCTTCTTAATTGGTTTTGGTAAAAGTGTAAATTGTCCCGCGAGTATAAAAAAGTGCAAGTGTGAGGGCTGATCGGTGGTCGGGTGGACTCGGTGGACCAAAGGGCCTGTTTCCACGCTGTATCTCTAAACTGAACTCAATAAACCTGAAGAAGGGTCTCGACCCGAAATGTCGCCCCCCTTTCCTCCAGAGATGCTGCCTGTCCTGCTGAATGACTCCAGCATTTGTGTCTATCTTCTACAAAATCCAACTGGTAAGTGACCACCCAATCGGTCTACTCTCAATCACTAGTGACGTGATGGAAGCCACCAGCTGGCACTACCCACCAGCCACCCATCGCCAATGACCAGTGTTGGTTTTGCCCGGCTCGCTCCACTCTGCCCTCTTCACCCTTAGTCCAAACATGGGTTAACGGGCTGAATGACAGAGACAGGGTGAGAAGTCCCCTCGGACTCAATCAATCAAAATGATAGCAGGCAGCCTTGGAAGCCTTACCCCACTACTCAAACCTCATGTCAAAAACATTGGCGTGATATTTGACTCAGCACTGAAATTTGACAAACAAGTCAACACCGTGGTAAAAGCTAGCTTCTTTCAGCTTCGGACGATAGCTAAAATAAAACAATTCCTCCACTTTGATGACCTCGAAAAGATCATCCACACATTCATCTCCTCCCGCCTAGATTACTGCAACTCCCTTTACACTGGCATCAGCCAATCTTCCCTGTCCCGCCTGCAACTGGTCCAAAACGCCGCAGCGAGACTCCAGACGGGCACCCGAAAAAGGGACCACATCACCCGATCCTGGTCTCTCGCCACTGGCTCCCTGTGCGGTTCCGTATACATTTCAAGATCCTCCTCTCTGTCTACAAAGCCCTCAATGGGCTTGCCCCCACCTACATTAAAAGTCTTCTCACCCACCACTCCACCTCCAGGTCCCTCAGATCGGCCGACTTGGGGTTGCTGAATATCCCACGGTCTAGGCATAAGCTCAGGGGCGACCGCGCCTTTGCGGTTGCAGCTCCTAGACTGTGGAACAGCATCCCCTTCCCATCAGAACCGCCCCCTCCATCGACTCCTTTAAGTCAAGACTAAAACCTTATCTATACTCCCAAGCCTTTCTTGACATCCTCTGAGCGAGGGCTATATGTATATATGTATGTAGTTTGTTTGTTTATATTATTCTTATAACAAATGTAAAGCACTTTGGCCAACGAGAGTTGTTTTTTAAATGTGCTATATAAATAAATGTGACTTGACTCTCAGCCTTAAGAAGGGTCTTGGCCCAAAACGCCGTCCATTCCTTCTCTCCAGAGATGCTGCCTGACCCGCTGGGTTACTCCAGCATTTGGTGTCTAATTCCAACATTAATTGGGTGTTGCTTGTTCAGAGTTTTGAGATATAGCATGGAAAGAGGGCCATTCAGCCCACTGTCCACACCAACCATCGATCACCCATTCATACTAGCTCAACATTATCCCCATTTTGCTACCACTCCCTACACACTAGGGACAATTTACAGAGGCCAATTAACCTACAAACACGCACGCCTCTGGGATAGGTCTTATTCATTAGTGATAGGAGCAGAATTAGGCCATTCGGCCCATCGTGTTTACTCCGCCATTCAACCATGGCTGATCTAAATCTCTCTCCTAACCCCATTCTCCTGCCTTTCTCCCCATAACCCCTGACACTCCTACTAATCAAGAATCTATCTATCTCTGCCTTAAATATATCTACTGACTTTGCCTTCACAGCCGTCCGTGGCAATGGATTCCACAGATTCACCACCCTCTGACTAAAGAAATGTCTCCTCAACTACTTCCTAAAGGAATGTCCTTTTATTCTGCGGCTATGACCTCTGGTCCTAGACTGGATTGGGATGTGGGAGGAAACCCGGAGGAAACCCAGGCGGACATGGCGAGAACGTGCAAACTCCACACAGACAGCACTGGAGGTCAGGATCGAACCTGGGTCTCTGGCGCTTTGAGGCAGATGCTCTACCCGCTGCGCCACCGGGCTCTCCTTGGCAATTAAATGTATAGGTAACCCTTTACCTCTGGGTCTTTCAATCTGTATACGATGACATGAAAGGAAAATGTTGCACTTTTTACCCAGTTACTAATCCTGCCGTGTTGTGTGGAAGCAGTCAGCTCGTTTTTTCTGCACCAAAATTCATACAATTTCTCCAATGTTAAATTGAGTAATTATATCCAGGAATGGTTACACATCTCATTAAGTTGCCGAGGTTAATATGCTGAAACTTGGAATTTTTAAAATTAATTTCTGTCCGTGTGATATTCATTAGATGCAGGAAATAGACGAGGCTTTTAAAAGCAAAACATCAGCAAAGATTATAAAAGATATTTGGAATAAATATCAGGGTGCAGTTCTGCTGAGAGATGGCCATGGTGCTTAGGACTGTACTGTGCGATCTCTCTTGTAGTTAAATGCTCAGTTAAAGTGGAACTGATGTGGTGATAAAGCACCTAACTAGCCCCTATTAACCGCTCCTGATCCAAACCCAATCGATTGATTGATATTTTATTATCCCATGGGACATGTCTCAGTGAAATTCTTTGATACACAAGGTATGCAAAGAGTCGCCACGTATAGGGCGGCGACAATGTTACAAATGGGCGGCACGGTGTCACTGCGGTAGAGTTGCTGTCTTACAGCGCCAGAGACCGGGTTCCATCCTGACTACGGGTGCTGTCTGTACGGAGTTTGTACCTTCACCCTGTGACCACGTGGGTTTTCTCTGGGTGCTCCGGTTTCCTCCCACACTCCAAAGACATAAGCATTTGTAGGTTAATAACCCTGTCCCACGGTACGAGTTCATTCCAAGAGCTCTCCCGAGTTTAAAAAAAATCAAACTCGCGGTAAGCACGGAGAATGAACGTAGGGGTACGTCGGAGCGCGGGGACGTCTCTTAGCGGCTCGTAACGCTAACGGCAGGTACTCGGGAGGACTCGCTAATGGCAGGTAAACACTGGAAGACTCGTGAACATTTTTCAACATGTTAAAAAATGTCCACGAGAGCCCCGAGTACAGACGAGTGGTCATTACCGTAAATCTCCGAGTTCGAATCAGGGCAAACTCGGGGGAACTCATGGAATGAACTCGTACCGTGGGACAGTGGTTTAATTGTCTTCGGTAGAAATTGTAAATTGTCGCTAGTGTTTGGGATCGTGCTAGCGTACGGGGGGAGATTGCCACCTTGACGTGGTCCGCCCTGTTTCGACGAATGCAATCAACCTGTCGTGCACAATCAAATAAGATCAAATAGAACAAGTTGTCCTACAACTTTAGACTGTGCAGGCCACACGCCAGAAGAAGAAGAAGTTACAGGGATCGCTGTTCGGTGCGGACTCGGTGGCCTGGAGGGGCCTGTTTCTGCGCTGCATCGTTAAAGTTTGTCTAAAGAGCATCACGTACAGGATATCACAGGGAAGGAGACTGGGCATTCGGCCCACTTGCCCAGTCTGAAGAAGGGTCTCGACCTGAAACGTCACCCATTCCTTCTCACCAGAGATGCTGCCTGTCCCGCTGAGTTACTCCAGCATTTTGTGTCTATCTTCAGTTTTAACCAGTATCTGCGGTTCCTTCCTACACATGATTTATTGATAATACTTTCTCTGCTTCAGTTATAGTAAGGTAAGTCAGGTCATATCGCACAAGAATGCTGAGGTACGATGAAATATGTTGCAGGTAGCAGCATCAGACAAGAAAGACCGCTGTGCAAAAAACAAGACATTAGTGCAAAAATCTATATTAGGAAATATTAAACAAGTCCATGGTGGAATCTGCAACAGACATTTTTTGCATCACCATATTTATTTTCGGATTTCAAGTTAATAAGTTAATCAGAATGTCCCCAGAATTGGATAAAGGAACAAAAGTTGTAAAACCAAGTCAGTAGATAAGGGTTGACACAAAAAGCTGGAGTAACTCAGTGGGACAGGCAGCATCTCTGGAGAGAAGGAATGGGTGACGTTTCGGTTCTTCAGATAGATAGGGACGACTGGAAAAGGAAGACAAAAAGGGTGTCAGACAAGGAGAGAAGGGGAGGAGTGGGGAATGCATAACTAGAATGAGGCATATGGGTGCAAGGGGGACAGGGGAGAGGGTAAAGAGAAGAGATGAAAGGCAATTGTGGTACTTGAGGATAGGAGATGGGTAACACAGTCACGTGGTTTTCTCCGGGAGCTCCGGTTTCCTCCCACACTCCAAAGACGTACAGGCCTGTAGGTTAATTGGATTCTGTAAAATTGTAAATTGCCCCTAGTGTGTCGAATAGTGCTAGTGTACGGGGTGATCGCAGGTCGCCGCTGACTCGGTGTGTGAATTGCTCGTATCTAAGCTTCCCCCCAGTCTAGTTTCAGTCCAAAAACCACTGAATCAAGCACTTGATCAACTAATCTTTATTTTGACAAAACACAATTACAGTTCAACCACTGTACCTATCCCACCGTGGGTTCGATCCTCGTATCTGCCTGCTCAAGCCCTCTAGGCCTCGCTCAAACAGAGACACTCCAGAAGGTCACGCAGTCCTAAACGCTCTCCCAGAAGATCGACGCTGGACCTCGTGGTAGCGGACTTTTATAGGTCCCGGGACCTCGAGGGGCCGAACCACATGGGGGTGGTCTCTGAACAATCCAATTGCAGATATCGATTAACCCCATACATAACAGACATGTCCCAATAATAACCCAATAATACATCAGCTCAATACATTGTATTCAAACAGGGCCTCTCTCGGAGGAAGCAAACTTAGCAACATTTACCCTGATCTGCAAGAAAACCAAGTACTGACAAGGGACGCTGGCCATGGGGGAGAGATGATGGGGGCCTGTTGGGTTGTGAGTTACCCAACGCAGAATATGAGGTGCTGTACCTCCAGTTTAGAATATTTGTTAAGTGAAGGAATTGAAACATGGGGAAGAGTAGATACGTTACGATACGATACGATAGAACCTTATTTTTCTCAGGAGGGGAATTGAACTGCCAACAATCCTAAAACACAAAATACATGAAACATGAAATTAAAGTGACGAGTGGAAAGGATTGGGGATGTGCAAAGATTGGAGGGGTGGTGGTGGGGGGGGGGGAGGGGGGGGGGTCAGTCTGCCCCACGACAGAAGGGGGAGGAGTTGTACAGTTTGATAGCCGCAGGGAAGAAGGATCTCCTGTGGCGTTCTGTCCTGCGTTCTGTACTAACGTTCGGCCCACCGTGTCCGCGCCGACCCAGCGATCATCCCGTACAATGGCACTATCCTACACACTAGGGACAATTCACAATTTACAGAAGCCAATTAACCTACGAAACTATGGAGTGTGGAAGGAAACCAGAGCACCTGGAGGAAACCCATACGGTCGCTGGCAGAACGTACAAACTGTTAAATCCGATGCTGGGTTGGGTGAGGCGGGGTGGGGGGTGTGAGGGGCAAGGCATATCTCCATTTTTCTTTTTTTCTTATTCTTCTATCTTTCTGCCACACTGCTTTGGTAGTTTAGGGGAGTTTTTCTTGTTCTCCTTTATCCTTTCACTTTTTACTTCTTTTCTTTCTTGCTTTTTTTTTCTTTCCTTTTTATAATTTAGGTTATAAGGTTAAAAATGAAGCTGTACAATAATTGTATCATTTTAGATGCCGAATGTTTTATCCGTGTACAATTGCTTCTAATAAAATAAAATATAAAAATAATAAAAAATAATAAAAATAAAAGCAAATGTAATAAAAAGAACGTACAAACTCCATACAGACAGCACCCGAGGTCAGGATCGAACCCGGGTCTCGGGCACTGCGAGTATAAAGCAATTTTATTGGGTAAAAGCAGCAAAACAATTTCAATGGAGACAAAAGAAACTGCAGACGTTGGCAGCTTGGCTAAAACACAAAGTGCTGGAGGAACTCAGTGGGTCAAGCAGCATCTGTGGAGGGAATGGACAGGAAATGTTTCAGGCTGGGACCCTTCTTCATTCTGATAGGAGTAGGAGGGAGAAAACTCTTTCACTGGTGAGGAATCCTACACGAGAGAATAAAATCTCAAGTTTAATGTCGTTCAGAGATACAACAGGGAAACAGGCCCTTCGGCCCACCGAGTCTGCACCGACCAGCAGTCCCTGCACCGGCACTATCAGACATGCACCAGGGACAATTACATTTTTTTTTACCAAAGTCAATTAACCCACAAACCTGTACGTCTTTGGAGTGTGAGAGGAAACCAGAGCACCCAGAGAAAACCCACACGGTCACGGGGAGAACGTACAAACTCTGTACAGACAGCGTCCATAGTCAGGATCGAACCCGGGTCTCCGGTGCTGCAAGGCAGCAACTCTCATTAGGAACAGCCTCAAAATTAAAAACAAGCTGAGTTTTTCCCCAAAGGCAGGGGGTGGAATGGCAAGGAAAGACCAGAGCTTCTGGAGTCAGGTTAGCTTGTCCAAGTTTTGTACCTGGATCAGACGGTAAATAGAGAGGGAGTTGAGGGCGGCACAGCGGTAGAGTTGCTGCCTCACAGCGCCAGAGACCCGGGTTCGATCCTGACTACGGGTGCTGTCGGTACGGAGTTTGTACGTTTTCCCCGTGACTGCGTGGGTTTCCTCCGGGTGCTCAGGTTTCCTTCAACATTCAAAGCTGTACAGGTTTGTAGGTTAATTGGCTTCTGTAAATTTCCCTCAGTGTGCAGAGTAGAAAGAACAAGTGTACAGGGGATCGATGGGCAGTATGGGCTCGGTGGGCCGAAGGGCCCATTTCCACGCTGCAACTCTCAACTATCAACAGCTATCAACAGCATGTTAGAACTGGACAGACGCAAAGTGCTGGAGTAACTCAGCCGGTCAGGCAGAGTCTCTGGAGATAAAGGTATAGGTGGTGCTTCAGTTCGGGACCTTCGAACGAGGAAAGATTAAAAAGACTAGGCTTGTATTCACTGGAGTTTAGAAGGATGAGGGGGGGGTCTTATAGAAACATATAACATTATAAAAGGAATGGACAAGCTAGATGCAGGAAAAATGTTCCCAATGTTGGGCGAGTCCAGAACCAGGGGCCACAGTCTTAGAATAAAGGGGAGGCCATTTAAGACTGAGGTGAGAAAAAACTTTTTCACCCAGAGAGTTGTGAATTTATGGAATTCCCTGCCACAGAGGGCAGTGGAGGCCAAGTCACTGGATGGATTTAAGAGAGAGTTAGATAGAGCTCGAGGGGCTGGTGGGGTCAAGGGATATGGGGAGAAGGCAGGCACGGGTTATTGATAGGGGACGATCAGCCGTGATCACAATGAATGGCGGTGCTGGCTCGAAGGGCCGAATGGCCTCCTCCTGCACCTATTTTCTATGTTTCTATGTTTCTATGGGACCCTTCTTGAGGCAAAAGGGTGTTAGTTCTAGGAGTACAGGTGCATGGTTCCTTAAAGGTGGAGTCGCAGGTAGATAGGGAAGTCAAAAAGGCTTTTGGCACTTTGGCCTTCATCAATCAGAGAATTGAGTAAAGAAGATGGGAGGTCATGTAGAAGACGTTGGTGAGACCTCAATTAGAGTGTTGCGTTCAGTTCTGGGCACCATGTTATAGGAAAGATATTGTCATGTTGGAAAGGGTGCGGAGAAGATTTACGAGGATGCTGCCAGCGCTAGTGGGTGTGAGCTATAGGGAGAGGTTGAGAAGGCTGGGATTCTATTCCTCGGAGCACAGGAGGATGAGGGTTGACCTTACAGAGGTATATAATAGATAGGGTAGATGCACGGAATCTCTTGGCCAGAGTAGGGGAATCGAGGACCAGAGATTTAATAAGATTTTACCTTTCCACACAAAGGGCGGTGGGTGTATGGAACAAGCTGTCGGAGGAGGTAGTTGAGGTTGGGACTATCCCATTATTTCAAGAAAGAAGTAGACAGGTACATGGATAGGACAGGTTTGGAGGGGTGTGGGCTAAACGCGGGCGGGTGGGACTAATGTAGCTGGGACATGTTGGCAAGTTGGGCTGAAGGGCCTGTTTCCACACTGTATGACTCTATGACTCGATAAGGACAGAAGAGGAGAAGTGAAATGTAAAGCCAGGAGGCACATGGACAACAGTGAATCATCCCGTGTGGAGGTGGTGAGGCTCGCAGTGGGCATTGGCACAGAGAGCCATGGAAGCATCCCTCACGAGATAATGTGAAGGCTCAGATAGGCACAAAAAGCTGGAGTAACTCAGCGGGACAGGCAGCATCTCTGGAGAGAAGGAACGGGTGACATTTTGGGTCGAGGCCCTTTTTCAGACTGTGAAGGCTTCCCGTCCTGCATTCAATGTAAATCACAGCATGTGTGCTGTCAGTGAGTGGCTCTACCAGTGTGTGTGTGTGTGCGTGCAATAGATAATAGACAATAGACAATAGACAATAGACAATAGGTGCCGGAGTAGGCCATTCGGCCCTTCGAGCCAGCACCGCCGTTCAATGTGATCATGGCTGATCATCCCCAATCAGTACCCCGTTCCTGCTTTCTCCCCATATCCCCTGACTCCGCTATATTTAAGAGCCCTATCTAGCTCTCTCTTGAAAGTATCCAGAGAACCGGCCTCCACCACCCTCTGAGGCAGAGAATTCCACAGATTCACAACTCTCTGTGAGAAAAAGTGTTTCCTCGTCTCCGTTCTAAATGGCTTACCCTTTATTCTTAAACTGCTGTCCCTGGTTCTGGACTCCCCCAACATCGGGAACATGTTTCCTGCCTCTAGCGTGTCCAAACCCTTAATAATCTTATATGTTTCAATAAGATCTCCTCTCATCGTTCTAAACTCCAGAGTATACAAGCCCAGCCGCTCCATTCTCTCAGCGTATGACAGTCCTGCCATCCCGGGAATTAACCTTGTAAACCTACGCTGCACTCCCTCAATAGTAAGAATGTCCTTCCTCAAATTAGGGGACCAAAACTGCACACAATACTCCAGGTGTGGTCTCACTACCGCCCTGTACTGGGCCCTAAAACTGCAGAAGGACCTCTTTGCTCCTATACTCAACTCCTCTTGTTATAAAAGCCATTCGCTTTCTTCACTGCCTGCTGTACCTGCATGCTTAGTTTCATTGACTGATGAACAAGGACCCCCAGATCCCGTTGTACTTCCCCCTTTCCCAACTTGATGGCATTTAGATAGTAATCTGCCTTCCTGTTTTTGCTACCAAAGTAGATAACCTTACATTTATCCACATTAAACTGCATCTGCCATGCATCTGCCCACTCACCCAATCTGTCCAAGTCTCCCTGCATTCTCATAGCATCCTCCTCACAGTTCACACTGCCACCCAGCTTTGTGTCATCTGCAAATTTGCTAATGTTACTTTGAATATCTTCATCTAAATCATTGATGTATTTTGTATACTGCAGGAGCTCACGTGTGTGTGTGTGTGTGTGTGTGTGTGTGTGTGTGTGTGTGTGTGTGTGCAGGCGTGTGTGTGCTTGTGCGTGTGTGTGCGTGTTTGTGTGTGTGCTTGTGTGTGTGCGTGTGCAGGCGTGTGTGTGTGTGTGTGTATGTGTGTGCGTGTGCAGGCGTGTGTGTGCTTGTGTGTGTGTGTGTGTGTGTGTGTGTGTGTGTGTGTGCGTGTGCGTGTGCGGTGTGTGTGTGTGCGTGCGCGGTTGTGTGTGTGTGTGTGTGCGTGTGTGTGTGTGTGTGTGTGTGTGCGTGTGCGTGTGCGGTGTGTGTGTGTGCGTGCGCGGTGTGTGTGTGTGCGTGTGCGGTGTGTGTGTGTGTGTGTGTGTGTGCGTGTGCGTGTGCGGTGTGTGTGTGTGCGTGTGCGGTGTGTGCGTGTGCGTGTGCGGTGCGTGTGTGCGTGCGCGGTGTGTGTGTGTGCGTGTGCGTGTGCGGTGCGTGTGTGTGTGTGTGTGTGCGTGCGCGGTGTGTGCGTGTGCGGTGCGTGTGTGTGTGTGTGTGTGTGTGCGTGTGCGTGTGCGGTGTGTGTGTGTGTGCGTGTGCGTGTGTGTGTGGTTCATGTTAAAATTATTCCTCTTTTGGGAAGATTCAAATGTCAGAAAGTCCTTCAGCGAGGCTTTTGGCATTTCAAAGCAAACAGGCAGGCAGGATCATTAAATATTGTACCTGACTGCTGAGGGTAAAGCATAAAGCAAGCTGTTGAGAATGAAAGCATATCTCCCGTGTTAGTGGTTGAGTGGATCAGTCGTGATTAAACGGAGGTGTTCTCTCCTTCAACAAACAAACAAGGAAACACCGTGATTCCACAAGGAAACTTGAACCCAGGAACACACTGCTTTGTGAAGTTACTAAGTGCGTAGTGCGCTGAATTCAATGCAGGATAATGTAACAGTATGCTTCACATTGCCTTTACCCTAGTTGTGTTAAGTCACACGTATTAACAAGTACGCCACTCCAAGAAGCATTTATTAATACCTTGCTTGCTACAAGCTGCTGCACCACTTTTTGTCTGGGGTCATTTCGAATCTTATTATGTATTCGGTGGGTGGATGGATAATTTTGTGATAAATTCTTCGCCATGCCCTTCACCGTTGTCATATTAGGATCATAAATACCATTTATAACAACCAGAGAAAAGTTGCCGGTGAAAAAGCTTCCAATAGCCTGCTTAACATTTAGAAAAAAAAACATTAGGCTGGCATGGCCTTTTGTTTAAGGCAGCATTTCCTGCAAGTGCTTGTGAGATTCACAATTAGATGTGTAACTATTATGCTTAGATAGGGGAGAGGGTGGGGGGAGACCGTTGCTGTTTTTTTAACCCCAAAATAACTTATTCCATTATTTACATTAATATGTGCAATACGGCAAATACGTACGATAGGGGCGGCACGGTGGCGCAGCGGTAGAGTTGCTGCCGTATACCCGGGTTCGATCCCGACTACGGGTGCTGTCTGTGCGGAGTTTGTACGTTCTCCCTGTGACCGCGTGGGTTTTCTCCGAGATCTTCGGTTTCCTCCCACACTCCAAAGACGTCCGGGTTTGTAGGTTAATTGGCTTGGTGTATATAAAATTTGTCCCTAGTGTAGGATAGCGTTAATGTGTGGGGAACACTGGTCGGTGTGGACCCGGTGGGCCGAAGGGCCTGTTTCCGCGCTGTTTCTCTAAATTAAACTAAACTAATACAAAATAATTTCAAACAAGGCCCGAGTCAAACAAATAATATCAAATATAGTATTGAACAAATATTTCCTCATCCTTATTACGGATACATTCTACGCCCCACGGTGCCCAGCGTTCCCCGAAATCCCCCAGGGCGCCCGTGGACAGCGCCCGGGCGCCCCTCTAACACCACCCGGGCAAGGATGTAACCCCGGAAAAGGGGCAGGCAGCCAGCTCTGGCAAAGCCCTTTTCCGCCTGGCGCCGTGACTCGGGGATGGCCAGCTTGGCCAGGCCCAGGAGCAACCCAACTAGGACATCCTCGGCCCTACCCTCTCCCTACGCACAGGGTGTCCGAAGATGAGGATGGAGGGTGTGAAGGGCAGCTGTTTATGGTGACTGACTGAGGTCGGACGTTCGACGTATCTGCTGCAAATTCCAGCGAGATGGGCTCCAAGTGAGAGGAATAGATCGGGTAGATGCACAGAGTCTCTTGCCCAGAGTATGGGATTCGAGGGCCAGAGGACGTAGGTTTAAGGTGAAGGGGATATGAATTAACTTGAATCTGATGGGTAACTTTTTCACACATATGGGGGGTGGGTGTATGGAACAAGCTGCCAGAGGAGGTAGTTGAGGCAGGGACTATCCCAATATTTAAGAAACATTTGGACAGATACATGGATAGCGCAAGTGTGGAGGGATGTGGGCCAAACACAGGCAGGTGGGACTAGTGTAGCTGGGACATGTTGGCAAGTTGGGCCGAAGGGCCTGTTTCCATACTGTATCACTCTATGACTATGACTCTCGAAAAGTATCGGATGGCGTTTTAAAGGTACGAAATGTCCCGTCAGCCTGCGTTAAGCCTGCCCTAGTGACTGCAGGCAACAAACCATCTCCCTGCAGTCTCCTCAGCCACACTGGTTATTTACTGCTGAGGGAAACTGCTTCTACACAGATAATCACACACAAGCCTGGTTCACTTAATCAGGTGGAGAACCGACCCAAATAATTAATGGATGGTTTGCCGTAATGTGATCATTTGTATAATTAGCACAAATAAAAAGAATAAATGAAGGTTAGTTACAGCCAAGGACTCGTCATGTGTGAAGGAATTACTGTGGGCGAGTCTAGTGGAGAGAGTGAGTGTGTCAGGCGGGAGGGAGTCAAGGGTAATCGGATAATGGGTGAGGGTGAGCGGGCAGCGGGCAAGAGTGGTCAGGGAAGTGAGCCGGGGGCAATGGCCCTGCCACCCAGGGTTCCAGTTACTCCAGCACTCTGGGGAGGCAAGGTGGCGCAGCGGTAGAGTTGCTGCCTTACAGCGCCAGAGCCCCGGGTTCGATCCGGGTTCGGTGCTTGTCTGAACGGAGTTAGGACTTTCTCTCCGTGACCTGCGTGGGTTTTCTCCGGGTGCTCCGGTTTCCCCCCCAAACTCCAAATACGTGCAGGGTTGCGGGTTAATTTGTTTCGGTTTAAAAAAAAGTAAATTGTCATAGATAGTTAGAAAATAGGTGCAGGAGGAGGCCATTCGGCCCTTCGAGCCAGCACCGCCATTCATTGTGATCATGGCTGATCGTCCCCTGTCAATAACCCGTGCCTGCCTTCTCCCCATATCTTGTCCCCTTGTCCCTAGTGTGTTAGTGTATGGGGATCGCTGGTCGGCACGGACTCGGTGGGCCGAAGGGCCTGCTTCCGCACTTTCTCACTAAATTAAATAAAATCTAAACACGTTGTGTTTTTTATTCTTGATTAGTACGGGTGTCAGAGGTTATGGGGGGAAGGCAGGAGAATGGGTATAGGAGGGAGAGATAGATCAGCCATAATTGAATGGCGGAGTAAACTTGATGGGCCGAATGGCCTAATTCTACTCCTATCACTTATGATCTTACGACACCCATCCCTTTCCTTCACATTCACTGGCCTGACTGGGGAATCTGCCACAATAGACATTCAGACTTTAGAGAATCAGCGAGGAAACAGGCCCTTCGGCCCACCGAGTCCACCCCGTATGCTAGCACTATCCTACACACACTAGGGACAATTTACATTGATATAAAGCCAATTAGCCTACAAACCTGCACGTCTTTGGAGTGTGGGAGGGAACCGGAGCACCCGGAGGAAAGCCGCACAGGTCACGGGGAGAACGTGCAAACTCCGTACAGACAGCACCCGCAGCCAGCATCCCCGAACCCCCTCAGCTGGGGGGGTGCCTACCATTTAAGCAACTTCTTAAGAGTCAAAAAAGGAGGACTTAGAAGAGTACAGCTCAGCAACAGGTCCTTCGGCCCACAATGTCTGTGTTGAACATGATGCCAAGATAAGCTAGGAACATAGAAGATAGAGCATAGCACAGTACAGCTCAGCAACAGGCCCTTCGGCCCATAATGATTCATACTTCTCCATTCCCTGCATATCCACGTGCCAATCTAAAATCCTCGTTAATGCCACTATTGTGTCTGCCTCCACCACCACCCCTTGGCAGCACCTTCCAGGCCCCCACCACCCTCTGTGTAAGTAACCTGCCCCATAAATCTCCTTTAACATTTGCCACTTTCACCTTAAAGCTAATACCTCTAGTCTTTGACATTTTCACCCTTGGGAAAAGGATCTGACTGTCTACCCTATCTATGCCTCTCGTGATCTTATCTGTTTCCATCAGGTCTCCCCTCAACCTCTGGCATTCCAGAGAAAACGTTTGCCCAACCTCTCCCTGTAGCTAATGCCTTCTGATCCAAGCAGCATTCCGATACACCTCATCTGCACCCTCTCCAAAGCCTCCACATCCTTCCTGCAACAGGGTGGCCAGAAATGCATGCAATACTCCAAATGCGATCTAACCAAAGTTCTATCATGCCCCTGTCTCACTTAGGAAACCTAAACGGAAACCTCTGGAGACCTTGCGCCCCACCCAATGTTTCCGTGAGGTTCCCGGAGGTTTTGGTCACTCTCCCTAATGGTCGAAAGTGGTTTCCCGCGTAGTCGAGGCTTCTTCTATGTTCCTGCGATTATTTCAACAAAATCAAAACCGGCCTCGACTAAAAATAGGTTGCCGTTTGGTCGAAGCCAGTGGAGTGGGGTCGCTATTTACTTACAGGCAGTCGAAGGCCATCTCCTTCGCTGACCGGCCATTTTGATTGGCTCATTAGAGTTTTCAGCAAATATCCTTTGGTTTTCAGGACCTAGAAGATCCGCCGGAAGGTAAAATGCCCGCTAACTTTATTAAACTTCTTAAAACTGTCTCCACTCCTTCTCCCCCCTTCTCTCCCCTTTTCTCCCTCTTCTCTCTCCCCTTCTCCCCCCTTCTCTCTCCCCTTTTCTCCCCTCTCTCCCCCTTCTCTCTCCCCTTCTCTGTCCTTCTCTTCCCTTCTTTCCCCATCTCTCCCCCCCTCCCGCGCTCTCTAAAGGACTTACCGTACACTGTGGCAGCCGTTTACCTTCCTCTTCATCGCGCAGACAGCGCTCCTCCACTGTCCCTGGCCCCCACCTTCGCGATGTGTTTGTGTGTGTGTGTGTGTGTGTGTGCGGTCGGTAGCAAAGATCCTGTAGGATCGGTCAGTAGATGCAGCTCACGCTTCGGTCGAGGTTTCCAGGCAAGTGACCAAAACCTCTGGCGACTCATGGAAACCTTGGGTGGGGCGCAAGGTCACCAGAGGTTTCCGTTCAGGTTTCCTAAATGGGACAGGGGCATAAACCTTGGGACAGGGACAGGTGAATTGATCATGGGGAACAAGGATATGGCAGACCAATTGAATAACTACTTTGGTTCCGTCTTCACTAAGGAAGACATAAATAATCTGCCGGAAATAGCAGGGGGCCGCGGGTCAAAGGATATGGAGGAACTGAGTGAAATCCAGGTTAGTCGGGAAGTGGTGTTGGGTAAATTGAATGGATTAAAGGCCGATAAATCACCAGGGCCAGATAGGCTGCATCCCAGAGTACTTAAGGAAGTAGCTCCAGAAATAGTGGATGCATTAGTGATAATTTTTCAAAACTCTTTAGATTCTGGAGTAGTTCCTGAGGATTGGAGGGTACCAAACGTAACCCCACTTTTTAAGAAGGGAGGAGAGAAAAAACGGGGAATTACAGACCAGTTAGTCTAACATCGGTAGTGGGGAAACTGCTAGAGTCAGTTATTAAAGATGGGATAGCAGCACATTTGGAAAGTGGTGAAATCATTGGACAAAGTCAGCATGGATTTACGAAAGGTAAATCGTGTCTGACGAATCTTATAGAATTTTTCGAGGATGTAACTAGTAGAGTGGATAGGGGAGAACCAGTGGATGTGTTGTATCTGGACTTTCAGAAGGCTTTCGACAAGGTACCACATAAGAGAT
>CM075993.1:11157547-11202547 GCA_038087875.1 Malacoraja senta
CCCCGTTCCTGCCTTCTCCACATATCCCCTGACTCCGCTATCTTTAAGAGCCCTATCTAGCTCTCTCTTGAAAGCATCCAGAGAACAGATCGATACAATTGACAAACAAAGCCCTCTTCTCCACTCTCCATTCAGGCAAGAGGTACAAAAGTGTGAAAACGCACACCTCCAGATTATGGCATAGTTTCTTCCCAGCTGTTATCAGGCAACTGAACCATCCTATCACCAACTAGAGGGCGATCCTGAGCTACTTTCTATCTCATTGAAGACCCATGGACTATCTTTAATCGGACTTTATCTTGCACTAAACATTATTCCCTTTATCATGTATCTGTACACTGTGGATGGCTAGATTGTAATCATGTATTGTCTTTCCGCTGACTGGAGAGCACGCAACAAAAGCTTTTCACTGTACCTCGGTACATGTGACAATAAACTCAACTAAACCCAAGTAAAGAGATGTGAATGAAGGCTCTGAGTTCCCGATGAGGTAAGTGTAGATAGTCGTTCAGGACTGCTCTCTGGTTGTGATAGAATGGTTCAGTTGCCTGATAACTGCTGAGAAGAAACTGTCCCTGAATCTGGAGAGAAGGGATATAAACATCCCGGAACTGTGGGATGTACAAGACTGGGAATATGGTGCTGGGAATGTGAAGGAAAGAAGAGATTTGGGAATACTCAGTGGGACGGTCGGCATCTGTGGAGGGAGAATATTTGTAGTCAATGTTACAGATTCATGACCCTCATCAAAGCTGGCCATTTGTGACACAAACAGCAATGCTGGCTATCTGAAACCTGTTGCAATCAATGCCATGGCCAGAGGGCTGAGACTCATCTACCTACAGAGGCCCACAGATGGCTGTGGAGGCCAAGTCAGTGAATATTTTTATGACAGAGATAGATAGATTCTTTATTAGTATGGGTGTCAGGGGTTATGGGGAGAAGGCAGGAGAATGGGGTTAGGAGGGAAAGATAGATCAGCCATGATTGAATGGCAGAGTAGACGTGATGGGCCGAATGGCCTAATGCCCTCTTCTTCCTGTCTCCCATCAGGCAAAAGGTACAGAAGCGTGAAAACGCACACCTCCAGATTCAGAGACAGTTTCTTCCCAGCTGTTATCAGGCAACTGAACCATCCTACCACAACCAAAGAGCAGCCCTGAGCTACTATCTACTGTACTCATCGGGGACCTCGGACTATCCTTGATCGGACTTTGCTGGCTTTACCTTGCACTAAACGTTATTCCCTTATCAAGTAACTATACACTGTAAATGGATCGATAATAATCATGTATTGTCTTTCTGCTGACTGGTTAGCACGCAACAAAAGCTTCTCACTGTACAATGGTACATTAAACTGAAACTGAAACTGTTCATATCACTTATGAACTTATGAACTATATGGAAGGGGAGATGATGTCATGGAGTCTGAGCTGAGCTCTTTTGAAACAGAGTCGGTCAGTGGCAGAGATGTCACAGTGGGAGAGGTTGTCTTGCGGGCGTAAGGATCCTCGCGTGGCCTCAAGAAGGCGGCATCTGCCGCCAAGGATCCCCACCATCCGGGCCGTGCCCTCTTCCCACTGCTACCGTCGGGCAGGAGGTACAGAAGCCTGAAGTCCCACACCAGCAGGTTCAGGAACAGCGACTGTCCTACAACTACTGGCCTCCACAGCCTTCTGTGGCAAATAATTCCACAGATTCACCACCCTCTGACTAAAGAAATTCCTCCTCGTCTCCTTCCTAAAAAAACGTCCTTTAATTCTGAGGCCGTGACCTCTAGTCTTGGACTCTCCCACTAGTGGAAACATCCTCTACACAGCCACTCTATCCAGGCCTTTCCCCCCTCATTCTTCTAAACTCCAGCGAGTACAGGCCCAGTGCCGACCAACGCTCAAATTGCTTCGTATCTGTCTTCATCACCACCTCTGGCAGTGCGTTCCAGGGACCCACCACCCTCTGTGCAAAAAATCTTGTCCCGCACATCCCCTTTAAACTCTCCCTCTCTCACCTTAAAGCTAAGCCCAGTAGTCTTTGACGTTTCGACCCTGGGAATAAGGTTCTGACTGTCTATCCTATTTCTGCCCCACCATAATGGGAGTCATTATTCCGCAAGAATAGAATGAAAATTGAAGAACTGAGCGACAGAAAGTGGTGAGTCTTTGGAATTCTCTACCCTGGATGCCCTGTTGCTGAAGATATTGAAGGCTGCAATCAAATGATTTTTGAAATGCATGTATACGATGGGCCGAAGGACCTATTACATTCTGTACGATCCAATGACAATGATCAATGAAAGGAACATAGAACATAGGACAGTAGGGCAGAGGAACAGGCCCTTCGGCCCACAATGTTTGTGCCGACATTACGCCCAGTTAAACTGATCTCACCTTCTTGTACATGATCGTATCTCTCTATTCCTTGCGCTTCCATGTTCTATGTTCTATGACTTTAGAGGTACAGTGTGGAAATAGAGCCTTTGGCCCACTGAGTCCGCGCCGACCAGCGATCACCCCGTACACTAACACTATTCGACACGAAGGACAATTAATCAAAACCAGTTAACCTACAACCTGCACGTCTTTGGAATGTGGGAGTAACTCCGAGCACCCGGAGAAAACCCACGCAGGTCACGGGGAGAACATACAAACTCCGTACAGACAGCATCCGCAGTCAGGATCGAACCCACGTCTCTGGCGCTGTGAGGCAGCAGCTCTACCGCTGCGCCACCGTGCCTACCTAAAAGCCTCTAAATTCCACTATTTTTAGTTGAGTTTGGCATGGGAAACAGAGCGGAAACAGGCCATTCGGCCCACCGAGTCCGCACCGACCAGCGATCCCCGCACATTAACACCAACCTACCAACACTAGGGACAGTTTTACATTTAGACACTTATAGCAAGCCAGTTAACCTGCAAACCTGTACATCATTGGAATGTGGGAGGAAACCGAAGATCTCGGAGAAAGATCACGCAGGTCACAGGGAGAATGTACAAACTCCGTACAGACAGCACTTGTAGTCGGTATCGAACCCGGGTCTCTGGCGCTGTAAGGCAGCAACTCTACCCCTGTGCCACTGTGCCTATCTAAAAGACTCAAATGCCACTATCAGATCTGTCTCCACCACCACCCCTGGTAATGTGTTCCAGGCCCCACCAATCTCTGTGCTAAAAACTCACGTCTCCATATATCTTCCCCCCTCTCGCCTTACAGCTATGCCCTCTAGTGCTGGGCGTTTCCACCCTGGGAAAAAGGTTCTGACTGTCTACCCTGTCTATGCCTCTCCTAATTTTATATACTTGTATCGTGTCCCCTCCACCTCCGCTGCTCCAGAGTAACATGGTTGGTGAGGATGGTCCTGGAGAATTAGCACTGAGGCAGGGTTGAGGGGTCCGAGGCCCCGAGCTCCCACTCCCTACCGCACACTCCGTGACACCTGCCCCCTCTCACACCAGCTACAGTCACACCCAGAGAAAGACACAAGATGCTGGAGTAACTCAGCGGGACAGGCAGCATCTCTGGAGACCAGGGACTTGCTTCACGTCGCACCCCGGCCACTACCTCTTCCCCCCTCTCCCATCAGGCAATAGGTACAGAAGTGTGAAAACACACACCTCCAGATTCAGCGACAATTCCATCCCCGCAGTTATCGGGCAACTGAACCATCCTATCACAACCAGAAAGCAATGCTGAACTACTATCTACCTCATTGGTGACCCTCAGACTATCCTTGATCGGTCTGAAGAAGGGCCTCCAACTGAAACATCACCCATCCCTTCTCTCCAGAGATGCTGCCTGTCCTGCTGAGTTACTCCCAGCATTTTGTGTCTATCATCGGTTTAAACCAGCATCTGCAGTTCCTTCCTACACACTTGATCAGACTTTGCTGGCTTTACCTTGCACTAAACGTTATTCCCTTATCATGTATTTACACACTGTGAATGTCTTGATTGTAGTCACGTATTGTCTTTCTGCTGACTGGTTAGCACCCAGCAATAGCTGTTCACTGTACCTCGGTACATGTGACAGTAAACTAAACTGCACTGACTTTCTCTTGTACTTGTCTCAGTTATCTAGGGAGGTTTGGTCGGGTTGCATCCCCCAGAGGCTGGCTGCTGAACTCCAGTATCTGATTTCATCGTCCCAACGCTTCTCGCTACCAACGTTCTTGCACGTTGGAAACAGGGAGAGGGGTGAAATGGAGCAAATCAGACAGCCAGCTCAGCAGCTGCCCCATGTCACCATCTGCTAAGCTAATGCAGTGCCCTCCTGGAGTGTCGACAGCCTGAGGGGCAAGACTCATCCCTCGCGTTGAAAGCCCCTGACTCTGGAAATCCCAGAGCTCACCTCTGGGCTCGGCAAGGTACTGCCTCGCTGCGAGGAGCGACACTGCCTCAGCAGATGCCGCTGAGATAATATTTAGCAATGGGCGCGGAAGTTCGACCAAACTTAGCAAGAGTAATCTTTGCAGAACACCATTAATCATAATTAAGGCAGGTGAGACAGGCTCTTCAGTGACATCGCCTACAGACATTGGCTTCCTTGAAACGAACCCCCCAGGAGGGATTCTTCCTCACGGTCCATGGGCTCGCTGTGGAGCAGTTAAAATGGCAATACTCTCGGTCTGGGATCTGGCATTATTCAACAGGTGACAGAGGACTGGCCAGTTTCATCCCCAGCTGTTATTAGGCAACTGAACCATCCTGGAGATAGTGGAGGAAGGAACTGCAGATACTGGTTTGTAGATAATAGGTGCAGGAGTAGGCCATTCGGCCCTTCGAGCCAGCACCGCCATTCAATGTGATCATGGCTGATCATCCACAATCAGTACCCCGTTCCTGCCTTCTCCCCATATTCTCCGCTATTTTTAAGAGCCCTATCTAGCTCTCTCTTGAAAGCGTCCAGAGAACCTGCCTCCACCGTCCTCTGAGGCAGAGATTTCCACAGACTCACCACTCTCTGTGTTTTAAACCGAAGGTAGACACAAAACACTGGAGTAACTTAGCGGGACAGGCAGCATCTCTGGAGAGAAGGGATGGGTGATGTTTCGGGTCGAGACCCTTCTCCAGACTGGTTATGGATAAGTGAAACCAGAGATATAGACGGCGATGTGGAGAGATAAAGAACAATGAATGAAAGATATGCAAAAAAGTAATGATGATAAAGGAAACAGGCCATTGTAAGCTGTTTGTTGGGTGAAAACGAGAAGCTGGTGTGACTTGGGTGGGGGAGGGATAGAGAGAGAGGGAATGCCGGGGCTACCTGAAGTGAGAGAAATCAATATTCATACCACTGGGCTGTAAGCTGCCCAAACAAAATATGACATGCTGTTCCTCCAATGTGCGTTTAGCCTCACTCTGACAATGGAGGAGACCGAGGACAGAAAGGTCTGTGTGGGAATGGGAAGAATTAAAGTGTCCAGCAACCGGGAGATCAGGTACTGTAGGTTCTCAAGAAAGGCACAAAAAGCTGGAGTAACTCAGCGGGACAGGCAGCATCTCTGGAGAGGAGGAATGGGTGATGTTTCGGGTCGAGACCCTTCTTCAGACTGAACCATCCCTGCAAAGAACCAGAGAGCAGCCCTGAGGTACTGTCCACCTCATTGGAGACCCTCGGACCAACTTCAATCGGACTTCACTGGACTTTATCTTGCACTAACCGTTATTCATGTTATTCCCTTCATCGTGTATCTGTACACCGTGGACGGCTCGATTATAATCATGTATTGTCTTTCCCCTGGCTGGTGAGCACGCAACAAAAACGTTTTTCACTGCACTTGTCATAGGTGATAATAAACTAAACCGAACCAAAGTAAAGAGATGTGAAAGAAGGCGGAGGAGAGAAGGGATATAAACATCCCGGAACTGAAGGTGTTGGGAATGTGAAGGACAGAAGACCATTGGGAATACTCAGTAGGCCTGGACCTACCTGATCTCCCGGTTGCCAAACACTTCAACTCCCCCTTCCATTCCCACACTGACCTTTCTGTCCTGGGCCTCCTCCATTGTCAGAGTGAGGCCCAGCGCAAATTGGAGGAACAGCACCTCATAATTCGCTTGGGCAGCTTACACCCCAGCGGTATGAATATTGATTTCTCTAACTTCAAGTAGCCCTTGCTTTCCCCCCTCTCTCTCCATCCCCTCCCCCACTCTAGTCATCGTACTAGTTTCACTGTTGTCCTGTTGATTTCCACCGTCTGTTATCACCTATCCCACAGCCAACAATGGACCATTGTGGGCTCCACATTTCCTTGATTATCGTTGCTTTCTGCATATCTTCCATTCATTTGACCTAAGTACTGTCTATACTGTCTATAAAAACAGTTTTTATCCACGAGTAGTTGCTCTACTCAACAGCCAAAAATCTGTAGCCTCCCTTTGATCTGGTATTTTGTTGGTTCACATGCTTGATCAATGGTGTTTTATCATTAATGTTTTATTATTATTAATGTTTAATGTTTTCTGAGTCATTCGTAACTGTCACTGTATGTCATGTTGTTACTTGTGGGCGGAGCACCAAGGCAAATTCCTTGTATGTGAATACTTGGCCAATAAACTTACTTACTTACTTATATCTCTTGTTCCCCTCTCCCCTGACTCTGAAGAAGGGCCTCGGCCCAAAACGTCAACTATTCCTTTTATCCAGAGATGCTGCCTGAGCCCCTGAGTTACTCCAGCATCTTGTGTTTGTCACCAAGTTCTTCAATCTCTGAATGTCACAGAGCTGTGGGGTTTAAAGTTAAACAGAGCTCTCCTCGAAACAGTGGGCTGCAGATCTCGCTCGTGGCCCATTGTCCTGGAGTGTCGGCTAACACATGCTAACACAGCACATCCTCTTCACCCTCCCTAGTAGCCACCCTACCTCTCATCCCTCCTTGTCTCCTTAGCGGCAGAGACAGATTCTCTTACCCAGAGTGGGGGAATCGAGGACCAGAGGACAAAAGTTCAAGGTGAAGGGGAAAGATTTAATAGGAACATGAGGGGCAACTTTTTCACACAAAAGGTGGTGGGTGTATGGAACAAGCTGCCAGAGGAAGTAGTTGAGGCTGGGACTATCCCAATGTTTCAGAAACAATTCGAGTGGTACCTGGATAGGACAAGTTTGCAGGGATATGGACCAAACGCAGGCAGGTGGGACTAGTGTAGCTGGGACATGTTGGCCTGTGTGGGCTAGTTGGGCTGAAGGGCCGAATGGCCTGCTTCCATACTGGATCACACTATGACTCTATGACTCTATGTTACCTGGGCTTGTGGGCTATAGGGAGAGGTTAGATAGCTTGCGACTTTTTTCGGACCCAAAACATCACCCATTCCTTTTCTCCAGAGACGCTGCCTGTCCCGCTGAGTTACTCCAGTTTGTTGTGTCTATCTTCAGGTTGGTTCAGTTGACACAGCACGGAAACAGGCTCTTCATCCCAACTTGTCCATGACCACCAAGATGCCCATCTGCGCTAGTTCTCTTTGTCCACGTTTGGCCCATGTCCCGCTAAACCTTTGAGTTTGAGTTCAGTTTGACAATAGACAATAGACAATAGGTGCAGGAGTAGGCCATTCAGCCCTTCAAGCCAGCACCGCCATTCAATGTGATCATGGCTGATCATCCCCAATCAGTACCCCGTTCCTGCCTTCTCCCCATATCCCCTGACTCCGCTGTTTTTAAGAGCCCTATCTAGCTCTCTCATGAAAGTATCCAGAGAACCGGCCTCCACCGCCCTCTGAGGCAGAGAATTCCACAGACTCACCACTCTCTGTGAGAAAAAGTGTTTCCTCGTCTCCGTTCTAAATGGCTTACCCCTTATTCTTAAACTGTGGCCCCTGGTTCTGGACTCCCCCAACATCGGGAACATGTTTCCTGCCTCTAGCGTGTCCAAGCCCTTTATAATCTTATATGTTTCAGTTTGAGTTTAGTTTATTGTCACCGAGGTACAGTGAAAAGCATTTGTTGCGTGCTAACCAGTCAGCGGAAAGGCAATCACAATTGAGCCGTCCACAGTGTACAGATACATGATAAAGGGAATAACGTGAATAATGTTTAGTGCAAGATAAAGCTGCAAAAGTCTGATCAAAGATAGTCCGAGGGTCTCCAATGAGATAGATAGTAATTCGGGTACCATCTGTAGTTGATGGTAGGATGGGTCAGTTGCCTGATAACAGCTGGGAAGAAACTGTCTCCGAATCAGGAGGTGTGCGTTTTCACACTTCTGTACCTCTTGCCCGATGGGAAAGGGGAGAGGAGGGAGTGGCCGGGGTGCGACTCGTCCTTGATTATGCGGCTGTCCTTGCCGAGGCAGCGTGAGGTGTATTGACGTGTACAACCCATGAAGGGACAGGCAGAACGTGAACACTCAGTCTTCTTCCCCAGTGTGGAGGTTTCTAAAACTAGAGGGCACAGGTTTAAGGTGAGTATGGAGCAGTTGGGATGCAACTGTTTCATTCAGAGATTAGTCAGTGTCTGAAATGAGAAGCTATAGTGGACACAATGATGACTTTTTAAAGAATATTTGTACAGATACCCTGAAGGGTTTAGAGGGATATGGGCCAAATGCCGGGAGATGGAATGCCAAAGATAGACACAACGTGCTGGAGTAACTCAGCGAGTCAGGCAGTATATCTGGAGGAAATGGATGGGTGACATTTTGGGTCGGAACCCTTATTTTAGACTTTGCCTGATCCGCTGAATTATTCCAGCACTTTGTGTCTATCTTTGGTATAAAGCAGCATCTGCAGTTCCTTGTTTCTCCAAGTGGAATGCCAACTTGGCCAACAAGGGCTAGGTGGGGCGAAAGGGCCTGTTTCCATGCTATATGGATCTATGGCTAAACAGTGCTTCCATGTTTTATTTCTCACCCTGTATTTTTAGACAATAGACAATAGGTGCAGGAGTAGGCCCATTCGTCACTTTGAGCCATTCACAGTGATCATGGCTGATCATCCACAAAGTACCCCGTTCCTGCCTTATATTTTTAAGGCAGGGATTGACAGATTGTTGATTAGTACGGATGTTAGGGGTTATGGGGAGAAGGCAGGAGAATGTGATTAGGAGAGAGACATGGATCAGCCATTAGTGAATGGTGGAGTAGATGATGGGCCAAATGGCCTAATTCTGCTCCTATCACTTATAACCTTATGACATGACCCTCCTGCCTGAAGTCCCCAGACACTCACCCTCGCTGACTCTCCCTCCTGCAGCCACACTGACTTCCTCCATGACTGGCCTGGTGTGAACCAGTACATTTGGCCTCTCCACTGGCATCACCCAGCACTCTGCAACTGCCTCTCTCAACCCCGCTACTTCTCCCACCCTGCACTCCCTCCCATCTCTTCAGATGGCGCAATGGGCTAAGTGTTCGGCTGGCAACCGGAAGGTAGCCGGTTCGAATCCCGCTTGGAGTGCATACTGTCGTTGTGTCCTTGGGCAAGACACTTCACCCACCTTTGCCTGCGTGTGAATGTGTGTGAATGTGTGTGAGTGATTGGTGGTGGTCGGAGGGGCCGTAGGCGCAGATTAGCAGCCACGCTTCCGTCAGTCTGCCCCAGGGCAGCTGTGGCTACAGAAGTAGCTCACCACCACCGAGTGTGACTGAGGAGTGAATGAATAATGCGATGTAAAGCGCCTTGAGTATTAGAAAGGTGCTATATAAATCCCATCCATTATTATTATTATTATTATCTCTTCGATCAGGCCTTTAGTCATCTTTGTTGATCGCTCACTATGGATCAATGTTGACTTAATTAACTACCATCATCGGGCTGCAGCGTGGTGCAGCGGTAGAGTTGCTGCCTCACAGCACCAGAGACCCGGGTTCCATCCCAACTACGGGTGCTGTCTGTACGGAGTTTGTACCTTCTCCCCGTGACTGTGTGGGTTTTCTCCGGGTGCTCGAGTTCCTCCCACACTCCAAATACGTGCAGGTTTGTGGTTAATTGGGCTTCTGTAAATTGTCCCTGGTGTGGAGGATAGTGCTTGTGTATGGGGATAGCTGATCAGCAGGGACTCGGTGGGCTGAAGGGTCTGTTTCCGTGCTGTATCTCTCAAGTCTAAAGGATGCCACATAAATGCAAAGTGCTGTCGTGCCATTAATTCACTGTTTCTGCCCAGGAAACACTGTCCACTGAGTCAGAGTTTGTCTAGGAATGATTGGGACTCTGATGAAAGGTTACACCCCATCCCTAACTCCGTAATCTATAGCAACAGGCTTTTTTAGAACATAGAATTTTGAACAAGGAACAAAGTACAGTACAGCACAAGAACAGGCCCTTCGGTCCACGATGTCTGTGCTGAACATGATGCCCAGTCCATGACTTATCTAGCTACATATCCCTCCATTCCCTGCATATCCATGTGCCTATCCAAAAGTCTTTTAAATGCCACTGTCATATCTGCCTCCACCATCACCCCCAGGTACTCACCACCCTCTGCGTAAAAAAACATGCCCCGCACATCTCATACTGGTTTTGTCACTCTCACCTTAAAGATATGCCCTCTAGTATTTGAGAATTTAATTCTGGGATAAAGATCCTATCAAGAGTTAAGAATCAAGAGTGTTTTATTGTCATATGTCCCAGATAGGACAATCACATTCTTACTTGCTGCAGCACAACAGAATATGTAAACATAGTACATAGCGGGAGAAAAAAAGTTCCGTGTGTATATATACACATGCACACATACTCGATAAATAAACACATATAGTGCAATAATAATAATAATCTGTTGTAATTCAGAGCTTATTTGTTGTCATGTTTAATAGCCTGATGGCTGTGGGGAAGGAGCTGTTCCTGAACCTGGATGTTACAGTTTTCAAGCTCCTGTACCTTCTTCCCAATGGCAACGGTGAAATGAGTGCGTGGCCAGGATGGTGTGGGTCTCTGATGATGCTGGCTGCCTTTTTGAGGCAGCGACTTCGATAAATCCCTTCGATGGTGGGGAGGTCAGAGCCGGTGATGGACTGGGCAGTGTTCACAACTTTCTGCATTCTTTTCCGCTCCTGGACGTTCAAGTTGCCGAACCAGGCTACGATGCAGCCGGTCAGCATGCTCTCCACTGTGCACCTGTAGAAGTTCGAGAGAGACCTCCTTGACATACCGACTCTCCATAATCTTCTCAGGAAGTAGAGGCGCTGATGTGCCTTCTTTATAATTGCATCAGTGTGCTGGGTCCATGAAAGATCTTCGGAAATATGCACGCCCAGGAATTTGAGGTTCTTGACCCTTTCCACCATCGTCTCATTGATATAAACAGGATTGTGGGTCCTCATCCTTCCCCTTCCAAAGTCCACAATCAGTTCCTTGGTTTTACTGGTGTTGAGAGCCAGGCTGTTGTGCTGGCACCATTTGGTCAATCGGTCGATCTCACTTCTATACTCATCACCATCTGTAATTCGTCCTACAACAGTGGTGTCGTCGGCAAACTTGATGATGGATTTCGCATTGTGTCTGGTTACACAGTCTATGCCTCTCATAATTTTACATACTGCTATCAGGTCTTCCTGCAACCTCTGACGTTCTGGAGACAACCTTCTGTCTGTCCAACCACTCCTTGTTGCTTCTTCTTCTTCTTGCATACGAAGCGTGCACAGCCGAAAGTTGAAGGACAACTTGTTCTATTTGATCTTACTTGATTGTGCACGCCAGGTTGATTGCATTCGTCGAAACAGGTCGGACCACGTGAAGGTTGCAATCTCCCACCCCTCCCTGTCGCTAATACTTCCTAATCCAGGCATCAAGTGTAGGAAGGAACTGCAGATACTGGTTTACTCCGAAGATAGACGCAAAATGTTGGAGTAGCTCAGTGGCACAGGCAGTATCTCTGGAGAGAAGGAATATGTGATGTTTCGGGTCTAGATCTCTGGTACACCTCCTCTGCACCCTCTCTAAAGCCTCCACATCCTTCCTGTAAGATGGAGACCAGAACTGGACGCAATACTCCAAATGCGGTCTAACTAAAGTCCGATAGGGCTGCGACATGACCTCCTGACACTTGTACTCAGTGCCCCTACCTGTGAAAGCTAGTATACCATACGCCTTCTTCACCAGTCTATCTACTAGTGATGTCACTTTCAGAGAGCTAAGCACTCGGACCTCAAGATTCCTCGTACATCAATCCCATTGCTCTTCTGCAAGTCCAGCTGTGGTGTGGTGGGGAGGGGGGGCTGTGCAGGCAGCATCCAGCTGTGGTGTGGTGTGGGAGGGGGGCTGTGCACGCAGCATCCAACTGTGGTATGGTGTGGGAGGGGGGCTGTGCAGGCAGCATCCAGCTGTGGTGTGGTGTGGGAGGGGGGCTGAACAGGCAGCATCCAGCTGTGGTGTGATGGGGAGGGGGGCTGAACAGGCAGCATCCAGCTGTGGTGTGGCCCTCTGGCATCAGGGAGCAGCTCACACACAGGGAAGGTGCAGCCAAGGTCTGTCAGTAAGTGAGGTTGATCAGAGAGACCACTCCAATTCTCAGGGTGCTGATCAATGCTGACATTTATATTACATTCTTGCGAGGATGTTGCCAGGACTAGAGGGTGTGAGCTATAGGGAGAGGATGAGTAGGCTGGGTCTCTATTTCTTGGAGCGCTGGAGGCTGAGGGGTGATCTTATAGAGGTGTATAAAATCATGAAAGGAATAGATTGGATAGATGCACAGAGTCTCTTGCCCAGAGAACATATTTAAGGTGAAGAGGAAAAGATTTAATAGGAATCTGGGGGGTAACTTTTTCACACAAAGGGCATTGGGTGTATGGAACGAGCTGCCAGAGGAGGTAGTTGAGGCTGGGACTATCACCATGATCATCATCATCGTTGAAAACATTAGCGACGCAGTGGCGCTGGTTTCTAACGGGAACGGTGACGGACGCACCACACATCTCTGTCCTCCAGTTCCTGCGGACTTGTACCGCTGGAAGTAAAGGATTCTGGTGTGTGTGTGTGTGTGTGTATGTGTGTGTGTGTGTGTGTGTGCTTTATCATCATTCCTTACAATGCCGTGTACGACAGTGATCGCAACTTCTACTGAAGTGTGGATGGCCGTTGGGTCGCCAGAAGCTCATCCGCCCTTTCACAGGTCCTGTTTTTGGTCCTGCTGGGCAGCCCCCTCCTCACCTGGCAAACCAGGTGGGGGACACGGTTTAGTCGCTGACTATCCGACCATGGAGCAGGTAGCACGGGATTCAAGGACCCAAGCAGTCATTCCAGGAGCGGCAGAGGTTCACCTGCATCTCCTCCAACCTCATCTACTGCATCCGCTGCTCTAGATGTCAGCTGATCTACATCGGTGAGACCAAGCGGAGGCTTGGCGATCGTTTCGCCGAACACCTCCGCTCGGTCCGCATTAACCAACCTGACCTCCCGGTGGCTCAGCACTTCAACTCCCCCTCCCATTCCGAATCCGACCTCTCTGTCTTGGGTCTCCTCCATTGCCAGAGTGAGGACCACCGGAAATTGGAGGAGCAGCACCTCATATTCCGCTTGGGCAGTCAGCACCCCAGTGGCCTGAACATTGACTTCTCCAATTTCCGGTAGACCTTGTTGTCTCCTCCCCTTCTCAGCTCTCCCTCAGCCCTCGGGCTCCTCCTCTTCCTTTCTTCTTCCCGCCCCCAAACCCTGCATCAGTCTGAAGAAGGGTTTCGGCCCGAAACGTTGCCTATTTCCTTCGCTCCATAGATGCTGCCTCACCCGCTGAGTTTCTCCAGCATTTTTGTGTACGGGATTACATGGTACCCGTGGCGGGCGGAACTCCATCTGACCTGACCTGTCCCATCATTTAAGAAACAGTTAGGCAGGTACATGGATCGGACAGGTTTGGAGGAGTATGGACCAAACACGGGCAGGTGGGACTAGTGCAGATGGGACATGTTGGCCGGTGTGGGCAGGTTGGGCTGAACGGCCTACTTGCACACTGTATCACTCTATGACTCTATTATACTCCAAGTAGGCCCTTAGTTTTAGATCCTTGGGAACCTTCACTCTGTCAACTCTGTAAGGCAGCAACTCTACCAGCTGCGCCACTGTGCCGCCCAAAAAGTCTGGGTCAATGGTCAAATCCAGAGGGAATTAGGGAACAGATTCCCAATCCGGAGAAAGCCAGGACATTTCCTGATCCCAAATGATCAGTGTACCTGAATCCCAGACATCAGGGTCACAGTCCCAAGGGATCAGGTCTCGATCATGACAGATAGCACGGTGGCGCAGTGGTGGAGTTGCTGCCTTACAGCGCTTGCAGTGCCAGACCCGGGTTCGATCCCGACTACGGGTGCTGTCTGTGCGGAGTTTGTACGTTCTCCCCGTGCCCTGCGCTGGTTTTGTCTGAGATCCAAAGACGTATCGGTTTGTAGATTAATTGGCTTTAATAAAATTGTAAATTGTCTCTAGTGTATAGGACAGTGTTAGTGTGTGGGGATCGCTGGTCGGTGTGGACTTGTTGGGCCGAAGGGCCTGCATCCACACTGTATCTAAACTAAACTAAACTAACTGATTGGGCAACATGGCAGATATGGTTTGATGAAGTAAAATGTGAGGGTATCTGGGTTGCTCAAATGGCAGAAATGCTGTATGTTTTTTAATCGGTTTACTTTAGAGATGCAGCATGGAAACAGGCCCTTCAACCCATCAAGTCCATGCCAACCAACAATCCCCGCTCACTTACACTATCCTACACACCAGTGATGATTTACAATTTTATCAAAGCCAATTAACCTACAAACCTGTAAGTCTTTGGAGTGTGGGAGGAAACCGGAGATCTTGAAGAAAACCCACGCGGTTCACACTAATTCTATGTTATTCCCATTTTCTCATACATTCCCTACACACCAGGGGCAATTTATTGAGGGCCAATTAATCTACAAACCTGTATGTCTTTGGAGTGTGGGAGCGCCAAAGACCCGGGTTCCATCCCGACTACGGATGCTGTCTGTACGGAGTTTGTACGTTCTCTGCGTGTGTTTTCTCCGAGATCTCTGGGTTCCTCCCACACTCCAAAGACGTACAGGTTTGTAGGTTAATTGGCTTGGTATAAATGTAAATTGTCCCTAGTGTGTGTAGGTTAGTGTTAATGTGCGGGGATCGCTGGTCGGTGCGGACTAAATGGGCCGAAGGGCCTGTTTCTGCGCTGTATCTCTAAACTAAACTAAACTAGGCTAAACTTGTCCGTGTATGAATCTCACAGGATCAGGGATTATAGACAAAGACTTAAGATAATTGGTGTAATGTTGGATGAGGGAGAAAGTGAAGAGAAATTTAGATAGTTATAGCTAGTAAAAGCTAGCTTCTTTCAGCTTCGGACGATAGCTAAAATAAAACAATTCCTCCACTTTGATGACCTCGAAAAGATCATCCACACATTTATCTCCTCCCGCCTAGATTACTGCAACTCCCTTTACACTGGCATCAGCCAATCTTCCCTGTCCCGCCTGCAACTGGTCCAAAGCGCCGCAGCGAGACTCCTGACGGGCACCCGAAAAAGGGACATCACCCCGATCCTGGCCTCTCGCCACTGGCTCCCTGTGCGGTTCCGTATACATTTCAAGATCCTCCTCTATGTCTACAAAGCCCTCAATGGGCTTGCCCCCACCTACATTAAAAGTCTTCTCACCCACCACTCCACCTCCAGGCCCCTCAGATCGGCCGACTTGGGGTTGCTGAATATCCCACGGTCTAGGCATAAGCTCAGGGGCGACCGCGCCTTTGCGGTTGCAGCTCCTAGACTGTGGAACAGCATCCCCCGTCCCATCAGAACTGCCCCCTCCATCGACTCCTTTAAGTCAAGACTAAAACCTTATCTATACTCCCAAGCCTTTCTTGACGTCCTCTGAGCGAGGGCTATATGTATATATGTATGTAGTTTGTTTGTTTATATTATTCTTATAACAAATGTAAAACACTTTGGCCAACGAGAGTTGTTTTTTTAAATGTGCTATATAAATAAATGTGACTTGACTTGACTGTAGAAGTTAAAGAGAAACCAACGTCCCTTTCATTGACCCCATCTACACTTCACGCTGCCTCGGCAAGGCCTGCAGCATAATCAAGGACCAGTCTCACCTTTCCCATCATGTGGGATGCCGCTGTGGAGGATGTTTATGTTCACTTTTATTTTATGTGGCTGTGTGTCTTGTTGCTTTTTACTATGGCTGTATTCTAACTCAAATTTCACTGTACCTGCATTGGGACATGTGACAATGAACCGACCTTGAAACCTTGAAAACTTGAGGTAAGAGGTGCAGAAGTGTAACAACGCACACCTCCAGATTCAGGGGCAGTTTCTGCCCAGATATTATCAGGTAACTAAACCATCCTATCACCAACTGGAGAGCGGTCCTGAGCCACCATCTACCTCATTGGAGACCATCGGACTATCTTAAATCAGACTTTACTGGAGTATATCTTGCACTCAGCACTGTTCCCTTTATCCTTTATCTGACGGCTCAATTGTAAGCACGTATCATCTTTCTGCTGCCTGGATAACAGGCTAGAATATAAAAACAGGGATGTAATGCTGAGGCTTTATGAGGCACTGGTCAGACTGCTTTTGGAGTATTGTGAGCAGTTTTGGGGCTGCAAATCTGACGAAGGATGTGCTGGCTCTGGAGAGGGTCCAGAGGAGGTTTACGAGAACGATCCCAGGAATGAGTGAGTGGGTTAATATATGTTAAGCATTTGACGGCACTGGGCCTGTACTCACTGGAGTTTAGAAGGATGAGGGGACACCTCATTGAAACTTACCTAATAGTGAAAGGGCTGGATAGAGTGGATGTGGAGAGGATGTTTCCATGAGTGGGTGAGTCTAGGAACAGAGGCCACAGCCTCAGAATTAAAGGACGTACCTTTAGAAAGGAGATGAGGAAGAATTCCTTTAGTCAGAGGGTGGTGAATCTGTGGAATTCATTGGAGGCCATCAATGGGTATTTTTAAGGGGGAGATTGACAGATTCTTGATTCGTACGGGTGTCAGGGGTTATGGGCAGGAGAATGGGGTTGAGAGGGAAAGATAGATCAGCCATGATTGAATGGCGGAGTAGACTTGATGGGCTAAGCTCCTGGAACATATGAACTTATGAACAAAAATCTTCTCACTGTACCTCGGTACATTTGACAATAAACTGAACTAGAGAGGACAAAGAAACTGTTTAAGAAGGAACTGCAGATGCTGGAAAATCGTAAGGTAGACAAAAATGCTGGAGAAACTCAGCGGGTGCAGCAGCATCTATGGAGCGAAGGAAATAGGCAACGTTTCGGGACGAAACCCTTCCGGGTTTCGGCCCGAAACGTTGCCTATTTCCTTCAGGATTTCGGCCCAAAACGTTGCCTATTTCCTTCGCTCCATAGATGCTGCTTCACCCGCTGAGTGTCTCCAGCATTTTTGTCTATCTACAAAGAAACAGTCAGTCGGGATGGGCCAGAGCATTCAAACAGAAAGTGCTCACCTTCAATTAGAATCGGAGCAGGGAGAAATATTAAAGACAAAATTAAAAAGCTCAAGGTGAATGTGCATGACGTTCGTAACAAGGTTCGAACAAAGCGAGATCATCTAATAGCCTTGACCGAGACATAGTCACAGTGATGAAGATTGGGGATTAAGCATTATAGAGCGCCTAACCTTCAGATGAGAGAACAGCGCGGTGGCGTAGCGGTAAAATTGCTGCCTTACAGAGCTCCAGACACCCCGGTTCAATCCCGTCTACGGGTGCTGTCTGTATGGAGTTTGCACGTTCTCCGCGCTGTATCTCTAAACTAAACTAAATTAAGAAGGGAATTTGAAATGGAGGAATAAACCCTTGTGGAATCCAAAGGGTAGGAGAAAGGCAGTGGGGTGAAGGTTAGGGGAGAACCAGTTTACGTGTGGTTAAGAGAGGTAGGAGAGAGAGGGGACTTGTTTATCGACCGTAACCTGCCATCATAATGCCACGTCTAATTAGAGGAACAAATTAAAAGACCATTCAGAGGGTGACACGGTGGCTCAGCGGTAGAGTTGCTGCCTTACCCGGATTCCATCCTGACCACGGGTGCTGGCTGTACGGAGTTTGTACATTCTCCCCGTGACCTGCGTGGGTTTCTACGGGTGCTCCGGTTTCCTCCCACACTCCAAAGACGTGCAGGTTTGTAGGTTAATTGGCTTCAGTAAAGATTGTAAATTGTCCCTAGTGTGTAGGATCGCGCTAGTGTAGGGGGTGATCGCTGGTCGGCGCGGACTCAGTGGGCTTAAGGGCCTGTTTCCGTGCTGTATCTCCAAACTAAACTAAACTAAACTAAACTAAACTAAAGCAAACTAAATAATGAAGCAGTGGATATGGGATTGCAATCTGCCTCTAGACTGTGCAAACTATATTAGAAGGGCAAATTCATGTTTAGTTTAGTTTAGAGATCCAGCGTGGGATCAGGCCCCACAGCCCACCAAGTCCGCATCGACAATCAACCATTAGATCTGAAGAAGGGTCTCGACCCGAAACGTCACCCATTCCTTCTCTCCAGAGATGCTGCCTGTCCCGCTGAGTTACTCCAGCTCTTTGTATCTATATTAGGATTAACAAGCTCATCAGGAAGTCTGCCTCCGTCCTGGGGGCGGAGTTGGAGTTGGATTCATGGGAGGTTGGTCTTGGAGGGGAGGATGCTCCTCAAACTGCGGAGCATCCTGGACAATAACAGCTCACCCGCTCCATGACACACTGGTCAACCTGAGGAGCACCTTCAGCAACAGACTGGTTCCACCAAGATCAAGATGCAGCACAGAACGCCACAGGAGATCCTTCTTCCCTCTGGCTATCAAACTGTACAACTCCTCCCCCTTCTGTCGTGGGGTCGACTGACACTCCTCGCCCCCCCCTCCCCAATCTTTGCACATCCCCAATCCTTTCAACTCGTCACTTTAATTTCATGTTTCATGTATTTTGTGTTTTTATGACTGTTGGTAGACTGTTTCCCTCCTGGGATAAAATTCTATCGTCTCATCTCGTATTGTATTGTAATCACCAGTTCATACTAGTTCTGTGTTATTCCACGTTCACATCCACTCCCTGCACACTAGGGGCAATTGTACCGAGTCCAATTGACAATAGAAACATAGAAAATAGGTGCAGGAGTAGGCCATTCGGCCCTTCGAGCCTGCACCGCCATTCAATATGATCATGGCTGATCATCCAACTCAGTCTCCTGTACCTGCCTTCTCTCCATACCCCCTGATCCCTTTAGCCACAAGGGCCACATCTAACTCCCTCTTAAATATAGCTATACATTATATACACAATAGAAAATAGACAAAAAACATTAGGTGCAGGAGGAGGCCATTTGGCCCTTCGAGCCAGCACCGCCATTCAATGTGATCATGGCTGATCATCCCCAATCAGTACCCCGTTCCTGCCTTCTCCCCATATCCCCTGACTCCGCTATCTTTAAGAGCCCTATCTAGCTCTCTCTTGAAAGCATCCAGAGAACCCACCTCCACCGCCCTCTGAGGCAGAGAATTCCACAGGCTCACCACTCTCTGTGAGAAAAAGTGTTTCCTCGTCTCCGTTCTAAATGGCTTACTCCATATTCTTAAACTGTGGCCCCTGGTTCTGGACTCCCCCAACATCGGGAACATGTTTCCTGCCTCTAGCATGTCCAAGCCCTTAACAATCTTATATGTTTCAATGAGATACCCTCTCATCCTTCTAAACTCCAGAGTGTACAAGCCCAGCTGCTTTATTCTCTCAGCATATGACAGTCCCGCCATCCCGGGAATTAACCTTGTAACCTACAAACTCCAGAGATGCTGCCTGGCCCCTTGCTTTACTCCAGTACTTCTGTAAACCAGCATCTGCAGTTCCTTGTTTCTATTTTCTAACCTACAAACCCACATCTCTTTGAGATCTGAGAGGAAACCGGAACCCCCGGAGAAAACCTCGTGGTCACAGAGAGAACGTGCAAACTCCACACTGACAGCAATCGAGGTCAGGATCGAAACCAGGCCTCTGGCCTTGTGAGGCAGCAGTTCTACCAGCTGCGCCACCATATAGTTCAGGTACCAACAAAGAATAGTGTATTTTAGACTTGGTATTACCTAAAAAGAAAGGATTAGATAGTGTTGAAGAAGACAGGGGCCTTTGGAGAAGAATGATCAAAATGTCCTAAAATGTTACAGCAAGATTGAAACTGATTTAGTTCCATCTGAAATTAGGTTTTGAATAAAACAAATTAGATAGTGCCGACTGTGGAAAATTACAATTCAAGGTCTGATGGTTAATAGAATCATTGTTTGTTCTTTACATGTTACATACAATATTTAAGACAAAAAAATAGAAAATGTTGTCCAGGCATAGCTAACAAATAACAGGGTACAATAGGTATGAGGTGCATTGTATCAACAAAAAGCAGTATGCTTGGAGATTTTACCAGGATGTTGCCAGACTCGAGCGTCTGAGCAACAGGGAGAGGTTGAGCAGGCTAGGACTCTATTCCTTGAGCAGGCTAGGACTCTATTCCTTGGAGCGCAGGAGGATGAGGGGTGATTTTTATGGAGATGTATAAAAATCATGAGCGGAATAAAATAATGAGAGTAATAGATCGGGTAGATGCACAGAGTCTCTTGCCCAGAGTAGAGGAATCGAGGAACAGAGGATATAGGGTTAAGGTGAAGGGGAAAAGATAAGAATCTGAGGGGTAACTTTTTCACACAAAGGGTGGTGTGTGCATGGAAGGTGTTGCCAGAGGAAGTAGTTGTGTCAGGGACTATCACAACGTTTATAGTGTAGCTGGGACATGTTGGCCAGTGTGGGCAAGTTTGGCCGAAGGGCCTGTTTCCACGCTGGATGCCTCCATGACTCTATTGAGAAAAGTCCATAATTCAGCAAGAGGATGAAGGCATTGATAGGAAGGGGAGAGCAGAACACCAAGGTCGGCTAGTGAAGGGCATGAGAACAACGTGTATGAACAACTATGGATTTGTAAGAAGGAAAAGATGAGCAAAAGTCAATCTGGGTCCCTCACTGACTGAGACAGGAGGAAGTATAGGAATAAGGAAATAACAGCGAAGTTAAACACATATAATGTGTCTTCAACGTAGACATGGAAACCTTGCTGGAACTAGGGGAGAACTGCAGGCCTGGACAAAGTGATGTACGCAAAGAAATGACAGAAATTACAGGGCGGCACGGTGGCGCAGCGGTAGAGTTGCTGCCTTACAGCGCCAGAGATCCAGGTTCGATCATGACTTCAGGTGCTGTATGCACGGAGTTTGTACTTAAACATACCAATCTATAAAACCATTTACTATATGGTGGCGCAACGGCAGAGCTGTTGCACCACAGACTCAGATACCCCGGGTTAGACCCTGACCTCGGGTGCTATCTGTGCAGCGTTTGCATGTTCTCCCTGTGACCGCGTGGGTTTTCTCCAGGTGCTCTGGTTTCCTGCCACACTCCAAAGACGTACAGGTTTGTAAGTTAATTGGCTTTTGTGCCTCATGTGTAGGATAGTGCTAATGTGCTATTGTCCCTAGTGTGTGTTGGATGGTGTTAGTGTGCGGGGATCGTTGGTCGGCGCGGATTCGGTGGGCCCATAAAGTCTACTCCGCCATTCAATCATGGCTGATCTATCTTCCCCTCTCAACCCCATTCTCCTGCCTTCTCCCCATAACCTCTGACGCCCGTACTATTCAAGAATCTATCTATCTCTGCCTTAAATATATCCACTGACGGCCTCCACAGTCTTCTGTGGTAAATAATTCCACAGATTCACCACCCTCTGACTAAAGAAATTCCTCCTCATCTCCTTCCTAAAAGTCCTTAAATTCTGAGGCTTTGACCGCCATTCCTAGACTCTCCCACTAGTGGAAACATCCTCTCCACATCCACTCTATCCAAGCCTTTCACTACTCTGTAAGTTTCAATGAGGTCGTCCCTCATTCTTCTAAACTCCAGCGAGTACAGGCCCAGTGCTGACCAACGCTCAAATTGCTTCGTATCTGTCTTCATCACCACCTCCAGGGACCCACCACCCTCTGTGCAAAAAATCTTGCCCCGCACATCCCCTTTAAACTCTGCCCCTCTCACCTTAAAGTGGGAGACACAGGGATATGGAAAGGTGAGGTGTGAAAAGGAGAGGAAAGAGTATTTTCCTTCAGGAATGAAAGAGTGTACCGATATGAGTGATGAGGTGTTTGACCAAGAGATGACTGTCAATATTCTAATGCTAAAGAATCAGGAACTGCATCTATATTTCCAGAGACAGAAGTGCATGAACCTGAGGGATCAAATATTTGTGCTAAGTCTAGAGGGATCATGTTTACTTTAGTTACAGCGCCGAAACAGGCCGTTCAGCCCACCGGGTCTGTGCCGACCGACGATCCCCGCACACTAACACCATCCTACACACACTAGGGACAATTTACAATTATACCAAGCCAAATAACCTACAAACCTGTACGCCTTTAGAGTGTGGGAGGAAACCGGAGCACCCGGAGAAAACCCAGACGGTCACGGGGAGAAAGTATAAACTCCGTACAGACAGCACCCGTGGTCAGGATTGAAGCCGAGTCTCTGGAGCTATTAGGCAGCAACTCTCTCGTTGTGCCACTAGGACTCTTGGGCCTGAGCTACAGGGAGAGGTTGGGCAGTCTGGGACTCAATTCCTTGGAGCGCAGGAGGATGAGGGGTGATCTTATAGAGGTGTATAAAATCATGAGAGGAATATATCGGGTAGGTGCACAGAGTCTCTTGCCTAGAGTAATGAAATCGAGAACCAGAGAACATAGGTTTAAGGTGAGGGGCGAAAGATATAATAGGATTCTGAGGGGTAACATTTTTTACACAAAGGGTGGTGGGTGTATAGAACGAGCTGCCGAAGGAGGGAGTTGAGGCTGGGACTATCCCAGCGTTTAAGAAACATTTAGACAGGAACATGACAGGACAGGTTTAGAGGGGTTTGGGCCTAACACAGGCAGGTGGCATTAGTGTAGGTGGGGCATGTTGGTCGGTGTGAGTAAGTTGGGCCGAAGGGCCTGTTTCCACGCTGTATGACTCTGTGAATCTGGGCTTGGGGTTACTAGATCACTAGCCAAATCCCGATGGATTAGGAACCAACATCTTAATTTCAAGTGATGTTGGGCCGTTTCCTCAACACTGTGGGATTGGTTGTCAATGGTCAATTCTGAGGACATAAATTTCCAAATCTAAAGAGATTGGAACCAAAGTTCACAAACTGAGCTCAGGGATAATCTCCCAAACCGCGGATCATTTTCCCAATCTATTAGGGGGCAGGAGCCGGTATCCGTATCCAGAGAATCCACCTCCAACGGGATCCCACCACCAGCCACATTTTCCCACCTCCACCCGCATTTCCGCCTTCCGCAGAGATCATTCCCTCAACAACTCCCTGGTTAACTCAACCCTTCCCACCCAAACCACCCCCTCCTCAGCTACCTTCCCCTGCAACCGCAGAAGATGCAACACCTGTCGCTATACCTCCTCCCTCGACTCTGTCCAAGGGCCCCAACAGTCCTTTCAGGTTAGGCAGAGGTTCACTTGCTCCTCCTCCAACCTCATCTACTGTATCCATTGTTCAAGATGTGGACTCTTATACATCGGCGAGACCAAACGCAGACTGGGCGATCGTTTAGCGGAACACCTTCGCTCAGCCCGCCTGAACCAACCTGATCTCCCGGTTGCTGGACACATTAATTCTCCTTCCCATTCCTACACAGACCTTTCTGTCCTCAGTCTCCTCCATTGTCAGAGTGAGGCTAAACGCAAATTGGAGGAACAGCATCTCATATTTCGCTTGGGCAGCTTACAGCCCAGTGGTATGAATATTGACTTCTCTCACTTCAGGTAGCCCCGGCATTCCTCTCTCTCTATCCCTCCCCCACCCAAGTCGCACCAGCTTCTCGTTTTCACCCTACAAACAGCTTACAATGGACTGTTTCCTGTATCATCGTTACTTTTTTGCATATCTTTCATTCATTGTTCTTTATCTCTCCACATCACCGTCTATATCTCTTGTTTCCCTTATCCCTAACCAGTCTGGAGAAGGGTCTCGACCCGAAACGTCACCCATTCCCTCTCTCCAGAGATGCTGCCTGTCCCGCTGAGTTACTCCAGCTTTTTGTGTCTGTCTCCAGAGGGATCCCCTTCCACTGTCTCAGTGCCGAGCTCTCAGTGCTGGATTCCCAGTCACAGTGACGGAGTCCCAGAGGGTCCCGTGGCTGTTTTCAAATCCCAAGGGGTTGAGGTGACTGTCTAAATCCCCAAGGATCACGGGACTGGTTCCCAACATTGCATATTGGTATATTAGAAGCAAGAGGGTAACTAAGGAAAGAGTATGTGTAGGAAGGAACTGCAGATGCTGGTTTGCAATGAAGATAGACACAAAATGCTGGAGTAACTCAGCAGGACAGGCAGCATCTCTGGAGAGAAGGAATGGGTGATGTTTCGGGCCAAGACCCTTCTTCAGACTGAGAGTCAGGGGAGAGGGAGACTTGGAGATATGGAAGTTAGGTGTGAAAACAAGAGATAAAACATGGTCGTAGCGCTGGAGAGCGGGAGGAATCACAGAGGGGGTGCTTCAATCTTCAAGTCCTCAATGCCTACTTTGAAGAAGCTCTCCTCCTCTCTCCGACGAGAGCTCTGCAACATTCTCTCCCCGCGGCTCCCCCTCTGTGATTCCCAAGAGCAGGAATCACTGCCCCAGTCACAAAGGAATATTGTACAGGAAAGAACTGCAGATGCTGGTTTACACCAAAGAGAGACACAAAGTGCTGGAGTAACTCAGCAGGTCAGGCATCATCTCTGGAGAAAAGGGACGGGTGACGTTTTGGGTCGCAACCCTTCTTCAGCTATATTTATAATTTTTTTTATAATCAACTTTTTAATTTAATTAATTATTTAATATTTGTTACTTATTTCATTATTTTCATGTGTATCGAGGTTCAGTGAAAACTTTTTTCGTTGCGTGCTATCCAGTCAGTGAAAGGACCATAGCATACATGATTACAATCAAGCTGTCCACAATCCACAGGATAAAGGGAATAACGTTTAATTCAAGATAAAGTCCACTAAAGTCAATAGACAACAGACAATATGTGCAGGAGTAGGCCATTTGGCCCTTCAAGCCAGCACCGCCATTCAATGTGATCATGGCTGATCATACAATGATACAATTTATTTGTTGTCATTTAAACCTAAGTTCAAACGAAATTTGGTTTCTGCAGTCATACAAACAAGTAAAAAGAACCAAGACACAACACAATTTACACACAAACATCCATCACAGTGAATCTCCTCCTCACTGTGATGGAAGGCAAAGTCTTGTCTCTCCCCTGCACTCCCCATTCTCCTCCCGATGTCAAAGTCAAAGTCAAAGCCCCCGGCGGGCGATGGTAAATAAGTCCCGCGGCCATTAAAGCTGCACTGGGCGATGCAAGGCCACGCTCCGGGTCTTGATGTTGGAGGCCCCGGCGGACGCTAGCAAGTCCCGCGGCCATTTAAAGCCGCGCCGGGCGATGTAAGACCCCGCTCCAGGTCATCTTCAACCCCGCAACTTGGGCGGGAGAAGTTGCCGTTGCGGGAGCCCCGAAAAGCGGTGTCCCACCAGGGACCCGCGAGCTCCCGGTGTTACTGTCCACCGGGCTGGCGGCTGGAGCCTCCGAATCTCCGGGGTCGGGCCGCAGCAGCGCGCCACCACAGCTCCTCCACGCTCCGAACTCGGCCAGCTCCGCGATGGTGAGCAAGTCCGCCTGCTCCGCGACTGGAGCCCCAGGTCGTTCCGTTGGAGGCCGCTCCACCGTGCTAGGCCCCAACGACAACGGAGACCCGGCAGAGAAAGGTCGAGTCTCCCGTGCAGGGAAAATATTTTTTAAGTTCCCCCCACCCCCCCACCGCCTCCCCCCACACCGCCCCCCCCCCACACCGCCCCCCCCCCCACACATACCCAGTTAAAAAAACAACACTATAAACGAAACTCAAACGAAACAAAAAAATAAAAAAGACAGACAGACTGCAGAGGCCGCTGCGACATGGGTTATCCCCAATCAGTACCCCGTTCCTGCCTTCTCCCCATATCCCCTGACTCCGCTATTTTCAGAGCCCTATCAATCTCTGTCTTGAAAGCATCCAGAGAACCTGCCTTCACCGCCCTCTGAGGCAGAGAATTCCACAGACTCACCACTCTCTGTGAGAAAAAGTGTTTCCTTGTCTCCGTTCTAAATGGCTTACTCCTTATTCTTAAACTGTGGCCCCTGGTTCTGGACTCCTCCAACATCGGGAACATGTTTCCTGCCTCTAGTGTGTCCAAGCCCTTAACAATCTTATATGTTTCAATGAGATATCCTCTCATCCTTCTAAACTCCAGAGTGTACAAGCCCAGCCGCTCCATTCTCTCAGCATATGACAGTCCTGCCATCCCGGAATTAACCTTGTAAACTTACGCTGCACTCCCTCAATAGCAAGAATGTCCTTCCTTAAATTAGAGGACCAAAACTGCACACAATACTCCAGATGTGGTCTCACTAGGGCCCTGTACATCTGCAGAAGGATCTCTTTGCTCCTATATTCGATTCCCCTTGTTATAAAGGACATGCCATTCGCTTTCTTCACTGCCTGCTGTCTAATTAAAGATAGTCCGAGGGTCTCCAGTGAGGTAGAAGGGAGGTCAGGACCGCTCTGTATTTGGTGATAGGATGGTTCAGTGGCCAGATAACAGCTGGGAGGAAACTCCCTGAATCTGGAGGTGTGTGTTTTCACATTTCTGTATATACTGAACTTTTTAACTTTTTATGATATTGTTTACAGAGTACTATGTTTACATATATGGCTGAGCCGTTGCAAGCAGGGCTTTCATTCTTCTGTCTGGGGCATAATGAACGAATGGATCGACTGGGCTTATATTCACTGGAATGTAGAAGGATGAGAGGTTTTCTTATAGAAACATATAAAATTCTTAAGGGATTGGACAGGCTAGGTACAGGAAATTTTTCCCCCGATGTTGGGGGAGTCCAGATCCAGGAGTCACAGTTTAAGGATAAGGGGTAGGCCATTTAGGACTGAGATGAGGAAAAACGTTTTCACCCAGAAAGTTGTGAATCTGTGGAATTCTCTGCCACAGAAGGCAGTGGAGGTCAATTCACTAGATGTTTTCAAGAGAGAGTTTTTTAGATATAGTTCTTAGGGCTAACGGAATCAAGGGATATGCGGAGAAAGCAGGAATGGGTACTGATTTTTGGATGATCAGCCATAATCATATTGAATGGCGGTGCTGGCTTGAAGGGCCAAACAGCCTAGTCCTGCACCTATTTTCTATATTTCTGTTTCTATATGATGATAAAACAATCTTGAGTCACGTCTCAGGTCGAGACCCTTATTTACACTGAAGGTGGAGGGGAGGGAGTCATAGGAGCAGAATTAGGCCATTTGGGCCCATCAAGCCTACTCCGCCATTCAATCATGGCTGATCTATCTCTCCCCTCCTAACCCCATTCTCCTGCCATTGCCATGAAAATCCCTCCTTTATCAAACACACAAAACAGATTGGATATTGCAATATATCATATGGAATACTTTAGTTTACGGGGGGCACAATGTATCATATGGAACACTTTAGTTACGGGGGGCACAAGTGGGAGATATTGCTATGCACGATCAGTTACCACTGACAGCTGGAATCTTAAATAAAATCTAAAGTGCTGGAGGAACTTAGCGGGAATGGACAAGAGATGGTTCGGGTTGAGTATCTGAAGAAAGATCCCGACCTGAAATGGTATTTGTCCATCTCCTCCACAGATGCTGCCTGGCCCACAGAATTACTCCAGCACGCTGAGTTTTGCTACAAACAACGTCGGTGAGAACACTGGATGCCGATTGCGTATGTGATGAATAAATCTGAATGCCACAGGAGCAGACAACATCCCAGCTGTGCAGCTATGCTCCAGACCCTGCTAGGACAGCACGGTGGCGCAGCGGTAGAGTTGCTGCCTTACAGCGCCAGAGACCCGGGTTCAAATCCTGACAGTGGGTGCTGCCTGTGCGGAGTTTGTACGCTCTCCCTTTTCTCCGGGTGCTCCGGTTTCCTTCCACACTCCAAAGACGTACGGGTTTGTAGATTAATTGGCCTCTGTAAATTGTCCCTAGTGTGTAGGATAGAACTGGTGTATGAATGATCGCTGGACAGAGTGAACTCAGTGGGTCGGTCTGTCTGTCCGTCCGTCCGTCCATCCATCCATCCATCCATAGATCTATCTATCTATCTATCTATCTATCTATCTATCTGTCTGTCTGTCTGTCTGTCTGTCTGTCTGTCTGTCTGTCTGTCTGTCTGTCTGTCTGTCTGTCTGTCTCTGTCTATCTATCTATCTATCTATCTATCTATCTATCTATCTATCTATCTATCTATCTATCTATCTATCTATCTATCTATCTATCTATCTATCTATCTATCTATCCAGCTATCTATCTATCTATCTATCTATCTATCTATCTATCTATCTATCTATCTACCCACCCACCCATGCTCCGGAACTGTCCCATCAGTCCCATTCTCCCACTGATTTCCCTCAGTTATTTTCTCTCTCACTTCAACAGTTGCACTTTGGAAAGTATTCAGACCACATTCATCTCAGGCTGGTGTGGCAACTGCTTTGCTCTTGACCGCCTGACCTTGCAGGGAGTGGTGAACCCGGCCCAGACCATCACAGGGTGTGATGGTCACTTACTCCCATCCACTGTATCTTCATGCCGCAGTGATTCAAGAAGGCTGGAGGTCTCGTCAAGGATGCCTGGCCCTGGCCATCCCTCCTCTCTCTTCTTGGAGAAGAGACAAGTTTGAAAGCTTGGAAGTACTGCAACTGCAACTGCAACAGCAACTATATTTATATAGCACATTTCATACATGAGGCAGACTCAAAGTGCTTCACATAAAAACATGTCATACAATAAAATGAAATAATAAAATTAAATAAAATAGAAGAATTAAAAGAAAATAAAAGCAAAGTTAAAAATGCATGAGAGAAAAGTGCAAAAGTTAAAAGTGCAATGTAGTTAAGATTTAGCTGAAAGCTAAAGTAAACAGAAACGTTTTCAGTCTTGTATTAAAAAGTGGTGAATGTAGGGGCAAGTCTTAAATCTTCAGGAAGTTTATTCCAGCTATTTGTTGCATAGTAACTAAATCCTGCTTTCCCATGTTTTGTATTTACTCTGGGAATCACTAACAGATTTACAGACTTAAGAACAACTTGTTTCCCACTGCCATCAGAACCCCTAAAGATTCTTGATTAGCATGGATGTCAGGGGTTATGGGGAGAAGGCAGGAGAATGGGGTTAGGAAGATAGATTCAAGATTCAAGAGTGTTTAGACAATAGACAATAGACAATAGGTGCAGGAGTAGGCCATTCGGCCCTTCGGGCTGATCATCCCCCATTCAGTGCCCCGTTCCTGCCTTTTCCCCATATCCCCTGACTCCACTATTTTTAAGAGCCTTATCTAGCTCTCTCTTGACAGCATCCAGAGAACCTGCCTCCACCGCCCTCTGATGCAGAGAATTCCACAGACTCACCATTCTCTGTGAGAAAAAGTGTTTCCTCGTCTCCGTTCTAAATGGCTTACTCCTTATTCTTAAACTGTAGCCCCTGGTTCTGGACTCCCCCATTGTCATGTTTCTTGTCGTGTGTCCCAGATAGGACAATGAAATTCTTGCTTGCTTCAGCACAACAGAATATTGTAGGCATAAATAAAGACAGAACAGATCAGTGTGACCATATACTATTGAATATATATATATACACACATCAATAAGCAGATAAAGTGCAATGGGTTATTAAAGTTCTGAGTTTTGTTTGAAGTTGAGTTTAATAGCCTGATGGCTGTGGGGAAGTAGCTATTCCTGCACCTGGATGTTGCAGATTTCAGGCTCCTGTACCTTCTACCTGAAGGTAGCAGGGAGATGAGTGTGTGGCCAGGATGGTGTGGGTCCTTGATGATACTGCCAGCCTTTTTGAGGCAGCGACTGCGATAGATCCCCTCGATGGTAGGGAGGTCAGAGCCGATGATGGACTGGGAAGTGTTTACTACTTTTTGCAGTCTTTTCCGCTCCTGGGCGCTCAAGTTGCGAACCAAGCCACGATGCAACCGATCAGCATGCTCTCTACTGTGCACCTGTAGAAGTTCGAGAGAGACCTCCTTGACAAACCGACTCTCCGTAATCAGATGGGCCTGAATGGCCTCATTTCTGCACCTATCACATGTCCTTTGACCAATCATCTCCTTCACAGCCGATACCTTGTGGAGCTGCTATGTTCTTGCCTTGGATATGAAGGAACTGCAGATGCTAGGTTGAAACCGAAGATAGACACAAAAAGCTGGAGTAACTCAGCGGGACAGGCAGCATCTCTGGGAGAGAAGGATTGGGTGATCTCGGGGGGGGGGGGGGAGCACAAAACTCCGAACAGACAGCACCTGGGGTCAGGATCAAACCCGGGTCTCTGGCGGCCTGAGGGGCAGCATCTACCGCTGAGCCTCCGTTTTGCTCAAGAAATCCAGCAGTTCATTTGTGCGTCTAAAAAGATGCAGTCAGTCCCCGACAGCTATGAACAGGGTTATTTTGTCCACTCATTTATTAGCTGGATCAGGCCTGCCGTGCAAAACCTTCTGGTGGTGTTTCTGCCAGACGGGGGATTCGGTGGAAGAATTGACAGGTTCTTCAAAGACCGTGGAAGGTGGCGGTGGCGAAGATTAGGGGCGGCCCCTCATTCCTGCCCCAAGCAGCTGGGGAACATGAGATGTGATCGCTGGCAGCGACGACACAACCTCCAGCCGGCAACTCGGGAAAGTTTCAGTGGAATTCCCTCTTCCAATGACATTAAACATTCCGAATAACTGCACATCGCGGATGCCCCGGGCTGTGACCACGTCGCCTCTCGGTTCTCTATTTGTAGATCACAGGATGGCAATGTTTGTAGCGTTTCATGATGAATTAATCAGTACAAATCCCCAAATAATAGCATAAATTATTATTGCGGCAACTGATTGTTTTCTCTCCATTTCAGGGTTATTGTAAATGATCAAATCCCGCAGGATGAGGCAGACTTCCTCCTGGTGAGTAATGTACCAATAGTAGGGGGATTACACTCACAACACAGGCTCGCAATTTATGCAAAGATCACACACTTAACGATAAACAGAATCACTCTCGCTATCTTGTTTATTTAGGCACTAATTCAAAGGACGATTGTGAAAACATCACACGTTTTGTTTTGTTTTGACACAAGATGTCTGAGGCCCTGAGATGGCAATGGAAAGACCAACCTCAGTACCGAAAATACACTTGGCTCGCAGGGGATTTAAGGGACTCTTGGCCCTTACTGAGATTATCGAGATGGTGTTTAGTTTAGGCTTAGTTTTGTTTAATTTTTAACAGCGAGGAAACAGGCCCTTCGGCCCACCGAGTCCGCACCGACCAGCGATCCCCACACATTGTCTGTGGAATTCTTCTGCCTCAGAGGCTGGTTCTCTGGATGCTTTCAAGAGAGAGCTAGATAGGGCTCTTAAAAATAGCGGAGTCAGGGGATATGGGGAGAAGGCAGGAACGGGGTACTGATTGGGGATGATCAGCCATGATCACATTGAATGGCAGCGCTGGCTCGAAGGGCCGAATGGCCTACTCCTGCACCTATTGTCTATTAACACTATCCTACACACACTAGGGACATTTTTTTACATTGATACCAAGCCAATACTAGGTAGCCCCGGCATTCCCTCTCTCTCTATCCCTCCCCCACCCAAGTCGCACCAGCTTCTCGTTTTCACCCAACTAACAGCTAACAATGGCCTGTTTCCTCTATCATCATTACTTTTTTGCATATCTTTTCATTCATTGTTCTTTATCTCTCCACAACACACTCTATATCTCTCGTTTCCCTTATCCCTAACCAGTCTGAAGAAGGGTCTCGACCCGAAACGTCACCCATCCCCTTCTCTCCAGGGATGCTGCCTGTCCCGCTGAGTTACTCCAGCTTTTCTGTGTCAACCTACAAACCTGGACGTCTTTGGAGTTGTTGACACAAGCTTTTCCATCGCACTCCACTACGGGTTTTCGGCATGTTGGACAGTTCCTCGCCCACTCTGTGAGCAGGAACAGACCATTCGGCCCATACTCTTGGTGCAGCGGTAGAGTTGCTGCCTGACAGCGCCAGAAACCCGGGTTCGATCCTGACTGCGGGAGCTTGTCTGTACGGAGTTCTTACTTTCCCCGTGACCTGCGTGGGTTTCCCCCGGGTGCTCCGGTTTCCTCCCCCACTCTCCCAACCACGCACAGGTTTGTTGGTTAACATCCCTTGATTTCCTTAGCATCCAAACCCCACCAATCTCTGTATCAAATAGACTCAGACACAGAACTTCCATGATCTTTTGGATGGAGAACTTCAAAGATTCGTCATCCGCTAGTAGATCTTTCCCCTCCACCCCTCACTCTGTGTCTGAGGGATTATTCCTACATCTCCCCGAGAGCTCCAAGACAACTTTGTCCTTCAATGAGACCTGCGTGGGTTTTCTCCGAGATATCAGTTTCCTCGCACACTTTGCAGGTTAATTGGCTTGGTATAGATGTAAAAAATGTCCCCAGTGTGTGTAGGATAGTGTCAGTGTGCGGGGATCGCTGGTCGCCACAGACTCGGTGGGGCCGAATGGCCTGTTTCCACGCTGTATCTCTAAACTATGAACTAATAGAATAGAGACAGAGAGTCATATTGGCAGGCCCTTCGGCCCAACTCATCCTTGCACACAAAGATGCCCCCTCTAAGCTGGTCATCTAATGGCCCTCATTAGTTCTCATATCCCTCTAAAACCTTTCCTATCCCTGTACCTGTCCAAGTGTCTTTTAAATGCTGTTGTAGTTCCTGCCTCTACTACTTACTCTGGCAGCTTGTTCCGTTTTCCACACCACCCTCTGAGTGAACAAGTTGCCCTCTGGTTCCTATTAAATCTTGCTCTTCTCATCTTAAACTTTTGTCCTCTGCTTTTTGATTCCCTGCCGTGTGTAAAAGACTCTGTACGTTTAACCCCCATCTATTCCTCTCATGATTTTATACACCTCTGTAAGTTCACCCCTCAGCCTCCTGCCTCCACAGTATAAGGTCCTAGTTGGCCCATTCTCGCCCTATACCCTCTCCTCATCACCCTTCTTGGTTACTAGTGGAATCAAGAATCAGGGGACATGGGTTTGAGGTGAGAGGGTGCCAGGTTTAATTAGGAACCTTAGAGGTGCCAGGTGTGTGTGAATGGAACAAGCTGCCAGAGGTGGTAGTTGAGGCAGGTTCAATAACAACTTTTAACATTTCGACAGGTACATGCATAGAGGGGTATGGGCCAAATGCGGGCAAATTGGACTAGCTCTGATGGGACATCTTAGTTAGCATGGATGAGTTGGGCTGAAGGCCTGTTTCCCTGCTACATGACTCCACCACTTTCTAGTTTGTGAATGATCGCACAGTTTCTGAAATTCTGAATGTGTTTTTTGATTTGCAGATCACTAATCAAAATTTAAGCAGGGCGGCCAACACAACGAGATATGAAGCCACATGCCTGGCCTCAAGGTGACTACCCTGGCATGTTAACCACTGCACTACCCTAGGGATGGGGAAAGGGGTGGGAGGGGGATGGATGGGGGTGGACAAGTTGTGGGTGGGGATGGTGTGGGGTGGGGAATGTGATGTGCTATGGAGATGGGGATAATGTGGGTTGTAGGACAGGGAATGGTGTGGGGTGGGGTGGGGTGGAGGGCGTAGGCTTGGAATTGGATGCTATCGGATGGAGATGGGATAGGGTTTGATTTGATTTGATTTAATTTATTGTCAGTGTCTTCAACTATTAGACAACAAAATTCTCCTTCCCCCAGTCATACAAACAATAAAAAAAATAAAAATAAAAAATCCACAAAAACACAGAACACAGAAGTCCACAACACAAACATCCCCGCAGCGGCACCAAAGTTCCCCACTGTGAGGGAAGGAACCAAAGTCCAGTCAACCTCCTCACTGATGTTCCCCGATGTTCACCCGTGGTCGGGGCCTCCCGAGCACCCTGTAGTCACCACTACGGGCGGTCCGATGTTCAGGCCCTCTCGCCGGGAACCTCTCGTCGGCCACCCTCCACCGGAGTCCGCGGCTCCCGATGTCCACAGGCCGCGCTGGGCGGAGATTCACACTGGCGACCCCCCGGCAAAGGGTCCCAGGACTCCGCGATGTTGAGGTCAGCGCCGCCCGCGTTGGTGGCTCCGCACCCACAGCCCCGCGATGTTGGAGCAGCGGCCCCAACACTCCGCAGCTCCAAGCGGCGATCCCAGGTAAGGCCTCGCCCACTCCGCGATGTTTCCAGCGCCTCGCCGTCGCTGCTGAAGCTCTGGTCCGGTCCGGTCCGGCAGGAAAGGCCGCGCCAATCCAGTTAGTAGGCCGTGAGGAGGTGGGGGGGGGCGAGGGCGCGACTCAGATAATAGTCGCATCCTCGTCAGGAAGTGACTGAAGGACAGTTTCCCCCTTACCATACCCTCTTCCCCCCACATAAAACACTGAATAAAACTAAAAAAACATACTTTAAACATAACAAAAAGACAAAAAGACAACCAGTGGGCGGAGGCAGCCACTAACAGCGCCACTGGATGTCCAGGGTGGGGGATGGGGTGTGGGGTGGAGATAGCGTGGGGTGTAGGACAAGGAATGGTGTGGGACTGGGTGGAGGGTGCAGGATGGGATGGGGAGTAGGGTGGTGTGGGGTGGAGATGGGATGTGCTATGGAGATGGTGATGGGCTGAGAGATGGGGATGGAATGGGAATAGAAATGTGATGTGGGAGTTGGGTTGTTTCCCACAGAGGAACGTCTCAGGTGAGCAGTGTGAGTTGTGAGGACCATCAATGGGTGCCATACAGGACCACCTGGGGCATCGGTCACGGGGCAGTGCCTACCTGACTCCAGCTCTGCCAGTCCGGACAGCTCAATGCAGTTCTGAGAGAGTGTTGGATGAACCTTGAATAGATCCAGTGGAGATGAGAATGCAGACACAAGCCTGGAGTAGGAGGCCACTCGGCCCATCAACCTGCTCTGCCAGCTCCCAAGATCATGACCTGATCCAACTTGAAACTCAACTCTTTCTTCCCACCTGTCCCCTGGGCAGCAAGGTGGTGCAGGGGTAGAGATGCTACCTTACAGCGCCAGAGACCCAGATTTGATCCTGACTACGGGTGCTGTCTGTACGGAGTTTGTACGTTCTCCCTGTGACCGCCTGGGTGCTCCCCGGGTGCTCCAGTTTCCTCCCACATTGCAAAAACATACAGATTAGTAGGTTAATTGGCTTTGGTAAAAATGGTAAATTGTCCCTAGTATGCAGGGTGATCACCGGTCAGTGCTGAATCAGTGGGCCGAAGGGCCTGTTTCCGCGCTGTATCTCTAATGTTCATAAGTACATGTTCATAAGATATAGGAACAGAATAAGGCCATTCGGTCCCTCAAGCCTACTCTATCTTTCCCTCTCAACCCTTAAAGTCTAAAGTAAAGTCTATCTCCAGTAACCTTTCAACACTGTCTTGCTGATCAAAAACCCCACTGCCATTTGAGAAAGACATGACCCTCTGAAAGAAAAGACATGGCCTCATCTCTGTTTTAAAAGAGCAACATTTATTTTTGGGTTATATCTTTGTATAATTTATATAAAATAGTGAGTGACCTGTTTGTCGAGGTTCTCCCACAAGAGGAATCATCCTCCCCACATCCACCCTGTGAAGACCACTCATCATCTTGTATGTTTCAATCACGTGCCCTGTCAGTTCTCCAAACTGTTGTGGATACGTCCAACTTTTTCCCATAGTGACCCACCCATTCCAGACAGTCTAATAAACCGTCTCTACGCTGCCTCCAACACACTTACAATGGAACTGCAGTTATCAAAAGAGGGAGATACTGCAGACACAACCTTTCCAATCTGAGGAAGGATTCTGACCCGGAACGTCACCTATTCCGTTTCTCCAGAGATGCTGCCTGACCCGTTGAGTTACTCCAGAACTTTGTGTCTTTCTTCGGTATAAACCAGCATCTGCAGTTCCTTCCTGCCATTTAGAACGGAGACGAGGAAACACTTTTTCTCAGAGAGAATGGTGAGTCTGTGGAATTCTCTGCCTCAGAGGGCGGTGGAGGCAGGTTCTCTGGATGCTTTCAAGAGAGAGCTAGATAGGGCTCTTAAATATAGCGGAGTCAGGGGATATGGGGAGAAGGCAGGAACTGGGTACTGATTGGGGATGATCAGCCATGATCATATTGAATGGCGGTGCTGACTCGAAGGGCCGAATGGCCTACTCCTGCACGGTCTATTGTCTATTGTCTATTACAATCAAAAGAGGTAATTGGACCACCTTCAGCTGCATGTCACTGTAACATCCCAACTCAACAACAAGGGCTTTGCTAGTGACCGTGGACAGGTCAGATTGATGTTGGCCGTGGTGAATGTCTTACAGTCTGTTATGAGGGGGGAAGTACAGGTCCTCATCCCCCACCATCCCTACACTACCTCAAGCCAGCTACAGCACAGCTCACTGTAACCCAGCTACACCACACCTCACTGTAACCCAGCTACACCACACCTCACTGTAACCCAGCTACACTGCACCTCCCCACCCCAACCCTACCTACAGCACACCTCACTGTAACCCAGCCACACCACACCTCACTGTAACCCAGCTACACCACACCTCACTGTAACCCAGCTACAACACCTCCCCACCCCAACCTTACCTACAGCACACCTCACTGTAACCCAGCTACAGCCACAGCTCACTGTAACCCAGCTACACCACACCTCACTGTAACCCAGCTACACCACACCTCACTGTAACCCAGCTACACCACACCTCACTGTAACCCAGCTACACCACACCTCACTGTAACCCAGCTACACCACACCTCACTGTAACCCAGCTACAACACCTCCCCACCCCAACCTTACCTACAGCACACCTCACTGTAACCCAGCTACAGCACAGCTCACTGTAACCCAGCTACACCACACCTCACTGTAACCCAGCTACACCACACCTCACTGTAACCCAGCTACACCACACCTCACTGTAACCCAGCTACACCACACCTCACTGTAACCCAGCTGCAACACCTCCCCACCCCAACCTTACCTACAGCACACCTCACTGTAACCCAGCTACACCACACCTCACTATAACCCAGCCACACCACACCTCACTGTAACCCAGCTACACCACACCTCACTGTAACCCAGCTACACCACACCTCACTGTAACCCAGCCAAACCACACCTCACTGTAACCCAGCCACACCACACCTCACTGTAACCCAGCCACACCACACCTCACTGTAACCCAGCTACACCACACCTCACTGTTACCCAGCTACAACACTCCTCCCCACCCCAACCTTACCTACAGCACAGCTTCCCCAATCCTACATCACCCCAACTACAGCACAACTCAACCCACCCATCCCAACCCAACTACACAACATTCCTACCCTTCCTAACCTTATCCCAACCATCCTAGTCATCCATAGGTCACCAATCTAACCCCCCCCCCACACCTTACCTCACTGCCCCCAACTGATCCAAGACCCTTCCCCATTCCAATCCCTCATGCTATCCACACCTTCCCCGTTCCAGCCCTCCTCACTTGTTCGAAGGTTGTTGAAGGCAATGATATTCTTTCTCTAGAAACCGGAGCACCCGGAAAAACCAACGTGGTCACAGGGAGAGTGTGCAAACTCCACACAGACAGTACCCGAGGTCAGGATCAAACCCGGGTCTCTGGCGCTGTAGGCAGCAACTCCAGCAGCTGTTAGAACATCAGGGCACAACATCTGGGGAACAGCTGGGCAGACACTGCCACCTGCTGCCCACAGCCGGCGCTGCAGGCACTGCCCAACTGGTCTCTGTCTATATCTGTCTGTCTCTCTCTCCCTCCCTGTCTGTGTCTGTCTCTCCCTGTCTGTGTCTGTCTCTGTGTCTCTGTCTGTCTCCAGCACCGCCACACAAAGCCCAGGTCGGTGGCTCAGTAATGACTCGCTGCCTCTGCCCTTCAATGAGCCCGCATGCCCGGCCCGGCCCGGCCCAGCCTGGCTGCTGCAGCCAGTGCGACCAGCAGCGAGCAGTGGGAGAGGCCGGACCTGGTTGTCTGGATGCACCGGGCCACTGCATCCCGCTGCACCCCACCTCACTGTACCCCCTCCCCCATCGCGGGGCACTGTACCCCCAGTCCCAGGACCTTGCACCCCACACCCCCCCCGTCCCGGGACTGCACCCACCTCACTGCACCACTCCCCCCCCCCCACCAACCCCCCCCCCCCCCACAGTCCCAGGACATTGAACCCCCACCCCCCTATAGCAGTACATTGCACTACCCTCCCCCCCCCGTCCCGTCCCGTGACTCTGCACCGCCCCCTCACTGTACACCCCCTCCCCTCCCCCTCTCCCGGGATCCTGCACCACCTCCCCTCCCCCATCGTGGGGCACCTTACCCCAGTCCCCGGATCTTTCACCCACCCCAGGACTCTGCCCGCCCCCTTCACTGTACCACTAACCACCCCCCCCCCACCCCCCGTCCACGTCCCGGGACCCTGCAACCCCACCTCCCCCCTCCCCCTGTAGTGTGACCCTGGGCCCTGGACCCACCCTCACTGCCCGGCAACTCTGTCCCCACCCACACTGCAGTGCAACTTTGTAGCCCAACCCCCCTCTCCCTCCACCACCCCCTTCTGCACCCCTCCCTCTCCACCGTCCCAGGACCCGGCACCCATACAATCTCCCGGCACCTCCCCCCCCCCCTTCTGCCTTTGAACCCTGCACCCACCCCCTGTAGTGGGACCCTCCCTCCACCCTCCTCTCCCACTGTCCCGTGTCCCTGAACCCCCGTCCCAACTTGTCCATGCCAGCTTGTCCACACCGACCAACATGCCCCATCTACACAAGTCCCACCTGCCTGCATTTGGCCCATATCCCTCTCAACCTGTCCTATCCATGTACCTGTCCAAATGTTTTTTATAATGGTTTGTGATAGTTAATAATCTTGTTAATGATGCTCCTTCTAGGAGGGTTCTGGGGAAAGTGCCCGCAAGGTGGGCGGGGGGTTTAGGGGTGGGATTGGGTGGGAAGGGATCCGTGGACCAGGAGACTCAGAGTGGTCGCTGTGCAAAGCGGAAATGAGGGGAGTGGGGAAGTTGTACGAGGGAATGGTATATTACTGGAAGTGGTGGAAGAGGCCAAAGATGATGTGTTGTAAGTGAGACTGGTGGGCTGAAAGGTGAGGGTCCAGGTATCTCTAACGATGTCTACCTGGGATGAAGAAGATGGGGTGAATGAGAGAAGACTGTGGGAAATGGAGGAAACAACTGTTGATCAGTGTGAAGAAGAGTCTTTACCCGAAACGTCACCCATTCCTAAACACCTGCTTAGTTTAGTTTAGTTTGGAGATACAGCGTGGAAACAGGCCCTTCGGCCCACTGAGTCCGTGCCGACACCCTGCACACTAACACTATCCAGCACACACAAGGGACAATTGACATTTATACCAAGCCAATTAAAACCTGTACGTCTTTGGAGTGTGGGAGGAAACCGGAGCACCCGGAGAAAACCCACGCAGTCACAGGGAGAACGTACAAACTCCATGCAGACAAGGACCAATGGTCAGAATCGAACCCGGGTCTCTGTCGCTGTAAGGCAGCAACTCTACCGCTGCGCCACCGTGCTGCCCGTGGCTACAGTCGGGGAAGGAAGGGGGTTGTGGGGGGCATGTTTCTGGAGAAGGAGGACATTTGAGAGGTACCAGGACGGAAATCCCACACCATCTTGAGAACCTATGCGACAGAAGAGAAACTGAGAAGAAGGTGGCATCCTTCCTGGAGACAGGGTGGGAGGAGGTATAGGTGAGGTAGCTGAGCGAATCCACAGGTTGTGGTCAGGCTTTCTGCTCTTCTGTCTTCTGGAATGTCTTCCTTCTCCAGGTGAAGCAGGGATTCACCCACACCTCTGCCAACCTGGTCTGTTGCATTTAGGGTGGCACAGCGGTAGAATTGCTGCCTTACAGTGCCAGAGACCCGGGTGCGATCCTGACTACGGGTGCTGGCTGTACAGAGCTTGTACATCCGGGTGCTCCGGTTTCCTCCCACATCCCAAAGATGTGCTGGATTGTAGGTTAATTGGTTTCTGTAAATGTGCCCTAGTGTGTGTAGGATAGAACTAATGTAGGGTGATACCTGGACGGCACGGACTCGATGGGCCGAAGGGCCTGCTTCTGCGCTGTATCTCTAATGTAAACTAAAACAAGATAGTTGGTGCTCACAAAGTTATCTCCTCCAGATTGACGAGACCAAACATAGACTCCGCCACGAGCTCCCAGTGCCACACCAATCTGACTGTCCTGGGCCTCCTCCACTACCAGAGTGAAGCCAAACGCAAACTAGACAACCGGCACCTCATCTTCAACTTGAGCAGCCTACAGCCCAATGGCATGAACGTTGAAGTTTCTAAGATACCCCCACATCCCGTTTGTTTCTTTCCTACCTGCACCAGTCTACTCAAGGCCTCTCTTTCTTTGGTCACCTCTTCCATCCCTCCATCCTCTCATTACCCAGACTCATCACCCAGCACCTTGTTCCATCTGCCCATCTCCTCTCCCTCATCTGGTCCTGACAATCACCTACAATCAAAGATAGACACCAAATGCTGGAGTGACTCGGCGGGTCAGACAGCATCTCTGGAGACAGCTCAGAGTCATAGAGTGATACAGTGTGGAAACAGGCCCTTCGGCCAAATTGCCCTTGCCAGCCAACATGTCCCAACTACACTAGTCCCACCTGCCTGTGTTTGGTCCATGTCCCTCTAAACCTGTCATATCCATGTACCTGCCTAAATGTTTCTTAACTGTTGGGATAGTCATGGGATTTTTGTGTCTATCCGGTTTAAACCAGCATCTGCAGTTCCTTCCTACATATATCATGGACTACCCCCTGTGTCTCTGCCACAGAGGGTAGTTGAGGCCAGTTCATTGGCTATATTTAAGAGGGAGTTAGATGTGGCCCTTGTGGCTAAAGGGGATCAGGGGGTATGGAGAGAAGGCAGGTACGGGATACTGAGTTGGATGATCAGCCATGATCATATTGAATGGCGGTGCAGGCTCGAAGGGCCGAATGGCCTACTCCTGCACCTATTTTCTATGTATCTATGTATCTATGTGTCTATTATTCCCCCTGTCCCTCCACACTGTTCTCCACCTACCCCCCCTCCCCCACCCCATCTACTTCCACCCGTCACCATTCTACATCTCATTACGCCGGTTACATTCTCCGTACACTCAGTCATGAGGCAGGATCTCGACCCAAAACGCCAACTATCCCTCCGCCTCTACAGAAGCTGCCTGACCCACCTCAGGTCATTGGTGGCACTAGAGTATCAGAGGGTTGGAGTAGAATGGAGTGCCGAGGGATGATCAGTTTCTTCCCAGCTGTTATCAGACCACTGAACCATCCTACCACAGCCAGAGAGCCGTCCTGAACTACTATCCACCTCATTGGAGACCCTCAGATTATCCTTGACCGGACTTTGCTGGCTTTACCTCGCACTAAACGTTATTCCCTTATCATGTATCCATTCACTGTAAATGGCTTGATTGCAATCATGTATTGTCTTTCCGCTGACTGGATAACGCACAACAATAGCTTTTCACTGTATCCTGGTACACGTGACAACGAACTGAGCTGGGATTACCTGTCTCCACAACTTCAAGTTTCTGGGCGTTCACATCTCTGCTCCCAGCACATTCACACAATCACTGAGAAAGCTCATCAATGCCTCTACTTGCTTAGAAGTTTGAGGAGGTTCAGCATGTTGCCACATACTCAGAGAGTCATAGACTCTACGCCACATCTGCGCCCAGAATGAGGTTTTCCATACCAGGTCATCAGAGATGTCCTCATTTGTTAGGAAATGCGGGTTCCCCTCTTCCATTATAGATGAGGCTCTCACTATGGTCTCCTCGATATCCCGCAGCTCTGCTCTTGTTCCCCCTCCCCCCCATTCATAACAAGGATAAAGTCCCCCTTGTCCTCACCTTCCACCCCATCAGCCGTCCGCAGATAATCCTCCAATATCTTTGCCACCACCAACGGGATCCCACTATTGGCCACATCTTCCCATCTCCACCCGTTTCTGCTTTCCACAGAGACCGTTCCCTCCGCAACTCCAAGGCCAACTCATCCCTTCCCACCCAAACCACCCCCTCCCCAGGTACTTCCCCTGCAACTGCAGGGAGATGCAACACCCCGTCCCTTTACCTCCCCCCTCGACTCCATCCAAGGACCCCGACAGTCTTTCCAGGTTAGGCAGAGGTTCACTTGCACCTCCTCCAACCTCATCTACTGTATCCGCTGTTCCAGGTGTCAACTTCTCTACATCGGCGAGACCAAGCGCAGGCTCGGCGATCATTTTGCTGAACACCTCCGCTCAGTCCATCTTAACCTACCTGATCTCCCGGTGGCTCAGCACTTCAACCCCTCCTCCCATTCCCACACTGTCCTGGGCCTCCTCCATTGTCAGAGTGAGGCCCAGCACCAATTGGAGGAACAGCACCTCATATTTAGCTTGGGCAGCTTACACCCCAGCGGTATGAATATTGACTTCTCTAACTTCAAATAGCCCTTGCTTTCCCTCTCTCTCCATCCCTCCCCTTCCCATTTCTCCCACCAGTCAGATTATCTCCAATTACGTTCTATCTCTGTCCCACCCACTCTCCTGACATCAGTTTGAAGGTCTCGATGCGAAACGTCACCCATTCCTTCTCTCCAGAGATGCTGCCTGTCCTGCTGAGTTACTCCAGCATTTTGTGTCTACCTTAGAGTCATAGAGTCATACAGCATGGAAACAGGCCCTTCAGCCCAACTTGCCCATGCCGACCAACATGTCCCATCTACACATGTCCCACCTGCCTGCGTTTGGCCCATATCCCTCCAACCCTGTCCTATCCATGTACCTGTCCAAATGTTTTTTCCTCTATCGTACTTCCACAGGTCTACGGTGGAGAACATACTGGTTGCATTGGTTAAGGGCCTGTCCCACTGTACGAGGTAAATCAAGAGTTCTCCCGAGTTTTCCCCTGATTCGAACTCGGAGAATGTCCATAGCGGGTCTGTAGGAGTTCGTGGATGTCCCGTAGCGGCTCGTACGAGTAAAAAGTAAAAAAAAATGTCATCACGAGTATTTTTTTACTCGTGGACATTTTTCACAGTGTTGAAAAAACGTCACGAGTTTACCGGATTTCCCGAGTACGTACCGTTACTCGTACGAGCCGCTACGGCACATCTACGAACTCCTACGGACATTCTCCGAGTTCGAATCAGGGGAAAACGCGGGAGAACTCTTGAATTACCTCGTACAGTGGGACAGGCCCTTTAGGATATTCAAAAAACTCAAGAAGAAAGGAGACTGCAAAATGTGGTGGACATTGCCGGTCCACGCGGGTACTGACCTCCTCACCATCGAGGGAATCTACAGGAAGCACAGCTTTAAGAAGGCAATCAATATCATCAAAGACCCACAGCAGCCTGGCCATACGCTCATCTGACAGCTGCCATCGGGAAGAAGATTCAGGAGCCTGAGAACCGTGATCTCCAGGTTCGAGAACAGCTCCATCCCAGACCTCAAGAAATTGCAGCGAATTGTGGACGCAGCCCAGACCATCACACAAACCAACCTCCCTTCCATTGGCTTCACGCTGCCTCGGCAAGGCCAGCAGCATAACCAAGAACAAGTTGCACCCTGGTCCCTCCCTCTACTCCCCTCTCCCATCGAGCAAAGGGCACAGAAGTGTGAAAATTCACACCTCCAGATTCAGGGACAATTTCTTCCCAGCTGTTATCAGGCAACTGAATCATCCTATCACCAAATAGAGAGCGGTCCTGAGGTCCAATCAACCTCATTGGGGACCCTCGGACAATTTTTAATCGGACTTTATCTTGCACTAAATGTTATTCCCTTTATCATGTACTATTACACTGTGGACGGCATGATTGTAATCTTCTAATCATGTCTAGTCTTTCCACTGACTGGTTAGCACGCAACAAATAAGCTTTTCCCTGTACCTCAGTACACGTGACAAGTGTACAGTGAAACCTTCCCAGCAACCTTCAGTCTCTTGAATCGCCCAGCTCAACACGAAATGTGGCACGGTGGCGCAGCGGTAGAGTTGCTGCCCCACAGCGCCAGAGACCCGGCTTCGATCCTGACTACGGCAGCTGTGTGTACGGAGTTTGTACGTTCTCCCCGTGACCTGCGTGGGTTTTCTCCGGGTGCTCCGGTTTCCTCCTACACTCCAAAGACGTGCAGGTTTGTGTGTTAATTGGCTTGGTGGAATTGTAAATTGTCCCTAGTGTGTGTAGGATAGTGTTAGTGTGCGAGGATCTCTAGACGGTGCAGACTCGGTGGGCCGAAGGGGCTGTTCCTGTGCTGTCGATGCAGTGGGAATGGCAGTAGAGTGAGGATTCCCTTCTTTGTAAGAGACAGTATGTAATGGAGGGAGAGGATGCTGGATAAATTTAGTGCTCCAGCGGGAGTGTTGGAGTGGTTTCTTAAAATTATTTTCTTTTATTTTAGTTTTAGTTTATAGGGCAGCACAGTGACGCAGCGGTAGAGTTTTTTTAATTTTTTTTAATTTTTTTTTTTAAATTATTATTATTATTATTTATTTATTTATTAATTTTTAAAAAAGTTTATAGGGCAGCACAGACGCAGCGGTAGAGTTTTGTATTAGTTTAGTTTAGTCTAGTTTAGTTTGGAGATACAGCATGGAAATGGGCCCTTCGGCCCACTGAGTCCACACTGACCAGCGATCCCCGCACATTAACACCATCCTACACACACTAAGGACAATTTACACATACACCAGGCCAATTAACCTACAAACATGTACGTCTTTGGAGTGTGGGAGGAAACCGAAGATCTCGGAGAAAACCCACGCAGGTCATAGGGAGGGCGTACAAACTCCATACAGACAGCACCCGCAGTCAGGATCGAA
>CM075993.1:11207547-11257656 GCA_038087875.1 Malacoraja senta
GGCTTACTCCTTATTCTTAAACTGTGGCCCCTGGTTCTGGACTCCCCCAACATCGGGAACATGTTTCCTGCCTCTAGCATGTCCAAGCCCTTAACAATCTTATATGTTTCAATGAGAATTCCCTCTCATCCTTCTAAAATCCAGAGTTTACAAGCCCAGCTTCTCCATTCTCTCAGCATATGACAGTCCCGCCATCCCAGGAATTAACCTTGTAAACCTACGCTGCACTCCCTCAATAGCAAGAATGTCCTTCCTCAAATTAGGGGACCAAAACTGCATACAATATTCCAGGTGTGGTCTCACTAGGGCTCTGTACAACTGCAGAAGGACCTCTTTGCTCCTATATTCGATTCCTCTTGTTATAAAGGCCAACATGCCATTCGCTTTCTTAACTGCCTGCTGTACCTGCATGCTTACTTTCATAGACTGATATACAAGGACCCCCAGATCCCGTTGTACTTCCCCTTTTCCCAACTTGACGCCATTTAGATAGTAATCTGCCTTCCTGTTTTTGCTACCAAAGTGGATAACCTCACATTTATCCGCATTAAACTTCATCTGCCATGCATCTGCCCACTCCCCCAACCTGTCCAAGTCACCCTGCATTCTCATAGCATCCTCCTCACAGTTCACACTGACACCCAGCTTTGTGTCATCCCTTCATGTTACTTTGAATCCCTTCATCCAAATCATTGATGTATATTGTAAATAGCTGCGGTCCCAGCACCGAGCCTTGCGGTACCCCACTAGTCACAAAACAATCTGCCCTCTCAGGTGGAATGATTGCATGTCGGCTGGCCTGCTGGACCATTTCCTCATTGTCGGTCGGTAGCTCGGGAGACCACAACTCTCAGTGGGATATCTCACTGCAGAGGGCCCAACGACATCAGTCAATCTTGAGATTATCATGTACAGGAAGGTACTGCAGATGCTGGTTTAAACCGAAGATAGACGCAAAAAGCTGGAGTAACTCGGCGGGACAGGCAGCATCTCTGGAGAGAAGGAATCGGGCCTGAAGAAAGGTCCTGACCAAAAACGTCACCCATTCCTTTTCTCCAGAGATGCTGCCTGTCCCGCTGAGTTACTCCAGCTTTGTGCCGTTGGTCTTCGTCAGATGATCATCTCTGATTCCGATACAGGCCCAGTATGTCCCCTGCTGTATTGTCACCAGCTTCCCAAAATGGAAGAGTGGAATCTAAACAAATATCGGCCACAGCACATTCTAGAGGGCTAAATGGCAAAGATAAGATGCTGTCAATATTTAATGAGATTTGGAAAGGCTTCAATCATGTGTTCAGCTCTCCTGGTCCCGATACTTTAATGAAGGAGGAACTATATAAATCTGAGCAATGGTGTACAGACAAGCTCACTGTAGTTCCCTGTTGTTAGGCTACACGCCAGTTTGTTTCTTCTGGTGTGTGACCAAGGTGGAATTAGTTAAATGTCAGCTGGAAACGCTGGTTGAAATATGTAAAACATTACACGCGTACCATTAGAGCCAAATGCTCAGGCTAAGAGCCAGCATGATGCCAATTAACATGGAGCCAGCTTCACCTAACACCCTGCAGCCACTGATTAAAGTGCAACGTCGCACTGTCATTTAGCCCACGCCAAACCCTGTCACTCACCACACATATGCAGCGCTTTCATTAACCCCGGCCTAAACTAACGGCGCATTTATCAGCGGCCTGTCGCCCTGTGTTATCTTTACAAATGAGGCCAGGCTCGGCAAGTTTCAGTGGCTGGGACGGGATGATGAGGGAGTTTCACAGCCACGGAGAACAGTCAAACAGATTTTTTAAAAACCAGCGAAGATAGGCACAAAAAGCTGGCATAACTCAGCGGGACAGGCAGCATCTCTGGAGAAGACAATAGACAATAGGTGCAGGAGTAGGCCATTCGGCCCTTCGAGCCAGCACCGCCATTCAATGTGATCATGGCTGATCATCCCCAATCAGTACCCCGTTCCTGCCTTCTCCCCATATCCCCTGACTCCGCTATTTTTAAGAGCCCTATCTAGCTCTCTCTTGAAAGCATCCAGAGAACATGCCTCCACCGCCCTCTGAGGCAGAGAATTCCACAGCATCTCTGGAGAAGAGGAATGGGTGATGTTACGGGTCGAGACCCTTCTTCTTGCCCTGAAACATCATCCATTCCTCCTCTCCAGAGATGCTGCCCGTTCACTCCAGCTTTTGTGTCTATCTTCGGTTTAAATCAGCATCTGTAGTTCTTTCCTACATAGTTAAAAACAGCGTTTGGGTCAGTTTAAAACACCTCCTGACCAACCACTTACCTCTTTGGAGACCCTCGGACCACCCCGATCAGACTTTGCTGGCTTTACCTTGCACTAAACGTTATTCCCTTATCGTATCAAAACACTGTGGATGGCTCGATTTTAATCATGTATTGTCTTCCTCAATGTAACACTGTTGATGTATTCAAGTGAGAGTTTTAGCTCTTAGGGCTAACGGAATCAAGGGATATGGGGAGAAAGCAGGAACGGGGGTACTGATTTTGGATGATCAGCCATGATCATATTGAATGGTTGTGCCGGCTCGAAGGGCTGAATGGCCCACTCCTGTACCTCGTGTCTATGTTTCTATGTTTCCGCTGACTGGTTAACACACAACAAAAGCTCTTTCACTGTACCTCGGTACACAAGACTGAAACTGAACCTGAACCTCTGTGTGGAGTTTGCAAGGAACGGTTGTACCGTGGAAGATGAGGGAAGGCTTTATAGTCCAGGGTGGACAAGAGGGATGAGGAGCAGAGAGATATGAAGATATCGCTGTGACAGAATGGGTTAACACAGCAGGTACAAAACAAATAGGATTCTGTGCTTTTAAAATAAAGGCACGGTGGCGCAACAGTAGTCACTGCCTTACAGCGCTTACAGCTCTGGAGACCCAGGTTCGATCCTGACTACAGGTGCTGTCTGTATGGAGTCTGCACAACCGAACTCTGAGATCTTCGGTTTCCACTCACACTCCAAAGACCTACAGGTTTGAAGGTTAATTGGCTTGCTGTAAATGTAAATTGTCCCCAGTGTGTGTGTGGGATAGTGTTAGTGTGCAGGGATCGCTGGTCTGCACGAACTCTTCTTGCTATTGAGGGAGTGCAGCGTAGGTTTACAAGGTTAATTCCCGGGATGGCGGGACTGTCATATGCTGAGAGAATGGAGCAGCTGGGCTTGTACACTCTGGAGTTTAGAAGGATGAGAGGGGATCTCATTGAAACATATATGATTGTTAAGGGCTTGGACACACTAGAGGCAGGAAACATGTTCCTGATGTTGGGGGAGTCCAGAACCTGGGACCACAATTTAAGAATAAGGAGTAAGCCATTTAGAATGGAGACGAGGAAACACTTTTTCTCACAGAGAGTGGTGAGTCTGTGGAATTCTCTGCCTCAGAGGGTAGTGGAGGCAGTTTCTCTGGATACTTTCAAGAGAGAGCTAGATAGGGCTCTTAAAGATAGCGGAGTCAGGGGATATGGGGAGAAAGCAGGAACGGGGTACTGATTGGGGATGATCAGCCATGATCACATTGAATGGCGGTGCTGGCTCGAAGGGCCGAATGGCCTACTCCTGCCCCTATTGTCTATTGTCTATTGTCCAACTCAGTGGGCGGAAGGGCCTGTTTTCAGCACTGTACTAAACTAAACTAAAGCCAGCGAGATCGTAATGAAAAGCAGCGTTCAGCTGGAGTATGTGTCTGTCTGTAGACATTATGCTTCAGGGAGGCCGCTGGAGGCGGTTCACTGCCCTGACGGTAGGGTGCTGGACACTGAGAGGCTGTGGAGAGGCAGGGGAAGCTGAGAACAGCCAGCTCACAGCGGAGGAGGCTAATGGAGATTTTATAGCAGTGTTTTACAAAGCAAATAAGGCGAAAGCGTTTCCGCTGGCAGGGGGTGGGTCACTAACCGGAGGTTCAGGGTAATTGGTGGAAGGGACAGCGGGATTGCTCTTTGTGTCAAGTTAGTGTGATCGGGAACGCGCGGTGTGGCTAGTGAGACAAGCATGGTGAGGGGACCTCGTCGAAACTTAAGATTGAAAGTGATTTAGAGCCACAGGCATACAGCACGCGAACAGGCCCTTCGGCCCACAGTGTCCATGCTGGACACACGGCCAGCTTAAACAATTCTCCCCAGCCTGCAGGTGATCCATGTACCTCCATTCCCTTCATATCCATGCGCCTATCTGAAAGCTTCCATCACATCTGCCTTCACCAGTCACCCGGCAGTGTGCTCCAGGCACCCCCCACTGTGTCTCTGTGTCTCTGTGTCTGCCCCTCTCACCATAAAGAATTGCCCTCTTGCCTTTGCCATTTCCATCCTCTGCTTAAGGTTCTGCGTGATGTGATGTAGATTCCCTCTAAATGCTGCCCTGTTCTCTGTTAATGACAGACACACCTTCAGGAGCTGTCGATCAGCACCATGGACAGCTCCTTGTCGATCAGCACCATAGACAGCACCTTGTAGATTAGCACCATGGACAGCTCCTTGTCGATCAGCACCCTATATAATCTATGATCAGCACCATGGACAGCTCCTTGTCGATCAGCACCATGGACAGCTCCTTGTCGATCAGCACCCTATATAATCTTTGATCAGCACCACGGAGAGCTCCTCGTCGATCAGCTCCATGGACAGCTCCTTGTCGATCAGCACCCTATATAATCTTTGATCAGCACCACGGAGAGCTCCTCGTCGATCAGCACCATGGACAGCACCTTGGCTGAGTTGATATTAATTTAGTGTCAGACGGTGGCGCAGCGGTAGAGTTGCTGCCTACAGCGCTTGCAGCGCCGGACACCCTGGTTCGATCCCGACTAGCGGTGCTGTCTGTCCAGAGTTTGCGCGTTCTTCCCGTGCCCGGTTTCCTCCCACACTCCAAAGACGTACAGGTTTGTAGGTAAATTGGCTTGGTGGTAATATGCGGGGATCACTGGTCGGCACGGACCCGGTGGGCCGAAGGGCCTGTTCCCGCGCTGTGTATCTAAACTAAATTAAATTAAAGATTGACACAAAATGCTGGATGTATAACACAGGCGGCATCTCTGGAGAGAAGGAATGGGTGACGCTTCGGGCCTGAAGAAGGGTCTTGACGAAGACCCTTGACGAAGACCCTTCTTCACTGACTTCAGTCTAAGTTCTCATCTTCTGAAGTAGGACTCATGATACAACCGTGGCTGAAAGGAGAAGTTAGGGATAGAATAAAATAAAAGATGTATAACACAGCAAAGAGTAGCCGGAAGCCAGAGGATTGGGAAACCTTCATAGGACAACAGAAGGAAACAAAACGGGCAATACGGGCTGAAAAGATGAAGCACTTAGGGAAGCTGGCCAGGAATATAAAGAAGGACAGTAAAAGCTTCTTTAGATATGTTAAAGGAAAAAGAGTAGCAACGTCAAATGTGGGTCCCTTGAAGGTAGACACGGGTGAAATTATTATGGGGAACAATGAAATGGCAGAAGAGTTGAACAGGTACTTCGGATCTGTCCACTTAGGAAGACACAAACAATCTCCCAGATGTACTGCAGGACAGAGGATCTAAGGGGGTAGAGGAACTGAAAGAAATTTTCATAAGGCAAGAAATAGTATTGGGTAGGCTAATGGGACTGAAATCCCCGGGGCCTGATGGACTGCATCCCAGGGTCCTCAGGGATGTGGCTCTAGAAATAGTGGACGCATTGGTGATCATTTTCCAATGTTCAATAGATTCAGGATCAGTTCCTGTGGAATGGAGGATAGCTAATGTTATCCCACTTTTCAAGAAAGGGAGCGAGAGAGAGAAAACGGGGAATTACAGACCAGTTAGCCTGACTTCGGTGGAGGGAAAGATGCTGGAGTCAATTATTAAAGAGGTAATAATGGGGCATTTGGATAGCGGTAAAAGGATTAGTCCGTCAACATGGATTTATGAAAGGGAAATCATGCTTGACTAATCTTCTGGAACTTTTTGAGGATGTGACACGTAAAATGGATGAAGGGGTGCCAGTGGATGTAGTGTATCTAGACTTTCAGAAAGCCTTTTATAAGGTCCCGCATGGGAGACTGGTGACTAAAATTAGAGCACATTGTATTGGGGGTAGGGTGTTGACGTGGATAGAAAATTGGTTGGCAGACAGGAAGCAAAGAGTAGGAGTGAACGGGTCCTTTTCAGAATGGCAGGCAGTGGCGAGTGGAGTGCCGCAAGGCTCGGTGTTGGGGCCGCAACTGTTTATCATATATATTAATGATTTGGAAGAGGGAATTAGGAGCAACACTAGCAAGTTTGCGGATGACACTAAGCTGGGTGGCAGTGTGAACTGTGAAGAGGATGTTAGGAGGTTGCAGGGTGACCTGGACAGGTTGAGTGAGTGGGCAGATGCGTGGCAGATGCAGTATAATATAGATAAATGTGAGGTTATCCACTTTGATGGCAAAAACAAGGGGGCAGATTATTATAGGGCTCTGGTAAGACCACATCTGGAATATTGTGTACAGTTTTGGTCTCCTAATTTGAGGAAGGACATCCTTGTGATTGAGGCAGTGCAGCGTAGGTTCACGAGATTGAACCCTGGGATGGCGGGACTGTCATATGAGGACAGATTGAAAAGACTAGGCTTGTATTCACTGGAGTTTAGAAGGATGAGGGGGGATCTTATAGAAACATATAAAATTATAAAAGGACTGGACAAGCTAGATGCAGGAAAAATGTTCCCAATGTTGGGCGAGTCCAGAACCAGGGGTCACAGTCTTAGAATAAAGGGGAGGCCATTTAAGACTGAGGTGAGAAAAAACTTTTTCACCCAGAGAGTTGTGAATTTGTGGAATTCCCTGCCACAATTCCATAATTGGTAGTGGAGGCCAAATCACTGGATGGATTTAAGAGAGAGTTAGATAGAGGTCTAGGGGCTAGTGGAATCAAGGGATATGGAGGCACGGGTTATTGATTGGGAACGGTCAGCCACGATCGCAATGAATGGCGGTGCTGGCTCGAAGGGCCGAATGTCCTCCTCCTGCACCTATTTTCTATGTTTCTATGTTTCTATGATATTGTCTCCAGAAACAGTCCCAATACTTCAGGAATCAGGAGCAAGACCAGGCTATTTCACCAACTCTGAAGAAGGGTCTCGACCCTAAACGTCACCCATTCCTTCTCTCCAGAGATGCTGCCTGTCCCGCTGAGTTACTCCAGCATTTTGTGTCTATCTTCGATGTAAACCAGCATCTGCAGTTCCTTCCTATACTTCCTCGAAACTTACCGAATAGTGAAAGGCCCGGATAGCGTGGATGTTTCCGCTACGATACGATACAATAGAACTTTATCCCACGAGGGAAATTAATCTGCCAACAGTCATTAAACACGAGATACATCGACTTAAAGTGATGAGTGGAATGGATTGGGGATGTGCAAAGATTGGGAGCGGGGGGGTGGGGGTGGGGAGTCAGTCTCAGTCTCAGTCTACCCCACGACAGAAGGGGGAGGAGTTGTACAGTTTGATAGCCAGAGGGAAGAAGGATCTCCTGTGGCGTTCTGTGCTGCATCCTGGTGGAACCAGCCTGTTACTGAAGGTGCTCCTCAGGTTGACCAGTGTGTCATGGATACTCTGTAGTTTGAGGAGCATCCTCCCCTCCAAGACCAACCTCCCATGAATCCAACTTCACCCCCAGGAGCTGTAGTCCTAGACTACCGGTGGGAGAATGTAGGACCACAGGCCACAGCCTCAGAATAAAAGGACGTACCTTTAGAAAGATGAGGAGGAATTTCTTTCGTCATAGGGTGGAATTCATTGCCACAGACGGCTGTGGAGGCCAAGTCAATGGATATTTTTAAGGCAGAGATTCTTGATTTGTACGGGTGTCAGAAGTTATGAGGAGAAGACAGGAGAATGGGATTGAGAGGGAAAGATAGATCAGCCATGATTGAATGGCAGAGTAGATTTGATGGGCCGAATGGCCTAATTCTGCTCCTATGAAGTTATGGACTTACTGTATGAACTGATAACATTTGAGTTTAGTTTATTGTCACATATACCAAGGTACTGTGAAAAGCTTTCGTTTTGTGCTAACCAGTCATTTGAAAGACTATACATGATTTACAATCGAGCCGTCCATAGAATACGTTAAAGGGAATAACGTGAATAGTTTTTAGTGCCAGATAATGTCCAGTAATGTCCGATCAAGATAGTCCGAGGGTCTCCAGTGAGGGAGATAGTAGATCAGGACTGGGGTCCGAAGACGGGTTTCGAAGTCTGTCTGAAGAAGGGTTTCGGCCCGAATCGTTGCCTATTTCCTTCGCTCCATAGATGCTGCTGCACCCGCTGAGTTTCTCCAGCATTTTTGTCTACCGTAGATCAGGACTGTCTAGTTGTTGATAGGATGGTCCAGTCACCCGATAACAGCTGGGAAGAAACTGGGAAGAAAAGTGTTTTCACACTTCTGTACCTCTTGCCTGATGGGAGAGGGGAGAAGTGGGAGTGACTGGTCCTTGATTATGCTGCTGGCCTTGCCGAGGCAGCGTGAGGTGTAGATGGAGTCAATGGAAGGGAGGTTGGTTTGCGATGATGGTCTGGGCTTCGTCTGCGATTCTACGCGTCGTTCTACGTGTCAGGTAGAATTTCTTTCCTCTGAACTCCAATGCCAATCCAACCTGCTCAACCCTTCCACAAAGAAGATAGAACAGAACAGGCCCTTCAGCCCACAATGTCTGTGCCGATCATGACACCAAGACCAACTCTTACCTGCGTGCACATCATCCATATCCCTCCATTCCCTGCAAATCCATATCCATGTGCATATCCAAAAGCCTTGTATACACCACTCATGTATCTGCTTCAACCACCAACCTAACATTATGTTCCAGGCACTCACCACCCTCTGTGTAAAAAACTTGCCCCGCACAATTTATATAAGCTTTGCCCCACTCACCTGAATGCTCTGCCCCCTAGTATTTGATATTTCCATCCTTGGGGAAAGAGTTCTGAATGTCTACCCTATTCATACCTCTCAGAATTTTTAATCCATCTATCAGGTCTCAGCTCAATCTCCAATGTTCCAGAGAAAATAATCCAAGTCTGTCCAACCTCCCCCTGTGGCTAATACCCACTAATCCAGGCATCATTCTGGTAAGCCTCCTCTGCACCCTTTCCAAAGCCTCCGCATCCTTCCTGTAATGGGGGCGACCAGAACTGCACACAGTTTCTCCAAACGTGGCCTAACCCAAGTTGGGTAACACTTCATCATGACTGTTATACTCAATGCCCCAACCAATGAAGGCACGCAGACCATATGCCTTCTTCACCACTCGACCTATATCTGCTGCAAATTTCAGGATTTGACAGGGTGATGTAATATATCTCAGTATTACATTGCAATATTTCATGTTCATAAGTGATAGGAGTAGAATTAGGCCATTCGGCCCATCAAGTCTACTCCGCCATTCAATTATGGGTGATCTATCTCGCCCTCCTAACCCCATTCTCCTGCCTTCTCCCCATAACCTCTGACACCCGAATTCCACAGATTCACCACCCTCTGACTAAAGAAATTTCTCTTCATCTTCTTCCTAAAAGAACCTCCTTTAATTCTGTGGCTATGACCTCTAGTCCTAGACTCTCCCACTAGTGGAAACATCCTCTCCACATCCACTCTATCCAAGCCTTTCACTATTCTGTATGTTTCAATGAGATCCCCCTTTATTCTTCAAAAACTCCAGCGTGTAGAGGCCCAGTTCCGTCAAACGCTCATCATAGGTTAACCCACTCATTCCAGGGATCATTCTTGTAAAATATCTGATGTGCTGAGAATTGACGGCGCAGCTAGAGCTGCGTTCGGTGTCTTAAGATGGGACAGAGACATCAGTTATGGAAAAACAAGGAACTGCAGATGCTGGGATCTTGAGCAAAACACAAAGTGTTGGAGTAACTCAGTGGGTGAGGCAGCATCTCTGGAGGACATGGGTAGGTGACGTTTCGGGCCGGGATTCTTCTTCAGACTGATTGACGACCCGTAACGTCACCTATCCAAGTCCTCCAGAGATAGGACATGGACTTGGACCTCAAGTCAAAATGCTTCACCCCAGAATTAACCCCAGCGAACATTCTCTGATAGGGTTCTTTCCTGCTTTGGTAAGAGATGAGGCAGTACAGGTGTGTTCTCATTTCAGGTGTAGATTGTGACACGCCTTGGTCCTCATGACCCTGTGGGTCGAGATCTTCCAACTTCCGCTGCTGTTTGTGTTGAGAAATATTTCCCCATTCCCCCTGGAAGGTCGTCTTTCCCTGCAGCCAAGGTGTCAAGTTCTTTACACATCACAACATTGAGGTCATCCCTCCACATGCTCAAGGGAATAAAGGTCCAGAGACTGTAACTGGCCTCGTACTTTCACCTTTCCACCTCTGGTAACATTTAGTCTGAAGAAGGGTCTTGACCCGAAACGAAACGTTTCGTCTGCAGTAGTAAAGGGCTCTGGTGAGCCCACATCTGGTAAGACCACATCTGGTAAGACCACGTCTGGAGTATTGCGTACAGTTTTGGTCTCCTAATTTGAGGAAGGGCATCCTTGTGAATGAGGCAGTGCAGCGTAGGTTGACGAGATTGATCCCAGGGACGGTGGGACTGTCATATGAGGGAAGATTGAAAAGACTAGGCTTGTATTCACTGGAGTTTAGAAGGATGAGGGGATATCTTATAGAAACATATAAAATTATAAAAAGGACTGGACAAGCTAGATGCAGGAAACATGTTCCCAATGTTGGGCGAGTCCAGAACCAGGGGCCACAGTCTTAGAATAAAGGGGAGGTCATTTAAGACTGAGGTGAGAAAAAACGTTTTCATCCAGAGAGTTGTGAATTTGTGGAATTCCCTGCCACAGAGGGCAGTGGAGGCCAAGTGACTGGATGGATTTAAGAGAGAGTTAGATAGAGCTCTAGGGGCTAGTGGAGTCAAGGGATATGGGGAGAAGGCAGGCACGGGTTATTGATAGGGGACGATCAGCCATGATCACAATGAATGGCGGTGCTGGCTCGAAGGGCCGAATGGCCTCCTCCTGCACCTATTTTCTATGTTTCTATGTTTCTACGTCACCCATTCCTTCTCTCCAGAGATGCTGCCTGTCCCGCTGAGTTACTCCAGCACTCTGTGTCTATCTCCAGAGATGCTGCCTGTCCCGCTGAGTTACTCCAGCACTCTCTGTGTCTATCTCCAGAGATGCTGCCTGTCCCGCTGAGTTACTCCTGCTTTCTGTCTTCTTTTGAACTTTTGACCTTAGTGTCATCTCGTGTCTTTTCTCCTCACTTTCAACTTTAGACTTTAGACATACAGTCACAGAAACAGGTCTTTCAGGCCATCGAGCCCGCACCAACCAGCTATCACCCCGTGCGTCAGCACTATCCTACACGCTAGGTACAACTTAAAAAAGCCAATTTTCCTATAAACCTGCATGTCTTTGGAGTGTGGGAGGAAACCAGAGCACCTGGAGAAAAACCCATATAGTCACGGGGAGAACGTGCAAACTCCATACAGACGGAACCCGTAGTCCGGATCGAACCCCAGTTTGCACATTCTCCCTGTGACATTGTGGGTTTTCTCAGGGTGCTCCGGTTTCCCGTCTACATTCCAATGACCTGCAGGTTTGTGGGTTAATTGGCTTCTGTAAATTGCCCCCAGTGTGTAGGATAGAACTAGTGTAGGGGTTGATCGATGGTCGGCGCGGACTCGGTGGGCCAAAGAGCCTGGTTCCACGCTGTATCTCTAAACTACACTAAAAGTAACAAGAAAAATGACTGTTACAAAAAAAGACATTAGTGCAAAAAATAATTGGAAAAATATACAAGTCCATGGTAGTGCGAGATGTGGCCCTTTGTGTTCCGTTGCCGAGGTGGGATTGGGGTTGTGGGAGTCGGGTCAAGAACCTGATAGTTGGAGGAAAGTAGTTGTTCCTGAACCTGGTGGTGTGGGACTTCAGGCTTCTGTACCTCCTGCCCGATGGTAGCAGTGAGAAGTGGGCACGGCCCTGATGGTGGGGATCCTTGGCGGTAGATGCCGTCGCCTTGAGGCAGTGCCCGGTGTCGATGCTTTCGATGGTGGGGTGGGCAGTACCCGTGATGGACCAGGCTGAGTCCACCACTCTCTGCAGCCTCTTGTGTTCCTGTGTGTTGGAATTGCTGCACCGGCCATGATGCTACCAGTCAGGATACTTTCTACACTGTGTCTGTAGAAGTTTGTCTGTGTATTTAGTGACACGCCGAGTCTCGTTAAACTTCTAAGAGAGTAGAGGGTAACCAGTGTAGGAAGAAACTGCAGATGCTGGTTTATACCGAAGATAGATACAAAATGCAGGAGTAACTCTGCGCGTCAGGCAGCATCTCTGGAGACCCCTAGACCCTTCCAATTGACAATAGACAATAGACAATAGGTGCAGGAGTAGGCCATTTGGCCCTTCGAGCCAGCACCGCCATTCAATGTGATCATGGCTGATCATCCCCAATCAGTACCCCGTTCCTGCCTTCTCCCCATATCCTCTGACTCCGCTATCTTTAAGAGCCCTATCTAACTCTCTCTTGAAAGTATCCAGAGAACCGGCTTCCACCGCCCTCTGAGGCAGAGGAAAGGGGTTGCAGACGGCAATATAGAGAGATATAGAACAATTGAATGAAAGATATGCATATGATGTAAGGTGGAGCCCACAATGGTGCATTGTTGGCTTGTGGGTCACGTTATACAGACAGTGAAACTCAACAGGACGACAGTGAAACTAGCACCACGGCGAGGGTGGGGGAGGGACGGACAGAGAGGGGATGCAAGACTTACTTGAAGTTAGAGAAATCAAGGATCATACCGCTGGGTTGTAAGCTGCCCAAGCCAACCTGGACTTGCGGGTTTGTGTTACAGGGATAGGCTGTGACCTTTTTTTCTTTAGAGTCTAAAGAAGGGACTCGACCCTGAAACGTCAACTATTTCTTCTCTCCAGAGATGCTGCCTGACCCGCTGAGTTACTCCAGCCTTTTAGCTTAGTTTAGTTTAGAGATACAGGCCCTTCGGCCCAACAAGTCCGCACTGACCAAAGATCCCCGCACATGAACACTTTCCTACACACATTAGGGACAATTTACACATAGCAAGCCCATTAACCTACAGACCTCGGAGAAAGCCCACGGGGAGAACGTACAAACTCCGCGCCCGTAGTCGGGATCGAACCCGGGTCTCTGGCGCTGTAAGGCAGCTGTAACGCAGTAACTCTACCGCTGCGTATAGCCAATGTGTCTAACGACGGGATTACCCTGGACTCAGGCAGAATGTCTCCATCCACCATCCCATCGGCGCGTCTCCAAAGACATTACTCCACTATCACAAGCTGAGCGCTCAGAGAGAAGGGGATGCGATTTTTCAGGCATTACATCATTTTTCACATTTCTGGAGCAAGAAGATTGTGTAAGACACATGCAGATGAACAGAAGCCCACAAAGGAATTTGCAAAATAAAACATCTCCCTAAAGGTCCAGACAATAGTCACGGCAAATAAAAGGACCTCTTCCCACATCCCACACAAGATAATGTCCTCCCCTCGGACCCCAGCTGATTGATTCCCCTTGTCTCCGTTGTGAAGGAGCTGTTTTTATTTAACTTCATAAGAATTACAGTCAAATCAAAAACAGGCCAATTTGACACCAGCAATCTCTTGTCAAGCTACTAATAGAAACGAATTATTTAGAGCACGTCTGGAAGAGAAAACGTGTTTGACAGCTTTTTTTTTTTACACTTCCTCGCAAGGAGAAGAAAAAAATGCCCTGAAATAATCATCAAACATAATCAGGATGAAAAGTACCGCACAAATAATTCCGGCCGCCCCCTCCCCGTCAGAACACAAGAGACAGAGGCGACGGGAAGAACGTTTAGATGTGGATCCATCTGTTCTCAAAGCCCGCACATCACAGCCTGAAGTCTGAAGAAGGGTTTTGGCCCGAAACGTTGCCTATTTCCTTCGCTCCATAGATGCTGCCGCACCCGCTGAGTTTCTCCAGCAATTTTGTCCACCTTCGATTTTCCAGCATCTGCAGTTCCTTCTTGAACATCAAAGCCTGATCTAGGTATAGGGGCGGCGGTAGAGTTGCTGCCTCACAGCGCCAGAGACCCAGGTTCGATCCTGACTACGGGTGCTGTCTGTACGGAGTTTGTACGTTCTCCCCGTGCCCTTTTTGTGGGTTCACTCCATTTCCTGCCACACTCCACAAAGACATGCAGATTTATAGGTTAATTGGCAAATTGCAATTGTAAATTGTCCCTCGTGTGTGTAGAGTAGTGTTTAACGTGCGGGGATCGCTGGTCAGTGCAGACTCGGTTCCTGTTTCCGCGCTGTATCTCTAAACTAAACCCACACACACACACATCTAGGCTGTACTAACCCACCCACACCTACAACACCCCCTCCCAGGGTTATCCCCACCCATGGATAATATCAAACCCCTTCACTCCCACAAACACCCACAAAACAATAGCCCCTATTTCTCACCCACAGGTGGGGAATTGCATTGAGGGGTGGGGAAGTAGTGAGGGGTGAGGGTGGGGAAGTGGTTGTGGGGTGTAGGGTGAGTGAAGTGGGGGATGGGGGAGTGGGGGGGAGGTGGGATGTGGGGGTGGGGGGGATGGGAGGTTCTAAGCCCGTGGGACATCTCACACCCACAACGTGCTTTATCTCTTTCTAATACAATGTCACTCTCACGAATACTTGCGACAAGTATTCCTTTAAGACTTCATTTACGTTCTCTGGAGCCAATCGCAGATTCATTCCTCACGTGCCCTATCCTTTCCCTGGTTACTGCTGCCCTTCACATAGCTGTGAAATACCTTGGATTCCCCTTAATCCTGTCCACCCGTGCTATTCCATGCAGCCTCTTCATGCCCTAATTACTTTTCAAGTACCCCCCTGCACTTTCTATTCCCCAGGGGACCTGCCTTCAGATCTGTCTGCCAGTGGTAATCTTCCTCATTTTCCTGTATCCAACCCTTGATATCCCTTGTGTAGGAAGGAACTGCAGATGCTGGTTTAAACCGAAGATGGACACAAATTGCTGGAGTAACTCAGTGGGACAGGCAGCATCTCTGGAGTGAAGAAATGGGTGACGTTCCGGGTCGAGACCCTTCTTCAGATATCCCTTGATATTCAGGATTCCCCAGACTTGCCTTCTCTACCTTTCACCCTTACGGGGGATGTGAGTTCCCACTGTTGAACTATTCCCACTACCTGCCTTACTCCTTTAGTGCTTTTGTATGTCTGAAGACCCAGCAAAGACCCAGCTTGCATGTGTCCATGTGTGGTGTAAAGCCTGGCTTGCAACCGCAAAGAAGGGCGGCACGGTGGCGCAGCGGTAAAGTTGCTGCCTAAACAGCGCTTGCAACGCCGGAGACCCGGGTTCAATCCCGACTCCGGGTGCTGTCTGTACGGAGTTTGTACCTTCTCCCCGTGACCTGTGTAGGTTTTCTCCGGGATCTTCGGTTTCCTCCCACACGCCAATTGGCTTTGTATAATTGTAAATTGTCCCCAGTGTGTGTGTGTGTGCAGGATAGTGTTAGTGTGTGGGGATCGCTGGTCGGCACGGACTCGGTGGGCCGAAGGGCCTGATTCCACACTATATCTCTAAACTAAACTAAAACGTTTCATTAATTCATTAATAAATTTGCAGTTACAGGGCCTCAAGGGAAGAATGATTATATGAAGATTGAAAGTGTTTTAGAGCCAGGGTCATACAGTACAGGAACAGGCCCTTCGGCCCATGCTGGACACAAAGCTAGCTTAAATCTCCCCTTCCTGCAGGTGATCCATGTACCTGCATTCCCTGCATATCCATATGCCTATCTAAAAGCCTTTATCGCATCCGGCAGTGTGATCCAGGCACCCCCTAGCGGGCAAATAACTTGCCCCCACGTATCCCTTGAACTTTGCCCATCTCACCATAAAGATCTTTGGCATTTCCACCCTCTGATTAAGGTTCTGCGTGATGTGATGATGTATTCTCTCCAAACGCTGCTAAATTCTTGAGGAGCTAAAGACCATCACCATGGAGCTGATATTAGTTTAGTATTAGATAGACACAAAAAGCTGGAGTAAAGGACCTGTCCCACTTGGGCGTCATTTGCGTGTCATTTACGCGACGGGCCGGTAGTGACTGACGCGCGATGGTCGCACGACTATCGCGCACAAATCACGCGTCATCGTGCATCATCGTGCGTCAGCACAGCCGTCTGGTGCGCGTGATTCATTAGAATACCCTGCTTCCCTATTCTGCGTCATGACCATCATGGAAGAACTACTGATTTTATTGCTACAGCAACAACAGAGACGTCTGTTAGCAGCAGCCCTCGTACTGACAGATCAGCCAGGCAGGAGTACAACAAGAAAGGCTAGCAAGAAACCCAGGAAGAGGTCTGTGGGCGAGGTTAGAGGTTACATGACGCGTAAAAGGCGGGCCGACTGCGTATGTGCGGCGCGCGGCGTCGGATGTTTACGGACGTTGACGCACGGTGACGTAACCATGCGTCACCAGCGTGCGTCACCACGCGATACAGCGTGCGTCGCCACCCCAATGCGTCAGCGTGCGTAAGCGATACATCACGCAGGTGGCGCGCGAGGATTTCGGTACACTCCGAAATCCTGGAGCGCCGCACGATACCGCACGCCACTACACGCGAATCCACGCCTCACCATGCGCTATGCGCGCGTCACCCACGCGCCCCCCACTCGTCACGATGCCTAGACCAATTTTCTACATGACGCGTAAATGAGGCACAAATGACGCCCAAGTGGGACAGGCCCTTAACTCAGCGGGGCAGGTGTGAAGTGTTTAACTGTTAATTAACTGTTAATTAACTGTTACTGTTTTTCGTTCCAACATGCATAAATGGAGACTGCCAGGCAAGCCCGATCACCCAACCTTTGGTCAGGGGGAGAATGTAAAACTCCGTCGTCAGGATCGAACCCGGGTCTCTTGCGCTGTGAGGCAGCAACTCTAACGCTGCGTCACCGTGCCATCCAGATACAGATAGTAGATTAAGAAACATGTGATGGTTAGTGATATATATAAGTCATCTGGATGAAAATGAATGTAGTCTGATCACAGATGGCACAAACACTGGAGTTATGGATAGTGAAGAATGTTTTTGTTTTTTTTGTTTTTTTTGTTTTGTTTTTGTTTTGTTTATTTTATTAGAAATTAATACAATACAAAACAATACAGTGGCACCTAATTTTAGGTGCCAACTATGTCATAACGTAATGCATTCTATGTACAACCTCTAGTTTTATGTTTTTGAAAAGGAGGTAAAAATAAAAAAAAAGAAAGAAAAAAATAATAGAGAAAAGAAAGAGGAAAAATAAATAGTAGAAAATAGAAAAACGTGAAGTGTGTATATAAGAAAAGAAAAAATAGAAAGTAGAAATAGTAGAAAAAGACCCTTAAAAAAGAAATTTTCAAATCTTTGTTTGGAGATGTAAATTTATCCACGACCTGACCTGAAATCAGTAATCTTTACGGTACTGAAGAAAGTTTTTTTTAAAAACATTTTCTGTTTCGATTTGAGATGGAGCCTTGGAGACACCAGGAACTGCAGATGCTGGAATCTTGAGTCAAATACAAAGTTCTGGAGGAACTCAGTAGGTCAGGCAGCCTCTGTGGAGGGAATAGACAGATGAGGTTTTGGGTCGGGATCCTTTTTCTGGTCTGACTCAGGATGAAGAATGGTCCTGACCCAATGCGATACGATACAATATGATAGAACTTTATTTATCCCAGGAGGGAAATTGATCAGCCAACAGTCATAAAAGCACAAAATACACAAAACACATGAAACATTAAATTAAAGTGATGAGTGGAAAGGCTTGGGGGATGTGCAAAGATTGAGGTGGGGGGTGGGGGGGTGGGGGGGGAGTCAGTCTCAGTCTACACCATGACAGAAGGGGGAGAGGTTGTAAAGTTCAACATAATTTGTCCATTCCCTCCATAAGACACGGAATAGTGATCAACTTCAGGAAGCCAAGCGGTACCCATACCCCAGTTTTCATTAACGTTGCCAAAGTAGGTTGAAAACTTCAAGTTCCTGGGCTTCAATATCACCAACAACTTCTCATGAACCACCCATATTGAAGCTATTTCTTTGATGACCCTCGGACTATCCTTGATCGGACTTTGCTGGCTATCTTGCACTAAGCATTATTCCCCTATATATTGTAAATGGGTGTAAATGGACAAATTTTAACATGTCTTATCTTTCTGCTGACTGGATAGCACGCAACAATAGCTTTTCACTGTACCTCGGTACACGTAAACTAAACTGAACTGAAACACAGAAGCTGCCTATCCCGCAGAATTCCTCCAGCACTTTGTGAATCAGAAAGGGCCATATTTCTTTTTAATTTGATGATAATTTATATTAGCCTGACCACTCCCGGGAGATATTTTCTATATTAAAGCTTTATATTGTAGACATTGATGCGTTTTTTTCTTTTAACAAGCAATTCCTTGATAGCTTTGAAGAATTAAGAGATTTTGGATGTACTGTAAGATGTGGCCCTCAAGACTTAAAATTCTAAATGAAAGTGGTCTTAAAATTGAGTTGCTGCTTGGAGTTTTGCTTCTTTCACAAAGCTTCAATTGAGATAAATTAGTGTCAATTAATTTTCTTCCAGTTTATTCAGTTCCTTCCTTAGACAACCCAAACACACCTAAAAAAAAGATGACCAGCTGACTGTAGAACATAGAACAGTACATGCTGGAACAGGCTCTTCAGACAATAGACAATAGACAATAGGCGCAGGAGTAGGCCATTCGGCCCTTCGAGCCAGCACTGCCATTCAATGTGATCATGGCTGATTATCCCCAATCAGTACCCCGTTCCTGCCTTCTCCCCATATCCCCTGACTCGGCTATCTTTAAGAGCTCTATCTAACTCTCTCTTGAAAGCATCCAGAGAACCAGCCTCCACCTCCCTCTGAGACAGAGAATTCCACAGACTCACCACTCTCTGTGTGAAAAAGTATTTCCTCATCTCCATTCTAAATGGCTTACCCCTTATTCTTAAACTGTGGCCCCGGGTTCTGGACATCGGCAACATGTTTCCTGCCTCTAGAGTGTCCAAACCCTTAATAATCTTTTATGTTTCAATAAGATCACCTCTCATCCTTCTAAACTCCAGAGTGTACATGCCCAGCTGCTCCATTCTCTCAGCATATGACAGTCCCGCCATCCCGGGAATTAACCTTGTAAACCTACGCTGCACTCCCTCAATAGAAAGAATGTCCTTCCTCAAATTTGGAGACCAAAACTGCACACAATACTCCAGGTGTGGTCTCACTCGGGCCCTGTACAACTGCAGAAGGACCTCTTTGCTCCTATACTCAACTCCTCGTGTCATGAAGGCCAACATGCCATTCGCTTTCTTCACTGCCTGCTGTACCTGCATCCTTACTTTCAGTGACTGATGAACAAGGACCCCCAGATCCCATTGTACTTCCCCTTTTCCCAATTTGACACCATTTAGATAATAATCTGCCTTCCTGTTTTTGCCACCAAAGTGGATAACCTCACATTTATCCACATTAAACTGCATCTGCCATGCATCTGCACCCAACCTGTCCAAGTCACCCTGCATCTTCATAGCATCCTCCTCACAGTTCACACTGCCACCCAGCTTTGTGTCATCTGCAAATTTGCTAATGTTACTTTTAACCCCTTCATCTAAATCATTAATATATATTGTAAATAGCTGTGGTCCCAGCACCGAGCCTTGCGGTTGCCCCACTAGTCACTGCCTGCCATTCTGAAGGGGACCCGTTAATCCCTACTCTTTGTTTCCTGTCTGCTAACCAATTTTCTATCCATAATAATAATAATAATAATGGATTGGATTTATATAGCGCCTTTCTAATACCCAAGGCGCTTTACATCGCATTATTCATTCACTCCTCAGTCACACTCGGTGGTGGTGAGCTACTTCTGTAGCCACAGCTGCCCTGGGGAAGACTGACGGAAGCGTGGCTGCTAATCTGCGCCTACGGCCCCTCCGACCACCACCAATCACTCACACGCATTCACACAGATTCACACGCAGGCAAAGGTGGGTGAAGTGTCTTGCCCAAGGACACAACGACAGTATGCACTCCAAGCGGGATTCGAACCGGCTACCTTCCAGTTGCCAGCCGAACACTTAGCCCATTGCGCCATCTGTCGTCCTCGTCAGCACTCTACCCCCAATGTCGGTGCCCAACATAAGAGCAGCACGGTGGCACAGCAGTAGAGTTGCTGCCTTACAGCGGCAGAGACCCAGGTTCAATCCTGACCACGGGTGCTGTCTGTACGGAGTTTGTACGTTCTCCCCGTGACCGTGTGCGTTTTCTCTGAGATCTTCGGTTTCCTCTCGTTGTAGCACATACGCCACTAATCCAGGCATCACTTGGTTACTCAGCGGGTCAGGCAGCATCTCTGAAGAACAGGCAGCATCTCTGAAGATCGGTGACGCTTCGAATTGGGACCCTTCTGCAGAGGGACAAAGAAAGCTGGGAGGAGGGTCAGGACAAAGTCTGGCAGGTAATAGATGGATACAGGAGAGGGGGGGGGGTGGTGGTTTATAGGCAGATGGGGGAACAAAGGCCAGAGGAAAAGACAGAAGCTGTGAGATAAAAGGATTGAAGTGTTGCAAATTGTGAAGCTAGAGGAAGGGGAGGGGTAGGGTGCAAATACGTGCAAGTCCAGGTGGGGTCACTGCGGAGAGGAGAGAGGGAGAAAGATTTGGAGTGGAGAGAAGGGGAGGTTGGGGGAAGGAGGGGGAGGGGAAGGGAGGTTTTGTCAGAATCTAAAATTAGAGAATTCAGTTTTCATACCATTGTGTTGTAAGGTGGGAGATTGCAACCTTCACGTGGTCCACCCTGTTTCGACGAATGCAATCAACCCGGCGTGCACAATCAAGTAAGATCAAATAGGACAAGTTGTCCTACAACCTTAGGCTGTGCACGCCATACACAAGAAGAAGAAGAAGCAACCCAAGTGGAATATGAGGTGCTGTTCCTCCAGTTTGCATGTGGCTTCATGCTGTCAATGGAGGAAGCCCAGGACGGAAAGGTCAGTGTGGGAATGGGAAGAGGAGATGAAATGGTTATCTGCCAGGAGATCCTGTAGGCCTAGGCGGATCGAACGCAAGTGCTGGGAGAAGCGGTCGCCGAGTCTATGCCTGGTCTCGCCGATGCAGAGGAGTCCACATCAGGAATGCCAGAGGCAGTTAGATGAGGTTAGAAGAGGTGCTCGTGAACCTCTGTCCCTGGATGGAGGTGAGGGGAGAGGTAGAGGGACAGGTGTTGCATCACGAAGGCTGGCTCTGTCCTGGGGGCGGAGTTGGAGTTGGATTCATGGGAGGTTGGTCTTGGAGGGGAGGATGCTCCTCAAACTGAGGAGCATCCTGGACAATACAGCTCACCCCCTCCATGACACACTGGTCAACCTGAGGAGCACCTTCAGCAACAGACTGGTTCCACCAAGATGCAGCACAGAACGCCACAGGAGATACTTCTTCCCTCTGGCTATCAAACTGTACAACTCCTCCCCCCTCTGTCGTGGGGTAGACTGACTCCCCTCCATTCCCCTCCCCTCCCTACCCCCTCCCAATCTTTGCACATCCCCAATCCTTTCCACTCGTCACTTTAATTTATTTTTTCATGGATCTTGTTGTGTTTTATGACTGTTGGCAGATCAATTTCCCTCCTGGGATAAATAAAGTTCTATCGTATCGTATGTTCTGCCATTGTAGGGGAAAGTACCTTAGGAGGGGGGTAGTTTGGATGGGAAGGGATGAGTGAACCAAGGAGATGTGGGAGTGGTCCCTGCAGATTGCGGAAAGGGGTGGAGATGGGTAGACATGAACAGTGGTGAGATCATGTTGGGGATGTCAGAGAATGATTCTGGTAAACCTACTCTCCGCCTCTCGGCCCTCTCCCTGCTTTCTATTAGTTAATAAATCCTAAAGAAGGGTTCCGACCCAAAACGTTGCCCATCCTTACAGATGCTACCTGACCTGCTGAGTTACTCCGGCACTTTTAGTTTAGTTTAGTTTAGAGATACAGCGCGAAAACAGGCCCTTCAGTCCACTGGGTCTGCGCCGACCAGCGATCCCCGCACATTAACACTATCCTACACCCACTAGGGACAATTTTTACATTTACCAAGCCAATTAACCTACAAACCTGTACGTCTTTGGAGTGTGGGAGGAAACCGAAGATCTTGGAGAAAACCCACGCGGATCACAGGGAGAACGTACAAACTCCGTACGGACAGAACCCGTAGTCAGGATCGAACCTGGGACACCGGCGCTGCAAGCACTGTACGGCAGCAACTCTACCGCTGCGCCACCGTGGCCATCTTCGGTATAAACCAGCAACAGCAGTTCGTTCCTACACATAATAAATACTGATCTCAATTAGATCGGGATAAATAAGGGCCTGAACTCAGAAGTGTGTCAGGTATTATTTGAGAATTGCTAACACTGGGTTTCAGATCCGCACACATTCAAAATTGACAACTGTTGAATAATTTGATTCAGCAATTCGGGATCTGAGGCAATGCTGCTGTTCTGAAACATTTCTGATTGAAGAGGCAAGAACAAGTAAGGCTTTGGAAGTTACAGGGGATAAATATTTGAATCTTTCTGATCTGTGCCACTGAATGATATATCACACTGTGCATTCACCGCACTGGAGCCATTGAAAGGGCAGCATGAAACCCCCTGGAAACACTACAAAATGTTGTCCATATTTTGTCCATTTCATTTCAAAATCCTAAATCCAGCCGTTGTTCTGCAAAGAGTTTTGTCAACGTTCAGCGTAGACACAAGGAACTGGGATCATTATTATTATCAAATTGGATGCATTAATTGATACTCAACGCCTCTGTAGAGATGCTGCCTCACAGCGGCAGAGACCCGTGTTTGATCCTGACCTCGCGTGCTATCTGTGTGGAGTTTGTACGTTCTCCCTGTGACCCCGTGGGTTTCCTTCGGGTGCTCAGGTTTCCTCCCACATCCCAAAGACGTGCGGGTTTGTCGGTTAATTGTCGGTTTTCCACTGTGCAGGGGAGTGAATGAGAAAGTGGAATAATATGGAACTAGTGTGAATGGGTGATCGATGGTTAGCATGGACTCGGTAGGCCGAAGGGCCTGTTTCAAGGGATATGAGGAGAAGGCAGGCACGGGTTATTGATTAGGGACGATCAGCCATGATCACAATGGTGCTGGCTCGAAGGGCCGAATGGCCTCCTCCTGCACCTAATTTCTATGTGTTTAAGAAGGAACTGCAGATGCTAGAAAATCGAAGGTAGAGAAAAGTGCTGTCTGAAGAAGGGTTTTGGCCCAAAACGGTGCCTATTTCCTTCGCTCCATAGATGCTGCTGCACCCGCTGAGTTTCTCCAGCACTTTTGTCTACCTATTTTCTATGTTGCTATGTTTCAACGCTGTATCTATCAATGGATCAATCAATGTCTTCCTAAAATGACAAATTATCTACTTGGGTCCTATTGCCACGGCACAAAGGATTTTTTTAAAGAAGATGACATTGCAACTACAAGAGGCTGAAACAGCAGCCTAGTTTTGAAAGCCTATAGATTTATTTGGAGATATCACATGACACAGCATGGTGTCGGTTTGAATTTTAACACTTCAAGAGACCTGGACTTAACTCATTCAGTTCTCCTTATCCTGTAAGACAAATGGCTGACAAATCTTGACTGGTATGACAAGTCCATTCAGTTTAGTTTAGTTTAGAGATACAGCGCGGAAACAGGCCCATCGGCCCACCGAGTCCACGCCAACCAGCGAACACCGCATATTAACACACAAACATCCATCACAGTGAGGAGGTGTTTGGAGATTCACTGAGATGGATGTGTGTGTGGAATTGTGTTAATTGTGTGTTTGTTTGTTTTTTGCTGTTATTTTGACTGCAGGGAACGACATTTCATCCAAACCTTTGTTTGTTTGAATGACAATAAAGGTATTCTAATTCTAATTAACACTATCCTGCACATTGTAGGGACAATTTACATTTATACCAAGTTAATTAACCTACAAACCAGGCACGGAAATCACTATCAAAATATGGAGGGGACTGGGGGACAGGGGGGGACATACACACGCACACACACACGCGAGTCTTCGGAGGCTCAATCCAACTTTGCCTGTCCCGCCTGGTTAACCTACAGCCCTGCCTGGCGGACGGGATACCAGCGCTGCTTCTCCGCGCTGGCTGTAAACCTGGGCCATATTTCCCGCAATTCCAGGCAGGTCTGTAGGGTTAACCAGGCGGGACAGGCAAAGTTGAGCTGGGTTTTGCGCTGCTTCTCTGCACTGGCTGTGGGCCTGGGGGTACAGCTCCCGTCTGACACCTGACCTCTCTGCCCACCCGTGGGGGGGGGGGGGGGGGCACTCGGGTGGGGACGGGACAGCGCCGGAGAGCCGGGATCGATCCTGGCTGTGGATGAGGCGCAGGTCTGTGTTTTGGCACGTCTCCCTCCTCCAATCACCGCACTGTATCCTCAGTCCCACCCCCCACCCGCCCACTCCTTCCTCCTCCAATCATCGCGCTGAATCATCATGTCCCGCCCTCATTGCCTGCTGACCGACGTCTCTCTCATCCAATCGGCGCCCTCGATCATCAGTCCCACCCCCACTGTCTTGCGGAAAGCGGAGATTTCACCGGGTTTTACAATCCGGATTACAAAAACTTGGGGGGATCGTCCCCCACTTCTCAAAACAGAGGGGGGACGTGTCCCCCCTGGCCCCCCCGGGATTTCCGCCCCTGCGAAACCTGTACGTCTTTGGATTGTGGGAGGAAACCAGAGATCCAGGAGAAAACACACGTGGTGCAGCCAGAAGGCAAGGAGAAGCCCCTTTAGACATTGGAACAGGGGCTGCGACCTCACACACCCCATGTACACGTGGACTGAATCCACGCTGAATACTCATCAATTACGCACACTATGATGCAATACTTCATAAGTTCATGTTATAGGAGCAGAATTAGGCCATTCGGCCCATCTGAACCTTCTGAACCTAAATGTTGTAGTCGGCAGGGCAGTACTCTGCATATCGCCAACTTGGACAATTTTACACTTTTTTTATCAAGCCAATTAACCTACAAACCTGCACGTCTTTGGAGTGTGGGAGGGAGGAAACTGAAGTTCTCGGAGAAAACCCACGCAGATCATGGGGAGAACGTACAAACTCCATACAGACAGCACCCGTAGTCGGGATCGAACCTGGGTCTCTGGCGCTGCATTTTGCTGTAAGGCAGCAACTCTACCGCTGTGCCACCGTGACTGCATCGTCCACTCTGCTGTTCAATCATAGCTGATCTATCTTCTTCTCTCAACCTCATTCTCCTGCCTTCTCCCCATAACCCCTGACACCCGCACTAATCAACAGTCCATCTATCTCTGCCTATAGAATCTATCTGTGTCTGTGGCAATGAATTCCACTGTGATCAGCTGCTCATCAACACCATATACAGCAAATCCACTGACATCACATGTTGAGTATTTGGTGATACTAGTGTGTTGTGAATTCCCTGCTAATCCACACTGCACATCCTACTTTTAATGTCTTTTAATTTTTTGTGTGTTTTTTATAGTCCTTCGTTTTACGGTTTTTTAATGGTTTTTAATTGTTTGTAATAGCTTTTTGTTCGTGATTTCTCATGTACAGCACTTTGTGGCAACTGTGGTTGTTTAAAGTGCTTTATAAATAAAGTTATTATTATTATTATTATTATTATATTACAAGTAAGTGACACTCGACGAGAGTAGGGAAATCGAGGAGCAGAGGACAGGTTCAAGGTGAAGGGGAAAAGATTTAATGGGAATCCGAGGGGTAACTTTTTCACACAAAGGGTGGTGGGTGTATGGAACCAGCTGCCAGATGAGGTAGTTGAGGCTGGGACTATCCCAACGTTTGAGAAACAGTCAGACAGGATATGGACCAAGTGCAGGCAGGTGGGACTAGTGTAGATGGGACATGTTGGCCAGTGTGGGCAAGTTGGGCCAAAGGGCCTGTTTCCACACTGTATCACTCTATGACTATGACCCGACTGACTCCCGACTGACTCCGGAAAGAGAATTCTTACTTAAAATATCCGTTGCTTTGCTCATCCTTCGTGTAAAACTGAGCAAATAATACATTGTGAAACTGCCCTCTGAATCCTTGATAACAAGGTTACAAACCACAGTGGGAATCAACAAGTACATTCACACAGTGTGTAGGAAGGAACTGCAGGTGCTGGTTTACATCGAAGATAGACACAAAATGCTGGAGTAACTCAGCGGGTCAGGCAGCATCTCTGGAGAGAAGGAATGGGTGACGTTTCGGGTCGAGACCCTTCTTCAGACTGTCAGGGGAGAGGGAGACTAGAGATGTGGATGGGTAAGGTGTGAAAACGACAGATCAAAGCCGACGATGATACGGAAATGTTAGGATTCACTGCACTCATTCCTGGCTTAGACACAAAGTGCCTCAGCGGGCTATACCTTTCAATACCTCTAGTGACCTCTCCTCTGACTCTGAAGATGGGTCTTGGTCCAAAACGTCACCTATTTCTTTTCCCGCGTTCATAAGTTTTAGGAGCAGAATTCGGCCATTTAGCCCGTCAAGGGTCGGCGCGGTGGTACAGCGGGTGGAGCTGCTTCTTCACAGCATCAGAGACCTGGTTCGATCCTGACTACGGGTGCTGTCTGTACGGAGTTTGTACATTCTCCCGTGACCAGGGCGGGTTTTCTCCGGATGCTCCGGTTTCCTCCCACGCTCCAAAGACGTACAGGTTTTGTAGGCTAACGAGCTTGGCATCATTGTAAATTGTCCCTAGTGTGTGTAGGACAGTGGTAATGTGCGGGGATCGCTGGGTGGCACAGACTCGGTGGGACGAAGGGCCTGTTTCCGCTCTGTATCTCTAAACTAAGCTAAAACTAGACTCAAAGAGGAAAAATCACATGGCAGATCTCAGGCTGGCCCAACGATGTACATAGGATGCACAGTAGCTGGTTGAATAATGCAAACCAAACACAATTTGCAGAAAAGGCAGGAGGGATATGTACCTAAGTGCAGAATCGACGAACATTTAGCATAATTAACAGATTAGCAAGCCTTACCTCGAGTGTAAATTAAGGTTGTTAATTAAAGCTCGCGTAGTCCATCACACACGCTAAGATCCTCCCAATGGTCGGATGTTAGGTCCAGCTCTGAAACTTCCTCTCATCACTCTGAATCCCTGTAGATATCTCCTGACTAGAACTGAAAACATTTGCACTTGTATAGGGGCGGTACGTAGGCGCAGGGATAGGGCAGCTGCCTCACAGCGCCAGAGACCCAGGATCGATTCTGACTTCCTGCACTGTCTGTTCAAAGGTGTCTAATGCAGTACACCTTTCATAATCATTGTCACACCTGCAGTTTCCACAGGAGATGGAGGAAGAAATGTATGCCCAATGGGTGGGGGAGCAGAGGAAAGAGGGGGGGGGAGCGGGCAGACCCAGGTTCGATTCTGACTACGGGTGCTGTCTGTACGGAGTTTGCACGTTCTCCCTGTGAACGCTTTGGGTTTTCTCCTGGTACTCAGTTTCATCCCACACTCCAAGGACGTGCAGGTTTGTAGGTTGACACAAAATGCTGGCGTAACTCAGTGGGTCAGGCAGCATCTATGGAGAAAAGGAGTGGGGACATTTTGGGTCGAGACCATTCAGTCTGAAAAAGGGTCTCAACCCAAAACATCGCCTATTCCTTTTCTCCAGAGATGCTGCCTGACCCGCTGAGTTACTCCAGCATTTTGTGCCTTTCTTCAGTATAAACCAGCATCTGCAGTTCCTAACACAGGTTAAATGACTCCTGTGTGCCCCTACTGTATAGCGAGTGATGAGTAAAGGCCCTGTCCCACTTACGTGTCCTTGGCATGCAAATTATGTGACCTCGTGGTTGCTTTGAGGCGCACGGGCATCGTGTGGCCGTGCGGGGCTGGTCCCATTTAGCACGGAGGGGTATGTAGTTGTGCGCGACATCGCGCGGGGCTCCGAAATTTTTGTAGTGAACTAAATCTTCGCGCGCCTACGGCCTGTCACGGAACTGACGGCCAAAGTGGGACAGGCCCAACACCCTGGCACGACGCAACGTCTCACCTCCAACAGCAGCAGAGGCAGGCAAACGATCGCCGAGCTCGGCCTGGGGCTCACGGCCGTTGCGGATCCGGATCCTCCCCCACTTCTACTGCCAGAGCGGGGCCAAGAAAATTGAAGATGGACCCAAATTGCTGGAGTAACTCAGCGGGACCGGCAGCATCTCTGGAGAGAAGCAATGGGTGACGTTTAGGGTCAAGACCCTTCTTTTCAGACTGAAGGAGAGTCTCGACACAAAACGTCACCCATTGCTTCTCTCCAGAGATGCTGCCTGTCCTGCTGAGTTACTCCAGCTTTGTGTCCATCTTCAAAATGACATCACGCGCTCCAGACGGCTGTGCGGACGCATGAAATCGTGCCCGACCTTCGCGGGGACCGTTTACGAGGTCGCGTAATTTGCGTGCCAAGGACACATAAGTGGGACAGGTCCTTAAGTGGGATAATGTCAAACTGGTTTACGGGTTATCGATGGCTGGCGTGGACTCGGTGGGCCGAATGGCCTGTTTCACATTGTATCTTTAAACTTAAAGGAAGGCCATGTGAGGAACCAGACATGAATCGACAACTCACTGTGAATCACTGGTGATGATACAGTTCTGTGCACCATGCTATGGGAAGGATGTTGTCAAGCTGGAAAGGGTACAGAGAAGATTTACCAGGATGTTGCCAGGACTCGAGGGTCTGAGCTACAGGGAGAGGTTGAGTAGGCTGGGACTCTATTCCTTGGAGCGCAGGAGGATGAGGGGTGATCTTATAGAGGTGTATAAAATCATGAGAGGAATAGATCGGGCAGGTGTTCAGAGTCTCTTGCCCAGCGTAGGTGAATCAAGAACCTGATGACATAGGTATTAGGTGAAGGGGAAAATATTTAAAAGGAATCTGAGGCTTCACACAAAGGGTGGCGGGTGTATGGAATAAGCTTTCTCAGGAACGCCGGAGGTTGAGGAGAGACATGATAGAAGTCCACATGCTGGAAGTACTGCAGCACACCTGACCCAGGTGTGCCGCAGGTAAGCCCAGGTAAGCCGCAGGTAAGCTCCAAGCTGCCGCATGCCCACGAACCCCATGTCCCTCTCCCTGCACTACCTCCATTGTGTTCCGGGGGTGCCTCCTGCAGCCACCCTTGCAGGCGCTGGAGGCAATACCCCGCTCCCTCTGCCACCGGCCCACTCCTCATGTCCATCATCACCAGCGGCTCCCTTCTCCTCCACACTCTGGTTTTCGGGGCTTCCGAGCTTACCTCCCATGGGCGGCAGCTTCTCGGCAGCGGGCGAACCACGCCTGCCGCCAAACCTGGTCGGTGGGTCTCCGTTCTCGGCAGCAGGCGCCTCGTCTGCATACTGCCGGGGATGGCGGTGAAGGCGGCTACAAGAGTAATAGTCACAGGGTCATGGAGTGATACAGTGTGGAAACAGGCCCTTCAGCCCAACTTGCCCACACCGGCCAACATGTCCCAGCTTGCGCTTGGCCCATATCCCTCCAAACCTGTCCTATCCATGTATCTGTCTAACTGTTTCTTAAACGTTGCGATAGTCCCAGCCTCAACTTCCTCCTCTGGCATTTAAGAAGGAACTGCAGATGCTGGAAAATCAAAGGTAGACATAAGGGCTGAGAAACTCAGCCGGTGCAGCAGCATCTATGGAGCGAAGGAAATAGGCAACGTTTCGGGCCGAAACGTTGCCTATTTCCTTCGCTCCATAGATGCTGCTGCACCCGCTGAGTTTCTCCAGCACTTTTGTCTACCTACGTCCTCTGGCAGCTTGTTCCATACACCCACCACTCTTGTGTGAAAAGGTTACCCCTCGGATTCCTATTGAATCTTTTCCCCTTCACCTTGAACCAAGTCCTCTGGTCCTCGATTCCTCTACTCTGGGCAAGAGACTCTGTGCATCTACCCGATCTATTCCTCTCATGATTTTATCCACCGCTATAAGATCACCCCTCATCCTCCTGCGCTCCATGGAATAGAGTCCCAGCCTACTCAACTCTCCCTGTAGCTCACACCCTCTAGTCCTGGCAACATCCTCGTAAATCTTCTCTGAACCCTTTCAAGCTTGACAACATCTTTCCTATAACATGGTGCCCAGAACTAAACACAATAGTGAAGGAGTATTTATACAAACACATGAACGGGGGGCAGGGAATGGAGGGAGGTAGTCCATGTGCTGGGAGCTGGGATCAGGGTCGATTGGCTCCATGGTCAGCATGGATCTCAAGGGCCAAATGGCCTGTTCCTGTGCTCAAACGTTCTATGTTCCACATTCTCCCTGTGATGACGTGCATTTCCACTGGGTGCTCCAGCTTCCTCTCAAACATGCTCAACATCATTGTGTAGATAAAGTCCAAAGTAATATCCATCAATTACACCGGGCGCTCACATTTACTCCTCGTGCAGCGAGCGAGGCTGATTGTAAATTAGCTCGTGTAGGTTACTGGCAAGATAATCTAAGGGGAGGTGTGTGTGTGTGTGTATGTATGTGTGTGTGTGTGTGTGTGTGTGTGTGTGTGTGTGTGTGTGTGTGTGTGTGTGTGTGTGTGTGTGTGTGTGTGTGTGTGTGTGTGTGTGTGTGTGTGCCTGTGTGTGTGTGTGTATGCGTGTGTGTGTGTGCATGCGTGTGTGTGCGTGTGTGTGTGTGTGAGCGCGTGCGTGCGTGTGTGTGTGTGTGTGTGCGCGTGCGTGCGTGTGTGCGTGTGTGTGTGTGTGTGTGTGCGCCTTGCGTGCGTGTGTGTTTATGTGCGTGTGTGTGTGCGTGTGTGTGTGTGTGTGTGCGCGTGCGTGCATGTGTGCGTGTGTGTATGTGTGTGCGCGTGCGTGCGTGCGTGCGTGTGTGTTTATATGCGTGTGTGTGTACAAGTGCCGCAGATCTACAGTTAAAGCATAATAGGGTCAAACAGCACAGATTGAGATTCATCCAGATTCAGGGACAGTTTCGTCCCTGCTGTTATCAGGCTACTGAACCATCCTATCACCTACCGGGGAGCGGTCCTGACTTACCATCTACCTCATTGGAGACCCTCAGACTATCTTTAAGGGGGTATTCTTTATTTTATCTTGCACTAAATGTTATTCCCTTTATCATTTATCCGTACACTGTGGAGGGCTCGATTGGAATCATGTATAGTCTTTCCCTGTACCTGTATCATGTATAGGTTTTCACACAGAGAGTGGTGAATCTCTGGAATTCTCTGCAACAGAAAGTAGTTGAGGCCAGTTCATTGGCATTATTTAAGAGGGAGTTAGATGTGGCCCTTGTGGCTAAAGGGATCAGGGGGTATGGAGAGAAGGCAGGTACAGGATACTGAGTTGGATGATCAGCCATGATCATATTGAATGGCGGTACAGGCTCGAAGAGCCGAATGGCCTACTCCTGCACCTATTGTCTATGTTTCTATGTTTGTGCTGACAGGTTAGCACGCAACAGATAAGCTTTTCTCTTGGTTCACGTGACAATGCACTAAACCAATAAACTAAACTGAACAGGCCCTTCAGCCTGACCCTTCAAGTTAAATATGGATGAGACAGGTGAAATTGCACTCCCAGGAGCAGGTAAGGTACATAATGGGCTGAATGGCCTCTTTCTACGTCATTGTAAATGAAAGACCAGGTATAACTCTACTCCAAGCGCTGCTTACCTATTAGAAATACAGCTTCTTGGCGCACGGTGGTGCAGCAGTAGAGTTGCTGCCTCACAGCGCCAGAGACCCGGGTTTGATCCTGACTGCGGGCAATGTCCGTAGGGAGTTTGTACGTTCTCCCCGTGACGTGTGTGGGTTTTTTCCGGGTGCTCCGGTTTCCTCCCACACTCCAAAGACGTGCCGGTTTGTAGGCTAATTTGCTTGATATAAAATGTAAATTGTTCCTAGTGTGTGTCGGTTAGTGTTAGTGTGCGGCGATCACTGAAGGGCCTGTTTCCGCGCTGTATCTCTAAACTAAAATAAACCCAACTCACTAACGGCAGCCGGGTTAAACAGCAAAGGGGATCTTATAGAAACATATGAAATTCTTAAAGGATTGGAGAGGCTAGATGCAAGAAAAATGTTCCCGGTGTTGGGGGGAGTCCAGAACCAGGGGTCACAGTTTAAGAATAAGGGGTGGGCCATTTAGAACTGAGATGAGGAAACACTTTTTCACCCAGAGAGTTGTGAATCTGTGGAATTCTCTGCCACAGAAGGCAGTGGAGGCCAATTCACTGCATGTTTTCAAGAGAGAGTTAGATTTAGCTCTTAGGGCTAACGGAATCGAGGAATATTGGGGAGAAAGCAGGAACGGGTTACTGATTCTGGATGATCAGCCATGATCATATTGAATGGCGGTGCTGGCTCGAAGGAGCGAGTGGCCTACTCCTGCACCTATTTTATTATTTTTCTATCTTTCTATGTTTGCTCCCTGAGCTTGGTGCCACGAGCTTATATTGCCGCGGTATAATTTATGGAAATTAATTTAGATTTTGTTCTGACAGTGACGTTGAGTATATTTGGGAAGATGAACTGTTGGCAGGAGTCGGGCGAAGACTCTGCAACTGTGTGAGATCACCTCACTGCATCAGGACCGGTTTTACACGCTCCTACTTAGCTGGGTGACACTGACTGATGTGGTGCCTTGTAAATATTGTAGCAGGATTATATTATACTTCATAGCAATCATTCTAACAAATCATTTCATCAAACAGTGGTGTGAACCATCTATCCTGTTTAGTTAAACAGATATATATCAATATATTTCAATGCAATCTGGGCAGTTCTGTAATAAAGCAGCGTTTACCTATTGGAAACAAAAACAGCTCCTTGCACCATTCACATGAAGTGTGAAAACGCACATCTCCAGATTCAGGGATAGTTTCTTCCCAGTTTTTAATAGACACAAAATGCTGGAGTAACTCAGCGAGACAGGCAACATCTCTGCATAGAAGGAATGGGTGACCTTTTGGGTCAAGACCCTTCTTCAGACTGTAACGTCACCCATTCCTTCTCTCCAGAGATGCTGCCTGTCCTACTGAGTTACTCCAGCATTTTGTGTCTGGCTTCAGTGTAAACCAGCATCTGCAGTTCCTTCCTACACAGTTTCTTCCCAGCTGTTATCAGGCAACTGATTCACCCTACCACAACCAGAGAGCAGTGCTGAACTACTATCTACCTCATTGGTGACCCTTGGACTATCCTTGATCAGACTTCGCTGGCTTCCTCCAACCTCATCTATTGCATCCGCTGCTCTAGATGCCAGCTGATCTACATCGGTGAGACCAAGCGGAGGCTTGGCGATCGTTTCGCCGAACACCTCCGGTCGGTCCGCAATAACCAACCTGCCCTCCCGGTGGCTCAGCACTTCAACCCCCCCTCCCATTCCGTATCTGACCTCTCTGCCCTGGGACTCCTCCATGGCCACAGCGAGCAACACCGGAAATTGGAGGAAATGCACCTCATATTCCGCTTGGGCAGTCTGCATCCTGGGGGCTTGAACATTGAATTCTCCCAATTCTGCTAGCCCTTGCTGTCCCCTCCCCTTCATCATCCATCTGGTTGTCTCCTCCCCTCCCCTAGCCCTCGGGCTCCTCCTCTGCCTTTTTTCCTTTTTTCCTTTCTTCTCCCCACCCCCTATCAGTCGGAAGAAGGGTTTCGGCCCGAAACGTTGCCTATTTCCTTCGCTCCATAGATGCTGCTGCACCCGCTGAGTTTCTCCAGCATTTTTGTGTACCTTCGCTGGCTTTACCTTGCACTAAACATTATTCCCTTATCATGTATCACTGCACTGTAAATGGCCCGATTGTAATCATGTATTGTCTTTCTGCTGACTGGTTAGCACGCAACAAAAGCTGTTACACCTCGTTACACGTGACGGTAAACTAAGCTAAAACTTCCAGTCTTTGTGGAATTCCTCTCAATGTCTGAACTAGTGGAAGCTTTGGAATGAGCAACACTTAATCATGTCGACCCGAAACGTCACCCATTCCTTCTCTCCAGAGATGCTGCCTGTCCCGCTGAGTTACTCCAGCATTTTGTGTCTATCTTGGGTAGATAGTAGTTCAGGACTGCTCTCTGGTTGTGGCAGGATAGTTCAGTTGCCCGATAACTGCTGGGAAGAAACTGTCCCTGAATCTGGAGGTGTGCCTTTTCACACTTCTGTACATTTTGGCATCTGCAGTTCCTTCCTGCACAATTAGACGTGTGTGTGGGTCCAGGTCGAGCAGGCTAAGTTGAAGGTTGTGGTGCAAAGCTGCTTATACAGGCTACAAACGCGGCCTTCGAAACCAAAGAGAGCATATACAGATCTAGTGAAGATTGCCGCAATGAGACTGTCTTTACCTGGGCAAGAGATTTGCCCACGTCTACAAGGGAAAGACCAACACTGTTACTCCTGGTGGTAAACCAAATAAAACCTGCGTCATTTGGGGTAAAGTGACTCGTTCTCATGGAACAGTTGCATGGTGGTGCCAAGTAGTAACCTGCCTGCGAAGGCTATTGGGCATAGGACTCCTGTGATGCTGCACCCATCAAGAATTTAAAGCAACGGTGTACATACATTGGAAATAAGCAGTAAATTTGTCTAAAAATATATAATATTAAAGTGTGAAGTTTGAGTAAGGGACGTGTGGGGGGCAGGGGCAGGGGCAGGGGCTGTGGTGAGAGGGGGCGGCGGGTAACCTGTGCCACGTTAGTGATGATGACTGCGCCGAGACTTTCTTAGGCTGCCCTCCACACCTCCCGCCTGCAGCGACCACGTTTCAAGTGGAGCGCCCGATGGAGATAGGGAGCGCAGGGCAGCTCTGTACGTCTTCTTTTCCCCATTTCAATCGCTGGGGAAGTGACAGGACCTCCTCATTAGGCCTAATAAAGCAGGCAAGTGTTAGTGCCAGAGCTGTGTGTGTCTGTGGATGGGGTCACTCCACTATTCCAGGTGCCGCCTTGGGGCACTCCTTACACTTGCTACATAAGTGGCACATTACAGCCCTGCTCATATCATATTCAAATGCAAAAAAAAAAAGGAACATATTTTCCCCGTGATTTGCCGGCCAGGAACAAAAGAGACTCTCTAATCAAACGAGCCTGACAATTTGATGTCTTGACATTAAAAGCAGCGAGCGGCAGGGCTGTGCCAAATGCACCACATTACTTACAGCTATCTCTTTGAATTGGAGAAGAATCATTTCTTTGTTAAGAAAATTAAAAATTCATCAGACGGAAAGCCGTCTGAGGTCCGGCGGAATGCGCTCTGGTGATGGAACCAACATTTGTAAAGGTTCCAGTTCCTTAAGCGATGATTGTTAGTGATCGCTGCCTTATTAAGAGCTGTGGGAGTGGGTTGGCATTGGAGAGGAGGGGGTGCCTGTATAGTCTGAGCTTCGCTACGGGTCTACTCTGCGAGGGACACATTAACCGCCTCGCTGCTACAGTCCCTCGTTTATATTCAGCTGCCAGACATAAGATTCTGCTCAGGCATCAGTCTGAAGAAGGGTTTCGGCCCGAAACGTTGCCTATTTCCTTCGCTCCATAGATGCTGCTGCACCCGCTGAGTTTCTCCAGCACTTTTGTCTACCATAAGATTTAGCTCTTAGGGCTAACGGAATCAAGGGATATGGGGAGAAAGCAGGAACGGGGTACTGATTCTGGATGATCAGACATGATCATATTGAATGGCTCGAAGGGCTGAATGGCCTACTCCTGCACCTATTGTCTATGTTTCTAACTCAGAAGACCCAAAACGTCGCCTATTGCTTCTCTCCAGAGATGCTGCCTGACCCGCTGAGTTACTCCAGCACTTTGTGTCTTGTCATAAGTTCTAGGAGCGGACATCGGCCGTTCGGCCCATCACGGTGGAGGAGCGGGTAGAGTTGCTGCCTCGCAGCGGGAGAGACGCGGGTTCAATCCAGGCTATGGGTGCTGTCCGAATGGAGTTTGTACCTTCTCCCTGTGACCTGCGTGGGTTTCCCCCGGATGCACTCCCACACCACAAAGCCATGCAGGTTTGGAGGTCAAGAGGCTTCCGTAAAATTATGAATTGTACCTAATGTGTGTAGGATAGTGCTAGTGGCAGGCATGGACTCAGTGGGCCGAAGAGCCTGTTTGCATGCTGTATCTCTAAACTAAAATATATCTCTAAACTCAGTCTACTCCACCATTCAATCATGGCTCATCTATCTTTCCTTCCAGACCTCATTCTCTGGCCTTCTCCCCATAACCCCTGACATCCATACTAATCAAGAACCTGTCAATCTCTGCCTAAAAAATAGGCCGTCTCTGTCAATGAATTCCACAGATTCACCACCCTCTGACTAAAGAAATGTCTCCTCATCTCCTTTCTGAATGTGCGTCCTTTTATTCTGAGGCTGTGGCCTCTGGTCCTAGACTCTCCCACCAGTGATGACATTCTCTTCCACATCCACTCAATCCAGGCCTTTCACTATTCGGTAAGTTTCACTGAGGTTTCTCGCTCATCCTTCTAAACCCCAGCGAGTACAGGCCCAGTGCCGTCAAACGCACATCGTACGTTAACCCACTCATTCCTGGGATCATTCAAATGGGACAATAAGTTGGGGGCGGCACAGTGACGCAGTGGTAGAGTTGCTGCCTTACAGCGCCAGAGACATGGGTTCGATCCTGACTACGGATGCTGTCTGTACAAAGTTTGTATGTTCATCTCGTGACCAAGCGGGTTTTCTCCAAGACCTTCGGTTTCCTCCCACACTCCAAAGACGTACAGGTTTGTAGGTTAATTGGCTTGGTATTAATGTCACATTGTCCCTAGTGTGTGTGGGATAGTGTCTTGTGATAATGTACGGAGATCAGTGGGTGGAAGGGCCTGTTTCCGCGCTGTATGACTGTATGACTCCACAACTCTAACTCCAACACTGACTCCTCATAAATCAACCCAAAACTCACCTCCACAGAGTTCCCAGCTGATGTTGGTCTGAAGAAGGCTCTCAACCCAAAACATCACCCATTCCTTCTCTCCAGAGATGCTGCCTGAGTTACTCCAGCATTTTGTGTCTATCTTCGATTTAATCCGGCATCTGCAGTTCCTTCCTACACATGATTTTGGGCCCTCATGCACAAGCTAACGGGGACACAAGGAACTTCAGATGCTGGTTTACAAAGAAAGGACACAAAGTGCTGGAGGAACTCAGCGGGTCATGCAGCATCTCTGGATAACATGGATAGGTGAGGCTTCGGGTCACAGGACCCTTCCAATTAAGACGGAGACACAAGGAACTGCAGATGCTGGAATCTTGACTAAAACACAAAGTGATGGAGTAACCTAGCAGGTCAGGCAGCTTCTGTGGAGAACACAGGCAGGCAACATTTTGGGTTGGAATCCTCCTCTGACTTCAGTCTGAAAAACGGGTCCTGTCTTGAAACTTCACCAATCCACGTTTTACGGAGTTTTACTCAAGATTCCAGCATCTGCAGTTCCTTGTGTTGAACCATCCAAGTGGTAAAGAAAGGGAAGGCTACTACCTACACCCTCAAGCTCATTCCCAATGGTGTATCCATGACAACACTTCCAAAGTTCCTCATTGACTGTAGAGGACTTCAGAAGTTCAAGGAACATGGAATTATCCACAAAAATATGGTGATAACAGCTCCTGTTACAGGTGTGATAGTGGAAGCAGGCATTGTCTCCAGCTCAAAACACTGGAGTGACTCAGCGGGACAGGCAGCATCTCTGGCGATAAGGAATAGGTGACGTTTCGTGTCAGCACCCTTCTTCAGAGGCAGGGGACTATCAAATTTCCCCCATCAAAGTTCTGGACTAACTCAGCGGGTCAGGCAGCAACTCTGGAGAACATGGATAGATGACATTTTGGGTCGGGACCCGTCTTCTGCTAACCCAAAGTCTCGTCTATCAATGTCCTCCACAGATGCTGCCTGGCCCACTGAGTTACTCCAGCACTTTGTGTTTTAGATCTCCATTCACTCCACCATTTAAATGTGGTCGATGATTTTACATTGATGATATGTGTGTCTCTGGGTCATAGATACTGTACATAGACAATAGGTGCAGGAGTAGGCCATTCGGCCCTTCAAACCAGCACCGCCATTCAATGTGATCATGGCTGATCATCCACAATCAGTACCCCATTCCTGCCTTCTCCCATACCCCTTGATTCCTCTAGTCCCTAAGAGCTCTATGTAACTCTCTTAATAATGCATCCATTGAATCGGCCTCCACTACCTACTGAGGCAGAGAATTCCACAAATTCACAACTGTCCGTGTGAAAACGTTTTTCCTCAGAGTTCTAAATGGCCTATCCCTTATTCTTAAACTGTGGCCCCTGATTCTGGACCCCCAAGATCAGGAACATGTTTCCTGCCTCTAGCGCGTCCAATCCCTTAATAATTTTATATGTTTCTATAAGATTCTCTCTCATCCTTCTAAATTCCAGTGAATACAAGCCCAGTCGATCCATTCTTTCACCACCAGGGGCGCCGCACGATTGGCAGCCTCGCCAACATTCCTGTCTGTTTTTTCGTATTATTTTTATTTTTAGTGTGTGTTAAAAGTTTGTGTAAATGTTCTCGGTTTGTTTTATGTGGGGGGAGGGGGTGGGAGGAGGGGGGAACTTTTTTTTTCAGTTTCTTACCTTGCCTGAGATGTGATTATTTTCCAGATCGCATCTCCGGTCGCTCTGCGGCCTACCATCGATGGAGCTGGAGGCCTCTTCAGACTGACTTGAACCCGCCTGGGATCGCTCCAATCGCGGCCTGTGGACTTACCTTCGCTATTTCGCCGTCTCAGGAGCGGCTAGTCAGGAGTTCCATCAACGCAGAGGTTCGACCAGCCCCGACGCGGGGCTCGATCGCCAGTGCGGGCGAGCTGACATTCCCCCCCCCCGATGCAAGAGCTGATCGCCCCGATGCGGAGGGCCAAATCGCCACCGGTGAGTCAAGATCGTCCTGTCAACGGAGGGTTCGAGAGCTAAGGGAAGAGATTTAAACTTTTTTTCGCCTTCCATCACAGTGAGGAATGTGGAGGAGTCACTGTGGTGGATGTTTATGTTAAAATGTATTTTGTGTGTTCTGTTACATTTTATTTGAATGACTGACTTGGCAAATGAAATTCCTCGTATGTTGCAAAACATACTTGGCTAATAAAGTATTATTGTGAATGTGATTGTGAAACAGGCCCGCCATTCCGGGAATTAACCTGGTGAACCTACGCTGCACTCCCTCAATAGCAAGAATGTCCTTCCTCAAATTAGGAGACCAAAACTGCACACAATACTCCAGGTGTGGTCTGTACAACTGCAGAAGGACCTCTTTGCTCCCATACTCAACTCATCTCGTTATGAAGGCCAACATGCCATTAGCTTTCTACAATGCCTGCTGTATATGCATGTTTACTTTCAGTGACTGGTGTACATGGACACCCAGGTCTCGTTGTACTTCCTCTTTTCCTAACCTGACACCATTCAGATAATAATCTGCCTTCCCTTTCCTGCCTCCAAAGTGGATAACCTCACATTTATCCACATTATACACTATGAATGTGTATTGTTTACACGCTGTTCTGGGAACACCAACCTACACACACTGGGGACAATTTACAATTATACCAAACCTGTACGTCTTTTGAGTGTGGGAGGAAACTGGATCACCCAGAGGAAACCCACGTGGTCACAGGGAGAACAAGTTCATGTTATAGCAGTAGAATTAGGCCATTCGGCCCATCAAGTCTACTCTGCCATTTTATCATCGCTGATCTCTGCCTCCTAATCCCATTTTTCTCTCTTCTCCCATAACCCTTGACCCCCGTTCTAATCAAGAAATTGTCTACCTCTGCCTTAAAAGTATCCACAGATGGTTTCCACAGCTGTCTGTGGCAATGAATTCCACAGATTAACTACCCTCTGACTAAAGAGGTTCCTCCTCATCTCCTTTCAAAAAGAGTGCCCTTTAATTCTGAGGCTATGACCTATGTTCCTAGACTCTCCCAGCAGTGGAAACATCCTCTCCACATCCACTCTATGCCTTTTATTATTCTGTAAGTATCAATGAGGTTCCCCCTTCAACATCTAAACTCCAGCGCGTGGACGCCCAGTGCTTTCAAACGCTCATCATCAACGTCTACTCATTCCTGGAATCAGAAAGTACAAACTCTGTACAGACAGCACCCATAGTCAGGATCGAACCTGGGTCTCTGCAGCTGCAAGGCAGCAACTCTACCGCTGCGCCACCGTGCCGTCGGAGATGGATGAGACCGTGATGGGTTTAGGGAAGCAAAAAGAGGAAAGCTATTCTCTGAGTGATGAAGAGGAATTGATGAGCCTGTGAAAGGAAATGAGTTGTGAAGCTTCAGAATAGTTAAGGGTAAGGTGGAATGGGAACTCTGAGGGCCCCAGGAACTGTATATGCTGGAATCTGTCCCGAGGTGAAACATGGCCTGACATTACCTCGATAGAATGGATGTGGAGAGAATGTTCCACTAGTGGGAGAGTCTCGGACCAGAGGGCACAGCCTCAGAATAAAAGGACGTTCCGTTAGGAAGTAGATGAGGGGGAATTTCTTTTGTCAGAGGGTGGTGAATCTGTGGAATTCATTGCCACAGACGGCTGTGGAGGCCAAGTCAATGGATATTCTTAAGGTTGATTGATTCATGATTAGTACGGGCGTCGGGGGTTATGGGGAGAAAGCAGGAGAATGGGTTTGAGAGGGAAAGATAGATCAGACGTGATTGAATGGTGGAGTAGACAGACTTATTGGGCAGAATGGCCTAATTCTGCTCCTATCACTTCTGAACCTATGAACATATTACTCCAGCGTTTTGTGTTTGCAATCGGATCAATGTGATTACTGCGCAGAGTATAGACCTAAAGTACCGAGTCACCGCGGCCTGCTTCATCATAAGTAAATAAGTTATTTAGAGTTATTTGAAAGTTTATACATTTTTTGGTGGCATTCAGAGTATTGTGTTCAGTTTTGGTCACCCTGCTATGTACTTTAGAATTTGGACTTCGAAGATACAATGTGGAAACAGGCCCTTCGGCCCACCGAGTCCGTGCCGACCAGCAATCGCCCCGTACACTAACACTATCCGACACACTGGGACAATTTGACAACTTACCGACGCCAATTAACCGACAAAGCTGTAGGTCTTTGGAGTATGGGAGGAAACCGGAGCACCTGGAGAAAACCCACGTGGTCACAGGGGAGAAGGTACAAAGTCCGTAGAGACAGCGCCCATCGTGAGGATTGAACCTGGGCCTCTGGCGCAGTAAGGCAGCAATCTACCTCTGTGCCAGTGTACTGCCCAAAACTTGCATTTTAAATCGTGGGATCGGAAAGATGGAATTAGGCTGGAAAGAGCGCAGAGAAGATTTACGTGGATATTGCCAGGTCTTGAGGGCCCTGGGTTGTAGGATGCGGTTAGGCAGGTTAGGGCTATATTGTTTAAGAAGAAACTGCAGATACTGGAAAATCGAAGGTAGACAAAAGTGCTGAAGAAACTCAGCGGGTGCAGCAGCACCTATGTAGCGAAGGAAATAGGGAACGTTTCGGGCCGAAACCCTTCTTCAGACTTATGTAGGGTGGGGGATGGGGGGTGTGTGGGGGGGGGGGGTTGGGGAGAAGAAAGGAGAAAGGAAGAGGAGGAGCCAGAGGGCTGAGGGAGCGCTGAGAAGGGGAGGAGACAGCAAGGGCTACCGGAAATTGGAGAATTCAATGTTTATGCCGCTAGGGTGCAGACTGCCCAAGCGGAATATGAGGTGCTGCTCCTCCAATTTCCGGTGGTGTTCACTCTGGCCATGGAGGAAGCCCAGGACAGAAAGGTCGGATTCGGAATGGGAGGGGGAGTTGAAGTGCTGAGCCACCGGGAGATCAGGTTGGTTAATGCGGACCGAGCGGAGGTGTTCGGCGAAACGATCGCCAAGCCTACGCTTGGTCTCACCGATGTAGATCAGCTGACATCTAGAGCAGCGGATGCTCTAGATGTCTATATTCCTTGGAGCGCAAGAGGGTGAGGGGAGATGGGGAATATAAAATCATGAGGGGAATAGAGAGAATGAATTAATCGAGCCTTTTATCCATGGTCGGGGAATTAATCACTGGTGGGCAAAGGTTTAAAGTGAGAGGGGAAAGATTTAATAGGAAACTGAGGGGCAACATTTTCACACAGAGGATGGTGGGTAAATGGAATGAGATTGTAGAGGAGGTATTTGGGGCAGGTATTCTTTGGTCCCCCTCAGTCAAGGCTGACCATCTCCAGGGTTGGAGGACGCCTGTGCGTGACTTTGTTTAACGTGGGGAGATTGGTGCACAGACAGCCACCAATCTCCCCACGTGGTCCTTGACAGATCTGGGTCAGGATCCAGTGGCATGGAGTCCAAGACGACCGGAGACCCTTTTCTGCTGCAGCCTTCATCCGCCTTCCCAGCCGTTGTGACGTTCCACTAGGGTCAGCCATCATCCTCCGCCTGTTCCACCGTTGAGGTCTTGGTTGGATTGCTCTTTGTCAGAGTCCTCCCCCTCAGCCTTACCGCCATGGGTGGCCCTACCAGGAGCATAGCTCCAGACGGCATCACTCTCAGGATCTCAGGACCACACAAGCTTTCTCCACCACGACAAGGTGACAATCCAATATTCTCACATCATTTAAAAGACATGTGGACAGGTGCATAGATGGGAGAGATTTAGACGGATATGGGTGAAACATGCGCAAATCGGACTAGCTTGGATGGGCCAGCATGGACAATTTGGGCTGAATGGCCTGATTGTGTGGTTACCCTTCCCTCTCCTGCCCTCCCGTACCCTAGTTGACGTGCTAGTTTCACTGTTGTCCTGTTGAGTTTCATTGTCTGTATAACTCATTATCACCTTCCCCACTGCCAACAATGGACCATTGTGGGTTCCACCTTTCCTCGATCAGCGTTACTTTTTTCCAAATCTTTCATTCATTTGTTCGATATCTCTCTATATCACCGACTATATCTCTAGTTTCCCTCTCCCCTGACTCTCAGACTGAAGAATGGTCTCGACCCGAAACACGTCACCCATCCCTTTTCTCCAGAGATGCTGCCTGACCCGCTGAGTTACTCCAGCTTTTTATGTCTATCTTCTGTAGAACTCTAAGTTAAGATGATAGAATTTTTACGTTGCGTTGATCTGTAGCTAGGATCTTAAATCACAAACAAAGGCCAGGGAAGCATCAGGAGAGGGTTGGCGGTGGTTGATAAAGAAAAGAGACTGGGAAATACATTGAAGAAAGATGCCAATGGCGAGCTTTCAAAGAAATGATGCATAAATTGCAGAAGAAAAACATATCCCTTTAAGGCACAAAAAACTCAGCAGTAAAAGTGGCTGACAGTTAAAAATAGGGATAGCATTAAATCTGAGACTGAAGCTTATAAAGATGCCAGAAACAGCAGTGGGTGTGAGGTTTGTGCATATTTTAAAACTTGGACCAGAAAATTGATAAAGAAAAACAAATTTGTATGTGACCATAAATACTTCAGACAAGTTGACCTGTTAAGGAAGCTTCTGTTAGAGACATAGATAGCATGGACAATCCAATGGTCAAATGGTTTAAGGGAGTTTTACATGTCATGGGTGAACTGCATAGTGAAATCTAACCAACAGACCTGTACGTCTTTGGAGTGTGGGAGGACACCGAAGATCTTGAAGAAACCCCATGTAGGTCACGGGGAGAACGTACAAACCCCGTACAGACAGCACCAGTAGTCTGGGTCTCCGGAGCTGTAAGGCAATGAAAGTAATTTTTGCATATTTACACACACACACACACACCATGTTTTGCCTCCATTTGCAAAATCCAAAGTCGGTCTACTTACCGGCGCGGAAACAGGCCCTTCGGCCCACCGAGTCCGCGCCGACCAGCGATCACCCCATACACTAGCACTATCCTACACACACTAGAGACAATTTACAATTTTACCAAAGACAATTAACCTTCAAGCCTGCACGTCTATGGAATGTGGGAGGACTGGCCAGGCTAGATGCAGGAAAAATGTTCCCAATGTTGGGCGAGTCCAGAACCAGGGGCCATAGTCTTAGAATAAAGAGGAGGCCATTTAAGACTGAGGTGAGAAAAAACATTTTCACCCAGAGAGTTGTGAATTTGTGCAATTCCCTGCCACAGAGGGCAGTGGAGGCCCAATCACTGGATGGATTTAAGAGACAGTTAGATAGGGGCTGGTGGAATCAAGGGATATGGGGAGAAGGCAGGCACAGGTTATTGATTGGGGACGATCAGCCATGATCACAATGAATGGCGGTGCTGGCTCGAAGGGCCAAATGGCCTCCTCCTGCACCTATTTTCTATGTTTCTATGAAACTGGAGCACCCGGAGTAAAACTACGTAGGTTACGGGGAGAACGTACAAACTCCGTACAGACAGCATCTCTGGAGAACGTGGCTTGGTGATGTTTTGGGTTGGGAGCATTTGATCAGACTATATATTTCATTACCAGAGGACTTGCCCTCTATGTCCATCTGAAGAAGCTGTAAGAGTATGAGATGCCTTGAGGAGATTGTGAATGTGAGTGGTCTCCAGAGCAGACTGCACTATGAATGTGGGAGGATTTAGTTGAGATACACAGTATGGAAATTGGTCCTACATCCCACCGAGTCCATGCCGACCTGAAGAAGGGTCTCGACCCGAAACGTCACCCATTGCTTCTCTCCAGAGATGCTGCCTGAGTTACTCCAGCAATTGTGTCTATTTCCGACCATTGACGACCCCGTTCACAGTAGTTCTGTGTTATTCCACTTTCTCATCCACTCCCAACACACGAGGGAACAGTTTACAGGGTTTAATTAACCCACAAACCCGCACGTCTTTGGTATGTTGGAGGAAACCGGAGCACCGAAGGGGGAAGGCATGCAGTCACAGGGAGAACATGCAAACTCCACACAGACAGCACCCGAGATCAGGATCGAACTTGGGTCTCTGGCGCTGTGAGACATAGATAGAACATAGCACAGTACAGTCTTATCAACACATGTTGACTGCAGAGGCTCGCTGGCACAGCTGGTAGAGCTGCTGTCTCACAGCGCCAGAGACCCACGTTCGATCCTGATCTCGGGTGCTGTCTGTGTGGAGTTTGCATGTTCTCTGGCGCCAGCGCGACTCTGCAGTCAACATGCGTTGATAAGACTGTACTGTACTGTGCTATGTTCTATGTATGTTCTATGTTTAGGGATTCTTAGTGTAGTTTGTCATACGTGCTTTAACACAGCTAATGGATAAGAAGGAACTGCAGATGCTGGTTTACACCGAAGATAGACACAAATAGCGGGAGTAACTCAGCGGGACAGGCAGCATCTCTGGAGAGAAGGAATGAGGCTCTTCTTCAGACTGGGAATCAGGGAGAGGGAGTCTAGAGATATGGAAGGGTAAGGTGGGTGTCCTGTTAGGCCAATAGTTGGCTCGGGAAGCTATGACCTCAAGAGGGCTACGCGATAGCCTCAAGAATAATGGTGTTGGCCATTTAGGACTGAGATGAGGAAAAACGTTTTTCTCCCAGAGAGTTGTGAATCTGTGGAATTCTCCGCCACAGAAGACAGTGGAGGCCAATTCACTGGATGTTTTCAAGGGAGAGTTAGATATTTACCCACCAGGGGCACCGTGTGATTGGCAGCACCGCCAACAGTCTGTCTGTTTTTTCGCCTTATTTTGTTATTTTTAATGCGTTTAAAAAGTTTGTGTAAATGTTCTGCAGTTTGTTCTATGTGGGGGGAGGGGAGAAGGTCGGGAGAAACTTTATTTCAATCTCAACTTGCCGGAGATGCAATTGGTTTTCAGGTCGTCTCTGCGGCGTAACATCATGGAGCTGGAGGCCTCCTCGGACTAACTTTGAGCCCCTCCGCAGGGCGTGGACTTACATCGGAGCCCATTCCTTGCCTGGGATCGCTCCTGCGGATTTCACAACGAGATCTCGTAGACTCAGGAGAGGCTGAGTTGGGAGCTCCAACGACACAGAAGGTTCGACCCCAGCCCTGACCCGGGGCCCGATCACTCTGCGTGGGGTAGCTGACATGCAGGAGCTTGATCGCCCCGATGCGGAGGGCCCAAACGCAGCCGGATACGGGAGCCAAGATCGTCCCGTCAACGGCGGGCTCGAGGCCTCCGACCGTGGGAGAGCAAAGAAGGGAAGTGATGTGCCTTCCATCACAGAGAGGAATGTGGAGGAGTCACTGTGGTGGATGTTTATGTTAAAATGTGTTTTGGATTTTGTTGCTTTTTATTTGTATGACTGACTTGGCAAATGAAATTCCTCGTATGTTGCAAAACATACTTGGCTAATAAAGTATTATCGTATTGTTTATAGCTCTTAGGGCTAATGGAATCAAGGGATATGGGGGAAAAGCAGGAACGGGGTACTGATTTTGGATGATCAGCCATGATCATATTGAATGGCGGTGCTGGCTCAGGGCCGAATGGCCTACTCCTGCACCTATTGTCTATGTTTCAATGTTTCTCTGATGAACTGTAGAACTGGATAAACGACTAGGGTGGAGGAATGGGCAAGGGGGGAGGGGACAGAGTTTTCGCAGAAGTTATTTAAAATTAGAGAGTTCAACATTCATATTGCTGGGTTGTGAGGTGCTGTTTCTCCAATGGTCCCTGGATACACCGACTGTGTGTTAGCAGGGAGCGTTTTGACGAGTCTGTGGAATTCTCTGCCTCAGAGGGCGGTGGAGGCCGGTTCTCTGGATGCTTTCAAGAGAGAGCTAGATAGGGCTCTTAAAAATAGCGGAGTCAGGGGGATATGGGGAGAAGGCAGGAACGGGGTACTGATTGGGGATGATCAGCCATGATCACTTTGAATGGCGGTGCTGGCTCGAAGGGATAATGGCCTACTCCTGCACCTATTGTCTATTGTCTATTGACTCCGTGACTAACTCTTGACTGCAGCTTAGTTTAGTTTAGTTTAGAGATACAGAGCGGAAACAGGCCCTTCGGCCCACCGACCCGCGATTACCCCGTACACTAGCACTATCCTACACACACTAGGGACAATTCACAATCTTTACTGAAGCTAATTAACCGATAAACCTGTAGGGATAAATCTTTGGAGTGTGGGAGGAAACCGGAGCACCCGGAGAAAACCCACGTGGGTCACAGGGGGAACGTACAAACTCCGTACAGACAGCACCGGTAGCCGGGATGGAACCCGGGTCTCTGGCGCTGTCAGGCAGCAACTCTACCGCTGCGCCACCGTGCTGCCCTCAGTTATTTGGATGCTGATCGAAGGAGGTGCTTCATCCGTGTGAATGAGTGTCATCGAGGTACGTTAATACTGAAGGTCGAGTGTCAATGACTGGGGATTCCTTTCATCTGCAGGGTATTGACACGGTGAATGTGAGCTGTCAGTGGGCGTTTTGAGTCTGTCGACGTGGTCTATTGTGACACTGAGGTTGTTTAGTCACCATGAGTGTTTGACCCTGTGGATATGTGATGACAGTGGGGTGTTTTGATGTGAAAATGCGTGTTGAGCCACTGTCAGAGTACATTAATGGGGAACGCCTTGACTGTGACACAGTGTGTTGTCAGGGCCTCCGAAACTGTGAACGCATCTTGTCAGGGGGGATGCAAGCAGAAGCCTCCACGTGGCGCATCCCGGGCAATGCTGACGACAGAAACTGTACCACAGTGACTGACTGAAGTAGCCAATTCTGCAACCAACCGTCACTGACCGACCGGAAAGACGTGATATGGAAGATGGCCGGACACGAGGAAGAAGATCTTGTCAGGGGAGGTTCCCATGTGTGACTGTGCGCAGTCAGGAACGTGTGTTGGAAAATTAGCTTTCTCTTTAGAGATGCAGTGTGGAAACAGGCCCTTCGGCCCACCTAGTCCACGCCGACCAGCGAACACCAACACCATCCTACACACTAGGGATGATTTACAATTTTTCCAGAAACCAATTCATCTACACACCTGAAGATAGACACAACGTTCTGCAGTAACTTAGCGGGCCGGGCAACATCTCTGGAGAAAAAGGATGGGTGATGTTTTGGATCAGAACCCTTCTTCACACTATTACTTCAATCTGAAGAAGGGTTCCAACACAAAACATCACCCATTCTTTTTCTGCAGAGATGCTACCTGACCCTCTGAGTTGCTCCAGCACTTTGTGTCTATCTTTGGTATAAACCAGCATCTGCAGTTTCTTTCTGCACAAAACTTACAGACTTGTACATATTTGGAGTGTGGGAGGAAACCGGAGCACCCGGAGGAAACCCACGCAGGTCACGGGGAGAACGTACAAACACCATACAGACAGCACCCGGAGTCAGGATTGAACCTGGGTCTGTGGTGCCGTGAGGCAGCAACTCTACCGCTGCACTACTGTGGCGCCCAGTGTTGGTTTGAAGCTGGGACTCTGAGATATTTACTGACAAGTGGTGTCAGTCACGAGATACTTTGTCACTGTGAATATGCAGTGATTTGATACTGAGGTTGTACATTGTCAGAGATAGTTTTGAACACAAAGTTAAATTGTCATGCAGTGTTGTGACATAGTGACTGTGTGTGACAGGGCATCCCTCGCCATTGACTCCATTTACACCTCACGCTGCCTCGGCAAGGCCAGCAGCATAATCAAGGACCAGTCGCACCCTGGCCACTCCCTCTTCCCCCCTCTCCCATCAGGCAAAATGTACAGAGGTGTGAAAACGCAGACCTCCAGATTCAGGGACAGTTTCTTCCCAGCTGTTATCAGGCAACTGAATCATCCTACCACAACCAGAGAGCAGTCCTGAACTACTATCTGTTCAAGAAGGAACTGCAGATGCTGGAAAATCGAAGGTAGACAAAAATGCTGGAGAAACTCAGCGGGTGCGGCAGCATCTATGGAGCGAAGGAAATAGGTGACGTTTTCAGGCCGAAACCCTTCTTCAGACTATTCTGTTGATTCCCCCACTGCCACCACCACAACACCACTCACGCAGTTCCCCTCTTTACCCTCCAGAATCTGCAGCCTTTTGATCTCCACATTATTCCACTCTCCCTATCTCTGCCCTAACCACTCCTGAACCAGGGGCCACAGTTTAAGAATAAGGGGTAAGCCATTTAGAACGGAGACGAGGAAACACCTTTTCTCACAGAGAGTGGTGAGTCTGTGGAATTCTCTGCCTCAGAGGGCGGTGGAGGCAGGTTCTCTGGATGCTTTCAAGAGAGAGCTGGATAGGGCTCTTAAAAATAGCGGAGTCAGGGGATATGGGGAGAAGGCAGGAACGGGGTACTGATTGGGGATGATCAGCCATGATCACATTGAATGGCGGTGTTGGCTCGAAGGGCCGAATGGCCTACTCCTGCACCTAATGTCTATTGTCTATTGTCTATTGTCTATTGTCTATTGTCTATTGAAGAAGGGTCTCGATCCGAAACGTCACCCAGTCCTTCTCTCCAGAGATGCTGCCTGTCCCATTGGGTTACTCCAGCATTTTGTGTCTTTCTTTGGTTTAAACCGGCATCTGCAGTTCCTTCCAACAACATTTCCCAGCCTTTGTGCTCTCCGCCTCTTTAGACAAAGCCCAGAATTACATATGCCTCATTAGCCTGTTTTTCAACCTTCTATGCCACGTTCAATAACTTGGTAAATCAACCATCTGTTCTGCCCGGTTTGATGACTACTGCAGATGCTAGTTTCTATCAAAGATCAACATAAAGTGCAGTGTAATTCAATGCGCCAGGCAGTATCTCGGGCAGTAAAAGGATGGGTGATATTTTGGAGGAGGTGTCCCAACCCAAAATGTTTATTTTAGTTTAGTTTAGTTTGGAGATACAGCGCGGAATCAGGCATTTCGATCCACCGGAATCCATGCCGACCAGCGATCCCCGTACACGAACGCTATTCCTACACACTAGCGGCAATTTACAATTTTTACCGAATCCAATTAACCCACAAAACCCACATGTCTTAGGATTGTCTAAGAATGAACAAAGACAGTTAGAAGAACTTATTAGACAAATGGATATAGAT
>CM075993.1:11262856-11346362 GCA_038087875.1 Malacoraja senta
TGCAGGTTGAAGACCATTAGACCAGTCTGAAGAAGGGTCTCGACCCGAAACGTCACCCATTCCTTCTCTCCAGAGATGCTGCCTGTCCCACTGAGTTACTCCAGCTTTCTGTGTCTGTCTCCGGTTTAAACCAGCATCTGCAGTTCCTTCTACACATGAGATAAACCAGCAGAATTAGGCCATTTGGCCCATCGAGTCTGTTCTGCCATTGGTGATCAATTTTTCCCTCTCAACCCCATTCTCTTGCCCTTTCCGCGTAACCTTTGACACCCTTACTAATCACTGAACGCTCTGGAGTTTAGAAGGATGAGAGGGAATCTCATTGAAACATATAAGATTGTTAAGGGCTTGGACACACGAGAGGCAGGAAACATGTTCCCAATGTTGGGGGAGTCCAGAACCAGGGGCCACAGTTTAAGAATAAGGAGTAAGCCATTTAGAACGGAGACGAGGAAACACTTTTTCTCACAGAGTGGTGAGTCTGTGGAATTCTCTGCCTCAGAGGGCGGTGGAGGCAGGTTCTCTGGATGCTTTCAAGAGAGAGCTAGATAGGGCTCTTAAAAATAGCGGAGTCAGGGGATATGGGGAGGCAGGAACCGGGTACTGATTGGGGATGATCAGCCATGATCACATTGAATGGTGGTGCTGGCTCGAAGGGCCGAATGGCCTACTCCTGCACCTATTGTCTATTGTCTATTGAACGTATTGGGTTGTGCCTTACAATAATGAACCCTTTTGTTCTGTACTTTGTGGAACAAGAATCATGTCTTTGGTTTAAGTGTTGTTTTGTTCAACGAACATGTCCAAGACAAACATTAACCAGTGTTTGTTTGTTTGGTTGGTGATAATACTAGTTGGAATGACATGGTTCAAGTTACCTGCTGGAACATATTCAAGCCTAAAATAAATAAATAACAAAGCAGAGAAAAAATCTGCACTGTGGCTTTTTATGCTGTTACACTGTATTCTGCCCTCTGGTATTTTTCTCTTTGCTCCACCTGTTATAATAGTGCTAGACTTTGTTGTACTCCTGTATGGAATTATTCAATTGCATACCATGATGCTAACAATGCTTTTCACTGCATCTCAGTGCATGTGACAATACTAAGTAAGTAAGTTTATTGGCCAAGTATTCACATACAAGGAATTTGCTTTGGTGCTCCGTCCACAAGTAACAACATGACATACAGTGACAGTTACGAATGACTCAGAAAACACTAAACATTAATAATAATAAAACATTAATGATAAAACACCATTGATCAAGCATGTGAACCAACAAAATACCAGATCAAAGGGAGGCTACAGATTTTTGGCTGTTGAGTAGAGCAACTACTCGTGGATAAAAACAGTTTTTATGTCTGGCTGTGGCGGCGTTGACAATAGACAATAGGTGCAGGAGCAGGCCATTCGGCCCTTCGAGCCAGCACCGCCATTCAATGTGATCATGGCTGATCACCCCCCATCAGTACCCCGTTCCTGCCTTCTCCCCATATCCCCTGACTCCGCTATCTTTAAGAGCCCTATCTAGCTCTCTCTTGAAAGCATCCAGAGAACCTGCCTCCATCGCCCTCTGAGGCAGAGAATTCCACAGACTCACCACTGTCTGTGAGCAAAAGTGTTTCCTCGTCTCCGTTCTAAATGGCTTACTCCTTATTCTTAAACTGTGGCCCCTGGTTCTGGACTCCCCCAACATCGGGAACATGTTTCCTGCCTCTAGCGTGTCCAAACCCTTAACAATCTTATATGTTTCAATGAGATCCCCTCTCATCGTTCTAAACTCCAGAGTGTACAAGCCCAGCTGCTCCATTCTCTCAGCATATGACAGTCCCGCCATCCCGGGAATTAACCTTGTAAACCTACGGTGCACTGCCTCAATAGCAAGAATGTCCTTCCTCAAATTAGCGGACCAAAATTGCACACAATTCTCCAGGTGTGGTCTCACTAGGGCTCTGTACAACTGCAGAAGGACCTCTTTGCTCCTATATTCGATTCCTCTTGTTTTAAAGGCCAACATGCCATTCGCTTTCTTCACTGCCTGCTGTACCTGCATGCTTACTTTCATAGACTGATGTACAAGGACCCCCAGATCCCGTTGTACTTCCCCTTTTCCCAACTTGACGCCATTTAGATAGTAATCTGCCTTCCTGTTTTTACTACCAGTGGATAACCTCACATTTATCCGCATTAAACTTCATCTGCCATGCATCTGCCCGCTCCCCCAACCTGTCCAAGTCACCCTGCATTCTCATAGCATCCTCCTCACAGTTCACACTGCCACCCAGCTTTGTGTCATCTGCAAATTTGCTAATGTTACTTTGAATCCCTTCATCCAAATCATTGAAGTATATTGTAAATAGCTGCGGTCCCGGAGTTGCCTTCCAGAGGGAAGTGATTCAAAGAGTTTGTGGCCAGTGAGTGGGGTCAGAGATGATCTTGCCCGCTCGCTTCCTGGCCCTTGCAGTGTACAGTTCATCAATGGATGGAAGGTTGCAGCCAATAACCTTCTCTGCTGATCGGAAGGTGTCGTGCTTGGTGGCTAAGCCAAACCAGACCATGATGGAGAAGGTGAGAACAGACTCTACGATGGCCGTGTAGAATTGGACCATCATTGCCTGTGGCAGATTGTGCTTCCTCAGCTGCCATAGGAAGTACATCCTCTGTTGTGCCTTTTTGACTGGAGTCGATGGTAGCCCCCCAAATCCTGTGGAGTCGATGGTAGCCTCCCCAAATACCACGGTGGCGTTGCGGTACAGCTGGTGCCTTACAGCGCCAGAGACCCGGGTTCAATCCAGACCACGGATGCTGTCTGTACGGAGTTTGTACGTTCTCCCCGTGTCCTGCAAGATCTTCCGTTTCCTCCCACACTCCAAAGACGTACAGGCTTGTAGGTTAATTGGCTTGTTATAAAATGCAAAACTGTCGCTCGTGTGTGTGTGTGTATGTATTAATATGCGGGGATCGCTGGACGGCGCAGACTCGGTGGGCCAAAGGGCCTGTTTCCGCACTGTATCTCTAAACTAAACCTTGTACACCGGTCACCGAAAGTTGGCTTACAGGTACAGCAGGCAGTGAAGAAAGCTAATGGAATGTTGGCCTTCATAACAAGAGGATTTCAGTATAATAATAATAATAATAATAATCATTTTATTTACTGGCGCCTTTCTAAAACCCAAGGACACCTTATAATGCATAGAATCACAACAAAACAGAAAACACATAATCAGAATAAATTCAATATAAAAACACCACAGTACACAAATCAAGGACAGAATTCAATTTCAAAAGCACCAAAAGAAAATAAGAAACACAATTTGAGGAGAGAGCAGCGGCGACCATTTCGCGCATGCGTCCACTCTCCCCTTCGACCGCCATCTTGTACACGGACTGACAGGCACAGGCACAGGCACAGCACACAAAATCATCCCCCCACAATGACCACCACTGTGGGGGAAGGCACAATGTCCAGTCCCCAACCCAGTTCTCCCCAGAGTCAGGCCCATCGAGGCCACCACAGTTGCCTCTACGGAGGCCCGATGTTCCTGGCCGTCGGGAGAGTCCTCGGAGCGGCTGGAACGGCCGGTTTCCCGACGGAGTCGATGGCACCTGAAGCCGACAGGGCCGCGCCGATTTGGAGCCACGAGGCTCCCGATGTTGGAGTCGGCGCCGCCGCCTGCAGCTGGTCGCCCCGCAGTCCCGCAGCCCGGAGGTGTTGGTGTCGGCGGTCCAGCTCACCAGAGCTCCAGCGCGTCGATCCAGCGCGGCGACCCAGGCAAGGCATCGCCCGCTACGCTCCCCGATAGCGCTCCAGCGCTGTGCCGCCACCGAACCTGAAGGTGCTGGGCGGTCCCCGCCAGGAAACGGCGCTCCATGCCCGCTGGTAGGCCACGAGGACGGATCGACGAGGCAGCCTGGAGAAAAAGCTGCCTCACCGACCAGGTAGGGACCTAGGAATAGTTTCCCCCTTACCCCCCCACATTAAAAGTCAAAATTCCCCAAACAAACAGAGAAATAAAAAACACTAAAACTAAAGAAAAAGTGAATTTGATGGACGGCTGCTGTTTAGCAACCGTTCCTCCAAGATGGCGGCTCCCACGATGTGGAGTAGGATGTGGAGTATAGGAGTAGAGAGGTTCTTCTGCAGTTGTATAGGGCTCTGGTGAGACCACATCTGGAGTATTGTGTACAGTTTTGGTCTCCTAATTTGAGGAAGGACATCCTTGTGATTGAGGCAGTGCAGCGTAGGTTCACGAGATTGATCCCTGGGATGGCGGGACTGTCATATGAGGAAAGATTGAAAAGGCTAGGCTTGTATTCACTGGAGTTTAGAAGGATGAGGGGGAATCTTATAGAAACATATAATTATAAAAGGACTGGACAAGCTAGATGCAGGAAAAATGTTCCCAATGTTGGGCGAGTCCAGAACCAGGGGCCACAGTCTTAGAATAAAGGGGAGGCCATTTAAGACTGAGGTGAGAAAAAACTTTTTCACCCAGAGAGTTGTGAATTTATGGAATTCCCTGCCACAGAGGGCAGTGGAGGCCAAGTCACTGGATGGATTTAAGAGAGAGTTAGATAGAGCTCTCGGTGCTAGTGGAGTCAAGGGATATGGGGTGAAGGCAGGCACGGGTTATTGATAGGGGACGATCAGCCATGATCACAATGAATGGCGGTGCTGGCTTGAAGGGCCGAATGTCCTCCTCCTGCACCTATTTTCTATGTTTCTATGTAAACTAAGCCAAGACGAGTTTGGACAGATCTGTGAAAAGAACAAACAATATGCTGGAGAGTGAGAGTGAGAGCCTGCTGATGCCGCTGTATGGCGGCGAGACAGGTCTGAGGAAGGTCTGAGGAAGGGTCTCGACCCGAAACGTCACGTATTCTTCTCCAGAGATGCTGCCTGACCCGCTGAGTTACTCCAGCATTTTGTGCCTATCTTGAGTATAAACCAGCATCTGCAGTTCCTTCCTACACAAACAAGTTAATATTTTGGGCAAAGACCCTTCACCAGTTCTGGGAGAATGAGAAAATAAGTTGCAGGAAGAATGGGGAAGAGATGACTGGGACCAAAGAAATATCTCTGATAGGGTTGGGCCAGGGTTGCCACGGTGATCCTGGTGTTTACTGAGCCACCTGGTTACCAGATTAGATGTTTTGTTTTTAATCTTGGGGATGAAGCGTGGGACATTCAATCATGGCTGATCTATCTCTCCCTCCTAACTCCATTCTCCTGCCTTCTCCCCACAACCCCTGACACCCGTACTAATCAAGAATCTATCTATAGACACAGAAAGCTGGAGTAACTCAGCGGGACAGGCAGCATCTCTGGAGAGAAGGAATGGGTGACGTTTCGGGTTGAGACCCTTCTTCAGACTCGACCCGCAACGTCACCCATTCCTTCTCGCCAGAGATGCTGCCTGTCCCGCTGAGTTACTCCAGCTTTTTAAGAAGGAACTGCAGATGCTAGAAAATCGAAGGTAGACAAAAGTGCTGGAGAAACTCAGCGGGTGCAGCAGCATCTATGGAGCGAAGGAAATAGGCAACGTTTCAGGCCGAAACCCTTCTTCAGACTGATGTAGGGTGGGGGGGGGGGGGGCAGAAGAAAGGAAAAAGGAAGAGGAGGAGCCCGAGGGCTGAGGGAGAGCTGAGAAGGGGAGGAGACTGCAAGGGCTAACGGAAATTGGAGAATTCAATGTTTATGCCGCTAGGGTGCAGACTGCCCAAGCGGAATATGAGGTGCTGCTCCTCCAATTTCCAGTGGTGCTCACTCTGGCCATGGAGGAGGCCCATGACAGAGAGGTCGGATTCGGAATGGTAGGGGGAGTTGAAGTGCTGAGCCACCGGGCGATTAGGTTGGTTAATGCGGACCAAGTGAAGGTGTTCGGCGAAACGATCGCCAAGCCTACGCTTGGTCTCACCGATGTAGATCAGCTGACATCTAGAGCAGCAGATGCAACAGATGAGGTTGGAGGAGATGCAGGTGAACCTCTGTCGCTCCTGGAACGACAGCTTGGGTCCTTGAATGGAGTCGAGGGGGGAGGTAAAGCGACAAGTGTAGCATCTCTTGCGGTTGCAAGGGAAAGTGCCCAGGGAGGGGGTGGTACGGGAGGGAAGGGACAAATTGACCAGGGAGTTACGGAGGGAGCGGTCTTTGCGGAAAGCAGACAGGGGGGGAGATGGGAAGATGGTGGTATCACGTTGGATGGTAGTTACTCCAGCTTTTTGTGTCTTTCTTCGGATTAAACCAGCATCTGCAGCTCCTTCCTACACAAGAATCTATGTATCTGCCGTAAAAAACATCCAATGACAATGACAAAAACATCCGGCCTCCACAGCCGTCTGTGGCAAAGAATTCCACAGATTCACCCCCTCAGACTGAAGAAATTCCTCCTCATCTTCCTAAAGGAACGTCCTTTAATACTGAGGCTTGCTTTCCCCACAATGCTCATGCAAAGTACTCATTTAGTACCTCCCCTACATCCTCAGAGAGAGAAAAAAAGTCTGCAAAAAAAATAAATGCCTTTGTGCAAAGCGCAATTAAAAGGACAGATCCATGGCAGTGATCATAGTGATACAGCATGGGAGCAGGCCGCGCGACCCAACTAGCCCACACCGGCCAACATGTCCCAGCTATTCCAGTCCCACCTGCCCGCGTTTGGTCCATATCCCTCCAAACCTGTCTTATCCATGTACCTGTCTGACTCTTTCTTTTTTATTTTTTATTTTTATTTATTAGAAGTACATTACATTACAACCACATACATTAGTACTCGTCATTTATATCTTCTTACAATTAATGTACTCCATTTATTTTTTACACTAGAAAAGGAAAAGATTGAAAGAAAGAAGAAAGTGAAGGAAAAAGTGAAAGTGTAGGAAATGTGACAACAAAAAAGGACGAAGACCCTATAAGAGCAAAATTAAAAACAAAAGAAAAAGAGTTAAGAAATAGACCCTAGGAAAGAAAGAGAGAGAGAAAGAGGAAAAAGAGAGAAACAAATATTTTTATGAGCATTACGTAAATGGGACATACCAACTCTTCAACTATCATCCCCCCTTACCTGACCTCAATTTTTTTTTTTTTTTTAAGTACTTTTGCACCCTATGTTTGTAATAATTCTATAAATGCAGACCACGTCAGGTGGAAGTGATCTGGTTTACCTGCTAGGAGGAGTCTTATCTCTTCTAGGTGTAATGTTTCAAACATATTTGAAATCCACATATTTATAGTTGGTATTGGAGCCTTCTTCTGTCTGACTCTTTCTTAAATGTTGCGATAGTCCCAGCCTCAACTCCCTCGTTCCATACACCCACCACCCTTTGTGTGAAAACATTACCCCTCAGATTCCTATTAAATCTTTTCCCCTTCACCTAATACCTATGTCTTCTGGTCCTCGAATCACCTGCACTGGGCAAGGGACTCTGTGCATCTGCCCGATCTATTCCTCTCATGATTTTATACCCCTCTGTAAGATCACCCCTCATCCTCCACCCTCCTGCGCTCCTGCTCCTTACTGTGCCGTTGCAGAGGTAGGATCAGGGTTGTGCAGGTTAGTTCAAGAACTATAGAACAGTAGCTGTTCCTGAACCTGGTGGTGTGGGACTTCACGGACTTCTGTACCTCCTGCCTGACGATGGCAGTGAGAAGAGGGCACGGCCCGGATGGTGGAATCCTTGGCGGTAGATGCCGCCTTCTTGAGGCAGTGCCCGGTGTCAATATTGCCATTGCTGCTTCCTCTTATCCCATGTGGCACAAGTTATATGAGTAGAATTAGGCCATTCGGCCCATCAAGTCCACTCCGCCATTCAATCATGGCTGATCTCTGCCTCCTAATCCCATTTTCTTGACCTCCCCATAACCCTTGACACCCGTTTTAATCAAGAATTTGTCCATCTCTGCCTTAAAAATATCCACTGACTTGGCCTCCACAGCCCTCTGTGACAATGGGTTTCACAGATTAACTACCCTCTGACTAAAGAAATTCCTCCTCACCTCCTTTCTAAAAGAGCGCCCTTTAATTCTGACTCTCCCATTCTTTCCGCATCCACTCTATCTATGTCCTTTATTATTCTGTACATTCCTAACTCCAGCACATGAAGTACGACGTACAATAGCAGCTTTCACTTGGCTGAGACACCGTTTTTTGTGAATAGCAGCGAAGCTTCTCGTTATCTTTAGACTTTAAAGATACAGCGTGGAAACAGACTATCGCCAAGTCCGCGCCGACCAGCGATCACCTCGTACACTAGCACTACCCTACACACACTGGGGTCAATTTACAATTTATAGAAGCCAATTAACCTACAAACCTGCACGTCTTTGGCGTGTGGGAGGAAACCCGAGGTCCCGGAGAAAACCCACGTGGTCATGGGGAGAACGTACAGACAGCACCCGTAGTCAGGATCGAACCCGGGTCTCTGGCGCTGCGAGGCAGCAACTCTACCGCTGCACCACTGTGTCGCCCCAATGATGCACTGGTGATCATTAATATTTGTCTCGGCTGTGAGTGTATGACAATCAAAGCGACCCACACTTCACCTTGTGCGAGTTCAGACATGCATCTTGTCGACGTCTGCCAGGTGTGTCTAGGCTACAGGTACTGGCATGAATTCTGTAAAGAACAGCTTCAGGCCTCTAAACCGTGGATGCAGCTCCTGGGAATCATGTCAAGAATGGGCTCATTTTGTTTGCTGCCAACCATTAAGTGTTTTATTAGACAGTTTTCTCTCAGCTCATTTGTCTGAAAATATACACCCTTGAATGAACAGTCAAGACAAGGAAAGACAAAGTGCTGGAATAGCTCAGCGGGTCAGGCAGCATCTCTGGAGAACATGGATAGGTGACGTTTCAGTTTGGGATCCTTCTTCTGATTTTTTTAAATATTGAAACCAGTATCTGCAGTTCCTTGTTTCTACAGCCAAGCCAATGGATGGATAATCTAGATTTCTCACACACTCCTACTTACTTACCGCCAGTTCCTTCAAATTTGTCTCATCTGCTTTGTCCACACTCAAATCCTTCATTCTAGTCGGGCAGTGGGAAGACTTCAGAAATATGCAACATCGGAACTTGGCATCTTTAGTTGTTTAGTTTAGAGATACAGCGCGGAAACAGGCCCTTCGGCCCACCGAGTGCATGCCGACCAGCGATCCCTGCACACTAACACTATCCGACACACACTAGGGCCAATTTACATGTATACCAAGCCAATTAACCTACAAACCTGTACGTCTTTGGAATGTGTGAGGAAACCACAGCTCCCGGAGAAACCCCCCCACAGGTGACGGGGAGAAGGTGTAAACTTCATACAGACTGCACCCGTAGTCAGGATCGAACCTGGGTCTCTGGCACCTTACGGCAGCAACTCTGTGCCACCATGCCGCCCTGTATAGCACAAAATATTTTCTAACGAGCTTGGAGCAAAAGTGCTTTAAGGAGTAACTGTCAGTGATGGGTAATGGACAAAGAAGGATTGAGGTAGGAAGGTTTAGTGGGCAGGGCAGGGTCACGGACATTGGGAGGGAAAATAATAATATTGATGCTACTCTCTGTATTCCGATGGAAGGTCATCGACCTGATAGGTTAACTCAGTTTCTCTGTACAGACAGTGGTGCAACAGCACCAGAGATCCGGGTTCAATCCTGACTAGGGTGCTGTCTATACAGAGTTTGTACATTCTCCCTGTGACCGTGTGGGTTTTCCCCTGGTGCTCCGCTTTCTTCCCACACTCCAAAGGCATAGAGGTTTGAGGCTGGACCCTCTGCAGTGACCAATGTTACATGGCGACAACCTACGACCGGAGTAGAGGGGCAACGTCAAGCCCACATTTCAAAACCCAGCGGCGACAAGAAATAAGTAACGGCACTTGAGGAGACCGCTCCCGACAATACACGCGTCACGTCGCCACTATTTTTCAGCTGTCACCGAAGTGGGACAGGCCCTTAAAGAAGCCGCCTGACTTGCTGAGTACTTTAGCATTTCCTGGTACAGTTCAGATATTAGCTCTGCTGCAAGCGTTTGAGATCATTAATATGATTATGACCAGGATGTTCTTTTCCTGTATTCATTATCATGCACATTTAATATACATTTAACTACAATGCAACCACAATGTGACTTTACAAAAGCTAATATGGGAATCAGGAAAAAACTTTGAACAGTGCAGGACACTAATAAATTGATGATGAGTATTATATGGAAATATGTTAATGTTACAATGGCAGGTGGGAGGAGATGTGTGGATGACACACACAGTATGCCTAAGGATATTGACAATTTTGTAGAAACAAGGAACTGCGGATGCTGATTTACACGAAAGGACACAAAGTGCTGGGGTAACTCAGCGGGTCAGGCAGCATCTCTGGAGAAAAGGAATAGGTGACGTTTCGGGTCAAGACCATTCATCAGAATGAAGAAGTAACATACTCAGGCAACAAGTGTAGGAAGGAACTGCAGATACTGGTTTACACCGAAGATAGACACAAATTGCTGGAGTAACTCAGCAGGTCAGTCAGCATCTGTGAAGAAAAAGGTGACATTTTGCTTCAGACTGAAGAAGGGTCCTGACCCGAAACGTCAACTATTCCTTTTCTCCAAAGGTGCTCCTTGAGTTACTGCAGCATTTTTTTATCCTTTTGAAAATGTTGTGTTAATTTAAAGGATGGAAGCAAGGAACAATGCTATATCATATAAAGTCCTTAACGGTTCAAGGAAGATCTTTGACTTTGCAACTGAGATTGGGCTGAAATGTTGAACCAAGACTTCACGGGAAACAGGGATTACTAAGTGTAATTTTGGGTATTGCCTGCACCAAGATAGCTTATTGTGCTCAGTAAAAACTATATCTAAATGTTACTGCTGTGGTAATACTGCCCATTAAAGCATTGCCTTCTCATTGAGATATACATCAACCATTGCTCAAAGGTGGGTGTTATGGGTCATGTGATAGGAGCAGAATTAGGCCATTCGGCCCATCCAGTCTACTCTGCCATTCAATCATGGCTGATGTATCTTTCCCTCCCAACCCGATTCTCCTGCCTTCTCCCTATAACTCCTGACACCCGTACTAATCAAGAATCTATCTCTGCCTTGAAAATATCCATTGACGGCATCCACAGCCGTCTGCGACAATGAATTCCACAGTTTCACCACCCTCTGACTAAATAAATTCCTCCTCATCTTCTTCCTAAAGGAACGTCCTTTAATTCTGAGGCTACGACCTCTAATCCAAGACTCTTTCACCAGTGGAAACATCCTCTTCGCATCCAGTCTATCCAAGCCTTTCACTATTCGGTAAGTTTTAATGAGGTCCCCCCTCATTCTTCTAAACTCCAGCATGTACAGGCCCAGTGCCGTCAAACGCTCACCATCTGTTAACCCACTAATTCCTGGGATCGATCTCGTAAACCACCTCTGGACCCTCTGCAGTGCCCAGCACATCCTTCCTCAGGTATATGGCCCAACATTGCTCACAATACTCCAGATGTGTTCTGACATGCACCTTATAAAGCCTTAGCATTGCATCCCTGTTAATCCTCTATGTGAGTCAGCATTTCTTGTGCTCAAGAAGAGTGCAGCGTTGAGTTCATTGCCATTATATGAGTTGTTGAGTTGTTGCTTGTGAATTCATGTTGTACACAAAATTATTATACTAATTTCTCGTGTAACGGTGCCTGCACGACAAAGTCCCCTGACTGCTTAAATATAATACTTTGGGGTTTCCTGAGATTCTGAAATTTGCTCCTGAAATTCTATTGCTGGATTGTCTATTGCTTATTCAGTTTAAGCAGCCATTTACTGTTGAGCAGAAATAGAAATGGTTCATGTTGAAGAGCCTGAAGAAGCGTCCCGACCCAGAACGTCACCCATTCCTTCTCTCCAGAGATGCTGCCTGTCCCGCTGAGTTACTCTGGCTTTTTGTGTCTACCTTCGGTTTAAACCAGCATCTGTAGTTCCTTCCTGCACATCACCTGCCCATATTCTCCTGAGTTGCTGTCTGACCCACTAAACTATTCCAGCACTTTGTGTCTTTTTTTGTAATCCAGCATCTGCAGTTCCTTGTTTCTACATCTTGTTTACTTTCGTTCAGAGATACAGCGCCGAAACAGGCCCTTCGGCCCACCAGCGATCCCCGTACACTAGCACTATCCTACACACCAGGGACAATTAACAATCTTTACCAAGGCCAATTAACCTACAAACCTGCACGACTTTGGAAAGTGGGAGGAAGCCAGTGCACCCGGAGAAAACCCACCCAGTCATCACGAGGAGAACGTTCAAACTGTACAGACAGCACCTGTAGTCAGGATCAAACCCGGGTGTCTGGTGCTGTGAGGCAGCAACTCTACCGCTGCGCCACCATGCATCTTTTTAAGTTCATGTTTGTTCATTTCTGCCTTTGATAATGGCCTGTATTATTATTGATATTGTTCCAATATATCCATCCTTGCTATATTACAGGTCACATCGACGTCTTCACATCGAAGATCCTATTGATTGACCAGTTCCCAGCAGCATCAATAACAGAAAAACTTGGATCATTCAAGTAAGTGGCTGGAGCTGCATGGTGATGCTTCCATTGGTGGTTCCACGTTTTACTTTAACGTGTTTTTAGTTCAGTTTTGAGATACAGCATGGCAACAGGCCCTTCAGCCCACTAAATCCACACTGACCGATCACCCGCTCACACTAGTTCTATCACACTTTCACATCTCCTCCCTAATGGCCCTGTCCCACTGTACGAGTTCATTCCAAGAACTCGTGGTAAGCACGGAGAATGAACGTAGCGGGTACGTCGGAGCTCGGGGACGTCTCTTAGCGGCTCGTAACGCTAACGGCAGGCACTCGGGAAGACTCGCTAACGGCAGGTAAGCACGGGAAGACTCGTGAAGATTTTTCAACGTGGTGAAAAATGTCCACGAGAGCCTCGAGTACCGACGAGTGGCCATTACCGTAAATCTCCGAGTTCGAATCAGGGCAAACTCGGGAGAGCTCTTGGAATGAACTCGTACCGTGGGACAGGGCTTTAAGCTTTCAAGTAGAGATGACTGAAAGCTTCAAGTTCCTTGGAGTAAATATCATCAGCATCTTCTCCTGGACCACCCATATCGAAGCAATGGCCAATAAAGCATAGCATTTCCTCTTAGGGTTAGGAGGGAGAGATAGATCAGCCATGCTTGAATGGCAGAGTAGACGGTGGGCCGAATGACCTAATTATTCTCCTGTCACTTATGATCTTCCTTGGAAGGCTTAGGAAGTTCGGCATGTCCCCAACAACCCTCACCAACGTCTCAATATGCGCCGTAGAAAGCATTTCATCAGGATGCATCACAGCTTGGTTTGGGAACAGCTCCATCCAAGACCACAAGAAATTGCAGAGAATTGTGGACGCAGCCCAGACCATCACACAAACCGACCGCCCTTCCATTGACTCCGTTTACACTTCACGCTGCCTCGGCAAGGCGTGCAGCATAATCAAGGATGAGTCTCACCCCGGTCACTCCCCCTTCTCCCCTCTCCCATCAGGCAAGAGGTACAAGAAGTGTGAAAACGCACACCTCCAGATTCAGGGACAGTTTCTTCCCAGCTGTTATCAGGCAACTGAACCACCGTATCAACAACTAGAGAGCAGTCCTGAGCTGCTATCTACCTCATTGGAGACCCTCGGACTATCTTTGATTAGATTTGACTAGACTTTATCTTGTAGCAAATGTTATTCCCTTTATCATGTATCTGTACACTATGTACGCTCGATTGTAAACATGTGTAGTCTTTCCGTTGACTGAATAGCACGCAACAAAAGCTTTTCACAGTATCTCGGTACAAGTGACAATCAACCAAACTAAAACTACACACTGGGCACAATTTACAGAGGGCCACTTAACCTACAAACCCACGTGTCTTTGGGATGTGGGATGAAACTGGAACACCCGGAGGAAGCACACACGGTCACAGGGAGAACGTGCAAGCTCCACACAGACAGTACCCAAGGTCAGGATCGAACCCGGATCTCTGGCGCTGTGCAGCCCTCGGGTTGAATCTGGCAGCAGAATTTGCCCATCACACCTTGTATCATGTGTGACTTGAGGCTGTAGCCCTTCCTTTCATCTCCTTACGGATGTCTCCTTAACATCTTTGAAACCCCTAGCATGAAACAATCTGGCTTCCTTTACACCTGTCCTACTTCCTCACCTACTGACCGCTGCTCCATCACCTTTGCCTTGCCCGAACCAGCCCTCTCACAGCCTGTTCATCCTCAGCTCCATGTTGCCTGCTGTGACCAGCTTCACACAGGGTGAGCCTGTGTCTGCTGTCACCTTCTTGGCTGTACATCCCGTTGTGGGTTTTCCAGTTTTTAGTTTATTTTGTTTTTAGTTTAGAGATACAGCGCGGAAACTGGCCCTTCGGCCCACCGAGTCCGCACCGACTAGCGATCCCCGCACATTAACACTACACCACACACACTAGGGACAATTTTACATTGATACCAAGTCAACTAACCTACAAACATATATAAAAGGACTGGACAAGCTAGATGCAGGAAAAATGTTCCCAATGTTGGGCGAGTCCAGAACCAGGGGCCACAGTCTTAGAATAAAGGGGAGGTCATTTAAGACTGAGGTGAGAAAAAACGTTTTCACCCAGAGAGTTGTGAATTTATGGAATTCCCTGCCACAGAGGGCAGTGGAGGCCAAGTCACTGGATGGATTTAAGAGAGAGTTAGATAGAGCTCTAGGGGCTAGTGGAGTCAAGGGATATGGGGAGAAGGCAGGCACGGGTTATTGATAGGGGACGATCAGCCATGATCACAATGAATGGTGGTACTGGCTCGAAGGGCTGCGAGTGGGGGGAGCAGTGTTGCAGGGTATGGAAGAGACCCTGGTGCGAGCCTCATCTATGGTGGAGGAGGGGAACCCCCGTTCCCTGAAGAATGAGGACATTTCAGATGCCCTGGTGTGGAACGCCTCATCCTGGGAGCAGATGCGGCGTAGACGGAGGAATTGGGAGTGGGGGATGGAGTCCTTACAGGAAGCAGGGAGGGAAGAAGTGTAGTCCAGATAGCCATGGGAGTCAGTAGGTTTATAATGAATGTCAGTCAGAAGTCTATCACCTGCGATGGAGATAGTGAGGTCAAGGAATGGTTGGGAAGTGTCGGAAATGGTCCAGGTGTATTTGAGTGCCGGATGGAAGTTGGTGGTGAAGTGGATGAAGTCAGTCAGTTGTGTGTGGGTGCAGGAGGTGGCACCAAAGCAGTCATCGATGCAGCGGAGGTAGAGGTCGGGGATGGGGCCCTGGTACGCCTCGAACAAGGATTGTTCGACGTACCCGACAAAGAGGCAGGCGTAGCTGGGGCCCATGCGTGTGCCCATAGCTACGCCTTGTATTTGGAGGAAATGGGAGGAGTCAAACGAGAAGTTATTGAGGGTGAGGACCAACTCCGCTAGGCGGAGGAGAGTATCAGTGGCCGGGTATAGGTTGCTTCTCAGAAGAGGTAGTTGTGGCTGGGACTATCCCAACGTTTAAGAAACAGTTAGACAGGTGCATGGATAGGACAGGTTTGGAGGGATATGGACCAAGCGCAGGCAGGTGGGACCAGTGGCGATGGGACATGTTGGCCGGTGTGGGCAAGTTGGGCTGAAGGGCCTGTTTCACTCTATGACTTTAAGGCCATTCGTGCCATCATGTTCATGCCAGATCCCAAAGGAGCAATTCAATCAGTGCCATTGCCTCTCTCCTTACAGCTCTGTTGTCTAGCTGCTAGTTCTATCTCACCCCTGACCATCAGCTAGCTTCCCTTTGATTCCCTTTACCACTAACTTTATTTGTGTTCAGTTTAGTTTATTGTCACGTGTACCGAGGTTCAGTGAAAAACTTTTGTTGAGTACCAACCAGTCAGCAGAATGACAATACATGATTACAATCGAGTCATTCACGATCTACAGATACATGATGAATGGAATAACGTTTAGTGCAAGATAAATTAATTTACGTCGGGGATGAACTAAAGTGGCTAATTAACCTGCCAGCACGTCTCGTGGATGTGTGAGGAGACTGGGGCACCCTGGCATACAGTGTAGTTTAGTTTTGCATGCTATCGCAAACACATTCTTGCTATTGAGGGAGTGCAGCGTAGGTTTACAAGGTTAATTCCCAGGATGGCGGGACTGTCATACGCTGAGAGAATGGAGCGGCTGGGCTTGTACACTCTGGAGTTTAGAAGGATGAGAGGGTATCTCATGGAAACATATAAGATTGTTAAGGGCTTGGACACACTAGAGGCAGGAAACATGTTCCCGATGTTGGGGGAGTCCAGAACCAGGGGCCACAGTTTAAGAATAAGGAGTAAGCCATTTAGAACGGAGACGAGGAAACACTTTTTCTCACAGAGAGTGGTGAGTCTGTGGAATTCTCTGCCTCAGGGGGCAGGTTCTCTGGATACTTTCAAGAGAGAGCTAGATGGGGCTCTTAAAAATAGCGGAGTCTGGGGATATGGGGAGAAGGCAGGAACGGGGTACTGATTGGGGAAGATCAGCCATGATCACATTGAATGGTGGTGCTGGCTTGAAGGGCCGAATGGCCTACTCCTGCACCTATTGTCTATTGTCTATTGTCAAATCATACAATACTGTAAGTAGACAAAAATGCTGGAGAATCTCAGTGGAGTGAAGGAATAGGCAACATTTCGGGCTGAAGCCCTGCTTCAATACTGTAATCAAGTCAAACTCAAGTATAATAGATAGAGCAAAGGGGAAGATACAGAATGCAGAGTATAGTTCTCAGCATTGTAATGCATCAGTTCCAGAGACAAAGTCCAATGTGCAATGGGGTAGAGGTGCAATATCCGAGCTTATGGAAGGACCGTTCTGCAGCCTGATAACAGAGGGGAAGAAGCTGTTCCTGAGTCTGGTGGTGCGCGCTTTCAAGCTTCTGTATCTTGTGCCGGACGGGAGCAGGGAGAAGAAGGAATGACCAGGGTGGGACAGGGACAAGTCTTTGATTATGTTGGCTGATTTTCCGAGGCAGCACGAAATGTAGTCGGAGTGTGTGGTGGGGAGGCTGGTCTGTGTGAGGGAATGGTCTACATCTATTACACTCTGCAATATCTCCCGGTCTTGGGCAGCGTTGTTTCCAAACCAAGCTGTGAAGCAACCTGACAGTCTGCTTTGTACTGTGGTGCTAGTGAGACCATCACATGACAGTGAGGTATGTATAATCTGCTAGAGACTGAGAAATGCAGATGGCAATGAGGTGGGAAGAGTTTATATAAATAGTATGCACAACCTTGGCTCACCTTGCCGTTGCCAGCAACGCCTTCAATCCTCTGATTCCTTCCTGGACCCGTGGGCCATTTAAACTCATTGGTAGTCTACGGTGTACTTACGTTGTTACTTTACGTTGGAGTAACTCAACGGGTCAGGCAGCATCTCTGGAGAATAGGGTCGTTTTGTGTCGAGATCCTTCTTCAGACCAGGAGAAAGGTCTTGACCCGAAACATGACCTATTCCATTTTTCCAGAGATGCTGCCTGATCCGCTGAGTTAACTGTAGGTGTAGATGATGTGCTGAGACTATCACGTTGTTTTGAGCTGCCTGGATCTCCCTCCACGCCTGCCCCCCGGGCCACCGACAAACAAGTCAATGCCGTGGTAAAAGCTAACTTCTTCCAGCTTCGGACGATAGCTAAAATAAAACAATTCCTCCAGTTTGATGGCCTGGAAAAGATCATCCACACATTCATCTTCTCCCGCCTCAATTACTGCAATTCCCTTTACACTGGCATCAGCCAATCTTCCCTGTCCCGCCTGCAACTGGTCCAAAACGCCTCAGCGAGACTCCTGACGGGCACCCGAAAAAGGGACCACATCACCCCGATTCTGGCCTCTCTCCACTGGCTCCCTGTGCGGTTCCGTATAAACTTCAAGATCCTTCTTTATGTCTACAGAGCCCTTAACGGGCTTGCCCCCACCTACATCAAAAGTCTGCTTACCCACCACACCACCTCCAGGGCCCTCAGATCGGCCCACTTGGGGTTACTGAACATCCCGCGGTCTAAGCATAAGCTCAGGGGCGACCGCGCCTTTGCGGTTGCAGCTCCTAGACTGTGGAACAGCATCCCTCTTCCCATCAGAACTGCCCCCTCCATCGACTCATTTAAGTCGAGACTTAAAACTCATCTTTACTCTCAAGCCTTTCTTGACATCCTCTGAGGGAGGGCTATATGTATGTATTCATGTATGTACTTAATCTATGAACCAATGTTATATAACGTTAGTACCTCCACCAATGTAAAGCACTTTGGCCAACGAGAGTTGTTTTTTGAATGTGCTATAGAAATAAAAGTGACTTGACTTGACACCAGCATTTGGTGGAGGGCACACGCACAATATTGCCCTTCTATCACGATTTCTTTCAGTCCTGCAAGACAGCAAGCAGATTGGAAAAGATGATGGCAAAGCAAGGCTTCAGACCAATTTATGTAGCGGCACAGTGGAGCTGTTGCCTCAATGATTCACAAACCCGGGTTCAATCCTGACCTCAGGTGCTGTCAGTGCGGAGTTTGCACGTGCTCCCTGTGACGGCATGGGTTCCTTCCGGGTGTTCCGGTTTCCTCCCACATCCCAAAGAAGTGTGAGTTTGTAGGTCAATGGACCCCTCGAAAATTGCCCCTAGTGTGTAGGGCGTGGATGTGAAAGTGGGATAACATAGAACTAGTGTGTATGAAGGAACTGCAGATGCTGGTTTAAACTGAAGATAGACACATAAAGCTGGAGTAACCCGTGGGTCAGGCAGCATCACTGGAGTAATAGAATAGGTGACGTTTTGGGTTGAAAAGAAGCATCTCGAGTCGACCCAAAACATCCACTATTCCTTTTCTCCAGAGATGCTGAGTTACTCCAGTTTTTGGTGTCTATTTTCTAGAACTACTGTGAATGGGTGATTGATAGTCGGCATGGACTCGGTGGCCAAAGGGCTTGTTTCCACCCTGTATCTTTCAATTCAATTCAGTTGAATATGTCAGTAAGATAGAGAACCCATTTGGGCTCCTGTAAAGGATTGTTTAAGGACAGCCAGCAATCTTCCCCACTTCATGCTAAGAGTAGACCAGGTTTAGATCAGTGGAGTCACTTTGTGAATGGTGAAACATTGGCATTGACATAAGTCAACACAAATGTTCATATACATGTGTAGGACGGAACTGCAGATGCTGTTTAACACCGAAGGTAGACACAAAAAGCTGGAGTAACTCAGCAGGACAGGCAGAATATCTGGAGAGATGAAGGGTGACGTTTCAGGTCGAGGGTCAGGGGAGAGGGAAACAAGAGATATAGGCGGCACATGGATCAAATGAATGAAAGACATGCAAAAAAAGCATTACTGAAGAAGGATCTCGACCTAAAAAGGTCACCCATTCCTTCTATCCGGAAGTGGCGGCACTGTTTAACAGCTGCGGCTCGCCTGCAGTCCGCCTGTCTTTACTTTTTTCTGTTGGTTTTTTTGTCTTGTTTTGGTTAAGTTTTAGTTTGTTGGGTTGTGTTAGGGGGGGTGAAACATGTTCTCTGTCTCTTCCTTCGGGGGAATGCGACTTTTTCGTGTCGTATCCCCCTTCTCTGCCTCCGTCTGCGCTGAGGCCTAATGGCGGAGCTGGCGGCCTCCAACCTGCGACCGACCCCGAGGCTACAGAGGCAGAGCCAGCCAGGACTTACCAACGAGAGGCTGGCCGTCTTCGGGGCTGAGGCAGCGGTGGCCCGACTTGCTGGTGCGGCGTTCTGGCTTTCGGCGGCGGCCTGGAGCTGATACAGCGGGGTCCGGAGCGGAGACTGTGGGACCTGGAGCTGATACAGCGGGGTCCGGAGTGGAGACTGCGGGACCCGGAGCTGGGGCAGCGGCCCGGAGCCGAGACTGCGGGACCCGGAGCTGGGGCGGTGGCCCGGAGCTGGGGCGGCGGCCCGGAGCTGATGCTGTGGCGGGCGGCGTTCCGGCTTTCGGCGGCGGCGACATCACCACGGAGGTCCGCTGGACTGGAGGGCGGCATCTTCGGCCTGGATCGATCGCCTCAGCGCAGAGGGAGAACAAGGAGGGAAGAGACGGAGACTAAGACTTTGCCTCCATCACAGTGAGGGTGTGCTTGGTGAACTCACTGTGGTGGATGTTTAATTTGTGTTTATTGTATGTTTTGTTATTATTGGTTCTGTGTATGACTGCAGGCAACATAATTTCGTTCAGACCGAAAGGTCTGAATGACAATAAAGGAATCTATCTATCTATCTATCTATCTCCAGAGATGCTGCCTGTCCCACTGAGTTACTCCAGCTTTTTGTGTCTGTTTTCGATGATCAAGGAAAGTTGGAGCTCACAATGGTCCATTGTTGGCTGTGGGGGAGGTGATAACGAGTGGACACAAAAACTGGAGTAACTCAGCGGGACAGGCAGCATCTCAGGCGAGAAGGAATGGGTGACGTTTCGGGTCGAGACCCTTCTTCAGACTGGCTCCACTGTGACAAACATTTGCTTTCTTTTCCCCTTCTGTACTGTTGCTGTGATTTTTAACGCTACCCTTTCTTGTCCTTGCAGCCCCGTCAACTCGATAAACATCCTTCACCATATACTGAGGAAGCTGATGAGGTGAGTGGTGTGTGATGCCCAGACCTCGTGATGTGTTCATGCAAATCTCTCACACTTGGGCCCTTGGTCGGATGTAGAAGACAGTGTACGATATGGACAGTTTAATAGTGGCGGGGCAGGTGGGTGGAGGGGTGGGGGAGCAGCTCTGGGTTGGGCAGGGCTGGGGAACCAGTTGGGCAGTCGGCAGAGAGAGGGGGTGAAGCAGCAGTATGAGGGGTGCAGCAATGGGGAGGTGGTGGGGAGGGGGGGGCTGAATGGGTGCTAGGGCAGCTCTGGGTGGAGGGTGGGGGAGCTGTGGACATACAGCAGTGTGGGGTGGGGGTGGGGAGCAGAATGGGTGGCGGAGCAGTGTGGGATGAGGGGTTCAGTAGTGGTGGGGAGTGGGCAGTAGTGAGTGGTGGGGCAGCTCTGGGTTGGAGTGGGGTGGGGGAGCAGGATGGGGGGTGGGTGAGGCAGCAGTGTGGGGCGTTGAGCAGCAGTGGGGCGGGGAGGGGCAACAGTGTAGAGGGTGGGGGAGCAGTGGCTGGGGCATCTGGTGCGTAAAGTGCGAGCCTGGTGCGAAAAGTGCGAGCAGTATGTGAGAGAGCAGGGCTCTCGCTTAACTTTTTTCCCCTGTTGCCAGCCAGGCAACCTTGGCAGCTTTTTAGGTTGCCAAATGACAGTTTAGGTGGTCATTTAAGATGGCTTGCATGACGCGTGCGATAATGTAGGTATGAGGTCACTATGTTAAAGGCACATGCATATCACATCTACATCCTGCTCAAATAAAGTCACAAACTAAACATATTCACCAATCAAGACATGATATATCCCACAATGACATGCAGCAAAATTATAAGACAGTATCTCAACTCTTTTTCCACATTGCAATTAATGCAATTTCTATTAGTTCTTTCCACTTCCTAACAAAAATGTGGTTGGATTATTCAGCGTATGATCAACCTGTGTCAATAAATCCTGGACCATGGTAACATATATGCATACATATAGTTGTGAATGTTGCTCATTAAATAACTACAGTACTGATACTCCATATTAAGAGCATTGATTTGCCGTTAAAATGAATTCTGTAATAACGTGTCAACGGCAGCAGTGACAATCGAACACTGCGGTTTTAATGTTTCACGTGTTCACAATTTAATGAATCCATCTTTATGGATTAAAACAAATAATAACATTGGCAATTAAAACACATTTGATTGCATTCCGTTATCAAACATAGTCAATGTTCGCTCTGAAGACATTTCCAGCACAATAGGGTCAGGGGGGGTGGTGTGAATCAGTGCGGGGTGGATAGATGGCGGGGGAGGGGGGGGGAGTTAGAAGGCAGTCGGTGCAGAATGGATGGATTGAGGCAGGTGAATTAGTAAGTGTTGGTTGGAGTAGGTAAAATTGTGAGGGGAGAGCACAGGGGATGTCAGTGGTGTTGAATGGGGGGGTTCAGTACGGGATGGATGGGGGTAGACAAAAGTGTTGGATAAACTCAGCGGGTGAGGCAGCATCTATGGAGCGAAGGAAATAGGCAAGGTTTTGGGTCGAGACCCTTCTTCAGACTGTTCCCCCCATTCTTCTTGAATGGGAGGATCAGTATAAGATGGATGGGGGGGGAGATCAGCGCAGGATGAATGGGGGGGGGGTCAGTACAGTGTGGATCGGAGGGTCTGTGCAGGATGAATGGGGGATCACTACAGGATGAATGAGGGGAAGGGGGAAAGGTGCAGGGTAAATAGAAGGTTGGTCAGTACGGGATGAATGCGTGGATTAGTACAGGATGGATGGGGGATCAGTACAGGATGGATGGAGGAGAAGTGCAGGATGGATGGAGGAGAAGTGCAGGATGGATGGGAAAGGGGTAAGTACAGGGTGAATTGGGGAACCAGTGTAGGATGGATGGGGGGGTGGGTAGATGGGGAGGGGAGCACAGGGAATGTCAGTGAGGACTGAATAGACGCGGGAATGGGGATCAGTGCGGGATGGAGTGGAGGGGTCCCAGGATAAGGGGGTGGAGGGGCGTACAAGAGAGAGAGAGAGGGGGGGGGGGCGAGGTGGGGAGGAAGGAAGGTCAGCGCTCCTCGGACGTGCGGGCCGGGCCCAGGAGCAAACTCAAACCAGGACATCTTCGGCCCTACCCACTCCCCTACGCTCAGGGTGTCCAGAGATGAGGATGGTGGGTGTGAAGTGCAGCCAGCAGACAAGGAGCAGCCCCTTCAGATAATGGAACCGGGGCTAATCTTGCAGCACCACACCCTCACTCAGCAGAGACACAGTGTCGGCTTGTTGATCGGCTGCCCTGTACAGGCACGTCACAGCAGTCTGATTTGAAAATACCTGTTCTGAGGAATATGAAATACTACGCGTTGTTCTTAATCTTTTTGCAGAACGTTGCAGACATCTTGACAGTTTTTTGATCAAATATTTCAGTTCTGAGCCCTTTAAACAACTCTCACTCAACCGCAGTGTGTTTCATGCTCTTTGATCAACCTCAACTCTCTTGGTTGCACAGACAACTTTGATTTTGTTGAGCATTCATTTATTCAATGTTTTACAAAATTACAAATTATATATCTGTGTGTTATTGCATTAGTGGGGCTGTTAAGGTGCAGCAAGGAAAAAAGGTCATTGTTCTGATGGTGGTATGTATAACAATTAAACACTCTTGACTCATTTGAACATCCTCCAACCTCATCTACTGTATCCGTTGTTCCAAGTATATCGGCGAGACCAAGCGCAGGCTTGGCGATCGTTTCACGGAACTCCTCCGCTCAGTCCGCCCAGGTCTACCCAATCTCCCAGTTGCCAAACACTTTAACTCCCCCTCCCATTCCCACACTGACCTTTCTGTCCTGGGCCTCCTTCAATGTCAGAGTGAGGCCCAGCACAAATTGGAGGAACAGCACCTCATATTTCGCTTGGGCAGCTTACAACCCAGCGGTATGAATATTGATTTCTCTAACTTCAAGTAACCCTTGCATCCCCGCTCTCTCCATCCCTCCCCACCTTAGTCATTCTGCTAGTTTTACTGTTCGTATCCCTTCATTATCACTTCCTCCACAGCCAACAATGGATCATTGTGTGCTCTTTGAGCTGCGTTGCCGGCTCTGATCTGTCCTGTAACTTTTCATACCTCTAGTTTCCCTCTCCCCTGACTCAGTCTGAAGAAGGGTCTCGACCCGAAACATCACCCATTCCTTTTCTCCAGAGATGCTGCCTGTCCCGCTGAGTTACTCCAGCATTTTGTGTCAACTTTTGACTCTTGTCTGCTCTGTGGCAAGTTGGCATGGAGTAGCAAAAGCAGTTAGTGTGAGTTGCCTTAAACGCTGAGGGAGAACAGGTCTCAGTGATGTGTAAGAAGGAACTGCAGATGTTCGTTCAAACCGAAGATAGACACAAAAAGCTGGAGTAACTCAGTGCTGGGACCTCATGTCCATTATTTCTTTATTAACCTTTCCCTAGTAAGGTTCTTTCTTGCCTGTGTAAATGGCTCGATCTCCTTCTTGCGTTTGGAGTGCACGTCCAAAAGTTGAATCATATGTAAAGAATCATATGCTGTCATATGCTGAGAGAATGGAGCAGCTGGGCTTGTACACTCTGGAGTTTAGATGGATGAGAGGAGATCTCATTGAAACATATAAGATTGTTAAGGGCTTGGACACGCTGGACGCAGGAAACATGTTCCCGATGTTGGGGGAGTCCAGAACCAGGGGCCACAGTTTAAGAATAAGGAGTAAGCCATTTAGAACAGAGATGAGGAAACACTTTTTCTCACAGAGAGTGGCGAGTCTGTGGAATTCTCTGCCTCAGAGGGCGGTGGAGGTAGGTTCTCTGGATGCTTTTAGGTTCTCTGGATGCTTTCAAGAGAGAGCTAGATAGGGCTCTTAAAAATAGCGGAGTCAGGGGATATGGGGAGAAGGCATGAACGGGGTACTGATTGGGGATGATCAGCCATGATTACATTGAATGGCGGTGCTGGCTCGAAGGGTCGAATGGCCTACTGCATCTATTGTCTACTGTCTATTGTTGTGGGACAAGTTGTTCTATTTGATCTTATTTGATTGTGCTCGCCGGGTTAATTGCATTTGTCGAAACAGAGCGGACCACGTGAAAGTTGCAATCTTCTATCCCAATGGCTCGATTAGAATCATGTGTTGTCTTTTCACTGACTGGATAGCCGCAACAAAAGCTTTTAACTGTACCTCGGTACACGCGACAATAAACTAAACTGAACTGAAACTGATAACATACTGATATAGATTGAGAACTGATTATTGGGCAAAGAGCAAAATGAAAGACGAAACATAGCCACCATGGGCTAGAAGGCTTGAGGGGTGATGGGTTGGGGAGGGGGTGGGGGGTGGGGATCTGTGCTCAAATTTTAATGTCAAGTAATAATTTTGCTGAGAGAACGAAATGCCACATTTCCAAGTTGCTGAAGATACTAAAGTAAATGGAGGAAGATTTAACGAGAATTCAGAGGCTGTGGACAAGAAGCTTTTTGCCACATTGGATATTGACTACAGAATGTGTAGGGAAGGAACTATAGACAAAATGTGTAGGAAGGAACTGCAGATGCTGGTTTAAACCGAAGATATGCACAAAATGCTGGAGTAACAGCGGGACAAGCAGCATCTCCGGAGAGAAGGAGTGGGTGACATTTCAGGGTCGAGACCCTTCCTCGGACTCCACCGAAGATAGACATTAAAAGCTGGAGTAACTCAGCGGGACAGGCAGCATTTCTGGAGAGAAAGAATGGGTCTGACAATGGGTTTTGATCCGAAACGTCACCCATTCCTTGTCTCCAGCAATGCTGCCCATCCCGCTGAGTTACTCCAGCATTTTGCGTCTTTTTTGAGTACAGAAGTTGGGAGGCTATGTTCCAGTTGTACAAGACATTGGCGAGAACACATTTGATTTATTGTGTACAGTTTTGGCCACACTGCTATTGGACAGATGTTGTTAAGCTGGAAAGAGTACAGAGATGATTTACGAGGTTGCTGCCTGGACTTGAGGGTCTGAGCCAAAGGGTGTGGTCGGACAGGCTAAGAGTTTGGAGGACAGGAGGATGAGGGGTGATTTATGGAAGTCTTTTACCCAGAGTCTCTTTAGAGGAATCATAAACAAGAGATACAGATATAAGCTGAGAGGGAAAAGATTTAATAGGAAGCTGAGGGGCATTTGTTTTCATGCACAGTGTGGTGGGTGTGTGGAATAAGCTGCCAAAGGAGGTAGTCAAAGCAGAAACTATAACAATATTAAAAATACATTTGCACAGGTACATGGATAGGAAAGGTTTAGAAGGATATGGGCCAAATACGGGTCGGTGGTTTTAGTGTAGATGGGACATGTTGGTCGGCATGGGCAAGTTGAGCCGAAGTCTGTTTCCATCCTGTAGCTCCTCCAGCTTAATCACTCTATGAAGATGGTGTGGAAAAATATATATGATTTTGGTTCAGCCTTTTAGACTGCAGCAGGATACAGATGAGATGGAAAGTTGGGTGGAGCTTTGGCAGATGGAATTTAATCCTGTCATGTGCAAGGTGGTTCATTTTGGGAACATTAAATAATGGCAGGGCCTTAAGGAATGTGGATGAACAGAGATACCTAGGGGGGTAAGTCCATAGTTTTGAAAGAGGCAACAGAGGTAGATTGGGTGGTGGTCATGTCAGGCAGGTTTGAGAATTTGAGACCTGGAACAACAATATGTTGCAACTTTACAAAACACTGGCTAGGCCGCACGTGTACAGTTCTGGTCGCCATAGGAACGATGTGATTAAGCTCGGGGGGGGCAAAAAATGGCGGCATGGTGGCGCAGCGGTAGAGTTGCTGCCTTACAGTGCTTGCAGCGCCAGAGATCAGGGTTCGATCCCGACTACGGGTGCTGTCTGTACGGAGTTTGTACGTTCTCCCCGTGACTGCGTGGGTCTTCTCCGAGATCTTCGGTTTCCTCCCACACTCCAAAGTCATGCAGGTTTGTAGGTTAATTGGCTTGGTGTAAGTGTAAATTATCCCTAGTGTGGTAGTCCCTTAGAAGGATGGGAGTGGATATAAGATTATTAAGGGTATGGACACGCTAGAGGCAGGAAACATGTTCCCGATGTTGGGGGAGTCCAGAACCAGGGGTCACAGTTTAAGAATAAGGAGTAAGCCATTTAGAACGGAGACGAGGAAACACTTTTTCTCACAGAGAGTGGTGAGTCTGTGGAATTCTCTGCCTCAGAGGGTGGTGGAAGCCGGTTCTCTGGATGCTTTCAAGAGAGAGTTAAGGGGCTGTCCCACTGCGGCGACCTAATCTGCCAGTTTAGAAGAGTCAACTCGCAGCATGGACAACACGTGGTCCTAGGAGGTCACTGGAACTCTCCTTCATGCTCGAGGGAAGTTCCCGCATACCCGCGCGCGGCCTCAGTTTGGTCGAGGAGAATTTTTCTGGCTGTAAAATTTGCTTCAGAGGGGTTTTCTTTTTGTATGTAAAAACCCACTTGAGAACCATGGGCGATTTTAAAATTTTACAGCCAGATTTATCACTTCTGAAACTTTTTAGATGACAAAGGAATCAAGAAAAAACACAAATAATGCCTTAGTGTTGATGAAATGCAGTGAGCAAACAGCCAATGCTTGTCAAGCACTTTGGCTGTTGTTGTCCCTTCAGCTCTCGCTTCTATCTACCGTCATTTCTCCTCACTTTTGGAATTCTGAAGTAGGCTAAATGTCTCTCACGCTTATCCCGATTTCCATATTTATTTACAGCGCAAAAATGGACAATTTCGGCGGGTTTTAACGGGCCCGCTACGCTGGAAACAATGGTCAGTGCTTACCTGCAGTTCATCGCGTGTACTCCATTTGGCGTAGCGTAGCAACAGTACGGGTCATGGGTCGTGACCCGACTGCCGTGCAACCTCCCTATAAGCCAACCCAGTTGAACACTCCCTCGCCCAACCCTCCTGCATTTAATGTCATTAATTGAGTCACATTTAAAGTTTGTACCTTTGCACTTGGCTGGTTTGGTCACGACTCGAGAGGTCACTCCAGGGAAATGTTGGAAATGCAAAAAAAAAAAAAAAAAAGTTGGAGATCGTAAATCAACAGAAAATGCTGGTGAAACTCTGCAGGTCGGGCAGCACTTGTGTAGAGAGAAACTGAGTTAATGCTGAGTAATGCTAGTGTGGCACGGTGGTGCAGTAGTAGAGTTGCTGCCTCACAGCGTCAGTGACCCGAGTTCGATCTTGACTACGGGTGCTGTTTGTACGTTCTCCCCGTGACCTGCGTGGGTTTTCTCCTAGATCTTTGTTTTCCTCCCACACTCCAAAAGACGTGCAGGTTTGTAGGTTAATTGCCTTGGTATAAATGTAAATTGTCCCCAGTGTGTGTAGGATAGTGTTAATGTGTGTGGGGATCGCTGGCCGGTGGGCCGAGGGGCCTGTTTCCGCGCTGTATCTCTAAACTAAACTAAAAGAGTCAGGAAATCAAGGTGCATTTTTATAGGGCTTTGGCTAGGCCACATTTGGAGTATTACATGCAGCTCTGGTCACTCAAGAAGGATGTGAAGGTTTTGGAGGGGCTGCAAAGAAGGTTTATCAGAATGCTGACTGCATAAGAGGGTATTAGCTGCAGGACAGACTTGGATTGTTTTCCCTGGAATGTCAGAAGTTACAGGCAGACCTAATGGAAGTATATAAAATAATGAAAGGTGTAGACAGAACCTTATTCTCTGGGTGGAAATATCAAAGAGTAGAGGGCTTTATGATGAAAGGGGGGAAGGGGAATGGGTCGACTGGGCTTGTATTCACTGGAATTTAGAAGGATGAGAGGGGATCTTATAGAAACATATACAATTCTTAAGGGATCGGACAGGCTAGATGCAGGAAACATGTTCCCGATGTTGGGGGAGTCCAGAACCAGGGGTCACAGTTTAAGAATAAGGGGTAGGCCAGTTGTGAATCTGTGGAATTCTCTGCCGCAGAAGGTAGTGGCGGCCAATTCACTGGATGTTTTCAAGAGAGAGTTGGATATACTCAGGGCTAACGGAATCAAAGGATATGGGGACAAAGCAGGAACAGGGTACTGATTTTGAATGATCGGCCATGATCATGTTGAATGGCGGTGCTGGCTTGAAGGGCCGAATGGCCTACTCCTGCACCTATTGTCTATGTTTAAAGGAGATGTGCAGGGCAGGTTTTCTTACATAGAATGTGGTGTATGCCTGGAATATGTTGTCAGGGGTGGTGATGGAGACAGTTGCAGTGGTGGTGTTCAAGTGACTTTGGATAGGCACGGAAGTGCAGGGGGTGAAGTGTTATGGATTATGTGCTGGCAGATAAGAGTTGGTCTTGGCATGGTGCTTGGCACGGACATTGTGGGCTCTACTGTTCTATGTTCTGTTTCAGACAAAAGCCCTCTGACCTGCAACATCTGTATGATGCTAGCTGACTTTCCATGAGTGTTCGGTTTAGTTAAGTTTGGTTTAGTGATACAGCATGGAAACAGACCAAATCATTGCCAACCACAATCACCCGAAAACACATAGTTCTAGCCTACACACTAGGGGGCAATTTACTGAGGGCCAATTAACCTACAAACCTGCACGTCTTTGGAATGTGGGAGGAAATCGGAGCAACTGAAAGAAACCCGCCCACAGGGACAACGGGCAAACTCCGTAGAGACAGCACCTGTGTGATCAGGATCACACCCGGGTCTCTGGCGCTGTGAGGCAGCGACTCTACGTTTAATCTTCCTGTACACCAGCGATGGAAAAATGAAATTCTTACCTGCTACAGCGACAGCATGGTGGCACAGCGGTAGAGTTGCTGCCTTGCAGCGCTTGCAACGCCGGAGACCTGGGTTCAATCCCAACCACGGGTGCTGTCTGTACGGAGTTTGTACCTTCTCACCGTGACCGCGTGGGTTTTCTCCGAGATCTTTGGTTTCCTCCCGCACTCCAAAGACATCCAGGTTTGTAGGTTAATTGGCTTGGTGTAGGTGTAAATTGACCCTAGTGTGTGTAGGATAGTGTTAGTGTCGCTGGCCGGTGCGGACTGGGTGGGCCGAAGGGCCTGTTTCCGCGCTGTATCTCTAAACTAAACTAAATTCAATAATGCAACAAATGAAGATACAATATTATAATAAATGATCAGTTATAGCTGGTAACCAAACCTGAATGGCTCCAGCGTTTCTTGCTGTTTATTTCAGGAAGGTGCCAGCCCTGTTAAAGGGTTTTGTACAGGATCACAGTGCCAGAGAATGAGACTGGCATAATATTGGGAATCTCAGGATCCCAGGAATGAGTGGGTTAACATACGATGAGCATTTGACGGCACTGGGCCTGTACTCGCTGGAGTTTAGAAGGATGAGGGAGAAACCTCAATTTAAACTTACCGAATAGTGAAAGGCCTGGAGAGAGTGGATGTGGAGAGGATGTTTCCACTAGTGGGAGAGTCTAGGACTAGAGGCCACAGCCTCAGAATAAATAGATGTACCTTCAGGAAGGAGATGAGGAGGAATTTCTTTAGCCAGAGGGTGATGAATCTGTGGAATTCATTGCCACAGACGGCGGTGGTGACCAAGTCATTGGGTATTTTTAAGGTGGAGATTGATTAATAAGTGTCGGGGATTATGGGGAGAAGGCAGGAGATGATTGATTGCAGGAGTGGACGATGGCCTAATTCTGCTGCTATAACATGAACATGAACAGGGCGACACGGTGGCGCTGCGGTAGAGTTGCTGCCTCACAGCGCCAGAGACCCGAGTTACATCCTGACTACGGGTGCTGTCTGTACGGAGTTTGTACATTCTCCTCGTGACCTGCGTGGGTTTTCCCCGAGATCTTCTGTTCCCTCCAAAGACGTACAGGTTTGTAGGTTAACTGGCTCGGTTGTAAATGTAAAATTGTCCCTAGTGTGTGTAGAGTAGTGTTAATGTGCGGGGATCGCTGGTCGGTTTTTACTCTAAACTAAACTAAACTATGAAGACTTACACAGTAAAGGGCCTGTCCCACTTGGATGACCTAATCCACGAGTTTAGAAGACGGGTTGGAAAAAATATCACGGTCGTGTTGACTCGCCAAGTAAAAGACCTTCTACGACTATGTCTACGACCTCCTACGACCCCCCTCGACCTCAGTCTTCCATACCTAAGACCAACTACGACTAGCTACGAGTGGAAAATGATAAAATTTTGTCATGTTCGCATTTTTTCCTCGGGGCCAGTCACCTACCCACGACTATCTACGACTACTGTCACGACCTACCTATGAGTAAAAAGTATCCATTCTTTCCATGCCAACCTTTTATTTACTCGTGGACATTTTTTATCGGGCTGGAAAAAAAAACGCCGCGACCTACTTGAGGCCACGAGTACGCGGAGACCACTCACGGGCACGAGGAAGAGTTACGAAGACCTCCTACGACCTCGTGGCGACCATGCTGCGAGTATGAGTCGAGGGCAAACTCGGCAGAGGTCGCCAATTAGGTCGTCAAAGTGGGACATGGGGCTTTACAGATATTAGACAAAAATGCTGGAGAAACTCAGCGGGTGAGGCAACATCTATGGAGCGAAGGAAATAGGCGACGTTTCGGGTCGAAACCCTGAAGGCTTTCGGCCCGAAACGTTGCCTATTTCCTTCGCTCCGTAGATGCTGCCTCACCCGCTGAGTTTCTCCAGCATTTTTGTCTACATTCGATTTTCCAGCATCTGCAGTTCCTTCTTAAACAGTAACGGATACTTCTCTCTCTCTCTCTCTTTAAATCACAGCCTGCCGGAGGACCGCTACTTGCTCAGCCACACTTCAGGGGACTCGTCCATCACCATTTATCGCACGTCTCTGGGAGGGAGGTTCACCAGAGCAGCCTACAACCTCCACGCCACCCACAGCGCTCTGCCTGCGATCCCTTCCACCCTCTCCGTGCCCTGGGTGCCCCTGGATGCCAGCGTGCTGCTGCCGTTTCACATCCACCACGGCAGGGCCCCCTGCACCTTCCCACCGAGACCCGCGGACAATCCCCACGCTCAAAAGGTTTGTGTTCTCGCCGTTCCCTGTGCTGTCAGAGACAGAGTACACGCCACCACTGCTGGGGGCTGTTTGACCAAGAACAACTTTTTTTAGTTTAGTCTAGAGATACAGCGCGGAAACACCAAGTCCGCACTGACCAGCGATCACCACACACTGAAAGAAGCCCTGTCCCACGGTACGAGTTCATTCCAAGAGCTCTCCCGAGTTTGCCCTGATTCGAACTCGTAGATTTACGGTAATGGCCACTCGTCGGTACTCGGGGCTCTCGTGGACATTTTTCATCATGTTGAAAAATCTTCACGAGTCTTCCCGTGCTTACCTGCCGTTAGCGAGTCTTCCCGAGTACCTGCCGTTAGCGTTACGAGCCGCTAAGAGACGTCCCCGAGCTCTGATGTACCCGCCACGTTCATTCACCGTGCTTACCACGCGTTTGATTTATTTTAAACTCGGGAGAGCTCTTGGAATTAACTCGTACCGTGGGACAGGGCTTTAACACTATAGACACACACTGAGGACTATTTACATTGATACCAAGCCAATTAACCTGCATGCATGTACGTCTTAGGAATGTGGAAGGAAACCAAAGATCTCGGGGGAAAAAAATCCAAGCAGTCATGGGTTGAACGTACAAACTCCGTACAGACAGCACCCGTAGTCGGGATCGAACCCGCCTCTCCCTGCCGCTGTGAGGCAGCCGACGATCCATAGCCTCTGTGCCTTGAGACCTTATTTAATGTTGTCTGACTCCACCTCCATCACCCACTCAGTCAGTGTGTTGCAGATTCCAACCACCCTCTGGGTGAATATAAATCTTCCACAGATCCACTCTCATCCTCCCACTCCCTACCTATCAATGCTCTCTAATTTTAGAAACCTTTGCTACAGAATATAGTTTTATTTTTCTACCCTTTTTTTAATGTCGCTCATAATAATATCTTGGAAGTCTCTTGCGATGAGACAATATTGAACAAAGAACAGTACAGCACAGGAACAGGCCCTTCGGCCCACAATGATGCCCAGTTAAACTGATCTCATCTGCCTGTACATGGTCCATATCCCTCCATTCCCTGCACGTCCATGTGCCTGTCTAAAAGCATCTTAAATGCCACTATCGTATCTGCCTCCACCACTACCCCAGGCAATGCCTTCCAGGCCCCCACCATTGTATTACAACAAACTTGCCCCGCACATGGGCGGCATGGTGGCGGAGGTAGAGTTGCTGCCTTACAGCGCTTGCAGCACCAGAGACCCCGGTTCGATCCTGACTACGGGTGCTGTCTGTACGGAGATTGTACGTTCTCCCTGTGACCGCGTGGGTTTTCTCCAAGATCTTCGGTTTCCTCCCACACTCCAAAGACGTACAGGTTTGTCGGTTAATTGGCTTAGTGTATGTGTATCAAATTGTGCCCAGTATGTGTAGGATAGTGTTCATGTGCGGGGATCGCTGGTCGTCACGGACCCGGTGGTTTCCAAGGGCCTGCTTCCGCGCTGTATCTCTAAACTAAAATAAACTTCCCATTAAACTTTCGCCCTCTCACCTTATTGTTATGTCCTCTGGTGTTGGACGTTTCCATTGTGGGAAAAAGGCTGTGATTGTCTACCCTATCTATGCCTCGCAATTTTATATACTTCTATCAAGTCTCCCCTCAACCTCAACGTTCCATGGGGCGACTATTGAACAATGAAGGCAAGATAGAACTTAAAACAAGAACAGACCAACCACTTTGCTGGGATTACACTACTGGGCCCGCAGCAGCTAGCAGGAGATAGCAGAGCAGATATTGTAGACAATTGCAGAAAGTTGCAAAAGCAATACTTAGAGGTGTGGAGGATATTATCTTTAGTCTTAATAACAATAATAATAATATATTTTATTGTCATTGCACATAGGTGCAACGAGATTGGGTACGCAACCTCCATCCGATGTCATAACTTAAACAACTAATAAAATTTAGATACCCCGAGAAACAGGATTTATATATTTTTTAAAGAACAGTAAAACAGTCTAAAGTGCAAATGTGTCTGTGCCGGGTCGATGTGTGACGTGACCATCCGAGGGAGACAGTTCACGGGGGTGGGGGGCACTCAGCAGGGCCGGTTCAGAGCAGCGATAGCTCTGGGGATGAAGCTGTTCCTGAGTCTGGAGGTATCTTTAGAGATACAGTGCGGAAACAAGCCCTTCAGCCCACCGAGTCCACGCCAACAAGTGATCACCCCATTCACTAACACTATCCTACACACCAGGGATAATTTACATTTTTTACTAAGGCCAATTAACCTACAAACCTGCAGGTCTTTGAAGTGTCAAGTCAAGTCTATTTGTCACATACGCATACGAGATGTGCAGTGAAATGAAAAAGTGGGGGAGGACCCGGAGCACCCGGTGAAAACCCACACGGTCCCAGGGAGAATGTGCAAACTCCGTACGGACCCAATATTGACATGGACTAACCTTGTGGTAAAGACTTAGATGGGAAGGAATGTGGAAAGTTTATCTTGGAGAGTTTATTGAGTTAATTTGTAGAAAATAGTACCAGAGAAACGCAAGTGGTGGAAGTATGAGTGGATGACAATTTTAGGAATAGTGTCATCATTCTGGAAATTTGAAAGTCATTATGGAGAAGAATAATGCACAAATTATGATCATAAATTGGCAGAGAGACCATTTGATAACAAGCAAGGTCCTGGTGAAGCAACAGCCAGCAGGTGTCTATTTGGAGTTTGCACGTTCTCCCTGTTATCGCGTGGTTTTCCTCCAGGTGCTCTGGTTTCCTCCCACATCCCAAAGATTGCCGGGTTTGTAGGTTAATTGAACTCTGAATTGTCACTCGTGTGTAGGGAGTGGATGAGAAAGTGGGATAACATAGAACTAGTGTGGATCGGTGATCGAACATTGTCCTCTGGTTCTTGATTTGCCTCCTCTGGACAAAAGACTCTGTGCGTCTACCCGATCTATTCCTCTCATGATTTTGCACACCTCCATAAGATCACCCCTCATCCTCCTGCGCTCCAAGGAATAAAGTGCTAGCCTGCTCAACCTCTCCCTATAGCTCAGGCCCTTGAGTCCTGGCACCATCTTCGTAAATCTTCTCTGCAACCTTTCCAGCTTGATAACATATTTCCTACAACATGGTGACCAAAACTGAACACTATATACTAATGAATGTGGCCTCAGCAATGTCTTATATAACTGCAGCGTGACCACCCAACTTTTATACTCCCTTCTACACATCATTAGTCTGTAATTATGCTCCTAAAGCTTACCCTGTTAGTCTAGTTCAGTAAAACACTGTCAAGCACTGGATCAAATAACTCTTTATTCTCACTCACAAACGAACTTCCTATACGATACCTAACCAACCCCGCAGGTCCGATCCTTGTCTCTACTCGTCCAAGCCCTTCAGCCTCAGGCGAATAGACACCTCCAGACAGTCAACGCAGTCCCAAGTGCATTTCCAGAAGATCGATCCATGTGGTGTCCCCACTTTTACAGGGTATCGGACCCGTGGCGCGAAACTATATGGAGGGGGGGAGGGGGGGACCCCTACAAACCAATCACAAATATAGATCATATAATACATTTATTACAGTTCCCTAACCCAATCACAAAGTATCCCATTACGTTGTTTCCACAGAAGGTTCTAGTTGGAAGACAGTTCACCAAAGTAAAGAAACATTTCCCCAGGTAGTATAAACAATTTGAACAAGGCTCCATACTTTGACCAATCACAAGATAACAGTGCAAAGATTCTGCAACATAATTAACAATACTTTACAACACCCCATTCTATAACCAATCCTGATCATGCATTTGCAACCCAGCTCAGCTCTTTCTGCAAAACCCTCATACATATTAACAATAGGGAGGACATCTGGATCTCACCTTATCCTCAACTTTCTCCCAGGATCCAGACACCTTGGAGCCATGACCCATGGCCCTGTAACCTTTCACAGAAAGAGGACAAGCAAGCTTTGCAAATACAGAGATTCTCCATTTTGTGACATATTTATTTGGCCAATATTATCAAGTCTACTGGAGAAGTAGAGGCTTTGGTGGGCTTTTTTGGCCAGAGCGTTGATGTGGTTAATCCCGTGGTTAGTCACTGCGACACAGTGGCGCAGCGGGAGAGTTACTGCCTAACAGTGCCAGAGACCCGGGTTCGATCCTGATCACGGGCGCTGTCTGTGCGGGCTTTCTCTAGGATCCCCGGTTTCCTCCCACACTCCAAAGACGTACAGGTTTGTAGGTTGATTGGCTTGGCATCATTGTAAATTGTCCCTAATGTGCGTGTAGGATAGTGTTAATGTGTGGGGATCGCTGGTCGGTGCGGACTCAGTGGGCCGAAGGTCGTGTTTCCGGGCTGTATCTCTAAACTAAACCCAGCCATTACACATCCGGGCTGCAGAAGCTGGTCCTTCCAGCTGTTATGCGTTTGGAACTAAAGCAGTTTTGGGCCCCATATCTGAGGAAGGATGCGCTGGCATTTGGAGAGGGTCCAGAGGAAGTTTACCAGAATTATCCCAGGAATTATTGGGTTAACATGTGATGAGCATTTGACAGCACTGGGCCTGTACTCACTGGGGTTTAGAAGGGGGGGGGGGGGGGGGGGACACCTCATTGAAACTTACCGAATAGTGAAAGGCTTAGATAGAGTGGATGTGGAGAGGATGTTTCAACTAGTGGGAGAGTCTAGGACCAGAGGTCATAGCTTCAGAATTAAAGGACGTAGTTTTAGAAATGAGACTAATTTCTTTAGTCAGAGGGTGGTGAATCTGTGGAATTCATTGCCACAGAGGCCAAGTCAATGGATATTTTTAAGGAGATTGATAGAGATTTTTGATTAGTACGGGTGTCAGGGTTATAGGCAGGAGAAAGGTTGAGAGGGAAAGATAGATCAGCCATGATTGAATGTTGGAGTAGACTTGATGGGCCGAATGGCCTAATTCTGCTCCAATTGGCTTGGCAATTAATTTTACATTAATTTTCTACAGGAGCTGCCTGAGCTTGTAGTTGGTCCAGGAGTAATTACTGGCAGGTCTTCTTGTTCCAACGATTAAACGGGAAGAGGAAAGCTTTGTGTCATTGTCTTGCAGCTGTGTGGGAGGATGTGGTCTGGGATTTGACTCTGTGGAAACTCTTATCTGCCGTTGTGTTTGCAGGTGGGTGTGGCTAAAGCAAAGAGAGACATTCACGGCCCAGGAGGGGCGGTTACCACGGAGACAAAGAGTCACCACTTCCCGCCAGCCCAGCCCAGCCAGAAGCAAGGCCCAGCCCAGCCCAGCCTGAAGCAAGGCCCAGTCCAGCCAAGCCAGAAGCAGGGCCCAGCCCAGCCCAGCCAGAAGCAAGGCCCAGCCCAGCCCAGCCAGAAGCAAGGCCCAGCCCAGCCCAGCCAGAAGCAGGGCCCAGCCCAGCCCAGCCAGAAGCAAGGCCCAGCCCAGCCCAGCCAGAAGCAAGGCCCAGCCCAGCCCAGCCAGAAGCAGGGCCCAACCCAGCCCAGCCAGAAGCAAGGCCCAGCCCAGCCCAGCCAGAAGCAGGGCCCAGCCCAGCCCAGCCAGAAGCAGGGCCCAGCCCAACCCAGCCAGAAGCAGGGCCCAGCGCCAAAAAAAAAGAGGAAGAGAAGGAACGCACAGAATCGGGTGAAGAGGAGAAGGGCAATGCAGAAAACACAGAAAGCTCAAGGCAAAGCCGGCCAGTGATTGTGGGGCATCTGAGGAGGCCCTCGACCCGAAACGTCACCTATACATGTTCTCCACAGATGCTGCCTGACCCACTGAGTTACTCCAGCACTCTGTGAAACGTCACCTATCCATGTTCTCCAGAGATGCTGCCTGACCCGCTGAGTTACTCCAGCACTCTGTGTCTCTAATGTGATCGCTCAGGAGTCAGCCCTTCCTGGTTGAAACACTCACACAACACAAGCCAAGCCAAGCCAAGCCAAGCTGGGCCCTCTCCTGGACTGAATGTGATCTAACACACCACACATTCCAGCAGTGGGTCCTCCTTGCCCGGTGAAAACATGAGAATGACTTGTGCCAACATGCAGTGGCAGCACTTGTATCGCAACCCTTGTGGAGGGAGCGGACAGACTGAATGAAGGCTGCAGATAGACACAAAAAGCTGGAGTAACTCAGCGAGACCAGCAGCATCTCTGGAGAGAAGGGATGGGTGACGTTACGGGTCGAGACCCTTCTTCAGACCAGAAACGTCGCCCAATCCTTCTCTCTGTCCCGCCCACTCCCCTGACATCAGTCTGAAGAAGGGTCTCGACCCGAAAGGTCGCCCATTCCTTCTCTCCAGAGATGCTGCCTCACCCGCTGAGTTACTCCAGCATTTGTGTCTACCTTCAATTTAAACCAGCATCTGCAGTTCCTTCCTACTCAAATACCAGCACGTCCCACTTGGCTGGGGTTGGAACCACATTCCTCACTCAAGTGCACATTATATAAGGGAGGGGTAAAGACTGTGTTTTCACTGGACAGTGGAATAAAGGACACAGAAGAGTTTCACTGGATGTGTGTGACTGACCCGGGCTTTTTCTCACCTGTGCTGAGTTTCAAACATTATTTTAAATTTAGTTTAGTTTTGAGATACGGCGCGGAAACAGGCCCTTCGTCCCATCGGGAACATACCAAACAGCGATCCCCACACACTAACACTGTCCTACACACACCAGGGACAATTTACAATTATGCCAAGCCAATTAGCCGACAAACCTGCATGACGGAGAAAACCCACGCTGTCACGGGGAGAAAGTACAAGCTCCGTACAGACCGCACCCGTGGTCAGGATCGAACCCGGATCACTGGCGCTGCGTCACTACCGCTGTGCCATCGTACCGCCTTCTGTCATTACTCATGTGTCCTAACTTTCTGCCTTCATTTCGATCATCATAACTGTGGCCCAGGTGCAGCAGGCAGTGAAGTGAGCCTGCAGGTACAGCAGGCAGTGAAGTGAGCCTGCAGGTACAGCAGGCAGTGAAGTGAGCCTGCAGGTACAGCAGGCAGTGAAGAAAGCTAATGACATGTTGGCCTTCATTGCGAGAGGATTTGAGTATGGGAACAAGGTTCCTACTGCAGTTGTACAGGCCCCTGGTGAGACCACACCTGGAGTATTGTGTGCAATATTGATCTCCTAATTTGAGGAAGGACATTCTTGCTATTGAGGGAGTGCAGCGTAGGTTCACCAGGTTAATTTGCAGATGGCGGGACTGACGTATGAAAGAATGGGTCGACTGTATTCACTGGAATTTCGAAGGGTGAGAGAGAATCTTATAGAAACAGATACAATTCTTAAAGGATTGGACAGGCTACATGCAGGAAAAATGTTCCCGATGTCGGGGGAGTCGAGAACCAGGGGTCATGGTTTTGTAAGGTTGCCTCCACGCCGGGGTGGCCCCTGTGGATGGGGTCGAAGTACTTGTCCCGGAGGACGGCTGGGACAACTGCCTTGTGGCCCTTGACTATAATCCCGTCCTGTAACAACAGTTCGTCGTGAACCAGGAAGTATGGGCGGATCGCGAGGGGGGTGCTGTGTTGTTTATGATTGCGGACAGCAATTGTAAAGTCTCGTCAGTAGCCGTGTGCTCTGCCAGGCTGCTTAGGCAATCAGCAGGAACATACGATACCTTCATTACTGAGAACTGGTCCTGTTCAGAGAGTTGTTTGCTGGTTTTGCGTGGGGCCCTTGATAGCGTGTCAGCTATGTGCATGTCCTTGCCATTTTTATAGACAATGTTGAAATCAAACCGCTGCAGCTGCATCATCATCATCCGTTGCAGGCGAGCCGGAGCAGCGTGAATGGGTTTATTCAAGATGGTGACCAGCGGCTGGTGGTCTGTTTCTATAATCGCAGACTTCCCAAAAATAAAGTCTTTGAATTTCGTGCAGGCGATAACCACTGCAAGCAATTCTTTTTCAATCTGGGTGTAACATTGTTCAGTATCGGTCAGTGTGCGAGAGGCATTTGGAACAGGCTTGCAGTCGCCATCGGCAGCGATCAGGCAAGCTGCACCAAGTCCGTACTGGGACGCATCACATGTGAGCATTAGGTAACTCCAAAGCGAAATAGGCGAGGGTAGGTGCGCTGGCCAGCTGCAACTTAAGGATATCAAAAGCTGTTTGATGCTGCGGATACCAGGACCATGCAGTGCCTTTGTGTATCAGTTCCCGCAGGGGGGGGCAGATATATTGCTGAGGTTGGGAATAAATTTCCCCAGGTAGTTGACCGTTCCAAGGAAACTGTAGCATCGTGACGTCAGTAGGAGCCGGTATTTCGTTGATAGCAGCAGTCTTCGATGGGTCTGGTCTGAAACCATCACTTGTGAAAACGTGTCCGACGTAGGTAACTTCCGGGACCCAAAACTTGCACTTCAGGGGATTGAGTTTGAGCTGAATGTCTTTGGCACGGTCCAACACTTTCTTCAGATTGGCGTCATGCTCAGCCAAGTCACGCTGGTAGACGAGAATGTCATCAACAATGATGGTGCATGGATACCCCGCAAACAGTTCCATCGTGCGCTGGAAAACCTCGCTGGCAGAGTTGATGCCAAAGGGCATTCTCAGGAATTTGTGACGGCCGAAGGGGGTGCCGAACGTAGTAAGGTTGGACGAGTCTGGGTCCAGCTGAATCTGCCAAAACGAACTTTTGGCATCGGGAACGGAGAACACTGATGCGTTGCCTATTTGAGCAGCAACTTCCTCTACCGTTCGCATAGGGTAGTGCGGGCGTTTGATAGCAGTGTTGAGATCCTTGGGGTTTATGCAGATACAGATTTCCTCCTTGTTTTTCTTCGTTGCAGCCACCATGGTGGAAAACCAGTCAGATGGGTCAGTAACTTCATCTATAACACCCAGGGAGACCATCCGCTTGAGCTCATTGTGTACTCTGTCTCGCATGGCATGCAGAACACGATGTGGTGCTCGAACCACAGGAGTGACTTTGAGATCAACGGCGATGTTGTACTTGCAGCTTGCCAAGCTCATCGTTAAATAGTTCTCTATATTGAGAGAGTATTCGCCAAGTGGGCCTCTCAGCGAGAAAGAGTTGATGGACAGTGCGGCCAAAGTAGACTAGGCCTAGATCGTGGCATATATTGATACCAAGCAGAGTTTCAGAATCCCCCTTGATGATATAAAACTTTAGGGTATGAGTGCGAGTCTATGATGTAGTTTAAATCAGTTTGTCCAAGCGGGTGTAGAACATCACCCCCGTAGGCCCGAAGCGTGGCCGAGGCCTTTTCAACATGTTCAGCATCACGTTTTTTTTAAAACTCATAACGAGATGACATTGCATTTTGCTCCGGTATCAATCTTTGAGATCACAGGCTTGTTATTCACAAACATGGTTACCTCAGGGTCAAGTTGCTCGTTAGAGGAAGGGAGGAGAGAGTGGATGGCTGAACTGTTATCTTCACTTTCAGAGAGCTGAGCGGAGGATGGCACCTCAAGCTCTCGGCTTTCATTATCAGCAAACTCATGTTGTAACAGGTGCAAACTCGGCCTTGGGATGGATTGAGTCGCACGGGAACGGCAACATTTTGCAAAGTGCTGAATTTCTTGCAGAAATTGCAAATTTTACCATAAGCAATACAGAACTCCCGACCCGGAACATGAGAACAGTTACAGTTAGGACATCGAGCAGCAGACCTTCTATGCTGCCTTGGCGAGGAAGGCTGCGGACGCCTTTTACAACAGGAGTGTCTGTAAGGTTGACACTATACTGGGAGCGCTGGGCAGAGATCACAGACTTAGTGTATGACGCCGTTATCTCAGCAATCCGACAGGCGTGTCTGGCTTGATTAAGTCAGTTTAGTGTTACGAAGTAATTCGTCTCTCACCTTGTCATCAAGCATACCTCCAACGAGTTTGTCGCGGATCAGTTCATCGCATAAATCTCGAAAATGACAGCGTGCAGCCATGCATTTCAAGTCGTTAATAAAACACTCTATTGGCTCGCCAACTTGTTGCATACGAGCAAAAAACGTTGTACGTTCGATAATTGGCTTCGAGGGGAGGTCACACACCTGTCTGAACTTTGCAAGTAGGACAGCAGGGTCATCAATCGTTTCTGCAGGTACTTGGATGTGTCGTTTGCGTCTAAAATAGCAGGCTCAAAAGTAAAACGGTCCGCACATTTCATTGCCTCATGACAGCCAGGTTTAGTAGCACGTACATCTGGAGGATCGTTGCGATGAACGATGCAAATGTAGTCGCGCTCAAAAAGGCGCCAGCGTTCGGCAATGTCGGAATCAAAGATCAGAGGACTACGACGGCGAGACGAGTTTGCCATGATAGAGATAACAGGCACATAAAACAAATGTAAAGAAAACAAAATCTGATAATCATGAACGGAGCAGGTAAGACTCACTTCTTGACACCATGTAATGAGTGGAGTCGTACACACATCAAAATACGACACTTATTTATTAAAGTCCACTTACAGCATTGGTCTGCAGGCCGTTACAGTACCTAACAGCTACACACACTGAATTATGTAAACAAGCTCTTGGTAATATAAATCGCATATTAGGCAGAGCTACTACTAACAAGCACTACAATTGGTTAGTAGGAAATAACCAATCTACACTGAACAAGATGGCTTAAGTAAGCTCGTACAATTTGCCTGTGTTTGCCTACATTTGCCCCAAGAATGGATCGACCGGGCTTATATTATTAGAAGTATGAGAGGGAATCTTATAGAAACATAAAAAAATTCTTAAGGGATTGGACAGGCTAGATGCAGGAAAAATGTTCCCAATGTTGGGGGAGTGCAGAGCCAGGGATCATAGTTTAAGAATAAGGAGTAGTCCTTAGGCAGTGGAGGCCAATTCACTGGATATTTACAAGAGAGAGTTAGATTTAGCTCTTAGAGCTAATAGCCCTGTCCCACGGTACGAGTTCATTCCAAGAGTTCTCCCGAGTTTGCCCTGATTCGAACTCGGAGATTTACGGTAATGGCCGCTCGTCGGTACTCGAGGCTCTCGTGGACATTTTTCAAAATGTTGAAAAATCTTCAAGAGTCTTCCTGAGCTTACCCGCCGTTAGCGAGTCTTCCCGAGTACCTGCCGTTAGCGTTACGAGCCGCTAAGAGACGTCCACGAGCTCCGACGTACCCGCTATGTTCATTCTCCGTGCTTACCACGAGTTTGATTATTTTTTAACTCAGGAGAGCTCTTGGAATGAACTCGTACCGTGGGACAGGGCTATAAGGAATCAAAGGATATGGGAAGAAAGCAGGAACGGGGTGCTGATTCTGGATGATCAGCCGTGATCATATTGAATGGCGGTGTTAGCTCGGAGGACCGAATGGCCTACTCCTGCCCCTATTTTCTATGTTTCTATAAACCTTTCCTACACATGAACCAGTCCAAATGTCTTTTAAATGCTGTTACAGTACCTGTCTTAACTACCTCCCCCCAGCAGCTTGTTCCATATACTCACTGCCATCTGAGTGAAAGATTTGTCCATGATAAACTGGGAAGCACTGTAGAGTTGCTGCCTTACAGCTCCAGAGACCCGGGTTCGATCTTGACTACGGGTGCCGACTAAGTTCTCCCCGTGACCTGCATGGGTTTTCTCCGGGTGCTCCGGTTTCCTCTCACACTCCAAAGACGTACAGGTTTGCAAGCAAATTGGCTTTGATAAAATTGTAAATTGTCCCTAGTGTGTGCGGGAATCGCTGGTCAGCACGGGCTCGGTGGGCTGAAGGGCCTATTTCCACTCTGTATCTCTGACTAAACTGCACAAATGTACGTAAAACCACCAGAAAAAGATAGGTTTACGAAGGAACTGCGGATACTAGAAAAATCGAAGGTAGATAAAAATGCTGGAGAAACTCAGCGGGTGAGGCAGCATCTATGGAGCGAAGGAATAGGTGACGTTTCGGGTCTCGACCCGAAACGTCACCTATTCCTTCGCTCCATAGATGCTGCCTCACCCACTGAGTTTCTCCTGAAAAAGATAGGTGGTGTGTAGGAAGAAATTGAATGCTGCACTGAGCTTCAGGAAGCTGAGGAGAGGAGTTGACTGAAGGAACAATCCTAGTTGCACCCGCTGCTGGGTTCTGTAGGGAAAATAACATCAGTTTCACCAAGTTAATCCAATCTTCAACAGTGAACTTGCAAACCAATAGTTAGTTTTGTATTGGAATCAATGAATCTCTCACATCTCTGCCCAAACCTGCCCCTGCCATCTCTCCGTGAATTCCAAACACACACTGTGACAATGAAGTTCTGCCCTGACTTGATGGCATTCTGTGGAAACACTAACAAGCTTCTTGGCGAATTGGAAAAGGCACAAAGAACCGAGGTTTAATTTAGTTCAGAGATACAGGCCCTTCGGCCCACCGAGTCTGCACCGACCATCGATCCCCGCACACTAACACCATCCTACACACACTAAGGACAATTTACATTTATACCAAGCCAATTAACCTGCAAACCTGTACGCCTTTGGCGTGTGGGAGGTAAACCAAAGATCTCGGAGAAAACCCACATTTTCACGGGAAGAACGTACAAACTCCGTACAGACAGCACCCCTGTACACTAGCACTATCCTACACACAAGGGACAATTTACATTCTGTACCAAAGCGAATTAACCTGCAAACCTGTATCTCTTCAGAGTGGAGCGCAGAAGGTTAAGTGGGGACTTGATAGAGGTCTTTAAAATGATGAGCGGGTTAGACAGAGTTGACGTGGATAAGCTTTTCCCATTGAGAGTAGGGAAGATTCAAACAAGGGGACATGACTTGAGAATTAAGGGACAGAAGTTTAGGGGGAACTTCTTTACTCAGAGTGGTAGCTGTGTGGAATGAGCTTCCAGTGGAAGTGGTGGAGGCAGGTTCGATTTTATCCTTTAAAAATAGATTGGATGGGTATATGGACGGGAAAGGAATGGAGGGTTATGGTCTGAGTGCAGGTAGATGGGACTAGGGGGAAGAAAGTAGGAAAAAAAAGTGTTCGGCACGGACTTGAAGGGCTGAGATGGCCTGTTTCCGTGCTGTAATGGTTATATGGTGAAGGGAGGAAACCTGAGCACCCAGGGAAAACCCAGGGGAGAACGTACAAACTCCGTACGGACAGCAGCCGAGGTCAGGATCGAAACCGGGTCTCTGGTGCTGTGAGGCAGCAACTCTACCACCGGGCCGCCCATTTATGGGGCATAGATCGGCTGTGGGAGCATTCACAACACAAAACCAACACTCAAGAGTATAAAGGGCAAGTTTAAACTGGAATAGGTGGTGTGCCACCCACTGTTTAGACTCGGCTGTGATGCCTGAACTGGGAACTCAATGTAACTGGGAACTATAATGAACTAAAAATAATGGGAACGGCAGATGAACTGGAGAGGCTTCAGTGGGTGAGGTTGAAAGGGCGAGATGCAAAACCACTATCGTGCATCATGGTTTGGGTGGTTTGACAGGTTTGCAGGCTGGTGCAGCGGGTAGAGCTGCTGCCTCACAGCGCCAGTGACCCGGGTTCCATCCTGACTACGGGTGCTGTCTGTACGGAGTTTGTACGTTCTCCCCGTGACCACATGGGTTTTCTCCAAGATCTGCGGTTTCCTCCCACACTCCAAAGACGTACAGGTTTGTAGGTTAATTAGTTTGGTATAATTGTAAATTGTCCCTAGTGTGTGTAGGATAGTGTAAGTGAGCGGGGATCACTGGTCGGCGCGGACTCGGTGGGCCAAAGGGCCTATTTCTGCGCTGTGTCTCTAAACTGAACTAAACTAAACAGGTACTATCAGAACGTTGAAGAAACATTAAGACAGGTACATGGATAGGACTGATTAGAGGGATATGGGCCAAAATCTGGCAACTTGGACTAGTTTAGATGAGGCATGTTGGTCAGTGTGGGCAAGTTGGGTCGAAGGGCCTGTTTCCACACTGGATGACGATGACTTGGATGCAGTGAGGTAGGTTGTCCATGATAAACTGTGCAAATGTGGGTAAAATCATAGTGCAGTGAATTTAATGGCATTGAAATACAGAGAGACCTTGTGGTGTATGTCCACAGACCCATGAGAGTGGCAACGTGAATAGGCAGTGAAGATGGCATTTGCCGTGCTTGCCTCCAAGGCTGAGGCATTGAATATAAGAGTTGGGATGTCATATCGCAACACAACATTGGTTGGACTATGTAGAGTATTGAGTACAGGTCTGGTCTGCACACCACATGCAGGCACTAGAGAGAATGCAGAAGGGACAGATACAAAATGCTGGAGTAACTCAGCAGGACAGGCAGCATCTGTGGAGAGAAGGAATGGGTGACGTTTCAGGTCATGATCCTTCTTCAGTCTCGACCCGAAATGTCACCCAATTCCTTCTCTCTGGAGAGGCTGCCTGTTACTCCAGCGTTTTGCGGTTATCTTCAGTTTAAACCAGCATCTGCAGTTCCTTCCTCAACAGATTCACCAGGATGTTGGCTGGAATGTGGGGCTGCAGTTATAGAGAGGGATCTGTTAGGCTGGGTTTACCCTCAATGGAACGTAGAAGGCAGAGGGTGACACAATGGAGGTTTAGACAATTATGAGGGACATAGACTGTTTTCCCAGGGTGGAGGAGTCACAGGTTTAAGGTGAGAGGAGATCAGGGGGGTAAGTCACGCAACATGTGGCAGTAGTGGAGGCAGATGTGATTACAATTGCAAAGTAAAAGATCTTAGGACGGGTGCATTGAATACGAAAAGCGTAGCATGATACAGGCCTATAGGGAATGAGAGGTTATGGGGAGAAGGCAGGAGAATGGGGTTAGGAGGGAGAGATAGATCAGCCATGATTGAATGGCGGAGTAGACTTGATGGGCCGAATGGTATAATTCTGCTCCTATCATTTATGACCTTATGACCTTAGTACAGGCGAATGGGATTAGTGTAGATAGACAAAATGCTGGAGTAACTCAGCGGAACAGGAGGCATCTCTGGAGAACGTGGATATGTGTAGTGTAGGGTGGTGAATCTGTGGAATTCTGTGTCACAAGGCTGTGGAGGCCAAGATAGTCGATATTTTTAAGGCAGAGATCGATAGCTTCTTGATTTGTACGGGTGTCAGAGGTTATGGGGAGAAGGCAGGAGAATGGGGTTAGGAGGGAGAGCTAGATTGAATGGCGGGGTAAACTTGATGGGCCGAATGGACTAATTCTACTCCTATTCCTGATTACCTTAGACTGGTATCGCAGTGGGCATTGACCAGGTGGGCAGAAAGGGCCCGTGTCTGTGCAGTACGATGCTATGATTGTAGGAGAGAGGACTTGAATCTGTGCAACATCTTGTTGCAAGTTGGGAAAGCCGAGTGAAGGTGGATCCTGCTCTTAACCAAAGTCCAAGCATGGGCTTAACATCACCAGAATGTTTCTGCACAGGACAGTAGGAGCAGGCGGGCAGGTGGGACTAGTGTAGCTGATGTGGGCAATTTTAACAGGAACATCCACCACAGTGATTCCTCCACATTCCTCATTGGTCAAAAAAGTTCAATCTCTCCCTTCTTTGTCCTCCAGCGGTCGGGGGGCCTCTAATCTTCCGTTGACAGGACGATCTCACTCCCGTAGCCGGCGGCGGGCCTCCTCGTCAGGGCGATCAAACTCCTGCATCGGGTGGGGGGGAAATCTCAGCCCCCACCGCCGGGCGATCTGACCCCGGGTCAGGGCTAGTCGAATGTCGTGCGGCTTTTGGAGATCCTGACGTCGGTCTCAACCCGGGACTGCGAGCTCTCAATGGTAATAAATAGACACTTTATTGTTACATGTACCATGAAGGTACAGTAAACACTTTGTTTTTGCAGACACAGTTCACTAGAGAGTCGCCACAAGGTGCTGACAAGGTTACAAAAGTATCCTTAAAGGCCTGTCTCACGAGTCTGCGGTAATTGGCGGTGATACAGGAAGTATCTACCGCTCGTGGACCGCCAGAGACCGCGGGTTTGGTCAAACGGCCACCGCCGAGGCCGTGCGGCGTTGGTCCCAACACCGCACGGTGCTAAAAAAAAGTCAGCAATGTCCAAAAATAATTTCTTACCGCACAGCCACCGCCAGTGAGGCACGAACGCCGTGAGTCGAACTCTCACCGCCACAGCCGCCGCCAGTGAGGCACGAGTGCGGCACGGTCACCGCCACAGCCGCCAGTGAGGCACGAGCGCCGTGAGTCGAACTCTCACCGCCACAGCCACCGCCAGTGAGGCAGGTGTGCGGCACGGCCGCCGCCACAGCCCCGTGATCCGAAAGACGTCATCGCGTAGCGCGTCGCGTTGCGTGATGACGTAATCACCCGACGCCGCAAGCTCGTGGAACCGGCCGACCGGAGATCACTCGGCCCCCGCGCAGCATCCGTGCGGCACTCTCGCGGTTGACGTGCGGTCCCTCCTCCGGCGATGCCGCGCTTCACCGCCAATGACCGCAACACCGTGAGACAGAGCCTTTAAGTATGTTTTAAACATGTAAAGTGAGAAGCAATGTGAAATATAGATGTGTCTCAATTTTGGGTCAAATTATGGAACGGGATTAGTGATGAGTTGAAATTTCGTAGCTCTCTGTCGAGTTTCAAAAAAGCCTTAAAATGTAAATTAATTAAGGATTATAATGTAAAATGATTAAAATGTAAAATAATTAGGGATTACAATTTAGAGTAAGTTTTTTTTCTTCTTTCCTTTGTAATGCTGATATTCTGGGTTATTTTATGGATTGTATAGGATAGGCAAAAATAAGCGTTGTGGCTTCAGCCTAATCCTTTTTCGGTCATTGATTATGTGAACGTTCTTGGTTCTTGGTTTCTTGGTCCTCCAAAATATTTCAATTGGAATTTAAACTGGAGGTGGTGGTGGGAGGACTTAAGCCAAAAAGGTTTTTTGAGAAGAAAGAGCTACCTTAAATGTAGTTGCATCTGGTTGGGTAACTATAGTAGGGTGGAGATTATTCCATGCTGTAATTGTGCGGGGGAAGAATGAATTGCTGTACACATCTGTCTTGGTAGCTGGAATCACAAATTGGATCGAATGCCCTCGTCTGCTCCTAATTGGTTTGGGTTTGGTGTAGGTCTTGTAATCTATGTCGAGCTGACCATTTAACATTTTGTAAAAACAGGTCAAACGGTGAGCTTCACGTCTGTCTTGGAGAGGGTTCCACCCCAGAGAATTCAGAAGTTTGGTAACACTCGCTTCTCTCTCATAGGTGTTAGTAACAAATCGAGCTGCCTGTCTTTGGACACGTTCGATGGAAGAAATGTTTTTATTTGTGTATGGGTCCCATGCTGCAACTGCGTAGTCCAAATGAGGTCTAACAAGGGTGAAGTATAGCTTCTCCTTGACAGAACGTTGTGTGAAATGGATACAGTGTTGGTTCATATTCACACAGATTGTAAAGTTTGTTCTTTTTAATGTATGACCGAAATAAACTTCATTCATCCATTCATTCATTGATAAACTATTCATTCATTCATTTAAATATTGTTGGTCCCTTCTCCCTCCACCCCCCCCTCCCCCACCCCACTACCACAGGTCCCTCTTGTTGGCAGGAGCCCCCCTACACCGGGCCCCCCTTTTATTCTCGAGGGCCCCCTACACCGGGTCCCCTTTGTTCTTCGCGTCCTCGGCCCCCGACCTCGTGTCCCACGTCCCACCTCATTCGCGGAATCAATGGCGGTAACTCAGTCCCACCAGTACAGTACTCCACGCGCCCTGGGGGATTTCCGGGAGTGTAGGGCACCGTGGGGGTGGTGGGGGGGGGGGTGGAATGTACCCTCAATAAGGATGGGGAAATAGTTATTTAACATTTAGAATCTAAGAATATTTCTTTCACTTTGTATCATGGCGGTGGTGGGTTTGTTTGCGTTGTAAATACGTGATTAAAATTATTTTTGGTTAAAAAAAAGGTAGGGTCCTCCATAGAGGGGCCACAACGAGCTATTCTTGGTCCGTGACATGAACATCAGAAGCAGGGAATTGGCAAGGATAGCAGGGACCGTCAAATGTCGGTGGCAAGTCAGATTAAAGCGAAACACATGTTTTTTTAAGGAAGTAACTAGGGAGAGGGTTGGACCACTGAAGGATAAAGGATGGGGTTTCTGCTTGGGGGTAGAGGGTGTAGGGGAGATATTAATTGAATATTTTTGTTAACCCCATTACCTCTATAGGGTATTAATTGGCATTAACTTTAGTTTAGGGATATAGCATGAAACCGGGCCCTTCAGCCCATCGAGGCCGCACCAACCAGCGATCCCCGCACATTAACACTATCCTACACATACTAGGGATAATTTACACATACACCAATCCAATTAGCCGCCTAACCTGCACGTCTTTGGAGTGTGGGAGGAAACCGAAGATCTCGGAGAAAACCCATGCAGGTCACGAGGTGAACGTACAAACTCCGTACAGACAGCACCCGTGGTCAGGATCGAACCCGGCCACCCGCCACCGTGACTGCTCATCCTTCTCGTTAAATGTTTGTGTTAAATTTTTATTGTGTTTTTGTGTGTTCCTTCTCATTGTACCGCTGCTGGCAAATTCATTTCACTTGCACTTTATGTGCAAGTGATGAATAAAACTGATTGTATTGATTGTATTCTAAACTCCAGCGAGTACAGGCCCAGTGCCGCCAAACGCTCATCATACGTTAACCCACTCATTCCTGGGATCATTCTCGTAAATCTCCTCTGGACCCAATCAAAGCCAGCACATCCTTCCTCAAATATGGGGCCCAAAACTGCTCACAATACTCCAAATGCAGCCTGACCATAGAGGCTCAGCATTACATCCCTGCTTTTATATTCCAGTCCTCTAGAAATAAATACTTTCCAATTATCTCAAGTTGTCTCTTTTCCATGAGCTGAATAAACTCAACACATCTTTGTTTTTCATCAGGGTTGAGAGTTTTTAATTGTGTTCATATCTCCTCATTACACAGTTATTTTATAAAAATGTCCATTCCAGGCACCTTATCTTCTCAAGGCCACACTGCATATCCATGACATTATCTACAGGGAAGATAGACACAAAATGCTGGAGTAACCCAGCGGGACAGGCAGCATCTCTGGAAAGAAGGAATGGGTGACGTTTCAGGTCGAGACCCTTCTTCAGTCTGAACACTGAAACTCAGACTTGGTGATGGTGCCAGAGCTCTCTGTCAAACTCTCAGACAGTTCTGATTCTTGAAGAATCGGGACTCTTTCTGGAGACAATGTAATGAGTCCAACCTCAGACGTAATGAGACCCTTATTGGAACTCAGTCTGAAGTGAGACTGAAGAAGGGTCTCGACCCAAAACGTCACCCATTCCTTCTCTCCAGAGATGCTGCCTGTCCCGCTGAGTTACTCCAGCATTTTGTGTCTACCTTCAGCATCTGCAGTTCCGTCCTACACATTATCTACAGCAATGCTTTCACAAGATGTCCATCACGTGGCCGTTTTCACGGTGCTTCTTTGATCTCCTGGTCCCAGCATTTCTCCGTCTCTCTCCAGCTGGTAGCTCATCTCCGGCTACACTTTGCACTGGTATTCAGCAAGGGGAAGGACATGGAGGACAATGAGATCAGTGTGGGGTGTACTCATTTTAGTTTAGAGATCCACGCGGAAACAGGCCCTTCGGCCCACCTTGACCTCACCGACCAGCGATCCCCGCACACTAATACTATCCTACACACACTCAGGACAATTTTCCAATTATACCAAGCCAATTAACTTACAAACCTGGATGTCTTTGGATGTCTATGCAGCTCATAGGGAGAACATACAAACTCCACACATGCAGCACCTGAAGCTGGGGAGAAGTAGACAATTTCCCTCCAAAATTCATTCTCCTGCCTTCTCCCTGTAACATTTGTCACCCTTCCTATTCAAGGACCTATCAATCTCCACCTTAACAATACCCAATGACTGGCCTCCACAGCCGTCTGTGGCAATAAATCCAGCTGTTTGGTTTATTGTCACAGAGGTACTGTGAAAGACTGTATTTTTGCACAGATTGACCGACATCTGCCGAAAGGCATTCCTCCTCACCTCCAGGGGTGGCACAGTGGAACAGCTGTGGAGCCTCACAGCGCCAGAGACCCAGGTTCGATCCTGACTACGGGTGCTGGCTGGATGGAGTTTCGATATTCTCTCTGTGACTACGTGGGTTTTCATCAGTTGCTCCGGTTTCCTCCCACACTCCAAAGACGTACAGGTTTGTTGGATAATTGGATTGGTATAATTGTAAATTGTCCCCAGTGTGTGTAGGATAGTGTAAGTGTGTGGGGATCGCTGGTCAATGTAGATGGGTGGGCTGAAGAGCTTGTTTCTGCGCTGTATCTCTAAAATCTAAAGTCTAACTCCATTCTGAAGCTACGTCCTTTTATACTGAGACTCTCCCATTACTGGAAACACCATCCCTCTTCCCATCAGAACTGCCCCCTCCATCTACTCTTTTAAGTCGAGACTTAAAACTCATCTTTACTCTCAAGCCTTTCTTGACGTCCTCTGAGGGAGGGCTATATGTATGTATTTATGTATGTACTTAATCTATGAACCAATGTTGTATGTTAGTATCTCCACCAATGTAAAGCACTTTGGTCAACGAGAGTTGTGTTTTAAATGTGCTGTAGAAATAAAAGTGACTTGACTTGACTTGGAAACATCCTTTCCACGTCCATTCTATCGTGGCCTTTCGTTGAGATTCCCCTTCTAAACTCCAGCGAGTACAGGCCCAGAGCCTTCAAAAGCTCACCTTGATTCTCGTAAACCTCCTCTGGACCCTGTCCAATGCCACCCTTCTCCCCAGCAGACTAGGAGCCACTTTATAAAGTGCTTCATTAAAACGAAAGTATTCCCTGTAACAGTCCCACCCCTCAGTCTTGGCTCCAGCTTCAGTGAAAGAAGCAGCTGGAGCCAATGAAACTCATTTAATTAGTCACATTACGCTGGTTATGGAAAGAAGAGAGATTTGTCTCGTTACAGAGACACAGCTCAAACTCCAGCACTTTGTGTCTCTTTGTGGAATCCGGCATCTGCAGTTCCTTCGGTCTACATTCAATCTTTTAGGTTGAGAACACTGTCGACACCGGAGACGTGTTTTCCGCATGTTTTAGTTTCACTGTATAGTTTGGTTTCAGTTTAGTGTGGAGATACAGCGCGGAATCATGCCCACCGAGTCCCCGCCGACCAGCGATCCCCGCACACTAATAGCCCTGTCCCACGGTGCGAGTTCATTCCAAGAGCTCTCCCCAGTTTTAAAAATATCAAACTCGTGGTAAGCACGGAGAATGAACGTAGCGGGTACGTCGGAGCTCGGGGACGTCTCTTAGCGCTAACGGCAGGTACTCGGGAAGCCTCACTAACGGCTGGTAAGCACGGGAAGACTCGTGAAGATTTTTCAACTCGTTGAAAAATGTCCACGCGAGCCCCGAGTACCGACGAGTGGCCATTACCGTAAATCTCCGAGTTCGAATCAGGGCAAACAAGGGAGAGCTCTTGGAATGAACTCGTACCGTGGGGCAGGGCTTTAACACTACCCTACACACACGAGGAACAATTTACATTTATACCAAGCTACAAACCTGTACGTCTTTGGAGTGTGGGAGGAAACCGGAGATCCCAGAGAAAACCCACGGGGAGAACGTACAAACTCCGTACAGACAGCACCCGTAGTCGGGAATGAACCCGGGGCCCCGGGTACGATCCAGACTACGGGTGCTGTCTGTATGGAGTTTGTACGTTCTCCCCGTGACCCACATACCGCTGTGCAGCAGAGTTACGCTGAATTGATTACATTTTTGTTTAAACCAAAAATAAATGTAATCATATATTTACAATAATAATATGTACAATATGAACAAATACCAACAATCCCACCACCAAAATACAAAGTAAAACAGAAGGCAGAAGGCAGTGGAGGCCAATTCTCTGGATGCTTTCAAGAGAGAGTAATGGGCCTGTCCCACTTGGTGATTTTTTAGGCAACTGCCGGCGACTGTCATAATCGTAGCAGGTCACCGACAAACTGGCGACAACCTACGTCATCCTGGCGACAACCTACAACAGCACCTACGTTAGGAGAAGTCAAGCTACGCTCATTGGCATCAAACCCACTGTCACCGAAAAATGTTCAACATGTTGAAAATTCAGCGGCAACCAGAAAGACGTTACGACATTTTGCGCGACTGAGGAGACTACTCCCGGCGACCACCGGCGAACAAACCAGTCACCTGTAGTTGCCTAATAAATCGCCTAAGTGGGACAGGCCCATTCGATAGAGCTCTTAAAGATAACGGAGTCAAGGAATATGGGGGAAAGGCAAGAACGGTGTACTGATTGTGGATGATCAGCCATGATCACTGTGAATGGCGGTGCTGGCTCGAAGGGCCAAATGGCCTACTGTCTATTGTCTATAAATATTCTTAATCACCGAATATACTGAATATTAAATAGCTCTCTGGATACTTTCAAGGGAGAGCTAAATAGAGCTCTTAAAGATATGGGGGGAAGGCAGGAACGGGGTACTGATTGGGGATGATCAGCCATGATCACATTGAATGGCGGAGCTGGCTCGAAGGGCCGAATGGCCTACTCCTGCACCTATTGTCTATTGTATGTTGTCTATATTGCAATCCCTGTCAAGGCTAATGTTTTGTGTGGGTTGCAGGCGGGGAGTTAGTTAGCTGGGACTCTGCCGAATGCCTGTACAATATTGGCCTTCACAAGCAGACAGACTGCAAATGGAATGAGCTGCTTGCTGGCTTTTACTGAACCTCGCGTGTTATTCCGTTCACAAGCAGCAGCTTCAGTCTGTGAGGAGTGTTAAAGTTAGGGGGTGGGGGTGGGGGTCCTTGTGGGAGGTTTTGGGTGGAAGTGTAATCATCTTCCTGTCTTGGGGACAGTTTGCAATGAAGAAGGATCTCGACCCAAAACGCCACCCATTCCTTCTCCCCAGAGATGCTGCCTGTCCCGCTGAGTTAGTCACTCCAGCATTTTGTGTCTACCTTCGGTTTAAACCAGCATCTGCATTTCCTTCCCACACATTGGGTCCGTTGCTACACAGGCAGGGATAGGGATAGGGATGGGCTTGGGGAGGGGAGGGGAGGGGAGGGGTGGGGATTAAGCGAGTGTTGATGTGGCCACACTACAGCTGGTATTTAAGCCACACCCGCAAACTTAAGCAAAGTCTGGAGCTGGTTTAGTCTCAGTTAGTTCACTGGCTGAACGCGCGGGTAAGTGCTATTCTATTCTATTCTAACTCAAGCATAATCCAAATTTGGCAGCTCAAACTGCAGTAATTTATGTAACATTTATTAACCGAGTAATTAATGACGGCAGATTCAATGCAGTGTCTAGATTTCACTGTTTAAAGTGAAAGTCTTAAATCTCTGCCTGAAAAAGTAACATTTTATAATTTATTATCAAACGTGTCTAATTCTGTAAACCAAGTACCTCAACTTGTGCTGGGGATAATGTTTGGACAAGTCATCGTTGTTTTGGAGCAGATTTCTAAAGTACTTGTGCAGGAAGGAACTGCAGATGCTGGTTTAACCCGAAGACAGACACACACAAATGCTGGAGTAACTCAGCGGGACAGGCGGCATCTCTGGAGAAAAAGGAATAGGTGACATTTGGGGTCGAGACCCTTCTGTTCAACCCGAAAAAACACCCATTCCTTCTCTCCAGAGGTGCTGCCTGTCCCGCTGAGTTACTGCGGCTTTGTGTGTCTGTCTTCTTACTAAAGTGCTTTATTGTTTGAAAAATAGTTTGTCTTGTCTTGGTGCTACTTAAATGAAAGTTGTTCATTTTTTGGTGAATAGTTATCGAAGGCGTATCACACCCTGGGGCGGGGTGTTGGAGGAAAGCCAATGCTACTCTGATTCCAAGCTCTGGACAGGAGTACAGACTGCACCCATTGTAATCTTTCATTCTTTCATTCATTTGTTCTTTATCTCCATCTCGCCGTCAATGTCTCTCGTCTCCCTCTCCCCTGGCCCTCTGTCTGAAGCAGGGTCTCGACCCAAAACGTCACCCATTCCTTCTCTCCAGAGGTGCTGCCTGTCCCACTGAGTTGCCCCAGCTTTTTGTGTGTCTTTCTAGATGGGGAAGCTGGGGCTGTGGGCAGGGGCTGGCTGAGGACAGGAGTTTGGGAGGGTGACAATAGACAATAGGTGCAGGAGTAGGCCATTCGGCCCTTCGAGCCAGCACCACCATTCAATGTGATCATGGCTGATCGTCCCCAATCAGTACCCCGTTCCTGCCTTGTCCCCATATCCCCTGACTCCGCTATCTTTAAGAGCCCTATCTAGCTCTCTCTTGAAAGTATCCAGAGAACCTGCCTCCACCGCCCTCTGAGGCAGAGAATTCCACAGACTCACAACTCTCTGTGAGAAAAAGTGTTTCATCGTCTCTGTTCTAAATGGCTTACCCCTTATTCTTAAACTGTGTGGCCCCTGGTTCTGGACTCCCCCAACATTGGGAACATGTTTCCTGCCTCTAGCGTGTCCAAGCCCTTACGGTGTGAGGTGTGTTGTCCAGGGGTAACTGAGACGATGGTTGTCAGACGTCTCTGTGTGGGCGCGCCAGGGCGTGGCAAGCAGACGAGAGAGGCTCGCAGTGGGAGAACGTCACTCACTCACTCACTACCTGCTGGGGTGATTCACGGTTCAGGAAGTCGTGAATCACCCCAGCAGGTAGTGAGTGAGTGAGTGATGTGCTCGCACTGCGAACCTCTCTCGTCTGCTTGCCATGGCTTGGCGCTCCCACACAGAGACGTCTGCCAAGAGGGAGGGGAGTGAGAGAGGGGGAGTGGTAGATGAGTAGGGGGGTGGGTCTGGAAGGGTGAGGGTAATGTGGGGGGGGGAGGATGGGGAGGGGTAGTGAAGTGGAAGGTTTGAGATGTGGGGGTGGTGGGCAATATTGGTTGTGTGGTGGGGCGGTTTGAGTGGTTGGGGTGGTGGTAATGTGGTGGGGTGGACCTTGAGGGGTGGGGATTGGGTGTGTGGGGCGGGGGGGGGGTTGGGGGGGATGTTTTGGATGGTGGAGTGGAGAGGGGTCTGTCGGGGTGGGATAGATCTAGAAGGTGATGGTTTTGGGGTGGGGTGCGGGGCTGGGGAGTAGGGGGAAGATATTGGAGGGGTGGAAGAGGTCTGGGCGGTTGTGGGTGGTGGTGTGAAAGGGGTGAAGAGGGAGGGGGAGGGAGTGATGAGTGGGGGCGGGGGGGGAAGGAGTGATCAGGAGCAAGAGAAGGTGACACTGCATGTTGGGTCTGAAGAAGGGTCTCGATCTGAAACATCGCCCATTCGTTCTATCCAGAGATGCTGCCTGTCCCGCTGAGTTACTCCAGCATTTTGTGTTTATCTTCGATTTAAACCATTATCTGCAGTTCTTTCCTACACATTGTTATATGACTTGGGGATTTGCACGGTGATTGTCAGCCTGTAATCCATGATCCAGGTTAATGAGGATTCCCTGTGACACATCCTTGGCATTAATCAAGACCTGACAATGATCTACCAGATTGTAATGGAGCAATAATAGATTGTTAAGGGTTTGGACACGCTAGAGGCAGGGAACATGTTCCCGATGTTGGGGGAGTCTAGAACCAGGGGCCACAGTTTAAGAACAAGCAGTAAGCCATTTAGAACGGAGACGAGGAAACACTTTTTCTCACAGAGAGTTGTGAGTCTATGGAATTCTCTGCCTCAGAGGGCGGTGGAGGAAGGTTCTCGGGATGCCTTCAAGAGAGAGCTAGATAGGGCTCTTAAAAATAGTGGAGTCAGGGGATATGGGGAGAAGGCAGGAACGGGGTACTGAATGGGGATGATCAGCCATGATCACATTGAATGGCGGTGCTGGCTCGAAGGGCCGAATGGCCTACTCCTTTGTCTATTGTCTATTGTCTATTGTCTATTGTCTATTGTCTATTGTCTGTCAAACCTAAACATGTGGAAGAACAGTCATCAACAACTCCTGTTTCTCTCCCTCCTTTAACTTTTATCTCCGAAACCTCCTTGACCCCTGTGACCACCTGATTGCATTTTATCTTTGTACGCCTCATTCTCAACTTCCCCAAGCTAACGATGATTTATTCTGCGCTTTCCTGCAGCTTTGATCTCTTGTTTTCACACCTTACCTTTCCACATCTCTGTGTCTCCCTCCCACTCTCAGTCTGAAGAAGGGCGTCGACCAGAAACGTCACCCATTCCTTCTCTCCAGAGATGCTGCCTCACCCGCTGAGTTACTCCAGCATTCTGTGTCCAACACCGTTGATAAACCTCGGTATAAGCTCAAGGGTCAGTTCAGGCATAAGGTGTTGATATAAGTTCATATGTTCGTTCATAAGTTGTCGGAGCAGAATTAGGCCATTCAGCCCATCAAGTCTACTCCGCCATTCAATCATGGCTGATCTATCTTTCCCTCTCAACCCCATTCTCCTGCCTTCTCCCCACAACCCCTGACCTTAACTAATCAAGAATCTGTCATTCTCCACTTTAAAAACATCCATTGACTTGGAGTCCACATTTATCTGTGGCAAAGAATTCCACAGATTCACCACCCTCTGACTAAAGAAATTCCTCCTCATCTCCTTTCTAAAGGAACGCCTTTAATTCTGAGGCTGTGACCTCGGGTCCTAGACTCTCCCACTAGTGGAAACATCCTCTCCACATCTACTCCATCCAAGCCTTTCACTAATCTGTACGTTTCAATGAGGTCCCTGCTTATCGTTCTAAACTCCATTGAGTACAGGCCCAGTGCCGACAAATGCTCATCATATGCTGTTGGCTTGGTGCAGTGGTAGGTTGCTTATCATTTTGGGGAGCTTGTGAGCAGTGGTGTGCCCCAGGTTCGGTGTGAAGGATAAGGATGTTAGTGACATGGTTATTGTATTTGCAGATGACATGAAATTGGTGGTTTTGCTGTCAGTGAAGAAGGTTGACTAATGATAAATAAGATCGTGATCAATTGGGAAAGTGGGCAAAGGAATGGCAGATGGAGTTTAACTCGCACAAGTGCAAAGTGATACATTTTAGTAAATCATACCAAAACAGGGCTTGCATTTTCTCATCCACTCCCTACCCACTAGGGGCAATTTACAGAGGGCCAATTAACCTACAAACCCGCACGTCTTTGGGATGTGGGAGGAAACCGGAGCACCCGGAGGAACCCACTGGGTCACGGAGAAACCCAAATGGTCACAGGCAAACTCCACACAGACAGCACCCAGGTCAGGATCGAACCCTGGTCTCTGGAGCCGAGCGACAGCAGCTCTACCCGCTGCGCCACTGTGCCGCACAAAGGTCAATGGACTCTCAGCTGCAGATGCAGTCATTGCCTCTCTCTGACTCGCAGCCCTGCGGCTGATATTGCCACCACATCCCCTCCATCCCAAATCATTCCTGTACCTCTCCCCTGTCCCTCAACCCACTGCTGGAAACAACACCTTTAGTTTAGAGACAGACATACAATACAATACAATTTATTTATTGTCATTTGAACCTCAAATGAAATTCAAACGAAATTTGGTTTCTGCAGTCATACAACAAGAAAAGAACCAAGACACACACCAACACAATTTACACAAACATCCATCACAGTGAATCTCCTCCTCACTGTGATGGAAGGCAAAGTCTAGTCTCTCCCCTATGTTCCATTCATCTCCTGAAGTTAAAGACCCCGGTGGGCGATGGCGAGTCCCGCGGCCGTTAAAGCCGCGCCGGGCGATGTAAGGCCCCGCTCCGGGTCAATTTCAACCCCGCAACTCGGGCGGGAGAAGTTGCCGTTGCGGGAGCTCCGAAAAGCGGTCTCCCACCAGGGACCCGCGAGCTCCCGGTGTCACAGCGCGGAAACAGCTTTGGCCCACCGTGTCCGCACCGACCAGCGATCCCCAGACAACATACAAACTCCTCTCACTCCGTCCTAATGAATCGACTGTGCCCCAAGTTAGTTCAGACTAACTTTAGTTACGTCTGAAGCAGGGTCTGGTCTCGAAACGTCATCTGTCCATTCCCTCTGCACAGATGCTGCCTGACCGGCTGAGTTACTCCAGCACTTTCACTCAAGATTCCAGCACCTGCAGTTTCTTCTATCTCTGCCTTAACTTCAGTGTATGTTTGGCAACCAATCCAGGGGCAATGACAATATTAGTTATAAATAATAATAATAAATGAATGTTAATACATTTATTATGTAGCTGTGGTATGTGAATGAGGTGATAAATTGGGAAGGTTTTGAGATTGACAAGAGTTATGTCATAGAGTGGAAATAGGCCGCTCAGCCCAACTTGCCAACAATGTCCCAGCTATACTAGTCCCACCTCCCTGCGCTTGGTCCATATCCCTCCAAACGTGTCCTATCCATGTACATGTCCAACTGTTTCTTAAACGTTGGGATAGTCCCAGCCTCAACTACCTCCTCTGGCAGCTTGTTCCATACACCCACCACCCTTTGTGTGAAAAAGTTACGCCTCAGATTCCTATTAAATCTTTTTCCGTTCACCCTAAACCTATGTCCTCTGGTCCTCGATTCATCTACTCTGGGCAAGCGATTCTGTGCATCTACCCGATCTATTCATGTCATGATTTTATACACCTCTATAAGATCATCCCTCATCCTCCTGCGCTCCAAGGAATAGAGTCCCAGCCTCAACCTCTCCCTATAGCTCAGACCCTCTAGTCCTGGCAACATCCTTGTACATTTTCTCTGTACCCTTTCCAGCTTGACGACATCTTTCCTATAACATGGTGCCCTGAAGTGAACACAACACTCTAAATGCGGCCTCACTAACATCTTGTACAACTGCAACATGACCTCCCAACTAAACTCAATATTCCGACTGATGAAGCCCAATGTGCCAAATGCCTTGTTGACCACCCTATCTACCTGCCACTCGACCTTCAAGGAACCATGCACCTGTACTCCTAGATCCCTCTGCTCCACAACACTACCCAGAGACCTACCATTCACTGTGTAAGTCCTGCCCTTGTTAGCATTTCCAAAGTGCAACACCTCACATTTCTCTGTATTAAATTTAATGAATGAATAAGTTTATTGGCCAAGTATTCACATACAAGGAATTTGCTTTGGTGCTCCACCCGCAAGAGACAACGACATAAAGTGACAGTTAAGAATGACACATAAAACATAAAACGTTAATAATAAAACATTATTGATTAAACATGTGAATTAAATAAAATACCAGAGCAAAAGGAGGCTACAGATTTTTGGTTATTGAGTAGAGCTGCTACTCGTGGAAAAAAGCTGTTTTTACATCAACCATTCCTCAGGCCACCTGGCCAATCGATCAAGATCTTTTACAACTATCTGAAAAGCATCCATTTTTGTATCGATATAGCTTGTGCAGAAGCATTAAAGTTGATGCCTAGATTACAGAATGCAGGAAGTGCCAGCACAAGCTCAGACCCATCCCTGTATAGTGAGAAGAAGGGGAAGTGTGAATCAGATTGCCTACATACTGAGAGGAAGGCAGGAATCATTCAATTGCTCAGTTTCTCATCCATCGTTCATTTACAAATACCTGAACACTTCAGGGTGGCACAGCTGGTAGAGCTGCTACCTCGCAGCGCCAGAGACCCGGGTTCAATCCTAACCTCGGGTGCTGTCTGTATGGAGTTTGCACGTGTAGGAAGGAACTGCAGATGCTGGTTTAATCCGAAGATAGACACAAAATGCTGGGGTAGCTCAGGCAGCATCTCTGGAGAGAAGGAATGGGTGACGTTTCGGGTCTGAAGAAGGGTCTCGACCCGAAATGTCACCCGATGCTGCCTATCCCGCTGAGTTACTCCAGCATTTTGTGTCTATCTGGAGTTTGCATGTTCTCCCTGTGACTGCGTGGGTCTCCTCCTGGTCCTCCTCATTCTTCCCGCAACCCAAGGATGTATAGGTTTCTTCAGGGATTCTGCCCGACCCTGTTACTCCAGCACTTTGTGTCTTTCTTTACGAAACCGACATCTGCATTTCCTTTGACTGCTCCACTGTGAAATCTCCTCAAGGTGTGCCTACTGTGAGAAGATCTCCTCCTCTCTCTGACATAGAGGTCCTGACCAGAAACATCACCCATCTACGTTCACCAGGGATGCTGCCGGACCCACTCAGCTACTCCAGTGCTTTGTGTTTTTTTCTCTGGGTTTGTAGGCTAATTGACCTCTGGAAAATTTGCCCCTAGTGTGCGGGGAGTGGATGAGAAAGTTTGATAAACAGAACTAGTGGAACTGGGTGATTGATGGTTGGCATCGACAGGTGGGCCGAAGGGACTGTTTCCATGTTGTATCGAAACTAAGGTGGCACGGTGGCGCAGCGGTAGAGTTGCTGCCTTACAGCTCCAAAGACCCGGGTTCGATCCTGACTACGGGTGCTGTCTGTGCGGAGTTTGCACGTTCTCCCCGTGACCGCGTCGGTTTTCTCCGAGATCTTCGGTTTCCTCCCACACTCCAAAGACGTGCGGGTTAATTGGCTTGGTATAATTGGAACTTGTCCCTAGTGTGTGTGTGTGTGTGTGTAGGAGAGTGTTCGTGTGCGGGGGTCGCTGGTCGGCACGGACTTTGTGGGCCGAAGGGCCTGTTTTTTGCCCTGTATCTCTAAACCAAACTGAACTAAACTAAATTAAACCCTGCCGTTGAAAACACAATAATTGAGCCACTTCGAGTGCTGATATTGCAAGCTTTCTTGTAACACTAGGCGTGACTTTGGCTGGGGTTCCTGGCAGATTACGGATCGGACTGTCACGGGCTTCTCCAGAGCCACGTTGGGCGGGCCAGATCCTTGGTGTGTTGGGCTCTGTGTTTCCTCATGAGCTCTGTGTCGGCATTAGTTGAGGTTTTCAGCCCGAGGGTTGCCATGGTTTCTGAGACGTCGAGCCCACATGCACATTCCATTCCGTGTGTGTAACGGGGTGTGTTTGCCAACTGGTTGAACTTCTGCAAGTTTTAAACTGTTTGCCTGCTCTCTGTATCACACCAGCCCCTCGAACCCTGTTCAGAAAGGGGTTCCACTAACCCAATGCTTCTACAAGTTTAGTTTAGTTTAGAGATATACGGTGTGGAAACAGGCCCTTCAGCCCACTGTGTTCAGCAGTCACTATGGTTCACTGTCAATAGACACAATGCTGGAGTAACTCAGCGGGACAGGCAGCATCAGGAATGGGCGACGTTTCGGGTTGAGACCCTTCTTCAGACTGGTTAACTATCCTACACACACACTTGGGACAATTTACAGAAGCCATTTAATCTGTACATCTTTGGAAAGTGGGAGGAAACCGGAGCCCCCGGAGGAACCGAATAGTGAAAGGCTTGGATAGAGTGGATGTGGAGAGGATGTTTCCACTAGTTGGAGAGTCTAGGACTGGAGGTCACAGCCTCAGAATTAAAGAATGTTCCTTTACGATGAGGAGGAATTTCTTTAGTCAGAGGGTGGTGAATCCGTGGAATTCTTTGCCACAGAAGGCTGTGGAGGCCAAGTCAATGGGTATTTTTAAGGCAGAGATAGATAGATTCTTGATTAGTATGTGTGTCAAGGGTTATGGAGAGAAGGCAGGAGAATGGGGTTAGGAGGGGGAGATAGATCAGCAATGATTGGATGGCTGAGCAGACATGACGGGCCGAATTACCTAATTCTGCCTTAATCACATGACTTTATGTAACGCACAGGGTCGCAGGGAGAATGTGCAAACTCTGTACGGACAGCTCCCGTAGCCAGGATCGAACCGGGGTCTCTCGCGCTGTAAGGCATTAACTCTGCTGCTGTGTCACCGTGCAGCCCCCTCCCCCAGCCTCGCCAACATTGCCACTGGGTCTCCCCTCGTCTGCTTATCTAGCTCTGCTGTCTCACACAAGGGCGGCACGGTGGCGCAGCGGTAGAGTTGCTGCCTTACAGCGCTTGCAACGTCAGAGACTCGGGTTCGATCCCGACTACGGGTGCTGTCTGTACGGAGTTTGTACGTTCTCCCCGTGACCGCGTGGGTTTTCTCCGAGATCTTCGGTCTCCTCCCACACTCCAAAGACGTGCAGGTTTGTCGGTTAATTGGCTTCATATGTGCAAATAAGTGTCCCTGATATATGTGTGTGTAGGATAGTGTTAAAGTGTGGGGATCGCTGGCCGGTGTTGTCTCAGTGGGCCGAAGGGCCAGCTCCCAAGCTGTATCTCTACATTAAACTAAACGACAGGCTGAAGAAGGGTCTCGACCCGAAACGTCACCCATTCCTTCTCTCCAGAGATACTGCCTGACCCGCTGAGTTACTCCTGCTTTTTGTGTCTATCTTTGGTTTAATCCAGCATCTGCAGCTTTTTCCTACAGTCAGCACTAGTTTGGCCAACGTGCCTTGATTTCGAAATGAACAGCTCAGCATCCTGTCCACTGTGGACGCAGCGACTATGATTCATTCGTTCCGCACTCGTTTCTCTGCGAGAGAGGGAGTAATGCTTGGCTGCCAGCTGCGGCTCGCTAGCCCAGCCCGCCTCTAATAACAGGGGCGAGGAAGGCCAATGATTCATCAGTGTTGGGACCAAGCACACACAGGCAGAGACTTCTGTCCTCGCTGCTCCGAATAATGTTTCCTCTCCTGCCTTGTCGGACCCAATGATGGCATTCGTTTCATATTTGATTTTCTTTTCTTTTTGCCCCAGTTTGTTCCTGAATCAAAATGGCCAATATCCACGAGTTATTGTTGGACGTATGCCTGGGCGGCGATGAGGTGCGTATTCAACTGGGCTGGGATTCTCACCAAGATTCACAGCAAGGATTATGGGTTGGGGCAAGGAACTTGGGTTGGGGCAAGGAACTTGGGTTGGGGCAAGGAACTTGGGTTGGGGCAAGGAACTTGGGTTGGGGCAAGGAACTTGGGTTGGGGCAAGGAACTTGGGTTGGGGCAAGGAACGTGGGTTGGGGCAAGGAACGTGGGTTGGGGCAAGGAACGTGGGTTGGGGCAAGGAACGTGGGTTGGGGCAAGGAACGTGGGTTGGGGCAAGGAACGTGGGTTGGGGCAAGGAACGTGGGTTGGGGCAAGGAACGTGGGTTGGGGCAAGGAACGTGGGTTGGGGCAAGGAACGTGGGTTGGGGCAAGTTCTTTGAGTTGGGGCATGGGTTGGGCCACGGGCCTTTGGGAGGGGCATAGACCTTGGGTTGGGGTATTGACTGTGTTGGGGCAATGAACTTGGGTTGGAGCATTGACTTTGTGTTTGGGCAAAGATCATGTTGGGGCCAGGGCTTTGGATCAGGGCATCAACCTTGGGTTGGGGAAGGACTTTGGGTTGGGGCCTGGACTTTGGGTTGGGGCCTGGGCTTTGGGTTGAGGTGGGCCCTGTTCTCTGGCGTTCGATGGAGTTTATGGCTGGGCTTTGTTGATGGAGCTTTGATCTGGGGACAAGGCTGTGGTGTCTGAGCCAGACTTGGGTTCTGAGCCGCCAGTGTGCCTTTGGGCGATGGATGTAACCTCTATTCGACGTGGTGTCGCTGTGATCCCAGTGTGGCGTGGGTTCCCCCTGGGCAAGGCTTTAGCCTCTGGTTACGAGTGGCAGGGGCTGAATGATCCTGCCACTCGTAAGGTTACATGCCCAGGCGAGTGCCCCACGCTGTATAACTCTCTAAAACCCAACACCTCCGTGCAAACTCCTGGCCCTGGACGCAACGCTGGGCCTGAAGCCTGGCGGGGGTCAAAGTTCATGGGTCAAAGTGAAGCCTTGGCCAAGGGACAGAGGTCCGGGATCTGGGTGAACACGGTGGCAGTGTCGCAGCGGTAGAGTTACTGCCTTACAGCGGCAAAGACCTGGTTTGATCCTGACTAAGGGTGCTGTCTGTGTGGAGTTAGCACGTCTCCCTGTGACCATGTGGGTTTTCTACGGTTAATCTAGTTCTCAAATATATGTAACATAATCCTCGATAATCACAAAATATAGTTCTCAACATTGTAGCGCATCAGTTCCATAGACAAAGTCCAATGTCCGCAATGGGGTAGAGGTGAATCGGACAGTACCCTCGCTAATGGAAGGGCCGTTCATGAGCCCGATAACAGTGGGGAATAACCCGAGTGTTACCTTCTGCCAAACAAGAGCAGTAAGAAGCAGGAATGACTGGGGTGCGACAAGTCTTTGATTATAAGTAGTGAGGCACGGTAGAGTTGCTGCCTCGCAGCACCATAGACCCGGGTTCGATCCCGACGTCGGTTGCTGTCTGTACGGAGTTTGTATGTTTTCCCTGTGACCTGGGTGGGTTTTCTCTGGGTGTTTCGGTTTCCTCCCACACTCCAAAGACGTGCGGGTTTGTAGCTTTGGTGAAGTTGTAAATTGTCCCCAGTGTGTAGAATAGTGTTGGTGTATGGGGATCGCTGGTTGGCGTGGACACGGTGGGCAAACAGGCCTGTTTACGTACTGTATCTCTGAACTAAACCTTTAAGGCATGACATCTCTTGGCTCCTTCTCTGAATCTTGTCGCATGCACCAAGATCATGTCTGCAATGAGGTGCCCACAATATTGGGCCCAGGCACTGTGTACTTTCAGCTGGCTCTCCTCCTCTACAAACCATTAACTGTTGAACAGTGCTGTGCTTGCTGCCATGCCAATCCTACAAGCAGTTGCCTTCCTCCAGAAACGGGAATAGTTTAAGACAAACAAGTTTACATCATGTCCACCATTGCCTGGTGCTCCAGTTTCAAATAACATAACACAAGTTCCAGGAACAGAATTAGGCCATTCGGCCCATCAAGTCGACTCCACCATTCAATCATGGCTGATCTACCTTTCCTCTTAACCCCATTCTCCTGCCTTCTCCCCATAATCCCTGACACCCCTGTACTAATCACAAATCTGCCAATCTCTGCCTTAAACATATCCCTCGACTAAGCCTCCACAGCCAGTTATGTGGCAATGAATTCCACAGATTCACCACCCGCTGCCTAAAGAAATTCCTCCTCACCTCTAAAGGTGAGGCTCTGGCCTCTGACCATTTGTGGAAACATCATCTCCACAGCCACTCTATCCTGGCCTTTCACTGTTTAAGTTTCAATGAGGTGCCCACTCATCCTTCTAAATCTCCTTTGAGCCTACATTTGAAGTTCCATCACTGTCCTTTCAAAGGTAGACACAAAATGCTGGAGTAACTCAGCGGGACGTGCAACATCTCTGGAGAGATGGGATAGGTGATGTTTCGGGTCGAGACCCTTCTTCAGACGGTCAAACCCTCTCCCCACATCCTATAGACACCTCGCACCTTTCTGCTAGTTTGTAACTGGTAAAGCCCCTCTCAATCACACACAATATATAAATACTCCTCACTTCACCCAAAACCATTTAAGGTGGTGCAGCGGTGGAGTTGCTGCCTCACAGCGCCAGAGACCCAGGTTCGATCCTGACTACAGGTGCTGCCATTAATGTGCAGGATAGTGCTAGTGTGTGGGGATCGCTGGTCAGCATGGACTCAGTGAGCCAATGGGCCTGTTTCTGCACTGTAATGTCATAATGTCCCCATAGTGTTTATAGCTCGGAGGTTGTAGTGTTTGATAGCCTGATGTTTGAAGGGAAGAAGCTGTTCCTGAACCTGGACGTTACAGCTGTCGGGCTCCTGTACCTTCTCCCTGATGGCAGGGGTGAAATGAACGTGTGGCCAGGGTGGTGATGGAACATCGAACAGCACAGCAACAGGCCCTTCGGCCCACAATGTCCGTGCTGAACATAATGCCCCTCAACTTGGAACTGTGAGCCTTGATCTTCTGACCTATGGAACCGGAATTACGTTCTAGGAGTAGAATTAGGCCATTCGGCCCATCGAGTCTACTCCGCCATTCAACCACGGCTGATCTCTGGCTCCTAATCCCATTTTCCTGCCTTCTCCCCATAACCCTCGACACCCGTTCTAATCAAGAATTTGTCTATCACTGCCTTAATGTTCACTGACGGCCTCCACAATGGGTTCCACAGATTAACTACGCTCTGACTAATGAATTCCTGAGCTTGTTTTCTCTGAGAGTTGGCTGGGTTCAGTTTAGTCACCCTGCAGACTCACACCGCCTTTGTTTGCCTGTTGTTTTTGGAACGGCTTCAATCACCTGCCCGCCCTGGGAGTGATGATGATAAGGAATTTCCTGCTGGAGACCGCACACACAATGCACAAACACCCCAGGCCCGTCACCCGCCCCTCCCTCACCGTCCCCTCCAGCACTTCTCAATTTGTTTCTCAGTGCAGACTCAATGGGCCGAAGGGCCTGTCTTTCAGTCTGAAGAAGGGTTGTGGCCAAAGGGCCTGCTTCCATGCTGAATCTTGCAATTACTCGTTGGACGAGAACATCTCGCTGGAAGACAGATTTTAGTTTAGTTAAGAGATACAGCGCGGAAACAGGCCCTTCAGCCCACCGGGTCCGTGCCGACCAGCGATCCCCGCACACTAACACTATCCTACACACACTAGGGGCAATTTTTACATTTACCAAGTCAATTAACCTACAAAACATATACGTCTTTGGAGTGTGGGAGGAAACCGAAGATCTCGGAGAAAACCCAAATGGCACGGGGGGAACGTACAAACTCCGTACAGACAGCACCTGCAGTCGGGATGGAACCCGGGTCTGTGGCGCTGTGAGGCAGCAACTCTACCACTGCACCACCGTGCTGCCCACTGATCTGAGCTCAGCGCTGACCTCTCTTTCACTGACACGTTATGCTGTTATTTTCACTGTTAAGAGGTCCCAGGACTGAGCGGGTGGGACTGTTACCCACCACACACACACATCAATACTCAATCAGTCTTTGTTCTCCGCATCACACCCCTTCCTTACTTTAGCCTAGGTGTTTAGTTTAGTTGAGAGATACAGCGCGGAAACAGGCTCTTCAGCCCAGAGTCCGCGCCGACCAGCGATCCCCGCATATTAACACAATCCTACAGGCCGATGATCACCAGTCACAGTGAAATACAGTTTGCACAAACAGCTCGGCAAGAGGGCAGTGTGTACAGAGCAGCCTGGGGGAGGGGGAGATCAGGAGGTGAGAAAAGACCAAAACTAATTGGGGCTGGATTTCTGTTCTGGCCTTTTCTCATCAGTAACCCTCCCTTTCAGTCTGAAGAAGGGCTGTGTCCCGAAACACCACCTATTCCTTCTCTCCAGAGATGCTGCCTGACCCGCTGAGCTACTCCAGCACTTTGTGTCTATTTTCAGTATAAACAGGCATCTGCAGTTCCTTCCTACACATTGAATATATGTCGGGACTGTCATGATGCAGCTCTTGTTTAGGCTGCATTTGGAGTATTTCGTGTAGTTGAGGTGGGTCTGACTAGTATGGGTGTCAGGGGCTGTGGGGAGAAGGCAGGAGAATGGGGTTAAGAAGGAAAGATGGATCAGCCATGATTGAAGGGCGGAGTAGACTTGATGGGCTGAATGGCCTAATTCTACTCCTAGAACTTGTGAACATGGACTTATGGAAGTGGGTTAGGGTTAGGTTCAGTCATGTGGACATCCCCCAGGTTGCTATAGGTGGCCCACCCAAGGGTGCTGGGGGCTTGTGTTTGTCCTCAGTACGGTGGGATCTCACTGTGCCAAATGGGATGAGATCCCCCTTAACCCTGGGGCAAAGCTGCATGATGGGGTGGGGTCCCCCACTGGCCCATTGAGGGAGGGGGAGGAGGAGGGGTGAGACCCCCGAGGCTGGTTGGGTGGAGATGAACCCCTTACTTTCCCTTTCAGATTTCCTCTGGAGCCACAGTGAAGCCCTACCCAAACTTCAACGCTGACGATGATGCTGCCATATTGGTGCGCGCCGTGGAAACCAAAGGTAAGCTGATGTGTGTGTGTGTGTGTGTGTGTGTGTGTGTGCCGAGACATGGGCTAGGGACCCTCAGCCACAGGCTGCTCCCACTCACTCCCTGGAGATCTATTAGATACCGTCGGTCCCGGTCATCCCAACATTCCCAATCAACCCCAACATTCGCAATCAACCCTAACATTCCTAGCTGATCGATCCCAACATTCCCAATCAACCCCAGCTAATCTCGACATTCCCAATCGACCCCAATGTTCTCAGCTGACTGCCACATTCCTCATTGATCCCAACATTCCCAGTTGATCCCAACATTCCCAGTTGATCCCAACATTCCCAATTGATCCCAACATTCCTAATTGACCCCAATGTTCAGCTGATCACCATGTCCCCATTCGATCCCAACATTCCCAATCGATCCCAGCATTCCCAGTTGATCCCAACATTCCTAATGGACCCCAATGTTCTAACCTGATCGCCACATTCCTCATTTATCCCAATTATCCCAATCGATCCCAACATTCCCAATCAATTCCAACATTCCTAATTGATCCCAATGTTCACAGCTGATCGCCACATTCCTGGCCAATCTTCACAATCCCAGCCGATCCAGGCATTCCTTGTAGGCTAATTGGCTTGGTATAAATGTATGTAAATTGTCCCCAGTGTGTGTAGGATAGTGTTAGTGTGCGGGGATCGCTGGTCGGTGCGGGCCCGATGGGCTGAAGGGCCTCTTTCCGTGCTGTATCTCTAAACTAAACTAAAAACTAAAGGGAGGTTTAGCCGTGTGTTGGTCGGTCGGTGCTGGGCTGGAGGGGTAACACTGTCCTTGCTGCAGGCGTGGACGAGCACACCATCATCGACATAATGACCCGCAGAAGCAACGCTCAGAGACAGGACATCGCATTCGCCTTCCAACGGAGGACAAAGAAGGTGAGTAAACACTGTCTGTCTCTGTCTGTCTCTGTCTGTCTCTGTCTGTCTCTGTCTGTCTCTGTCTGTCTCTGTCTGTCTCTGTCTGTCTCTGTCTGTCTCTGTCTGTCTCTGTCTGTCTCTGTCTGTCTCTGTCTGTCTCTGTCTGTCTCTGTCTGTCTCCCACTCCCCCCCCCCCCCCACCCCCCAACAACCTGAGCCACCATCTCTCCATATTGTCCACATTGACCACAGCTGCCTGGTATCCTCTGTAGCCAATCAAGGAGGTACTGAGCCCACCCCAGGGTGCAGTAGCCCACACCCCAGGGTGCTGGAGCTCTCACTGGGGGGTGGGGGGGGGGGAATCCTTGGGGCCGTGGGCTGGAGGTGACCACTTCTGCCTTGTGTTTCTCTGCAGCCGATGGAGGATGTGATGAACTGTTCCTTGAAGGAGCCTCTGAAGTCGGCCATCCTGGGGCTGATGAAGCCCCCAGCCAAGTACGATGCTCAGGAGCTGAAGAAAGCCGTCAAGGTGAGCACGTCACCGCCATGACCCACAACTAGAGGGTGTGAGCTGTAGGGAGAGGTTGAGTAGGCTGGGTCTCTATTCCTTGGAGCGGAGGAGGATGAGGGGTGATCTAATAGAAGTGTATAAAATCATGAGAGGAATAGATTAGGTAGATGCCCAGAGGAGGTGAATGGAGGACCAGAGGACATAGGTTCAAGGTGAAGGGGAAAAGATTTAATAGGAATCTGAGGGGTAACTTTTTCACACAAAGGGTGGTGGGTGTATGGAACAAGTTGCCAAAGGAGGTAGTTGATGCAGGGACTATCCCAACATTTAAGAAACAGTTAGGTACATGGAGAGGACAGGTTTGGGGGGATATGGACCAAACGCAGGTAGATAGGACTAGTATAGCTGGGATGTGTGGGCGTTGGGCCAAAGGGCCTGTTTCCATACTGTATCAATCTATAACATTGGAGGCGGGGGGGGGAACCTCATTGAAACATACAGGATAGTGAAAGGCTTGGATAGAGTGGATGTGGGGAGGATGTTTCCACTAGTGGGAAAGTCTAGGACTAGAGGTCATAGCCCCAGAATTAAAGGACATTTATTTCAGAAGGAGATGAGGAGGAATTTCTTTAGTCAGAGGCTGGTGAATCTGTGGAATTCTTTGCCACAGAATGCGGTGGATATTTTTAGTGGTTATTCTTAAGGCAGAGGTAGATAGATTCTTGATTAGTAGGGGTGGCGGAGGTTATGGGGAGAGGGCAGGAGAATGGGGTTGGGAGGGAGAGATAGATCAGCCATGATTGAATGGCGGAGTAGACTTGATGGGCCGAATGGCCTAATTCTACTTCTATCACTTATGACCTTTTGATCTTATGACTTATTTATGACCTTATGAACATTCTCCAGGTCCTCTCTCTGGGTGTGGTCTCCAATCACCTCCTTTATGTTTAAAGAGAAAAGAGAAAAGCTTTGTTTAGATCTTGTTTGTAGGTTCATAAGTGATAGGAGCAGAATTAGCCCTATCATTTACTCCGCCATTCAATCATGGCTGATCTATCTCTCCCTCCCAACCCCATTCTCCTGCCTTCCCCCCATAACCCCTGACACCTGTACTAATCAAGAATCTACCTATCTCTGCCTGAAAAATACCTATTGACTTGGCCTCCACAGCCATCTGTGGCAATGAATTCCACAGATTCACAACCCTCTGACTGAAGAAGTTCCTCCTCATCTCCTTCCTGAAGGGATGTCCTTTAATTCTGAGGATGTGCCCTCTAGTCCTAGACTCTCCCACTAAAAACAGAGCACGCTCAATTGCATTGGGTGATTGGTGAAAATTTCTGATGGCGATGAGTCAAGTCAAGAAGTTCATTGTCATGTGTCCCAGTTAGGACAATGACTTCTTGTTTGATGCAGCACAACAAAGTATTGTAATCGAAAATACCGAACAGTTCAGTTCAATATACACGTAAATAAGCAGATAAAGTGTAATAGGCTGTTACAGTTCTGTAGACACCATAGATCAGCCATGATTGAATGGCGGAGTAGACTTGATGGGCCGAATGGCCTAAATCTTCTCCTGGAACTTACGAACATGATATGGGCCAAAAGCAGGCAGGTGGGAATAGTGTAGATGGGGCTTGTTGGTTGGCGTGGGTAAGTTGGGCCGAAGGGCCTGTTTCCATGCTGTATATGACTCTATGACTCTACTGGGCTGGCCCCACTTGCCTGCATTCGGCCCTTGTCCCTCTGAAACCCTCCTAGAGCCGGCACCTCAAGGAACCAAAGATTAGCCCCCATAACCCCTGACACCCTGACTAATATGAAATAATTTAATATCACAACCCTGTCTCAACAATACTTTCCCAGTCCACAAGAAGGATAATTGACCCAAAATAAAAGTCTTCTTCGATAGAAATAGAAACATAGATAATAGGTGCAGGAGGAGGCCATTCGGTCCTTCGAGCCAGCACCGCCATTCAATATGATCATGGCTGATCATCCAGAATCAGTACCCCGTTCCTGCTTTCTCCCCATATCCCTTGATTCCGTTAGCCCTAAGAGCTAAATCTCTCTTAAAAACATCCGGGGATGTGGCCGCCACTGCCTTCTGTGGCAGAGAATTCCACAGATTTACAGCTCTCTGGGTGAAAAAGTTTTTCCTCATCTCAGTCCTTTATTCTTAAACTGTGACCCCTGGTTCTGGACTCCCCCAACATCAGGAACATTTTTCCTGTATCTAGCCTGTCCAATCCCTTAAGAATTTAATATATAGGTTTCAATTAGATCCCCTTTCATCCTCCTAAATTCCAGTGAATACAAGCCCAGTCGACCCATTCTTTCATCATATGTCAGTCCCGCCATTCCGGGAACTAACCTGGTGAACCTACGCTGCACTCCCTCAATAGCAAGAGTGACCTTGCACGCGATACTCCTGGTGTGGTCTCAAGTTCCAAATTAACTTCCCAGCATTGAGGCCATGGTTAGCCTCCATGCCTATTCCGAACAGGTCATCTTGTAGAGCTGTCTGGCACCTTGTTCTGAGCTGTGTACAGGGCTGAGTTGACCAGGAGGGCAGATGTGGAGATTCAGTGGAGAATGTGTGTGGCACGGTGGCGCAGCGGTAGAGTTGCTGCCTCACAGCGCCAGAGAACCCTGGTTCAATCCTGACTACAGCTGCTGTCTGTACGGAGTTTGTACCTTCTCCCCGTGACCACGTGGGTTTTCTCCGGGATCTCCGGTTTCCTCCCACACTCCAATGACGTGTATTGTCCCTTGTGAGTGTGACAATGCTAGTGTCACAAGTGCTAGTGACCGCTGGGCGGCACGGACTCGATGGGCCGAAGCGCCTATTTCCGTGCTGTAACTCTGATGTCTAAAGTTCATATGTTCTAGGAGCAGAATTAGGCCATTCGGCCCATCAAGTCTACCCTGCCATTCAATCATGGCTGATCAATCTCTCACTCCCAACCCCATTCTCCTGCCTTCTCCCAGTAAGCGGTGCTGGCTTGAAGGGCCGAATGGCCTCCTCCTGCACGTATTGTCTATGTGACCCCTGACACCCGTACTAATCAAGAATCGATCTATCGATCTCTGCTTTAAAAATATCCATTGGCTTGTGGCCTCCAAAGCCGTCTGGGACAATGAGCTCCAAAGTCTAAAGGGGAGAGCGTGGGGGCCACGCGGAGGGGCTGCGTAAACGGCAGAAGGAGGGTGCCCCCCCCACCCCCACAAACGACAGCCCCCACCCTGTCACCGTGGAAACATCAGCCTCTCCCACATGGGCCTCGTGAGACCCCCCCAGAGCCTACATTAGAGGGATGGGAGCACACTTCCCTGGCAGTGTGAGTGAGTGAGTGAGTGTGAGTGTGAGTGCAAGAGTGAGTGAGCTTGTGAGCGTGGGAGTGAGTGCATGAGTGAGTGCATGAGTGAGTGTGAGGGTGTGAGTGTGTGGGTGTGGGTGTGAGTGGGTGTGAGTGGGTGTGAGTGGGTGTGGGTGTGGGTGTGGGTGTGAGTGAGTGTGAGTGTGTGTGTGGGTGTGTGTGGGTGTGTGGGTGTGTGGGTGTGGGTGTGTGTGTGTGTGTGTGTGTGTGGGTGTGTGTGGGTGTGGGTGTGAGTGTGTGTGTGGGTGTGTGGGTGTGTGTGGGTGTGTGTGGGTGTGGGTGTGTGTGGGTGTGGGTGTGTGTGGGTGTGAGTGTGAGTGCAAGAGTGAGTGAGTGAGTGAGTGCATGAGTGAGTGAGCGTGGGTGTGAGAGTGAGTGTGGGTGTGAGTGCAAGAGTTAGTGTGAACGTGGGTGTGAGTGCAAGAGTGAGAATGGGCACGAGTGTGTAAGAGAGGTTGGTCGTGGTGCCAGTGACACAGCTCGGCTCTGCCACCTGCTGGCGGCAGGTTGGGACTGCGGGAGGTTTGTTTGGTTTCAAGGCCACACTGCGACCATTAATAACTGCGACACATTCAGGCAGAGCTGAACCATCGTCAGGTAGTTACCATGAGCTCTCGAAAGCGTAAACTTCCTCCCCACCCACCAGATTCTGTTTAGAGCAGAAACCTGTTTTAATTCTACTGCAAAACCCCGCAGATGGAAGGCGATGGAGTTTTGGTCGCCATTTGTTTGTTCAGTTTAGATCTCGCCTGGTCTACAGTTCAATGATATTTATTGTCACGTGTACCTAGCTACAGTGAAATGCTTTGTTTCTGCATACAACCCAGTAAAACCATGCAGCAATCCTCACCAAGGCAGCACACAAATAGTTTCTGGTGCCGCTGCCAAAGTTTCAAACATTCTTCGTACAATCTTTACATGTATAGGCGACACAAAGAAGGTTGTTAAACTAGGAAAGGAACAGAGGAGATTTATCGAGGATATCGCCAGGACTCTAGGGACTGAGGTCTAGGGAGAGGTTGGACTTTATTCCTTGGAGCGCAGGAGGATAAGGGGTGATTCCCTACAGCCATTGGGCTATTAAACACTACAAGCTCTGAACTACATAGACTGTTATTGCTATAATTGCACTATTTCTTATGTCTGTGTCTGTGCATGTGTATATCATATATATATGATCTGTAGATATGTGTGTTTGTGAGCATGTGTACATATACACACACTGAACTTTTGTTTCTCATTTATTCTATTGTATACAGAGTACTATGTTTACACATTCTGTGCTGCAGCAAGTAAGAATTGCATTGTTCTATCTGGAACATATGACAATAAAACACTCTTGAATGAATAAGTTTATTGGCCAAGTATTCACATACAAGGAATTTGCCTTGGTGCTCCGCCCACAAGTAACAACATGACATACAGTGACAGTTAGGAATGACACATAAAACAACATTGACCGACTCTTGCCTTTCTCTTGATTCTCTTATAGAGGTTAGAAGATCACCATGGGAATAGTTAGGGTGAATGCACCCTAAGTCTTTTACCCAGAATAGGGAGATCATGAACCAGAGGGCATGGGTTTTCAGTGAGGGTGGGTCAGGGCGGTACCAATGGTGGGCGCCTCATCTCCAGACACCCCCAGGGACTTTTCTCCACAAGTCAGGAGTGTGATGGAACTCTCTCCACTGGGGATGAGGGCAGCTCCAACAGCCTCACCGAGTTTGGCACCATGCCAGGACATATTTGCTCGCTTGATTGCCGCCCCACCCACCCACCGGGTCTTAACACCACCAGTGCCGAGCGGCTGAAGTGGGCACCAGCTACACACGCACTCCCCTGGCACCTCTGCCAACACCTCCCATACAGGGGTAGAGTTGCTGGGTTTCAGCATTTGCAGCGCCAGAGACCCGGGTTCGATCCCGGCTACGGGTGCTGTCTGTATGGAGTTTGTACGTTCCCCCCGTGACCTGCGTGGATTTGCTCTGCGATCTCCGGTTTCCTCCCACACTCCAAAGACGTGCGGGTTTGTAGGTTAATTGGCTTGGTGTAAATGTAAATTGTCCCTAGTGTGTGTAGGATAGTGTTAATGTGCGGGGATCGCTGGTCGGCGCGGACTCGGTGGGCCGAAGGGCCTGTTTCCGCGCTGTATCTCTAAACTAAACTAAACCTGCCCCTGGGAATAGCAAGATGCACAGGACATCAGATCCAAGGGAACACCATGAGGAATAGTGTGTGTTTGTAGATTAGCTCATGTTGTTTTGTATTAGTTAAATCACTTTATGTTACATTTTGTTACTCTACTTTGTGTAGATATACAATAAGAGAGAGACAAAAAGCTGGAGTAACTCAGCGGGACAGGCAGCATGTCCGGAGAGAAGGAATGGGTGACGTTTTGGGTCTGAAGAAGCGTCTCGACCCGAAACGTCACCCATTCCTTCTCTCCAGAGATGCTGCCTGTCCTGCTGAGTAACTCCAGCTTTTTGTGTCTATCTATGGAAACAGGCCCTTCAGCCCAACGGGTCCATGCACACCATCAATCTCCCAGTTCTGTAGTACTTTAGACTTTGCCCATGGAGTCCGTGCCGAACAGCGATCACCCATTTACGCTAGTTCTGTCCCACACACTGGCGACAACATGCAGAGACAATTAACCTACAAACCTGCACGTCTTTGGAGTGTGGGAGGAAACCGGAGATCCCGGAGAAAACCCACGCGGTCAAGGGGAGAACGTCCAAACTCCGTACAGACAGCACCTGTGGTCGGGATCGAACCCGGGTCTCTGGCGCTGTGAGGCAGCAACTCTACCGCTGTGCCACCCTCACTGGTGTGGGTTGTAACTTTTCTTTCACAAGTACGACTATGTTGTGTTGTTTGCAGGGCCTGGGGACAAACGAAACCACCCTCATCGAGATCCTCTGCTCTCGCAACAACAGGGAGATCCACGAGATGGGCAGGGCCTACCAGGAAGGTGAGTGAGTGGGCGCTGAGCTAAACACACAACTCTCCACCTACATCAGTAACTTGTTGTTGCCTCACGGGTCAAACGTAGACACAAGACACTACACCGGCATTGAGCCCAAGAGTCAGGGTGTCAGTGCTTGAAGAGTATAGACAAAGAACTCCAGATGTTGGTTCATACCCAAGATAGACACGAAGTGCTGGAGTAACTCAGCGGGCCAGACAGCATCTCTGCAGGACGTGGATAGGTGATGTTCATTTCAGTTCGGGACCCTTTTTTAGTTTAGAATTAAATAAATGTGGTCCCCAATGTTCTCACGGCGCCCCCGCCCCCCCCACCTACGCCAGGTCCCTCATTGTTCTCGGAGGTGAGTCCTAATCTGACCGCCAGCATCTGTGGAATTTTCTGCCTCGGAGGGCGGTGGAGGCCGGTTCTCTGGATGCTTTTAAGAGAGAGCTGGATAGGGCTCTTAAAGATAGTGGAGTCAGGGGATATGGGGAGAAGGCAGGAACGGGGTACTGATTGGGGATGATCAGCCATGATCACATTGAATGATGGTGCTGGCTCAAAGGGCCAAATGGCCTACTCCTGCACCTATTGTTATTGTCACTGATACAGGCAACAGCTTACCAACGGCCCTCTACTCTCACCAGCGGGCCCCCCTCTCTCTCTGCCCGCCCTACTTGCTCCTCTGGTGCCCGTGCCTGCTCCAACGTGGTGACACAGCACTCACTGCGAGCTCCCTTAAGCGTTGGCGCTGGGTTTAGTTGATGTTGGCATCATGTTCGGCTTGGATATTGTGGGTGGGATGGCCTGTTCTCTGCTGTTCGATGCTCTCTGTTCTAAACATCTGCCTGTGTTCAGACGTCAACTCCCTCTGCAGATAGACACAAAACTCTGGAGAAACTCAGCGGGACAGGCAGCCTCTCTTGAGAGAAGGAATGGGTGACGTTTCGGGTCGAGAGCCTTCTTCAATACTCACTGCCTCTGGTTCTTGTCATTTAAATCTATCACTGACCCCAGGAAGCGCATTCCGTGTCTTATCCAAACTCCACGCACACATTCCCTCTAATTTGCTTTCTTCCACCCCCTCCCTACCTAGTTTGATGTATCGTGGCTGAGTATATGTCCAGCTGCTGAATGCTCGGACTTAGCCCGACAGAAGAGCTGAATGCTTCCATGATCTTAGAGTCATGGAGTCATGCAGCACTGAAACAGGCCCTTCAGCCCAACTCGCCCATACTGACCCCATTGAAGCTTGACCACCACCTTGAACACAAGTTATTTGGAACTGGCGCAGATGGGGCACCAGGGTCGGCATGGGCAAGTTGGGCCGAAGGGCCTGTTTCAGCACGGTATGAGTCTACGACCACCATAATACAGCACTAACTAAGTGGAAGACTAACGGTGTTTCCAATCTTTACAGCCTACAAGAAGGACATGATAGCGGAAATCAAAGGAGACACGTCTGGCGATTTCAGTAAGCTCCTGTGTGTTTTGGCCAAGGTAATTTCCCTTCTGTGTCAAGCATGGATCCTGCTGTCCTGCCCCCAGCCTGCTCAGCCCCTCAGTAACACACACACAGTGATGATGTTGCCATCGTCTGTGAGGGTGGAGAATTACTGGGACTATTGCCACCCATCCAGATGTTGGAATGAGAACCCATGTGAACCGGGGATGCCCAGAGATGGGGGTCACCTTTCTCAGGCACTAACTGACCACGGTTCCCCACACTATTCCTCCGTCACGGAGACTTGATGATGTAGATGATAGTTTCTGTGACGATAACAGTGACGTTCTTTGCTTACGTGCCCCAGGTATGCAAAGAGGGGCCACATAAAGGGCACCGACTGTGTTACAAGTATTCACTTTTAACACAAACCATTTTGAACACACATTGGGATTGTGATCCCCGTTAGCTCATGGTTGTTCCCCCCACGCCGGCCCCCCCTTTGTTCTTCCTCTCGATGGTTCCCCCGTTCCCCTATGTGGCCCATCCTCGACCGCCTTGGCACGCCATCAATCTCGCCCACAGACATGACCCCCCCCCTCCACTCAATCCCCTCGCCCACCCACGACTATCCCCCCCCACCCACCCACGACTCCCCCCCCCCCCCCACCCACCCACGACCCCTCACCCACACGACCCCCTCCCCCACCCTCTCGCCAGCTGGACCTGCCTGGACCCGAGACCCAGAGCTGCAGGGAGAGGTGGGGCAGCCTGGGTCTCTATTCCTTGGAGCGCAGGAGGCTGAGGGGTGATCATATAGAGGTGTGTAAAATTATGAGGGGAAATGGTGGGATAAATATACAAAGGCTTTTCCCTGGGGTCGGGGAAGCAAGCAGCAAAGGTTTAAAGTGAGGGGGGAAAGGATTTAAAAGGAACCTGAGGGGCAACTTTTTCCACACAGAGGGTGGTGGGTGTATGGAACGAGCTGCCGGAGGAGGCAGGGACTATGACAGCATTTAAAAGATATTTGGACAGGTACATGGATAGGAAAGGTTTATTGGGATAAGGTCGAAATGTGGGCAGGTGGGATTAGCATAGATGGGGCACCAGTGAATGACTGCATCGACTGTTCCCATGTGCAGGGTAACCGGCCTGACTCGTCCAATGTGGAGGATCAAGCCCTCATCGATGCTGATGCCAAGGTAGGTGCCTCGATTACGCCCTCTATGCAGGCAGTGCGTGTGCTCTAACCCCTCGATTACGCCCTCTATGCAGGCAATGTGTGGGTCACTACCCCTCACTATAGCCTTCAGTAGCAACACTGTGTGTTCGAAAGCCTCAGTGGGTAGCTGTAGTGAGGGCTTCACCACCCCATGCAAAGCCCTCAGTGGAGGGTGTGTGTGGGTGCGTGCGCGCGCGTGCTTGTGTGTGTGTTTCACCACAGCGTACCTGAATCGTCACCCACACCTTCTCTCCGGAGATGTTGCCTTACCCGCTGAGTTACTGCAGCATTTTGTATCTATCTTCGGTTTCCACCAACATCTGCAGTTCCTTCCTACACTTCAGTTGAGGAAGTTGGTGGACCTTCCAACAGCTCCATGTGTGTATCTGTCTCTGTCTCTGTGATCTAGTGTTCACACACGGAGCTGGCCCAGGATAGAGGCATGGAACACCAGCGGGGATGGGCAGCAGGGTGGCTCAGCTGGTAGAACCTCTGCCTCACAGCGCCAGAGACCCAGGTTCGATCCTGACCTCGGGCTCTGTCAGGCACGTGCCGGCAAGGTAGGCACTGCCTGCCCTGACTAAAATTATAACATGGTAATTACTAAATACAAATAGTAAAGGCATGGGAGAATTATGCCTATCTAAGAGATCGATCTCAGGTAGGCATAATCCTCCGTGCCTTTCAACCGCAGCACTTGCAACACGCAAAGGTCTGTGCAGCCCACCAGCTGTCAGCGCTGCTTCAAGCCGTCAATTTCAAGGGGAGCTGAAGGCAGCTGAAAGTCTGTCTTGGCTGTACTAGTTTCTTGGCGGGTTTTTTCAAATATGGATTGCCATTATTTTAAGAAACAAAGAGAGAAGAATGGAGTTTGTGTATCGATTATGTGGTTAGTACATTTCTTGGTGCTATATGTTTTTAAATAACGTATTTCCCAGGGTGGGTCCTTTCACAGCGTTTGGGGAGTCTGGCCCGGGGTAAAGTTGTGGGGAGGGCAGGAGCGTTGTGAAGGAGGGGATCGGGATCATGCCAGTAACCTACTTGCGACGCTCCGGGCACGGAGCCACCGCATTGAGGCCGGGGAGAGGATCAGCTCGGGTGGCTGCGAGTGGCCGCCGGGCCAGACAGCGGAACCGGCCGCCACCTCGGCGCCTTCTGCCGGCCCCCGCTCACCTCTGGCAGCTCTCCGTCTAAAAACCTCTCTCCTGCCGCTCACTGGCCTCACTCGTGTCAGCCGTTTCCCGCAAATCCTTAAATTCCGACAGCGCGATTGACGTTACGCGGCTGTGGGAATTTAAGGATTTGCGGGAAGCGGCTGACATGAGGGAAGTCGTCGAGCGGCAGGTGAGAGGTGTTCAGACGGAGAGCACTGCCAGAGGTGAGCGGGCTGGCAAAAGGCACTGAAGTGGCGGCCAGTTCTGCTGTCGGGTCCCGGCGGCCGCTCGCAGCCACCCGAGCTGCTTCCCTCCCCGGCCACAATGCGGTGGCTCCGTGCCCGGACGCTGCAGCAGCGATGATTGAGTTACTGGCATGATCCATGACCACCACCTGCCTTCACCCCCCACCCATTCAGTAATTCAGAATAAAGGAGACTTGGAAGCCTTGGGCAATTGAATTGTTACTGTTTTTATTTTAATTTTTAATTTTTACGGAGAGAACAATCTGTGCATGCAATCTTTCCAAAAAGCCGACTGACTGCCTACCCTGAGTAATCACTCACGGCACGTGCTTGGGTGCTGTCTGTGTGGTGTCCGCACATTCTCCCTGTGACCGTGTGGGTTACCTCCGGGTGCTCCTATTTCCCCCCAGACCTCCAAGACGTGCGGGTTTGTAGGTTAATTGTCCCTCTGTAAATTGTCCCTAGTGTGTAGGGAGTGGATGAGAAAGTGGGATAACCTGGAACTAGGGTGAACAGCATGGACTCCATGGGCCGATGGGTCTGTTTCCAAGTGGTATGAGTTTAGTTTTGTTTAGCGATACAGCGTGGAAACAGTCGATCGAGTCCCTGCCATCCGCAATCACCCATACACCAGTTCTATCCGACACACACTGGGGACAATTTACAGAAGTTAATTAACCTACAAACCTGTACGTCTTTGGAGTGTGGGAGGAAACCGGAGCACCCGGAGGAAACCCACACGGATCACGGGGAGAACGTAAAACTCTGTACAGGCTGCACCCGTGGTCAGGATTGAACCCGGGCCACTGGCGCTGTGAGGCAGCAACTCTACTGCTGCGTCACCGTGCCGCACAGATCTGTAAACTAAACTATGATCACGACTTTCACCTTTCACTCACAGGCACTATTCGAAGCGACGAAGCTGAAGAAAGGAATGGACGTGGCCAAGTGGATCAGCATATTGACCGAGAGACACATCCCTCATCTCCAGAGAGGTAACAACAGCGCTTGGCAGAGTGACTTGCTCACACCTCAGCAACGGAGCAGTAACATGTTGACAGAAGTCGCTGGGAACTCACTGGATGTTTTCAAGAGAGAGTTAGTTTAAGCTCTGAGAGCTAACGGAATTAAGGGATATGGGGAGAAAACAAAGAAACATAGAAAATAGATGCAGGAGGAGGCCATTCGGCCCTTCGAGCCAGTACCACCATTCATTGTGATCATGGCTGATCGTCCCCTATCAATAACCCGTGCCTGCCTTCTCCCCATATCCCTTGACTCCACTAGCCCCTAGAGCTCTATGTAACTCTCTCTTAAATCCATCCAGTGATTTGGCCTCCACTGCCCTCTGTGGCAGGGAATTCCACAAATTCACAACTCTCCGGGTGAAAACAGGAACAGGGTACTGATTGTGGATGATCAGCCATGACCATATTGAATGGCGGTGCTGGCTGGAAGGGCCGAATGGCCTACTCCTGCACCTATTTTCTATGTCTCTATGAAACACGCAGCGGGTCAGGCAGCCTCTGTGGAGAGAGAACATGGAGTCATAAAGTGCCAAAACAGGCCCTTCGGCCCAACTCGTCCATGCCGACCAAGATGCCCCAACTAGGCTAGTCCCACCTGCCCGCTTTTAGTTTAGTTTAGAGATGCAGCACGGAAACAGGCCGTTCGGAGAACATGCAAACTCCACGCAGACAGCACCCGAGGACGGGATCGAACCCGGATCTCTGGCGCTGTGAGGCAGCGGCTCTAACAGCTGCGCAACCGTGCCGCCCTTGTGAATCAAGGGTCAGAAATAGTCAGAAATAATGGGCCTGTACCACTTGGTGATTTTTTTTCGGCGACTGCCGGCATCATTGACTGACGTATCAGGTCACCGGAAAATTCGCGGCGTGATGACGTGTTGACGCGCGGTGTTTTTTCAAGTGTCGCAACATTTTTTTGTCGCCGCTAGGTTTTGAAATGTTCAAAATCCTTTGGCGTCGCTGATATGACGCCGGCAGTTGCCGAAAAATCGCCAAGTGGGACAGGCCCTTAAGTCTTTTTGCCTGGCCTAATGTTGCTGAAATAATTTGTACATTCATCAAGATAATGCTAGCAATGCATCTCTCACCTACTGTAAGTGGTTCGTCATCACTGGTTATAGACACAAAATGCTGGAGTAACTCAGCGGGGCAGGCAGCATCTCTAGAGAGAAGGAATGGGTAACGTTTCTGTTGTTCTGGCAGCTGTGATCCTTCACCATCAATGAGCAACATTCCTGTTCTAACCTGAATTTCTCTGTGTTTAGTTTTCCAGCGATACAATACCTACAGCCCCATCAAGATAAGTGAAAGTGTCAAAGAT